>BDMB01000011.1:2643572-3843572 GCA_016859785.1 Macrotyloma uniflorum
GATTGCTGATTTGTTTACAAAATCTCACTCTATCAAACGTTTTCATTTTTTGATTGACAAACTCTCGATGCTTCATGTTAATGCATCGTGAGTTTGAGGGGGGATGTTAGGATATTATATAGAATATTATATATTGATTAGTATTTATTAGTTGAGGGTAATTTAGTCTTTATACTATTGATATATTGTCCTATTTATATTCTTGTTATGACTTGTATCTTTTAGGGTTTTTCCATATGTTATTATCAGATATTCTATTTCTCCTTCCCTTGTTTCTTCTCTTTATGTTCTTATGTTATCACTAATAACACATAATGATGTTAAATGGCACGGTTGAAAAGGTTTAGGACGAGTGACCCACAAGACAGAAACATGCATGTGAGATCTCCTTGAATTCTACTTTTTACAGCTTATACCCTCTTTTATTTGTTGGTTTTGTTTTGTAGTAAAAAATTGAGACTAAAGATAATGGCCTACTTGGATAAAATTTAGTGGGGTAGCTAAGCATGATGGGATTTGGGTAGGCTCCCTTAACCTAGGATATAATTTTCATTATTTGGAATCATTTTTTTTCATCTTGATTTGCTTTTTAGAGAGGCTCCCATACGGAGACAATACCGACCAACCCTTGCTTACTGTCACACCACTTCCATAGATATATCTCTCTTTTAGAAGATGATTACGGGTCTAAATAATGAGATTTGTATTTTGTTGACCTGGTTTTATGAGATTAAATTTGACTTAAAGTCTATTTTTATTATAGTATTAGAACTTATCCTATCAAGATTGATGGACCTATCACACCACCCCTCACCTATAATTGTCTTATCTTATAAATACCTAGTCCCATGTTCAAGTTAATGAAATCTCGATGTGGAGAGGGTGTGTTGGAAATCCTCACTTTATGAGCCAGTTTTATGAAGATGAATTAGACTTAAAATTTATTTCCGTTATGATATCAGAGCAAGTTTGTTAAGTCCTAATGAATATTCACTATTAGATTATTGTTGAATCACCCATTTGTAAGTTCATGTTCGAGTTGGGACGTTTCGACATGAGGAGGGTGTGTTAAAGATTTCATATCGACTAGAAATAAAATCAAATTAGTGTATATAAAGTGAATACAAAACTCATCTTATTGAACTAGTTTTATGATGTTGAGTTAGACTTAAAGTTCATTTTAATTTTCAATTTTATTTTTCAATATTATTTTCTCTATTTAACATTGAATTTAGATTTATTTAAAGGATTTAAATTCTAATTACGTATTAACGTAAGCATAGTCATAGTTAAGTTTGTTAGGTAACTCAAACTATACATGCTAATCAAAGCAGTAATATCTTCTTGTCTTTTCTTAGGTTGAGGCTCGATTCAACCACGAAATGATGCATCAAAGCGGAGTCAATTTATTTATTATAATTTAATGAGTAAAAGCAATTTTGTTTGACTCAATAATGCCTATAACTATTTTGAGATTCTAAATTAATACAAGTTTTTTGTCATATTGAACCGACAGAATAAAATAATATTTTCATATAACTGTATTAATAAAAATGACCCTACCAAACCGCTCCTTAGAATAATATCTACACAATTATATGTTTTTTAGTTAATATTTTATATTAAGTCATATTTGAGTTGGAATTTCAATTTTCATGTTTTGATATATTATCTCAATAGAATCAATTTTAACGCACTGAGATCCACAAATATTTTATTTTGTAAATATTCCTGAATGTAAAAAAATTAAGATCCTATATTAGATTATGATGTATTTATTATCACACTATAATAATAAGACACACTTCACTCATATTAATCATATAATATTATAATATTACAACAGTATTGACAAAGGAAAAATATATAGATGAAAGAAATTAAAGAATAGGATGATATAGGTATGAAGAAGCATTGAAGAATAATAGTGACATATATGAAAATAATGAAGCAAAATTTCCAATGGTAACCATCGGGGAGAATTAGGCAGTTCTTGATCGAGTTATGTCGAATACCAAAATCATGACACTCAACACCCAACCATCATAGAGTTAGGCATCTTTCTGTCTACCTAATGCCTAATTCCCAACCATTAAACATCTTCTTAGATCTCTGCAACTTACTGCCACTAATCAACTGCCCAAAACTAGTAAGAAGATTGCATAATTTTCTAAACATGAAATTGAAATGGAAGAAAGGTTTCCATCTGTTCAATATTTTAAAATATAAAGTAAGTTGAAATTTGATATCGGAAATAAATAAAATAGTTGAATAGAAAATAGTTGAATAGTGTATAAAGATATACAAATTCATACCTTTAAGATTTTTGTGTAAGAAATAATAGTTTATCATATTGATATAAATCTTCCCGATATTAGCTTTCCTTATATATGATCTCAAATTTTTTAGGAATCATAATTTCCTCACTATTTAATTGATTCAATAACCTTTTTATCACACATAACCCTTTCAAAATCAACCATCCTTATTTGGCATGAAAAAAAGGGAAAACTACGAATGATGTAGGGAATCATAATACCTCTCATCATGATTTTCACTCCTCACTTCGATAACATGGACTTTAAAGAAGCTAAAAAAATATCAGAAAAATTATGAGAACTTAACTCATTTTCTTCAAATATATATAGCTACTTATTGTTTTTTTTTTTTTTCATTGGGTGATCCTAAGATTTGATGAGAAATCATAGGATTCATTTGCAGAAATAAGTACTTGAATATTTATCGAGTGAAAACTTTCAAGACTTACATTTCTTTTTAAAAATTGGATTATTGTTTTTCAAAGTTTATAAATATATCATTAGTAGAATTATTTTTATTTTATATAAACTTTTTTAATACATATTAATGTATACCCTTTTTTTAGAAACAATCTTTTAAGAGATTACAAAACTTTTTTGAAAAAAAATAATTATAAAAATGATTGAGACAAGGATTGTGATGAGCCTTTACCACTTGACTATATAAGTGAGACCTATATAAGTGAAGGAGAGACCTATATAGTGATAACTTAGATGAAAGGTCAAAATGTGTGTGGTGTTGAATCTTGTATAATAATAAGAATAAATTAAATAAAGTTTATTATAATAAATATATTAATGTTTTTAATAATTCATCATTAAAAAAATTAACAACCGTTTAAATTATTAATTTTTTAATCGTCTTAAATATATAATAATAGTTGTTGTTTATATATTTTTATATATAAAACAAAACTCATGGACACTACAATGACTATTATGAAGAGATTTAATATTATATTAAATGTTTTTCAATATTAAACTATAATATATTAACAATAATAAAAGTAAAAAAAAAAGTATTTAAATTATAAAAGTGAGAGAATAAAAAAAAAGAAAAAAATATGGTAAATGATGATGATACGAGGAAGATCTACCCTAATGATGTGAAGAGAAAAAAACATGAAAAATGAAGATGATAAAAGAGAAAATAGAAAAAAAAATACATATTAGAATAAATTATAAAAAATTTATAATTTTTTTTATTATATCTATATAAATAATTTTTTTATTATAAATAAATTATAATTTTTTTTATTATATCTATATAAAAATAATTTTAAAAAATTATCATATATAGATATGATAATAGTTTTTTTTTAAAATTATTATATAATCAAAATTATAAAAATAACTATAATTATATTATTTATTACAATAGTTCAACTATCCTATCTACCTATTATTATAATTATTTTTAAAATTATAATTGAAATTTTTTAATTTAATTAAAAAATATTATCGTTTTTTTTTATAACTATCTTTTAGTAATCATCATTAAAATACATTATTATAAACATATTTATATCACTTATTCTTTATTTATTATTTATTTTATAACTTGTTTTTATTATAAATGATTACGATTTATATTTAAGTTGAATGAAACTTTAATCTTATATTTGAAATTTTATATACCGAATAAATATGAATTCTAGTATTAAATTTTAATACTTAATTAATATCTAAAGGTTAATTTTTCATAAAAATAGTTTGATTAGATTCAAAATAAATGTTTGAAGTTATAATCTTTAGAACATTTTTAGAATACATGTTACTGATGATGAACATGTAAAAAAACAACATTTTTAGAACATTTTAATTTAAATCTTTATTCATAGATAAACTTTGGGCTAATAATTTAAGTTATCTTGAAGCTTGATTATTTTTTAAATATATTTTAAAATTGATTATTTGTTATTATGGTGGCTACTTTTATAATTGCTAGTAACATGATTTAGTTTGGGAAAATAGGAAGTTAAAAATGCTGATTTTAAGGATACAAATGAATATGATGCAAATATAATATATTTTATTCTTCCTCGCCCTGTTATTCATCGTACTAGAATCTTTTCCTTACAATCATTTTGTTTTTCTTTTACATCAATGAACCTTTCTTTTTTCTTTATTCAACTCCAATGCAAGTGTTTGACTTGAATTGCTTTTCAAATTATACATTTCTTTTTCTGAAAAAAATTTCTTTCTAATTTTATTTTCATTCATAATAATTTTAGACCGTTTCTATTAAACTGGTTTTG
Organism: Macrotyloma uniflorum; assembly: GCA_016859785.1. Taxonomy (NCBI): domain Eukaryota; kingdom Viridiplantae; phylum Streptophyta; class Magnoliopsida; order Fabales; family Fabaceae; genus Macrotyloma; species Macrotyloma uniflorum. The sequence continues at coordinate 2,648,149 of BDMB01000011.1, forward strand.
GTTAATAGGATTATAGAAATTATGATTAAAATTAACAAATTATTTTTAATTTTTTTTTTCCATATTATTTTAACAATCGATTGAACTAAATACGAAATTAACTATTACAGATAATTTTATATTCTTTCTTTAACTTTAATATTGAAAAATTAATTTAAAAAAAAAATCTAAATAAATAAATTATCTTAAAACTATTTTTTAACCGAAATTGAAGAACAAATAGAGAAAATTAAAATTAAAATTAATCATTATTTATTTTTATGTAAATATAGAGGGAAAGAGAGAGAGAGTTTATGTGTTTATTTTTTATCTCTTTATTTATTTAGAATTTAATAATTAAAACAAATTAATGTAATAAATAATAAATTTAAAAATAAATACATCAATGTTTACTTTTATTATTGGATTCAATTTTTTTTAGTATCTTTTTAATCTTAATTGTTAACTCACATAAGAATTAAAATCAATCTACAGACTATTTTATAATTGTAAAAAACAATTACATATAAAAAATATAATATTATAGCTTAAGGTTATCGAGACGTGAACTTAAATAAAAATGAGTTCTTAAACATAAAAATCTTGCAAGAATTATAATTGACAACGGAAACGGTCTAAAATGATTTTAAATTTAAGTTTTTTTATTTGTTAAAGATAAAAAAATATTTCCAAATAATTTATTTTTAAAATAATTGTCATTGGCAATGAAAAACTTAATTTTGTAAAACAACTACTATTTTTTAGATATTATATTTAGATATAAATAATGATTAATATTGTATTTAATCTTTTTATGAATTATTATGTTAAAATGAAAAAATGAAAATTTATTGAAATGATGATAAGTTTGCATTTGTGAAGGAGATATTTGAAGAAATATTTTAGAAGGCAAAAGAAAAAACAAAAAATGGAGACAGAAACAGAGAATATTGGAGGTCTCTCTGAGAACAGTTACCATATCTAATTGAATATCTTGAAGAAAAATGACACAGTCAATTTAGAGAACTCAAAACCATTTACCACATTCAGACACTGACTCACACTGACACACCACGTCAATAATTAATATTTAATAATTATCACAATTTTCTCTCTCTCTTTCTCTTTCACATCATCTTCAACCTCCATAATAATATCTCAATTCCCAGCACTTTAATCAAAATTTTAAGACCAAAAATATTTAATAAAAACATTTGATAGTTACCACTACTACTTATTATGATGATTCATTGGTATCTGATTTGGATGCAAATTGGAGGAGAGAGAAAAAAAGTGGTAGTAGGAATACACAGCCATCAATGACAATCTCTTTGCTTTTAACTTTTTCTTGCTACTTATTACGCCTCACACACACCCTTTTCTTTCTTCTCTGCCCATCCATTTGCGTGGCACGCTTTCTCTCTCTCTCCCTCTCTCTCTCTCTCTCTCTCTCTCTCCCTCTCACACACACAAACATGACACAACCCTCACTTTCATTTAATAGATTTTTTTCTTTTCAATTGTTTAAAAAACAGTTTATTATCACTATTATTATTTATGGCAATATATTTTCCTTCTCAAAACTCCGTACTCTGACAACGACCACTGAAGGATGGTGGCACATGCCTGCAGTCACATCAGGTCCTAACCAACGGCCATGATTCAAATGTACGGTTCATCCAACGGTTCCGATTCTCTTTGTCGAACATCTTCTCTCTCCTCTCACTTTCTCTCTCCTCTGCACCTATGTCCAGCTTGGTCGGGACCCCCTTATATATGGCAAAGACCCTTCCTTTACGCTCTCTCTCTCTCACCCTCTCTCTCTCTTTCTCTCTCTACTCACTGTGCGTTTCAAACCCAAAAATCCTCACTCGGGTCTCAATCCGAAAGCGATAGGCCACAAAAGAAGGCCTTTACTTCCTCACACACTCACTTGTTGTGGCTCCTTCCTTCTTCATTTTTTGATATTTCTTGTTCATTTTTGCTTTCTTCTTGTTCAGTTTCGTCCATGGCGATCTCGGAGAACGTGCCACGCTCGGTTTTCTTGTGCGGTTTCAATTGGGTCGTGGTTGGTCGGTTTGCTTGATGTTTTCCTTTTCTGGGTTTTTTTCTTCTTTGCTTTGGTTGGTGGGGGTTTAGGGGTTTGTGAGCATGTGGAGCTTCATGGATCCCTTTGAAGGGGTTTTGGGGTGTGTTTGATTTTTGGGAAGTTGAGTTTTTTCTAGACATGGAGTGCATTGGCAAGTGGGAGGGGGACATGGGGGAGTGCAATAATGATAGTTATAATAATAATGGGTTTGGGGAAATTGAGGATGGAGGCTCTGAGCTAGGGTTCCATGTGTGTCTGTGATTGCTGAATACTGTGTCTTCAAAAGGAGGAAAAAAGGGAAAGCTTGATATGAAGCTTTCAACATCAGGGTTGGGTCAGCAGGGACATGAAGGTATCCATTCACTCAATTTTCTCTCTTTTCACTTTTTTTTTTGGGAAAAATAAAATTATTTAGCGCCCTATTCCGAGCTCTTGGTTAGGGTGGACTTCAAATGTAAATAATTAGTATTAGTATATAGTGTATTAGTATATAAATATATAGTATGTGTCCCTTTCAAAAACCCTTTTGAGTTTGCTTCAACATTGCCTTGTGAGTTGTGAGTGTTCTTTCCTATTTTTTTTGGTTTCTTTTGATTTTGAATTTTTTTTTGAGATAATTTGATATGTGGAATGATGGTAGGAGGGGAGAAGAAGTGTTTGAATTCTGAGCTATGGCATGCATGCGCGGGTCCCTTGGTGTCCCTACCAACTGCAGGGACTCGTGTGGTCTATTTCCCTCAAGGTCATAGCGAGCAGGTGTTTTTTTTACTATAGTCCCTACTCTACTCCTGGTTGTTTCTATTTTGTCTACTTTACTGGCTATGAGGACGCATAACCTTTCTTCCAACTTTGAGAATGGAAGCAATTCAATCTAGTTGTCGTGGATTTTGTTGAGAAGAGATTGGACTGAACATGTGCTAAACAATGGTTTTAGGTTGCTGCCACAACGAACAGAGAAGTGGATGGTCACATACCCAATTACCCGAGTTTGCCACCCCAGTTGATTTGCCAACTTCACAATGTTACAATGCATGTGGGTATTATACCTTCCGTGTTGCTTGCTATGATAGTTGAGTTACTTCTACCTCCCACTAGAGTAGACTCAGTCAACTAGAGGGTGTCTTGATTTTCAGGCAGATGTTGAAACAGATGAAGTGTATGCTCAAATGACGCTGCAGCCATTGACTCCGGTATCTTCTTGCTCTTTCAAAGCTTTGTGTATTGTGATAGGATTATTCTTGTATATGGAGTTGAAAAACGTGTCTTCAATCGTATGTGTAGCAAGAGCAGAAGGATACGTTTCTTCCCATGGAGTTGGGCATTCCAAGTAAGCAGCCTTCAAATTATTTTTGCAAGACATTAACGGCAAGTGACACCAGCACACATGGAGGGTTCTCTGTTCCTCGACGTGCAGCTGAGAAAGTTTTCCCTCCACTGGTAGTGTTCGTATTTTCCCTTTGTGTTTCAATTTTGGTTAGATGTAGATATATTTCTCTTCTTTTTCGGCTGTACAGGATTTCTCACAGCAACCACCTGCGCAAGAACTAATTGCTAGGGATCTCCATGATGTTGACTGGAAGTTCCGACATATTTTCCGGGGTAAGGATTTATTTCTTTGTTGTTTTCGTTTTTATTATCTTGCATTTTATAGAGTGAGTTCCACTAAGTTGAAGAGAATTATATTAAGATTATCTGTTCTAGCTATTTGATACTTTCACCATATGCAGCCCTGCCTTGACACTTTGCATTACCAAAGACACTATTATTGTAAAAAAGATGAAACCTTTGATGTATGCTAAAGTAGTAGTTAATGGGATTGAAATGTATTTATCACATCACTGCATTAGGTTAACTAAATCTTGTTGTATTCTTTGTCCTGTCTCCTTAGTTTTCCTCTTAATTGCTCCCACTTTATAATCAAGGAAAGCATTAATTACTTTTATTCTCTACTGTCCTTACTTTTTGGTATCTCACCAAAATACTTAATTAATCAATCTAACTCTTCTTACATTGCTCCCTAGGAAAATACAGCTCCAAACCCTTAAAAGGTTCTGGTTCTTTTGTCTAAGAGGTTGAAATGTTATTTTGAAAAGAAGAATGAACATTTAGGTCGTTCACTACTGAAAAATTTGATCCAACTTCTGAATAGTTTTTTTCCCTGGAATGCTAGGAGAATTAATAGATAAATGTTCTCATTATTCTTTAAGCCATTAAATAACCTTTTACATACTTGTAGGAATCCTTAATAAGACTGATGCATTCATTACTCATATTTTGACTCACTTTTGAACTGCTTATTAATACATTCCAATAGGAACTTTCAAACTAAAATTTACTATTCAAGAAATATCGGACTATCTATTAATGATGATGTAAACAATAGGAGAAGATGACCATGGATTGTAGTTAAGTAGAATGTTCTGTGGAAAATCAACTTTGTTCTTCTGTTAGGGACTTTACCCTAATCCTTCCCAAAGAAACCCTGGTTATTGAAAACCTAAAGCAGCGATTCGTTTATTGTGTAGAGAATGCTCTCATGTCAGAAGATCTCACTGTAAATTTGAAGAATTGGTGTTAATTAGATATATGCACAGGTTCCTTTAAATTGTGAAAGAGATATTAAATGTGTAAAAGATCATTCACTAACTTTTTTATTGAAAGTATAAAACAATTACCAAATGAGATATAAACACAAAATCATAAATGATAATACTAACGTGTTATTATTGATTTTGCACGAAAATAAATTATGATTACCTGATGAAGAGCTTCGTGAACGTTTTCCTAAATTATTATGCTTGAATACCATGTTTGACGTTATAAGCATAAAATGATATCATGTTAAAGGTGTTGGGTTGGAAAAGAAATACAAATTTACGGTGCTGCAAATAAAACTACGTATTTATGAAATTGTTATAAAAGTTCTATTATTACTATATTACATAAAGGAAATGTTTAATAGGATTTTCGTGTTGCTAAATGTTAAGTATTGAGTATTAGTATTTTTTTTTCAACTTATCATGGATTATTGGGTTCCATAAATTTAATGCTTGTGGCTAGTTGAAAAAGTTAAATCTTACTTACACTCAGTAAGAAGAGTAATTAGCTAAAAAATGTAAGACGAAGGGCCAATTAAGGAGTTGAGAAGACCAAGGTAATTTTTGTTTTAAGATTCATAGACTTTACAAAAATGATTTAATATGTCTTTAGTCCTTGTAAAATTAGAGTGTTTTGTTTTTGGTTCTTATAAATAATTATCTGTTTTTCAATCATGTAAAACTTGAAATCACTCTTTTTAATTCTAATAAAATGTGTGAATTTTGGTTTCAGTTCCTATAAAATATTTTCTTTGATTTTCATCCCACGAAAATTTAAATAATCGTTTTTGGTCTCTAATATTCATTTTAAGATATATGAACATCATATATTTTACGGATTTTTTTTTAGAAGACGTGCTGAGATTATAGTACAACACTCTATTCGTTTATTGGAATGATCATTTAATTATTTGTTCAATTCATAAGTAGTTAATTAGTGTCATATGATACTTGGGATTAAAAGTGGTGATTTACAATTTTTGAGGAACCAAAAACAAAGAATTTTTTTACAAGGAACAAAATCAAAACTCATTTATTTTACCGGAACTAAGCATACTTAAGTCTAAAAAAATTTACAAATGACTTTGAATCTTAACCATATGTAAGGAGAATATAGTTTTATGTAATAATTTTAAATTAGAAATAGATAAAACAACATAACCATAAGTGTTATAAAACAAAATTATTAGTTGCATTTGATATCGTGAAGCCTGTACTTTAAAAGAATGGGAATGAACCAACAAAATAGCTAAATGCATTGATTGAGTGGGTGACAAATATAATTTAACTACTTCTACTTCAATTCCTTTTCATTTAACAATTTTAACTTTTTAAGACTCATTAATCTTGTGATTCTTATTGAGGATACATAATTGCACAAATTCATTCATGTATTGTAAAATACAAAATCATTTGATGTTCATCTTATGATATGAATTACGGAAAGATTAATGATATCAAATTGTGGGATTTGCATTGTTAATTGGAAGATTTTAAATTTCTAATAACTATGGTAAAGACATTTGTAAGATTAAAGTTAGAGTGAGATATGAAATTAATAGTGTTGGATTGGTAGAGTTAAGTGTGTTGAAAGAATATTTATGTTTGTCTAGTAACAGTGGTAAGAGGAGTTACAAAGACAGCAAAAGAGAAGCTAGCTAAGAATATGAATACTTAGATTTTCCTGAGGTGCCTTAAAAGAAAGATGGATGGAGGAAGTTGATGTGGCAGTTTCATAACCAAGGCAGTTCCATAGCCCAGCTTTAGCTTTTATATATTATAATAGTTTTTGTTCCTGCTGAGGCATATACCAATCATCAATGATATCTATAGAAACGTTTGCTTTCTTGGCATCTATGAAATCTTTGGTATACTGCTTACAAAATTTGCTATGACCATCTCTGACATCAGTCAAGGAAGTTAAAATTATCCATCCATTGCTATGATTTCTGCACTCTGCTTTGCTGATCACACTTAACCTCATTTTTGTGAGATTGCACAAGATTGATTTGCTGGATTGTGAAATCACTAGGATCTGACAATGTTACCATGCGACTGAGTGTTCCATTTCTGAAACATAAAACCCATTAAGCCCTCTCAAAGTATAAAGAACCAAATCCTAGGATGGCTTCCGAATCATTCCAGACCTTTTGCCTAAAACTCAGATTCGATTTTGGACTTTAGGTGCTTGATTTTGAGATTTGATTTGATCTGAAGGTGCTTCTGGTTGAGCGTCTTGATGGTCAATTTATTGACCCTTCTATGCTAGTTTGTACATGACAAAGACAGTATTTAGTTTCTCAACTGAAATGCAGACAGCTTGGCAGTGGTGCAGGAGATGATTTCCAACGCCTCTTGGCTGGACAGCATAAGGGTGTGTGTGGTTGTGTCTCTGGTTGGGTTTCTGTTGGTCATTTGAGTGGTGTACAATGTCTTTTCTGATGTTGGAGGATGTTATGTTTGTGCAGTATAGCGGCATTCAGTGAATGGGATGTGTTATGTTGTCAAAAAGATTTTTTATATTATGAGATGTCACCTTACTGGAGTTCTGACTTGTAACTTATGCATTTCAATTGAAATTTAATCAATAGTAATGTGATTTTTTAAGTGGTTATGTGATGATTTCTCTTTCCCAATCCCCTAGTTAGTTTTTTTACGGCCTTGATCTCTGTCATATCAGATAAATATTTTAAAATTCAGAGTGAAACCTTTGCTAAAATCTCAAGGAAACTAATTAAAGCACCTTATGGTCACCAGTTTCTGGCTCATCTTAATTTACTTGAAGATCTGGCAGATCCCCTTTTCGTACATGCATTAAATATATAGAGCTTCCCACTTGTTAGAAACTTTCTTCTACACTTCTCATGAATTATGTAGTTGTATTTGGCAAATTCATTAGCTTTAAAATTATGTAGCATCAAGATATCAACTTGCACATAATTAGCATAATCATAAAACCCTGACCATCGCCAATAGTAGTATTGTCGATGATATCAAATATCAATTGAACTGTCACGAATAAATGGTGCAGTGGTCTGATCCCTTGTGTAACTCCTGTCAGGAATATGAATTATTCCCAAACTTAAGTGATCTGATATATAGCTGTTGTTAATGGTTTATGGGCAGTATTGTTGTCTTTGTTGTGATTTTGTTTTTTTCCATCTTTGTATTTTTTTCCTTAAATGAAAAAAAAAGAAGTGATCCGAGCATGGTTAAGAAGTTACAGTCTCTTGTGGCTATTCACTTTGACTACTTAATTGAGGAAAGTATAAACAACTTCTGAATTGTTTGAATCTGTATTATATCCCATAGCAAATATATTGGATCTTTTAGGGAAGTCAATCTTTCAGTTATAACTAATGGGATTGATTCCAATCTTTATGGAATAAAAATCTCGGTCCATTATATAAAACGCACCAATGTTAAGTTTCTTTCTTTACCCTTTGGCTAACCTTACATAACTACATTGGCTAGTAATCCTTGAATGTTGAATCCGAAGCCAAGAAAATTGATTATGTTCGGTGAAATCTGCATTATCTTTTGCAAAATGTCCTGCAAGCTTATAGGTTACACAAATAGAACAACTTAGCAAACATTTGCAATGACAAACACATTTAAGTGTGCTAGCGAATCTGTATGTATATTATACAATTTATTCAATTACATATAATTTAATTTAACTTGTAAAGCTAGGTGTATTATAGACATGGCAAGCCAGTTCATTACCTTCTGATAATCAAACATCAGCTTCTTCAAAGGAAGTTCCAAAATTGAGGTCTTCGGTCTTCCACTGAGCCTCTTTGCTAGTCATGTGTGTAGCTCTTCAAAGGAAGTCCTTTTACATTATTTGGTAGGTTGTGATTTGCTGTTTTAGAAATGCAGGCAAACCTATTGGATGTAATAACTACTGACTTTCCTTTTGCTTACCTACTGTTCTTTTAATTCACTACAGCGAATTTTTCCAAAGTTGGTGGTGTTTCCATTAAATCAGAAACATAGATCATTGTTAACCATACTACTTATTGCACTTTTATTTATTATTTATGGGTAAAAATACCCTTTTTCTCACAAAACATAGACTTGAGTATATAAGCTGCTATGAATACAAAAATAAGCTACATTCAAACACTTATATTTGGCAAAACGTTGTTAGTCTGGTTGTATCTTCTGCATAATATGATATTCTATTTCTTGCTTATCTTATCAGGACAGCCAAAACGACACCTTCTTACGACTGGCTGGAGTGTATTTGTTAGTGCCAAAAGACTAGTGGCTGGGGATTCTGTGCTTTTCATATGGTATGTATTTCATTTTATCTTCTACGTTACTTTTTCACACCCTTGGATTCTGCAAACTGCTTATTTATTTTTTACACATTGCTAGGAATGAAAAGAATCAGCTTCTTTTGGGAATACGCAGAGCCAATCGACCACAAACTGTCATGCCATCCTCAGTTCTATCTAGTGATAGTATGCACATTGGGCTTCTTGCAGCTGCTGCTCATGCTGCAGCAACTAATAGCTGCTTTACAGTGTTCTATAATCCAAGGTTGTATTTATTATCTACCTACCCATTTGTGAATCTGATATTTATAAGAAATTATAATACTTGTTTTGACACCTACATCATGGGCAGGGCTAGTCCATCTGAGTTTGTCATACCACTTTCAAAATATATCAAGGCTGTGTACCATACACGTGTGTCTGTTGGTATGCGTTTTAGGATGCTTTTCGAAACTGAAGAATCAAGTGTCCGCAGGTAATCTTAAATAACGATAATTTCTTAAGGGTATATTGATTGTTTTTATCTCTAAATTGTTCACATATTTCTTCCACTTCTTAGATCCGACAATTGTATTTTGCGAGGACTAATCATAGTTATAATCACTATAACATAAGCTGTCCTTTACAATAGCTTAGCTATAACAAGGTTAATGTGGCATCTTCATCCATAATGTGTAAGGAGGATAGTTTATTGGTAGATGGATTTATGGTTATAAAATAGATTTACCAGTCTCCAGAGTAATTTGGAAATAGTCTGTTGCTTATTTTCTTGAACACGTTTAAACTTTGGGTTTAAGAGAAAAGAGTTAGCAGCTGCAATCTGATGGCAGTGGAAACCAAGATTAGTGCCATTCTCTGGTAGTGGTATTGTAATTTTGCCTATGCTTTTCCTTTACTTATGCACAAGCCGCCAACTTCGTTTTGCAGGTACATGGGTACAATAACTGGCATAAGTGATCTGGATCCTGTCCGCTGGCCGAATTCTCATTGGCGGTCTGTTAAGGTAAAGTCTTCGGAGTGTAATGCATATGATTGAATAGCGTGTATTTGAAAATGGCCCTTTGCAGTTATAAATGCAGGACTATTAAGAGGGTATGGTACTATGTTAAGGAGGTTCCTATTGTGTGAGCACGGGCTCTAATGATATAGCCTTTCCAGCTTTCCTCTCGGTTAAAAATGCATTCATCTACACTCCCAAATGGCTCTAGCCATCATTTGTGGCAACCTAATGTACTTAACTGCCTTTTATTTTTCCTAACTATTTTACAAACCCATTCTGTGCATTGTTGGATAAGGAAAAAGTTCTTCTCAGTTGGAACCTTGTTTTCTAAAAAAAAAATTCTAGACTACTAATTTTCTTACCCTGTTTCATATAATTTACTTTGTATTCCTTTTCTTTATTAGCCGTAAGGTTTGTTGCAACATGTCTGGACTGTTACTTACTTTTTGGGATTACTTGGTCTTCTTGATCAACTAGTTAATTCTTGTTTATGTAAGATGTCTTGATCAACTATTGGAAAACTTCCTTAATTGCTGTCATCTCTAGCCTGCCTTAGTTGTGGCCTCTTCAGGGTAGTCTTAATCGCGGTTTCAAGGGTGGTGGTTTAGTCCTACATCAACTAAAAATATGATTTAAATAAAGGTTAAGAAAGCTTGGACATTTTTCACTTTACAAGTTGGTTTTATGCTGATAAGTTAGGTTCAATCCCATATTTTAAGATGGTATTAAAGTTTATCTTAGAATGATTGCTGGGCCACTTGCATTTGTCTAGCTTGGTTGCCCTGGGCATGAGACGGTGTGTTGAGAAGTTGCTTTAGTTTTGGTCATTCCTAGCTTGCCTTAGTTGTGTGGTCCTCCAATGTCCTATTACGTAATTATTTTGTAGTTGCAATACACTGTGTTCCTATGTGACTGTTGTCAAGAAAGATAGCGACAAGGTTTTAACAGGTTCAGGGTTTCATTCAATATTTAAAAGCAGCACTTAACCTGGCATCTGTTAGAGTCATCTTTTCTTGTTTTTAACTTGTTTTTTTATCTGTTATGGGTAGGTTGGCTGGGATGAATCAACAGCAGGAGAGAGACAGCCACGAGTATCATTGTGGGAAATTGAGCCTTTAACAACATTTCCAATGTATCCATCACTATTTCCCCTCAGATTGAAACGGCCATGGCATCCTGGCACCTCTTCTTTTCATGGTACATGTCTGCCTCAATACTATTTTTCACAACTTATCTTCCTTTTATATGTGAAGTACATCATAGTATCAACATTATGATAACAGTAATGCTATGATTGGATGAAACTCATGAAAGTTTTTTTTTTTTTAATAAAATGAAGGCATAATTTGAGAACATTTAGCAATTACATATTTATTCACGGTACTCCTTATCACCGTCCAAAAGATGATAAGTTCAGATTTTCAGATATCCTTCTTCCCCAATTTTATTTCTCACAATTCAATAATGTAATTATTGTAGGCTAATGCTAACATAAGGGCAATGGTTCAGGAAACAAAAGTAAGACTGGTTTTATTAGAAAAGAATGTATTTGTTATATTGAAAACACAAAAAATATGTAGTGTACCTTCTCTTTTAAGTAATTGAGAGCATTTAGTAAGGTATATTTAAAGCTCTTTAACCAGGATCCTTATAACATTTACTTTTAATAAAATTATTAAAATTGGATATTAGGCACAAATTATGTTTGCCAGCAATTGATTATAAATGTAAATCTAGTTTGCTACACAAGGTTTCTATGATTCGTTGGTGATCCATTTTTCATGTCCAGAAAAATAGGGATCAGTTTGCCTTGTTTTCATCTACATTTTTATCTGCTGTTGTGTCTCCTACCCCGTCAATATAATAAGTGGCCATGGTGGTTTTGAGGGCACTTTTTTGTCTCCTTTCTTTACAAAGGATCTTGTTACAGATGGCAGAGATGAAGCGAGTAATGGGCTAATGTGGCTGAGGGGTGGACCTGGAGACCAAGGTCTCAATTCCCTGAATTTTCAAGGGTCTGGTTTGTTGCCATGGATGCAGCAGAGAATGGATCCAACTTTGCTTGGAAATGATCATAATCAGCAGTACCAAGCCATGTTTGCCTCTGGTTTGCAGAACTTAGGGAGTGGAGATCTAATGAGACAACAAATGATGAATTTTCAACAGCCTTTCAATTATCTTCAACAAGCAGGAAACTCCAATTCGCCTTTGCAGCTTCAGCAACCACAAGCAATTCAGCAATCCGTATCTTCTAATAATATCCTACCGCCACAATCCCAAGTATTGGCAGAGAACCTGTCTCAGCATCTCCTTCAGAAATCACACAATCGTGAAGACCAAACACAGCAGCAACACACTTACCAAGATACAGTTTTACTTCAAAGTGATCAGCTACATCAAAGGCAACATTCTGGTTTACCTTCACCATCATATTCAAAACCTGATTTCTTAGACTCAAGCATGAAGTTCCCTGCTTCGGTTTCACCAGGACAGAATATGCTTAGTTCACTTTGTCCTGAAGGGAGTGGCAGTCTCTTGAATTTATCTAGAAGTGGTCAGTCCATGCTGACTGAACAGTTACCCCAACAATCATGGGCCCCGAAGTTTACATCATTGCAGGTCAATGCTTTTGGCAACTCAATGCCACATGTGCAATATTCTGGAAAAGACACCGCAATGGTACCACCACATTGTAACTCAGACACCCAAAATCCAATTCTATTTGGTGTCAACATTGATTCATCTGGCCTTCTGCTCCCTACCACTGTCCCTCGCTATACCACCGCTTCAGCTGATACTGATGCATCAGCAATGCCATTAGGGGAGTCTGGATTCCAGGCTCCTCTATATCCTTGCGTGCAAGATTCATCAGAGTTGTTGCCAAGTGCAGGGCAAGTTGACCCTCAAAACCAGACACGAACGTTTGTCAAGGTGAGTCGTAAATATTAGTCTTTTGCAAAATGAAGCCCTTCTTTTAAGGAAATATTGTTTTTTTAATTTTGTCTTTTCACAGGTTTACAAGTCAGGGTCGGTAGGGCGCTCACTTGACATCTCCCGGTTCAGCAGTTATCACGAGCTGAGGGAGGAGTTGGCACAGATGTTTGGTATTGAGGGGAAATTAGAAGACCCTCTTAGATCAGGCTGGCAGCTTGTATTCGTCGACAGGGAGAACGATGTTCTTCTCCTTGGAGACGACCCGTGGGAGTAAGTTCAACTTCAACTTGCTTTATTATAGAGTTTTACTCAATGCAATATTCATATTCTATCTCTTTGAGTAAGTAAACATGCTATACTTATTTCACTTGTCCATGTTTTGCTGACATTTTGTTTTCTTTTTGCTGTGTGGATTTCCTGCATATCCTTTTGTAGATCATTTGTCAATAACGTTTGGTATATCAAAATACTTTCACCTGAAGATATCCAGAAAATGGGAGACCAAGCCGTAGAATCCCTTGGTCCAAGTTCAGGACAGAGGCTGAGTAGCACTGGTGCAGATTCCCATGAAATTGTTTCTGGACTTCCATCAATAGGCTCCCTTGAATACTGAGAGAATTTTAAAATGTATTCTCTTAGGTCCCACGGTTAAGAAGACTATTAAATTACATCTTTAGTACTTCTGTTGAACACTACTTACTTTCCTACCTTGCATATCTGAATCAATATATACACTGTATTGTCTGTTTCACTTTAAACATCGTTATTATTTCCTAGAGTATTGTTGAGATTTTCAGGACTAACATTTCTCTCCCCCCCCCCCCCCCCTCTCTCTCTCTCTATATATATATATATTTAGAAGAAATTAAGTTATTCTAAAAGTAATTTTTAGAGTTATTTCTACACCTTCATTTTTCTAGTATAAAGTTTCTTAAGGGAGTGATTCCTTTGACATATACTGGTTTATATAAGATTGGATTTTAGAGTCTCTTTGTGAAGAAAAGAGAAATGAGTAGACCCACACCACAACGTAAAGGTGTTTCTTTTACAAGAGAAGAAAGTGGATGACAGGAAATATATCTTTATTTTATATAAAAAAAATAGGGAATTATCCACGGATTCCTTCTCTCTTTCAAATGTTGTGACTTTTATTATATAGGGTATTTATGCCATACATACATATATATATATATATATATATATATATTCTTTTTTTGTGCACTTTCTAGATAATCAAGCAAGTGGGGTTTTTAAATAAGTTTTCTTTCATTTTTTTCTATTTCCAAAGAATTAAATAATAAGGTTATGTTTTTTACTCCATTACTTTTCACTACCCTCTTAACATTTATGAAATAGGTCCCACAATTAGATATTCTGTGATTTCCCTATAATTGCTAAAATTTGAATTATATTTAAATCATGTATAATTTTAGGAATCGGTGTTTTTTCTTTAATATCAGAAAATCCATTGATAAGTTCTTATACGAGATTTTCAATGATTACCGAATACACACTGCACATTAGAAATGACGCAGATCCACACAGGGTTCCTATAGATTATATCAACATTTTTTCTTTGACGAAAGGTATCCTTATATATAAATCAAAGATCGGACTCAAAAGGATTCAGACAAAAATAAGACAAGGGAAATTATGTTATAATAAGATTATGGAGCTAAAATACAAGAAAATAAAATATAATAAAATAGGCTTAATTACACCTTAAATATCTCAAGTATTGGAATTATATGATTTTGGTCATCTAGATTCAGATTGTGCTAATTGTATTATTCAATAATTGTGTGATTTTAAGAGTTTTCTATAATATTTTCTAATGTGTCACTCGATCATAATATAACGATTGATCTGCTGAGTAATACATATACTGACATAACATGATTTCAGAAAAAACAAGGATTTTACTCTGGCAACTGTGGCATCTCGACCAGAATGTCCCCATGTAGGTGAGTCATGTAGCCATTACAATATTATAAGTTTGAGGTCAGAACTGACACCAATAAATAATTTACCTTTACTCTAAGTTCTTCTGTATTCAAAGAGTATTTCAGATGCATGTTAGGGTCTTTCATATGCTCCTTAATAAGTAATGGAATACTATCATCAGTAGATCAGCTATGTTTAATTTGCTCCAATAGCCCCATTTGGCCATTGTTAAGCATCATCGGTAGTTCAATCCCTGGTTTTTTGGAGAGAGCATCTGCAGCCAAGTTTTCCACACCCTCTTTGTAGTGGATCTAGATCAAACCCCATGAGTTTGGACATACAAACTTGCTAGAATGGATTATTCAGCCTTTGTTCCAACATGAATTTGATGCTCTTTTGATCAGTTTTAAGGATAAAATGTAACACATGATCCTCAACAGTGGGACTATTGTAAGAATGTCAACAAAGAAAATGATAACAAACCTTCTGAGAAAAGGGTAAAGATGTGGTTCATCAATGCTTGAAATATGGCAAAGGCATTGGTTAGCCCCGAAGACATAACCAAATATTCAAAGTGCCTGACATGAATCTTCAGAAGCGGTTTTATGTTCTTCTACACCCACCATCCTCACTAGATGATAACCCGAACGTAACTCCAACTTATGTTTGTTTCATTTCAAAATCTCAACATTTGATTATAAATAAGTTTTATATAATAAGTATAAATCTCATTTTATTAGACTAATTTTATAAAAATTATTATATTTCATTAGATTAAGTAATTTACATTAATTTTATTTTAATAAGAAAATAAATAATTTATATTGAAAAATATACTTTATAATATTTATGTTTATTATATAAAAAACATATTTTTAAAAAATTAAAAAAATCTTAATTTTAAAAAATTAAATATGCTACGTAAATTAATTTCAATGATTTTTTTAAAATAATTTTTTCAACTTAAGAAATTTATTAATACTAGATTCAATCTCTTTGATTTTGAAATATAATTTAATATGCTTGTATTTAAAATTATGAACAAGTAATATATAAAAATAATTATATTTAATTTATATTCATATAAAATTATTTTTATATCAAAATATTAAAAATCTAAAAAAATGTATGCAAATAGTGAAAATAAAAATTTTATCTCTAGTAGTTGAATGGACTTTTTATACCTTCTCATAATACTTTTTTTAATGTTATTTAAAGGTTATATATATAATCTACTTATTTAAGAGTAAAAATTAACAATTTATTTTAAAATTTTTACTATTTATTTCTTTTAACCCATTTATATAAATAATTTGATTTTTTTTCTCTCTGAATACATTAACTCATTTTAATAATTAGATTAAAAAATAATAATCAAAATGAAGCATTATTTTTTTATTTTTTTCTCTCAATAATATTAACTCATTTTATTAATTAAATTTAAAAAATTAATAATCAAAATTAAGCGTAAATTTTCAATTTTTAAATCTTTCTTTATATATAAATTTAAAAATAAGAATTATATTTTCACCATAATAAAATAATTTCCAATACTAACTGATATGAATAATAAATTTCTAATCGTTTACCTAAAAAAAATTAAAGAAGTGTGACTGATAAGAGAGTGCCATCACATTACAAATCAGGGACTAGGATTTGATCTGAGATTCTCTTCCTGCCATTTCCATTGGGCTTGGATTGAGAGAGAGAGAAAGAAAGAAAGAGAAAGAAAAAGTAAGGAATGGGAGTGCTTTCTAATATGATCGATCGGGAACAACTGAAGCCCGGTGATCACATTTACTCTTGGAGGCAAGCGTACATCTATGCACACCACGGTCTTCTCTTAATCCTTTTCATTTTTTTGTTATAAATTTATAAATTTTTTGGCGTTATGCTTTCTGGGTGCTCATCGATTTCACTGTATTTGCTTAAAAATGAGAAATTTTGAGACTTTTCATGTTTTCCCTTTTAAATTTAGTTTGGTTCGTGTTTTCGTTTCCTTGCTGTCATCGACTTCGAAAGCCAATTCATATTTCTTTTCTTTTGGTTTTCTTAGGGTTAGTTAGAACTGTGCCTTTTGTTTTGTTTTTATTGTTGTGTGTTGCATTGGAAATCTTTAATGGATGTGAGATTGGGGTTTATTTAGTTTACAATGTGAATTGTAAACACACAGAGTATCTTGTATTGGGTTGGCATTGGCAGTATATAATAAAGTCTAAGTGCAATTTTCTGCCAAACTTTAAATCCAGCTTGCTGAAGGGCTAGCACAGCAGATATTATTGGCTTAAGCTTTGTAGCTTTACTATTTCAGAAATGATGTTCCTGAATCACAAAATTGACCATAAATTAAACCATGAGAGATATGGAGGGATGATGATGATGATTGTGTCTTTGAACCTTTGAATTTCCCTGAATTCTAGTGGGACAGAGTTGGTTGCCTTCTGTTGGTTGGTGATTAAGTGTGATTGTACTGTAACTCTTGTAGTTAGGTCTTTATTCAAGGACAACTGCTCAAATTAATGGCAATCTTTTGTGTTCAATTATTCATGAATGAGTATGATTTGGGAGCCTATGATTTAAACCCTACAGTCTTGAAATTCAAAGTTTGAATCATTCTGTTTACAGAAGCACACGAATGGGGTTGATATGACTAAGGAATATTTTGTTGATTTGTTTTTTATAGAATTGCATGCCAATGCCATTGATGGCACTTATCACTGTTCTGATTGGGAATACCAGTTGTGTCTCAATGTTTAGAAAGTTATCTCTTATGAAATTAATTGTTAAATGTCTTAGTTTTCTTCTAAGGGCCATTTTAATGGGGCTTACACTTGGTATTTGAACTAAATAAGCACTGATTTGTTTCATAGTTATGTTCTAACTGTACTTTATACATTCAACACTATAAGTTACAACTATTAGTTTTTTATAATCAATTGTACAATTCTTGGATGTATTTTGGTGAACTCTGTGACTTATTTTTCATTTGTGTGATAAGTTGTGGATGAATCTTCAATCTTTGCAGTTTTATTGTGTTGTTGTTCCGTAAATACAATGGAAATATGTAACTTCTACAACTGGAAATATGAAATAAGTTAAAAATCTAACTTTATTTAGTTATTTATACGTAAGACAACATTCTGATGTTTGATTAATTTGGAAACGAACACTTCTAACTGCACAAATTATGAAAATATTTAGAGTAAAGGATAAATTGGATATTAATAAGGACATAAAATGTAGAGGTTGAATGCTTTGCTAGGCTGGTTAATTTTTTGTAAAAGGAATGATAGGTGGGGGGTGAGAAGTCATTGATTGTGTGTGCTCACTTGTTTTGTTTATATGCAAATGTGCTACTCTTTTTGGAGGGGTAGTAAATAAAAACTTGGGCTCTCTTGTATAAAGAGAGCTTCAAGACAGAAAAGATATCATTCACAAGAATTCTAGGATTAATAAGCATATAGGTCAGATTTATAAGATGCCAATGCCATTGATCCTGTTGTATGGTTTAACCTTTTTCTATATTTTTGAATTCTGGGTTCTTCAACTTGAATTGATCTGGAAACCTGCAATTTCTGTTCATGTATTGAAATTTTCTTCTTGGTTTTGCCAATTGCTTTCATGCAAAATACCAGGAATATATATTGGTGATGGAATGGTGATCCACTTTACCAGAGGAGCAGGTCAAGAAATTGGAACAGGAACTGTGTTGGACAATCTCCTTTTTAGTTCATCTCCCCCTCATTCTTCCGACGCTCCATGCCCAAGATGTGGTGACCAAACTAGGACTGATGGTGTCATCTCTTCCTGTTTGGATTGTTTTCTTTCTGGTGGTAAACTATATATATTTGAGTATGGGGTATCACCAGCATTTTTTCTGGCTAAAGCTCGAGGAGGTACCTGCACTCTTGCTCCTTCTGATCCAACTGAAGATGTCCTTCATCGATCTTCATTTCTTCTCAAAAATGGGTTTGGTGGCTACAATATTTTCAAGAATAACTGTGAAGACTTTGCAAGCTACTGCAAAACAGGTCTGCTTGTGTCCACAAGCATCAGTGTTGGTCGAAGTGGGCAAGCAGCATCATACTTAGCTGCTGCTAGTACTGTAGTTTCCACACCCCTACGTTTTATGACCACCAGTTTTAGTGGCTTGGCAGTGGTTGGTTTTGGGATGTACTGTGTTGGCAGGTTGATGTCTGATATTGGAGTACGCCGCGATGTGTTGAAAGTTCCGGTGGAAAGACTTATAGCTTCACCTGGCTTAGATGAACCAGAGAGGACAACTGAGACAGCCAAGGAAGACTAGGGTTGCTTGGAAAAACTGTTATATGGAATGTTAAGCTTGTTTAATGTTATTAATGGTTACTGGTATACATGTGAAGTTACATTCAACTCCCTCCATCATCTGCTGTTTTTATTTGTGCTGTTTCTATTTATGTAACATGTTTTTCACACACCAATCTGTCATTTGGATATGATATTACATTACCTGCCCAATTTGTCTCGCTACTTGTTAATATATAAAACATTGGATTGCCCCTATAGCTTGATTTCTGTTATCTAAACGTAAATAGTCAGGTCTGTGCAAGATGATTCAGACCAATTCACTTTCCCTTACTATAACCACCCTATTCTCATTTGAATAGAGGAGCAACTCAGTTCAGAGACATACTTGCTTGTTAAAGTGCATGCACCTTTGATGACGGGCAAAAATGAAAGATTGAAAGGGACTACTATGCCTTTCACAGATTTGTGTACTTTTTGTTTTCAGCCCATGGTTGTCAAGTTATGTATTTGGTGTATTTTTTTTGTTTTCAGCGCATGGTTGTTAAGTTATGTATTTGGATGGATATATACCAAAAAAAAATGTGAGGTGACTCATATTAGGTTCATCTATAAATTTAATGCCGTATAGACGGGTGAGTATTAGAAAAAATGAGTAAAAATGAACTTTCATGTGATATTTATATTTAATGTTGTGCTAATACGGGTTTGGTTTGTTTGTGGTGATATTTAACCAAGTATTTTTGGTTCATTTTAATTTATAAGTTTCAAAGATTTTAAAAATTATAACAAATTTTAATTTAGTTTAGAATAATTTTTAGTTTTAAAATTTAGTTTTTCTTTTCTTTTTCAATATTATAGTTCCAAAATAAAATGGAGTTAAAGAAATAAAAAAGATGTATAGTTCCAAAATAAAATGGAGTTAAAGAAATAAAAAAATGTAAAATATTGGTCTAATAATAAATAAAGTTGAGTTGAATTTAAATTTTTTTTATATATAAACAATTAAGTCAATTTACTTTGATATTATTATTTTCTTTTAAAATTTATGTAGATGTGGATTATAAAAATTAATGGATTAATTTTAATATGATCTAACGTATTAGTTTGGATCATAAAATATATAGTTTATATAAGAAATTTATATTGAATTAAGCTAATAATTTTAAATATATATTTATATGGTAATAATGTTGAGAATTACAATAGTGATAATATCATTATGATAATATAATAATTTTGATATATTTTTTTATTGTAACAGTAAAAATAACATTATTAAATATTATAAGAGTAAAAATTTAAAATTAAGTTTATAAAGTTTTTCTAAAAATGAGTAAAGAATAATTTCAGATATTTATTTTTTTATCAAAATTATAGTTGAAAACTAAACACAAGCATTAGAAATGACCTAAAATTATGGTTGCAACTTCGTCTTCCCTTCTCTGAAAAGAAATGTTTTTTCCTTGCGCAAGATAATTTGATTACGCCAGCACCATAGAACACCAGTTTCCCACCTAGTCAACTGTCCACAATTAATCATCACCTCTGAAATGAAATTTATGTGAATCCCTTCAAATACTAAGTTTCCTTTCCTATCAAACAACATGTATTATAGTTAGCTGCAACTCACGTGAACGTTTGTTGGAAATATTCCTCATTACTAGGGATTAACCAAAATGAAAGCAAACTACAAATATTTCTTCTGCTATATTATTCTATATTGCCTAGTGGAACATTATACTAATGAATTTGAGGAAAAGTCACATATTTTTTCTCCATAGTTAAGATATCACAACAAAGACAAAAGGAAACCAGCCAAGTCAAGCATACCCTCTTGATTACAGCATCCAACATGATCAAACAACAATTCTTCTAAAAATTCAACAGATCACAATCCACCAGAATTCTTTACAAGAATGGATACTACTCTGCAATCATGTTCAGATGAATGAGAGGTGACTCTAACCAGCCAAGTTATTCACATCAACTGTGGATTAACATAGGCTCTGAGAAGAATTTATGACCTGGATTTGTGTTATTGGTAAATGCACTGTGAATGGCTCAAGCCACCATTGCTATGTTTTTCATATATAACAACAACAGCATAAGAAACTTTGAACAAAATTATTTAATTCCAGCAACCATTTTCAGTTTTCACCCAGAATTTTAAATTACATGAATTGCCTCAAGATAACCACAACCGAGCTGCAATAGGACTCCAACAGAACTTCAACCCCATTTTATAATCACTTTTGTATCGAAAAAAATCAAACTCCAATCTTCTATTCTGTCTATTATGGATCGAATAAGTGTTAATCAGACTCGTGTGGAATGTTACAGAAGGATGGAAAGTATCTCATGGTGGAAAACAATGAAAACTACAATTTAGAACTCTATTTTTTTTTGGGGTGGGGGCAAATCCAATGTTTTATTTTCAA
This sequence comes from Macrotyloma uniflorum, assembly GCA_016859785.1. NCBI lineage: Eukaryota > Viridiplantae > Streptophyta > Magnoliopsida > Fabales > Fabaceae > Macrotyloma > Macrotyloma uniflorum. The sequence goes on from BDMB01000011.1 coordinate 2,669,700, forward strand.
ATATAAAAATACAACTATCTCTATCATAAAAATTGTGAATCTTGTGCTGTTAAAAAATATTTAAATAATATTATTCGCATATTTGTATCTCTAAATAAAAAAATAAGGGGACAAGACCCCACTTCCCTCCTTCATGGTTCCGTGATTGTCTTCACAACATACCATTTTTTTAATCAAGGCAAGTATCATAATTTTTATTAAAGATTAATCTCCATTAGAAAATTTAACTTACTGTCAATAATAAAATATCTATACCTTCCTTAAACCTACTTTAATTTCTGAAAATAACCTATATTTAAGGATTGAAAATGATGAAGTTGAAAAGAATTTGGAGAGAAAAAGAAGAGAAAGATAAATTTTTTAACTTTTTCTCAACACCCAATCCAGAAAAATCATAATTGAGTATCACATATCCAACTGGTACAGTATAAAACATTTAAAAGAATAGATCTGTAATAATTCCCTTTGAAGGCTTCTTGAATGTTGATTGTAATGATAAAAAACAATGCAGGAGAATTGGAATGAGATGATTAGTCCAACCTAATGAAAAAATTGCAGACTATTATAACACTTCAATGATATGATTGTTCCTTCAATGAGTGGGTTTCTGTGGCTTCAGAGATTGTGGAGAAGTTGAAAGCTTTAGCTTCTACATCTCAGATAAGGTGTGGTTCATATGGATGTTAAGTTCTCTTCTCCATAATTGATTAATGATGACTTTCAATGAAACATTTTTAGAAAGAAAATGTGCTTTTATCTCTGCAGTTTCTGTTAAAATGGGTTTTTATATTTGTGGAATCTTTCTCCATCATCATGACCCAAATTTCAAGCATTATGGGAGTAATCAAAAACAAGGTTTTAAGGAAACGACAACTTCATGTTAGATATTTTTAACCCCTCAATTTTGTTTCAGTGTTCTGTGGATTGGCCACTGCTGGACCATATTAGGCCAATTCACCTTATTTTTTAAATAAAAATAAAAAAATTCAAATTTTATTAATCTTCTATATATATATATATTTTTTTTTTTTTTTTTTATTATTATTAATAGTTTATTTTATAAATTTATGTTGTCCGATACTAAGAAGTAATAATAATTATTATCATATTTTATTTAAATTAATTTTATAAAATGAATAATTTTTTCCTTTTTTATGTTCTTTCTTTTCTTAGTGTTAAGTGCAGGGGCCAGTTTCTTTTGGCAGGATGTATTAAATTTTAGTTCGTTTTGAAGTTGTGGAACAGTGGACTAGTCCTACACGTTTTGTCAACCTGATGAAAAAATTATCAATTGTAAATTGTGAAAGATTTTTTAACGTAATAATTTTGATTTATACTCTTATTAAAAAAAATTAATCGAACTATCTTTTATTTTGATTCTACAAAATACATTCTTTATTTAATTTTTCAAAAGAATATATGCTATTAACTATGTAAGTATTAGATAATAATAGAGATTAAAAATAATTTTTTTAAAGATAAAATCTAAAATAGATATTAAAATTAAATTAGATTTTTTCTATTAAAATGAGATTCAACATTTAAAATCTACCATTTAAACGGTAAGCCATTAAATTGAATTCAATTTGATTCAATAAAAAAATCAATCTAATTTATTGAAAATTCAATCAAATAAATATCCTAGGACAATTTCTTTTTCATATTTTAACAGTTTTGAGTTTGTTGTAAATAGTATACAGATTTAAAATTAGATTAAAAATAAAAATAAACATGATAAATACTATTTAGTATAATATAATTTTTATAATAAATTATGTTAATATATCTCAATAAATATATTTGATAATATGGAAATATTTTATATTTTATAAATATTTTATATCTTATAAATATTTTATACTTTATAAATATTTTATAAATATCTTATTTATTTTGTAAGATGTTAATTATTAGAGTTCAAATTATTAATTTGGTGGAGTTTCATTATTTCATTATAAAATTTAATTTATTTTAAATATAAAACTAATAAAAATATTAATAACATCTGTTTAGATTTGATGGATATTGGCCAAATTGCATGTGAGTAGCAGGCATGACATAGAATCCAAAATATACCCACTATGTTGGGAAAACCTTGATTGAAGTACTAAATGCAAAATTATTTCATATATAAAATTTGAAAAAGAGCTTTATTTATTTTTCAATTAATATATCATATAGCATGTTTTTTTCATTTTGATTATTTAGTATTTTTATTCCTTGTAATGTTAACAGAATCTTAAAATATAATGCTGTGAAACGTTAAAACTATTCATTTAATTACATTTCAGTCTTTTTTTTTTTAAAGAAATATATAAAATATAAACTGATTTTATTTAAAATATAAAAGATAAACTAAGTAATATCTCATTATCTCCACACTTTTATTTATTTAATTTCATTTTTCATTGTATTATTTATTATATCCATTAATTTCTCTCTTTTACTTATTCAATCCACAACTTGTTCCTGAATTAACCCAACCATAATAGTGTAATATGATTGATCAATAACCTAAAAAATATAATTAGATAGTAATAAATAGAATTATACGAGGATTATTAAAAATGAAATGCATTTAACAAATTCTAAAATTAAATATTAGTAATTAAGTTTTAATCACACCTTTTATTCTACTTTTGTTATACTTAAATTTTTTTATTCATTTTACACTTTTGTTTCTTTATTAAATCTTTTCTTCGTTACTTTAACTCTAATTTAGACTTTCAAAATTAGTCTGATATAAAATTTTGAAAAATAGATAAAGTTAAATTAAAATAATAAATTTTAATTTATTTTTCAGTTTTTATTTTTGTTTTTATTACATAATATTTACTTTTTTTTAAGTCTTTTTGGCTACATTAATTCTAATAATTAAACTATCAAGATTGATCAGATATAAAAATTTGAAAAATATATCAGGTTAAACTAAAATAACTATGACTTAAATTAAAAAACACTATTTTTTTTTTCTTCAATCTGTTTAATTCATGACTTAGATGAAATTAAGTCACATCAGTTTCCAATTCATAAATGAATCGATATTACAAAATAAGAGTTATATTTAAGAACACAAATATTATTTTATCAAAAAATAGATATTATAAAGTACATATTAAATTATTTTATTTAATTAATATAATTTTTTAAAAATTATTTTTATTTGAAATAGAAAAATTATAATTTTAAAAAATGACTATTGAATTATTGATTGGACATAAAATTAGAATAAATTTAAAAATATAATTGATATAAAAATAAGAAGCAATTTGATAAATTTTTTAAGTGATCAATATTAAAAATACTGCTAAAGCCTGCATTGTCTTTTCGTTTTCGTCTTCATGTGGTCTTTAGTTAAAGATTTTTTAGTGGAGAAATAAAAGCATTCAGGCAATAACAAATAAAATAAAAAGAAATTTACAGCGGATTTTGACCGTTGATCTCATAAAAATGTAGGGAGGGAGATGTTGAATGATTCTGATTGAGAAGTGAATGAGTGCACAGAGAATCGGAATCTCTCTCCACGTAGATGCTGAGAAAGTATAGCTTGGCCTTATCCTATTTGATGTATAAAAATATAATAATTGTAATTAATAAATATAATAATTATAATTAATAAATTCAATAATTATAATTGATAAAATATAATAACTATAATTAATAGATTCAAATATTACTATATATGCGTCGAAACTAAAAGGTCTGGGGGAAAGCCAGATTTCCACACCATATTTTATTTATTGAAGAAGCTTGTCTCGTGTCCTTTACTAGCAGTAGCTAGCCACTGTGATTGTGTGCGAGTGAGAGAGAGAGTTCGTTCCTTCACAATCTTCATCAATTCACTACCAAATGGAACAACTCAAGCCGAGCAAAGCCAATTCTCCTCCTCTAACACCGCTAGGTTTCTTGGACAGAGCAGCCATCGCTTACCCCGACGTTCCTTCTCTCGTCTACAATCACACAACCTTTACCTGGGCTCAGACGCGCCGCCGATGCATCCAGCTCGCCTCCGCCCTATCCTCCCTCGGAATCCGCCGCGGGACCGTCGTTTCTGTCCTCGCTCCTAATATCCCCGCCATGTACGAGCTTCAGTTTTCAGTCCCCTTCACCGGCGCCGTCCTCAACAACATCAACCTCCGCCTCGACGCCCGCACCATCTCCGTCACCCTCCGCCACGCGAACTCCTCGCTCATCTTCGTCGACTGCGCCTCACGCGACGTGATCCTCGAAGCCTTATCCCTCTTCCCTGAACACCAAACTCAACGCCCGCTCCTCGTTCTCATCAACGACGACGCTGTCGAAAACGGAAGCGTTTCATCCACCACTGATTTCGTTGACACGTACGAGGGCCTGGTGAGCAAGGGCGATCCGAACTTTGAGTGGGTCCGGCCCAATTCCGAGTGGGACCCGATCGTACTTAACTACACCTCCGGAACGACGTCGGCTCCGAAAGGCGTTGTTCACTCCCACAGAGGATCGTTTCTAGTCTCTGTGGACACGCTTGTGGACTGGGATGTTCCGAAGAACCCAATTTATCTCTGGACGCTTCCGATATTCCACGCTAACGGCTGGAGCATCTCCTGGGGAATGGCTGCCGTCGGTGGCACCAACGTCTGCGTCCGCAAGTTCGACGCCGGGATTATTTACTCGCTCATAAAACGCCATCACGTGACACACATGTGCGGAGCGCCGGTGGTGCTCACCATGTTGACAAATTCCCCAGACCACAAACCGTTGGAGAAACCGGTTTACCTCCTCACCGCGGGAGCACCGCCGCCAGCGGCGGTGCTCCACAGCACGGAGTCGCTCGGGTTTGTGGTGAGCCACGGGTACGGGCTGACCGAAACCGGGGGGTTGGTGGTTTCGTGCGCGTGGAAAGAGAAGTGGAACCGGCTACCGGCGACGGAGCGGGCCCGGCTGAAGGCGCGGCAGGGGGTGAAGACGCTGGCGTTGGCGGAGTTGGACGTGGTGGGTCCCTCCGGCGAGAGCGTGAAACGCGACGGGGTTTCCGTTGGGGAGGTTGTGATGAGAGGAGGGTCTCTGATGTTGGGATATCTTAAAGACCCCGAAGCAACCGCTAATGCTTTTAAAGAAGGTTGGTTCTACACCGGAGATGTCGGGGTGATGCATGAGGACGGGTACTTGGAAATTAAGGACAGGTCAAAGGATGTTATTATCAGCGGCGGCGAGAACCTGAGCAGCGTGGAGGTGGAGTCGATTTTGTACGGGCACCCGGCCGTGATGGAGGCGGCGGTGGTGGCGCGGCCGCATGAGCATTGGGGAGAGACGCCGTGCGCCTTCTTGAGCTTGAAGACGGGGATAAAAGATAAACCGAGCGAGAATGACATAATAAAGTACTGTAGGGAGAAGATGCCGCACTTTATGGTTCCGAAAACGGTGGTTTTCAAGGATGAACTTCCGAAAACATCGACTGGGAAGATCCAGAAGTTTGTGCTGAGACAAATTGCCAAGAACATGGGGTCCTTCACCCAAAGTCGAATGTGACTACTCTACCACCCTCCGTCCAAAAATTATGTCTTTATCTCCTTTCCTTTTTTTACCATTTCCCCTTCATCTTCGCATCGTCTTTATCCTTAATTTATTCATCATGATGGACTCACATTCTTATGTGTAGATTTCCATTACCTGCTATAAGATTTTCTCTTCACTGCAATGTAGTCAAAGTTGAAAGCTGTGTTTTTAAAAAATTATTCCTCCTATATATGAAAACATCATTTACACCACCACCTCACAGATTCAACCCTTTTCTTTACTCTAATACAAAATTTATTTTTCATGCATGTTGCATTTTTCAATCAACTTCCAAAGACAGATTTTTCATACAGAACGTGAATAAGGAAGGGTAGGAATGGCACTTCAATTTTCTGATTGTTCTCTTCACTTGTTTTATCCCACAGATTCGCATATCTTGTTACGTTTTGAGATTTCAAAATCCACTCATCAAACCTAACTTATTTTCATATTTGTGATACATTTTACTGAAAAGGAAAAAAATGGAAAAAGTGAACATGTATTTTCATATATTACCACTATTTAGTAAAGAAAAATAAAATAATAAATATATTAATATTATGATTATTATTATTAATGGTGTGTGCATATATTTTCACATTTTTTATTACCTAATTAACATGTGTTTCCACTTAAGCAATTAAACTAAAGAGTCACCCTGCCAGAATAGAAAACAAAAACAGTTCATTTTTATAAAAAAAAAAGCAAATTACTACAACAGTTATAAATAAAGATAAAAATTATAAGAAAAATAGATACACTTGACAGTTAAAAAAAAATGTGTTCGTAGGATGAAAGAAGAAGATAAGTTAACTAAAGGTTTTCTCTTACAGAAAAGTGACAATAGCTAATTCATTTACAACCTGGTGGATGGGAGAATATATATCCTAAAGAAAAAATAAATACTTAATTCTTTAATTATAGTTTTATTTTTAAAGCAATATCTCAATAAATAAATAAAAAATATATAAACTATTTAGACCTTAATTCCTAAAAAAATATAAAACTTTAAAAAAATAGAAAGTTTTTTTGACAAAAACGAATTTGTGACTAGTTACTTTCCGTAACAAATAGGCAACTAATTGATTCAAATGGATAGATTTGTTTGCCATGTCATTTCATTATCCACACTTCAAATTTTGAAAAAATAAGAAACCTTTAATCAGATTATACTATACAAAGATAGTGACAAACACTACCAAATATTTTACACACGTCATCAATTTGAATCTGGCTTCCGTAGTGTGAATAACTTTAAACATGTTTTTTTACATTTAATTTCCTACGTAAAACTTTATAAATAATCAACCATCATTTGTGACTTTCTAACTAGAATAAACACTATTCAATGCACCGGTTAAATAAAATATATATATTTTTAAATTAAATATTACGATTTATTTATTTGGTCTCTTATTTCAAAGAAGTGTCTTTGTCTTCATAAAATATTAAATTTATTAGCCATAAAAGTATTTTTCATAATTATTATAAAAATTAACAAGATAACTATACGATAGAAAAATAAAACCAACTTAATATTTAAAATATGAAAACAAAAAACTTTTATTATTTAGAGGTATGTATTTAAGATACAAGATAACTATGAAAAAATGTCACAACAAAAAGTCACAAAGAACGAAAGATCTAAGCAATTATGAGTGTTTGGGTGTGACAATTTACAATAAAAAAAAAAAAAACATGAAAAAATATTACATACGTTTTTGTGTGGGTCAATTGAATACTAGGATGTTAACATTTGTTTAAGGTTTTATTCACATATTTCTTCTGTGAGGATATGTACATGACTGAGTGGTGGAAATTACACGCAAATTCAAAGAAAAATTGGAATTGATAACTGAAAATAGAAAAATTATTTATGTTGGAAAGTGTTGGATAAGCATGACCTAATTTGGGGTGTTGTAGGCCCAATTATGCTTGGCCCAATCGATCTTTTCCAAGTCAACCACTCCATCAATTATTTTTTATTAGGTCCTTTTTACATAATATGACAAAATGGATTGGTGGCCCAATTCCTCTAAAAATTATATTTTATTTGTACTATTTAGTATGGTTGTTGAGTATGTGACAGTGATAATAACCCGTGGATGTGATTTTTCAAAACTCATTTTCATCGCAAAGATTATTCACATCTCAAACATGAAATACACAGTTATTAAACATTTATAAATAAAAATAATTAACTTACAAATGTAATGTTAATTATAATTATTTAGTTACTATTTATTTTTTTATTTTGACTATTGAATTAATTTAATAGTTTCACTGTATCATGTTCTTCTGAATGTGTTTTTATAGATTGCAGAGTTGTAGCAGCAAAACTAATCATTACACACGAAGTGAAAGCACAAAAACACTTACTTGTGAGTTCTGCACCACCAATGACGCAGTTCTGATTTTACATTGAGTGATATTGTTTGACAACCCATCTTTCAGAAACAATCATTATAAAACTCTTTGAAATAATATCATAATAAAACTATAGAATAAAAATATTTTGTTTACTATTATTACATTGAAAGGGTTGGATAGGAAATAAAGGTTATCAAGTCATGATTTGTGTTTTAGACTTACTGATATTAGCTTGATTCTGAGGTTTTTCAGCATTCTATTTACTGTAATATAATCATATGTTTAAAACAAAGTTCTGTATTAGAATAGAAATGTTGGTGTGGCCCTATTCTAAATATGAAAGCACATGATTGTGCTGACATGGTCCTCCCTATCTATAGTATGGGCTCTAATGGCTTTCCAAACCAGAAAATGTCTGCATCTTATATCTAGGCACAAATTTAGATGAACAAACCTCGAAAATCTGCATCCAAGAAAAACTATTTTGTATTTATTCTTCTCATGATATATAATCTAAAAGATCACAAAAACATTATTTATGCAGGAAACTTTTCAGAGGATTAATGGACCTGAATAATTTAGTGCAGTGGTAATTTCAGTTTCAATTGTTCCAACATCTTTGTGCTCTTTCCAAATGTTTTGGTATGGAAGAGATATCTAGATGAATAATGATTTATCTCAATTTATCCATAGGTTTTATCTAATCTCACTCTGTAATATAACTAATCTTCCATTATGATTAAACTTTTAGTAGTAACTTTCTATACTGTATTGAACTGGAATCATCTTGGGTCGAAAGTGGATCAAGGATTGTCTTGGTGGTGGATCAAGGACAACTCAACTGCTGTATTCTCAAACATCTAAAATACATCTCATTCATAGTGAAAAGTAAAAACCAATTCACATCCTCCTCTTACATTTATGTTTGTGTTATATTTTGTTACATTCGATCTATAAACTTCTTATTTATATACCAATATCATTACCCAAAAAAAGAAACTTCTGGTTTACCCATTATTAAATGGCAAAAATAGAGATACATATGATTGAAGCAGGAAAGTTCAATAAACATCAATAGAACAAAGAATGAACAGCCCCAATTGCCACTAGTTCTTGTAGTGCACGTGATTGGTTGGTATACCACCTTCACATTATCAATAGCAACTACTCATGCTGATCTTCATTAAAGTCCACCCAGGACCATACATCTGACATCTCACCACAATTACTGCATCACATCTCTCTCCCTCCACACACTGCATGAACCTCTCAATTAGGCCAATACACTTCTATCTTAGACCTAAACCATTACACTTCACAGCTATGGTACCACAGTGCCCCAACAGCTCCATCCCTCCCTCTTTATTTTTATTTTAATCATACTATAAATATTAAGTATTCATAAATTACCAATAACTAATATTCATCAAGCAACTTGAGAAACCTTCTTAGTTACATGTTTCGGTTAGAAATTCTTATAATTTCAAAAATTGCCAGAGCATTCAAAGTCTGTCATTTGTTTTTCTTCTCTGATTATATGGTCATTATTTTTTTACATGAGTCCTCCATAATCCATGGAAAAATGGATATACTCTCCAATATTGCATGCTAGCATGATGTTAAGTTTCTTTTATTATTGAACAACTCATCCACTATATGATATTTGTTGCTTCATGCATTAAAGGCCATTATCATAAGAAGTTGTAGCTTCAGACGTGTATACAGGTCTTACTCTTGATTGTTGGACTTAATGATTCCCCCCACTGGCTGATGATATTTACTCTCCATATTGGCCTATCAATATACAGGCATGGAGCAATGATATAAACATATTTTTCATTTTTAAACACCTCCCCCTCTATTATTTCTCTCAATTTCTTTTGATACCGTGATAACACTAATAAAATTTATATCTTATTCTCTTACGCCTAGTATGAATACGAGTATCTGTATAATTTATCATAGAGATAATGCTGGTAAAGGTACAGAGAGAGAGTCTCTGAACCTCAGGCAATTTAAGGCAAAGAAGTTTAAAATAATTTGTTGACTATGGAACAGAAAGCATATGGCATTATATACAGTACGTTTAATTGAGTCTCCATTGACACACTATTTAAAAACCACATCATCTAACGTAACATAACATAACCATCCACACCTTCATTTCTCTGGAACACTGCATTGGCCTTTGACGTGATCCATGGATAAGCTAACCCCAAACCCTGCAAACTCAGTACCCCTCACTCCACTCACCTTCTTGGAAAGAGCAGCAATAGTCTACGGCGACTCTCATTCTATCATCTACGACCACACTTCCTTCACTTGGTCCCAAACCCACCGTAGATGCCTCCAACTCGCTTCTTCCCTCACTTCTCTCGGTTTTGGACGTGGCCAAGTAATTTCTGTTCTCTCCCCCAACACTCCCTCAATGTATGAACTTCAGTTTGCAGTTCCCATGTGTGGAGCCATTCTCAACAATCTCAACCTCCGTCTCGACCCCCACACGCTCTCCGTGCTCCTGCGCCACAGCGAATCAAAACTTGTCTTCGTTCACTCTCATTCACTCTCTCTTATTCTCAGCGCTCTTTCCAAATTCCCCGAAACAACGCCGCGTCCTTCCATCGTGCTTATTACAGACGATGCGGATGCGGATGCGGATGAGGGTGCGGTGGCGCACGCAATCGACACCTACGAGGGCCTCTTGAGCAAAGGCGACCCGAACTTTCCCTGGGCCCGGCCAAACTCCGAGTGGGACCCAATAACCCTAAACTACACTTCCGGCACGACGTCATCTCCCAAGGGCGTCGTACATTCCCACCGCGCAACGTTCATAATCGCCCTCGACTCTCTCATCGACTGGTGCATGCCGAAACAACCGGTTTACTTATGGACCCTACCCATGTTCCACGCTAACGGGTGGGGCTTTGTGTGGGGAATTGCAGCCGTCGGCGGCACCAACGTCTGCACGCGTAAAATCAACGCGCCGACCATCTATCGTTTGATCGAGTCTCACAAGGTGACGCACATGTGCGCCGCGCCGGTGATTCTCAACATTCTGCTAACAAGAACCGAACCGATGAAGAACCCCGTTCATGTCCTCACTGGAGGGTCGCCACCTCCCGCGTCGGTTCTCACGCGCGCGGAGGAGTTAGGGTTTGTGGTGAGTCACGGGTACGGGATGACGGAGACGCTGGGGGTGGTTGCGTCTTGCGCGTGGAAGAGGGAGTGGGACAGGCTTCCGGCGAGGGAGAGGGCGCGGCTTCTGGCGCGGCAGGGGGTGAGGACGGCAGCTGTGTCGGAAATGGACGTGGTGGATCCGGTGAGCGGCATGAGCGTGAAGCGCGACGGGGTTACCTCAGGGGAAGTAGTGGTGCGAGGCCCGTGCGTGATGATGGGTTATCTGAAGGATTCGGAAGGAACGAGAAGGTGCATAAGAAAAAATGGGTGGCTGTACACGGGGGACGTAGGGGTTGTGCATGGGAATGGGTATTTGGAGATAAAGGATAGGTCGAAGGATGTGATAATAAGTGGGGGAGAGAACGTGAGCAGCGTGGAGGTGGAGGCCGTTGTGTATGCGCACCCCGCGGTGAGCCATGCGGCGGTGGTGGGGCGGCCGGACAAGTTCTGGGGGGAAACGCCGTGCGCCTTTGTGGAGCTGAAGCAGGGCTTGGAGCGGCGGCCGACGGAGGAGGAGGTGGTGGGGTTTTGCAGAGAGAGGTTGGCGCACTTCATGGTGCCAAAGACAGTGGTGTTCAAGGAGGTTCTACCGAAGACACCGACGGGGAAGATTCTGAAGCACGTGCTGAGGAAGGAGGCGCAGGGTATGGGGTCCTTGGCTACACGCAGTCGTATGTAGAGTACGAGGAGTTCTTTGTATTCAGTCAAACAGCTTCACTTCTAGGGTTTCCTTTGCTTTGGTTTCTTTCTTGTTTCTTTTGGTGAGTCATGTTTTTTTTTTTTCTACACATGTTGTTTTAGTGAATGAATGACTTTTTGAAAAAAAAAAAAAAAACCACCAATTTATTCTTTAAAATTGAAAGTTGGTCATAAACTTGTTCCTTCAATTAATAAAATAATTCAAATTATACTATCATATAATTTAATCTTCAAAATGAGAAAAATAGTTAAAAAGGTGTGGAGAAAAAGTGGCATAAGCAAGCATAATAAATGATAGGATGAGAAAAAAAGAAAAAAAGAAAAAAAAATAGATATTAAAGGGTATTTAAGTATAGTTGGTGTGTGAGTGATTGGAAAGAAGAAATATTGATATGTATGGTGGGACACCTGACAAAAGCATTTAATTTACATCCTACTTTACTTATTGATAATATAAATATAATTTCATTACAAATCAATAAGAATAAATTCTCCAGCAACCTTCCTTGTAAACATAAATTTTTTCTCATTACGTAATAATTTTTTCCTAAAATAATTTTTATTTTCTAAAAATTATTCCTTCCATACATTTTTTTTTCATTTAGGCCAATTAAAAATAAATTTAAGATACTATAAAAATAACTTAATTAACTAAAATAAAACGTATGCAAAATTGAATATTGAATCAAATTTGCAATTTTTTAAATATATGAGAACTAAAATTGTGGGAAAAAAATAGAAATAAAAAAATTGTGGAGAAAAAAAAAATGAAAGAAGACCAAAATCGTGGATAAAAAGTTAGAAACTAAGATTATAATTTATCCTATTTAGTTTTGTTATCCACCTACTTTTAACATTTATTTTTTAAAAAGTATAATTTTAGTTTTTTCTATTAATTTATCATTAATTTTAATAGATATGATCACTTAATAATTTCAATCAGTTGATTTTAATTTTTAATGTTTTACAAGTTAAATTGTTTAGTATAGAATATTAAAAAAAATCTTGAAATACATTAAAAAAAATAGATTTGAGTAAATATTCACATAACTAAACTGTTTTTAATTTTTGCATAAAAAAACCATTTTTTAACTTTTATCAAATTTGCTGGGAGTCTGATATATTTGAGAATTTGTTTATTGAAATTCAGAAGAGTAATTTTCGCAGAGTTATTTGTAATTTTTAAAATATAGTTATACTAAATATATTTTTGGTTTAGTGGTTGAAATTATAAATATACATTTTAGAATTAAAAATATAAAACATTCAAAATAATTTCAACTTAAATATAAATTACGAATTTATATTTAATTTAATCCGACACCAAATTTAACTTATACTACACTTAAGAAGATATGTCAAAATTATTTTTCTTATGAAAAAAAATATATTTATTAATTTTTGAAATATTCGTGTTTTATAGTTTTATATATTTTTATCTTTTTTATAAAAAAAATTATTATATTTCTTGTTATACTATTTTAATCCTGGTAAATATACATTTTTTTATTTATTTTTTATATTTTTTCCATTTTGAATTAGCCTTTTAAAAATTATCTGATAAGGAATAAAAACAAATAATCTACATATTACAAGGATTAAAATAAAAAATAACATTTTAAAACAATTAAAATAAAATAAAAAAGATTAAAATTATAAAATAAAACTATAGGGACAGAAAGTTAAGAGAAAAAAAATAGACAGACAAAAGTAAAATATAATCATATTTCAAGGCAAAAAAAATAAACATTTTAAGCAAAATAAAAACAGAAAACGTCGTTTTACTTGTAAACTTGATAGGTTTATGCCGTTTTGGATGGCAAACAAACGGCTTGTCGTTGCATAGCGACTTTAAATTCTTCCTTTTTCAATTATTTCCTTTCCCCCTTCTCTGTTTAGCGCTTCAGAGTTTTAGAAAGAAGCAGAATCATGGTGTGGGGACTCTTCCCCGTTGATCCTCTTTCAGGTACCCATTTTGTTCATTGAATGAATATTGTTCTAAGAAGAAACTGTTACTATATTTCTACTTCTTTTTGTAGGATTATAGGCTCTGACTGTGTTAACATACTATTGGTGTACCAAAATTTTTATTGTATTTTTTATTTTTGAAAATTTGTGTGGCAGGTGAAGATAAGTACTATATTTTCAAAACTGGGATTTACAAAGTTGGTCGAAAAGGTATTGTAATTTGTGGTTCCTTCTGATTACTTTTCAAAACTGAAGGCTTTAAGCACACATTTGATGGTTAAACAATTGTCTAGACGCTGTGGCTGAAGTGTTTGATTGATTTTCATTGCTAATGCTGAGAAGTGTATCCACATGGGACTCTTTTCTGGTATTGCGAATTAGCCCTCCTTTGATAGAGTGAAAATGTAGAAATTTGATATGAGTGTTTCTGTCAAAGACTGATTTGGAAGAAGGGCTTAAGCTATTAAGATGAGGACTTGCCCGTGAATGAATTTTTCCTCTAACATGCACTACAATAACAAAATGATTACCACACTGGGGCTTCTGATACGCACACTCATGCAAAACCCTTTACAGTTTGATGGGTGGTTATCTGCATTGATCTGGATTATTTTTGAGGAAACTATTCCTTTTTTCTTTAGACCTTCAAAACACTCTCGTGGTGCTGCAAGAAAAAAATTTGATTGTTTTTCAAAATAAGTTGATCCTTGTGCTGAATTTACAATTTGTTTAGATTAACGAGGATGGTAAAGGTCAAATTCCTGGCAGCATGATCAGAGAGACTCTTATACCAAATCAATGACCATTTAACCCCAGATTAAATTTTATGCGGGATGCCTATGAATATTTTTTATCTCTAGCACTTTGTAGTCTGTATCATAAACTACAGCCATACCTGTCATTGTCCAGATTCAGGAACAATAACAAAACCGTTAATAAAGGACTGGTGGTTGAAGCCAATTAACTGAAATAAAAGCAAATACAACAACAAAATCTTATCCCACTAAGTAAGGTCTGTTGTATGGATCACCTGCCGCTGCTATTCGGCTCAATTAAAGACCAAGGCTTTAGAGATGTTATTTATCATGGAATCCCTCTTGACAACATCCTCTACTGTTCTTCTTGCTCTGCTTCTCATCTTCATAGGACCAAAGTTCATGCAACTAAAATAAAGCAAATATAGAAGTAAACTAAATTTTAAAGCTAAATCCCTATAAAGCAAAAAGAAATGCTGATTGCTTCTTGGAATGGGTTGTTATGACAATTTGCTGACTTTTTTTTTTTTCATTCACAATTTACTTTTTCCTTCAATGATTGTTACGTATTATTGGCTTTTGGATATCATGATGACAATTTGTATGTACTTGCGACTAACTTCTCACAGGTTGTGATGTGATAATCACTAAAGATAAAGGGGTTTCTCGGGTACATGCAGAAATAGTTGTTAATACAATGAACCTGGTTAATCCTTTACCAAATGATCGTTCTCATTTGTCACCCAGTATACACATTAGAGATTGCTCCAAGTATGGGACATTTATTAGCAAGAACGTTGGGCCCAAGAAAAAAGTTCATGAGCTACCAAACAAAGAAACAGCATTAGAGGATGGTGACCTTGTTTCTTTTGGCACTGGTAGTGCTACCTACAAGTATGTTAACTATCTCTTCAATGTGTTTCTATTCATTTTGTGTCATTCACATTTTAGAAAATACTGTTGCAGTACTTTTCTAGATTTGGCTTTGTATGTATAAGTACATTCAATCTCATAACATTTGTCTTTCTTCTTATGCCTACTGCTTTCAAATTTAATCTGACAGGTTTTGCCATGTACCCCTCGTTTTTTTCATCTGCTCCTCAAATAAAGTCGATCAATCCCTTCAAGAGAAAATTTCATCAATTGGTCAGTGGTGGAAAGAACATGTGAAGGTTCTTCAGTTCTTATAATTCGTGAATGCATGCTGTGTAATTGCTTTCATATACGTAGTTATTTGCGCATGATATCGCATTTACTTAAATAAGTAAAGAAACAAACTCTTAGCTGATGGAAATTTGTGCTAGAAGCAGTATTTATGGTGTGATCAGAGACCATTGGTTTTGAAAGCCCATTATGAACGGGCCTTTTATTTTATCCCATGCTAGTTGTGCAGTTTTGATATTATGAAATGCCTAAATTTTGGTAGTTTCAACTTTCAAATTAGTTACCATTGTGAGAAGAAACTGATAAATATGTTGGGAAAGAAGTAGAGTTTGCATATCTTTGATGGTAAATTTAAACTATAGGATGTTCAGAAAAATCTTCATCTTGCAACATAGGCTGTATTGACTCAATTTATTCAGAAAATTTTCACACTATGCTATGAAATGAGTTATAAATTTAATGTGCTTTTCTCTCTAAACAGGAAAAATAATTTTTTTTTTGGAAGCACTAGACACTTAGCTTCATGTCAATGCTGAATATTATTGACCAACTTATACTTTCAATGTAGGTGCTAGTATTACTCATACATTAGGTGAAGGGTGCACACATGTGCTGGTAGATCAACTCATGCCATTGAAGAAGGATCTTGTTGATGCTGTTGTGGCAAAAAAATCTTGTGTTCTCAAAAATTGGTTAGAGGTATATAAGCCTTTAGGTTTACATATTGGTTCTTAACTTTTCATTAATCTGTTACATTCAAATGGTCATGTGTATTCATAGTTTGATAACATGCAGGTTAGTTGCTTACATACTTGTCATATTTGTGTTTTTTGCTTTATTGTTTCATTATTTTTTAACATGTCCTTTTAAAATCGTTCAAGATTGTCATAGCATTGTTCAACAGTAGAATGGGTTATGTAAAAGGAGAGTTGATGTAATGGATTTAAACTAGAATATTCTTTTATAGTTTAGACACATCAATAATATATTTAAAATCTCTATTACCTGCCTAAATTGTAGGAATGGTTTGCTAAGAATCAATTCAAAATTAAGTTACAATTATAAGTTTTCATGTAGCTTGTGGACCATTCTCTTGACATAAGTCTCATGATCTGAACTACTTTAAAGATTAGATTAGTGCACTATGAGAGTACAACATTTTACATGTTTACTAGTTATTTTTGTTTGCTAGCAGTATGGACCCTGAACTGCCAGAATTTGTATACCGAGTCCTGACCTATGATAATAATATTATTACTTGTTGGTTAGAGTTAAAACCATAGAAATGATAAAATTCATTTATCATAACAAAACATCATGCATAAACATTATTTATAGTCTGGAAGTATGAGATTTGATTGAATTTTTTGTCTGCAACCAGTAGAGAACTTCTTCTCTCATGTTTAAACTTTAACTTGTGACTGTTCCCATCCTTGTAGTTTTTTGCAGAGAAGAGCATCAGCACCGAAATTCCTAGCTGCCATTCGTAAGTATTGCTTTGACTTTGGAGTTTGGTTATAATAACTTTATATTCTATGACCTTGCCACCAGTTAGGTTAACTAAAGAAGCTTTCTTTTTCTTCTCTATTCTCTCTTCTTTCTCAAGCAGATATACTCCAACAGTGTCAGCGGAAGGAGTATCTATTAAAATTGCTGACCCCAGAATGCGTGAAGATTGCTTGAAAGGATACACTTTTTTGTTGGAATCTGAGCATTTGGTACTTGTTTCCAAAGTCTTTTATTCTCTAAACCCAACTTAAGTATTATAGTACTAGCTGGTTTTGAGATTTCCATTTTTAAATAATATGCTCATACATTTTCTGTACTTTATTCTTGGAACCTTTTTTCAGTGTTCATATGTAAATATGCAGGAATAGACATGCAGGGGGTTTTGAAACTATAAGATGGAAACATCTTGATACTTTTGGAGTATAGCTCGTCTTGACGATATTCTTATCTTAATTTATTTTTTCGTGCTTGCAGTATAAATTTCAGGATCAGCTAAAATCTTTATTGGAAGTGGCTGGTGCAATAGTTGTTTCCTCCGAAGATTTTTGTTCAAATAGTGAAGTATGTATTTCATTTCTTTCTTTTCCATTTATGATTTTTTGTGTATGAATGATATAGTTTTGATTAAAAGAATTAAGGGTAGACATAACATTAAAATTGAGCTTTTGGGTCAGGTTGAAATCAAAAGGGTTTTGGCTTGAATGTGAATAATACAGATTATATGCTTTTGTAATTTTAGTAAAGAACAGGAGAAAATTGAGGTAGAGGTAAAAATTGAAAATGTCATTACAAGTTTTGAGTTTAAGTATATCAGTTCAATATCACAAAATGATGGTTGATTAATGAAGATAACATGGATTTAAGCTAGGTGGTTAAAATGGATAAATAGATCAAGGTTTATTTGTGACTGCAAATTGTGTCAAGCTCAAAAGGAAGTTTCATGATGGTTTATATCTTTGAGAATTTGATTTTTTTTAATCAAGTCCGATGAATTGTGTGATCCATGCATTTGACTTCATCTAGTGGAATATGGCTATTGTTGTTGTGACTATCTTGCCCTTTATACTATTATTCGGAGTTAGAAAGATAGTCATCATTGAATAGCAAAAGACTTCAAGTTCTTAGTCAACAACTCTGATTTCTCTGTTTTAGACACTAGACGTATTCTCAGGCAGATTGTCTTTGCATTAAAGTTATGTATTTCAGTATTGTCATTCTCATTTGTTTCTTGTAGGGTTCAAATTATGGAGGGGATAATCATGTAGTTTGTGTCATCCCAGGAGGACCAGCATGCAAGTCTAATCTCTTCGATAAACTAAGTTCCTTCCTTAGAGTTGGTGAGATGGATATAATATGTGCTGCTTTCAGTGGACAGCTAGATCTGTCTATTTTGAAATCACCATGCAGTAAGTATTTTCTACATCTCAAGTAATAAATTTGCATAGTCCTCCTGTCTATTTTGAAATCACCATGTTCTGTCCAAATCTTTGTTTTTCTCTGCATAAATGAGAACCTAAATCAGTTAATATTTCAAAATTACAACTGTTTTTCTTCACGTTTTTATGCCTTTGATTGCTACTGCTGTGTAAAATGGTGTTTGAGACTCTAATTCCGCAAAAGGGGGATGAAATATTGTTGGATCAAAGGCTTTCAAATTAATTTTGGTTTTCTGATACTAATAATAAGTTCTGTTATCTGTATGCTGTTTTATCCATACAGAAGATTCAGTATTTCACAGAAGATACCTTCCATTTATTTATTGTCTTATTGTCGAATGTACAATGTCTAGATTATCAAACTAATGATGAATTAATATGATTCTATTTAACTTTTAAAGAAGTTGCCCATCTCAATTTGCATCTTCTCTGCTAGGTTTTTTATTAGTCAAAATCTCTTTTCATTAAACCAAGTAACAAACATTAGCAATTTGTAGTAATGAGATGGGTACTTTTGAAAGATAAGAACGGTCTAGATTTCTGAATTGTTTGATCACCTAATCACAGAATACACACATGCGCACACCATAAATATAATTAAAATTTATTAAAGAAACATGGCACAAATCTGAAAATAAATAAATATCTAATTAAGGGAATAAATCAACTAACTAAATACAGAGATTCTATGATACAATCCCTAATTGTAGGGATGTAAATTAGCATATTATCTCAAATAAATCAGCATGTTATCTCGACAGTGGCACATATATTAGCATGTTATCTGAAATAAATCTGGACTTCAGTGTTACAATAACGAGCTCTATGTTGTTGCAGTACTTGTTTCGTCATCATGCTCTACAGATGAGACAATTGTAGCAGATTCAGATACTGAAGTAGAAACAGCCACCTCTGCCCGCTCAACTGAGGCATTGAGCAACGATAATAATGCAAAATATGAAAAAACTGAAGAATTATATGATGATCCTTACACTTTGGATAAGAGAAAACATGAGAGTATAGAGGCGTCCTCAGATGATGTTTTAACCAGATTGCATGACATTAAACGTGCAAAAACTGAAACATCTTTGGATAGTACTTCTGTCAGATCACATGCTACCAGCTTCAGGAATGATAATGATGGTGTCGAATTAAAGAAAGACAAGATTAATGATAATGAAACTGGAAATTCAGATATTGTTTACAGCCAACATTTAATTGTTCGAGATACAAACATACGTAGTAGCATAAGCACAGCATCAAACAGCAGAGTTCCAAATTATAAATGTTTCAGAAAGGTATGCGGTTTTGATACCATATCTCTTACTTAAGAAAGTGCTGCTTATCATAGAAAATTGAAGCCAAACATGTTTTGGTTTTGTAACTGAATTTTGTCTTACATCTAAATAGCTACAAACCTTGTTGCTTCGTACAATGTCAATTATTAAATTTTAACATATATATTAATGTCACAGTTCATGAAACCTGTGCGTACCCTGACCAGTTTTCTTTTAAATGGAATTTCAGGCACACACTCAATCTGGTAATAGCTTTGACAATCTTGTTCCATTTGCAAAATATCCATACAAGTAAGAATAATATTAAATCTGATGTTATTTTGAAAAAAAATTTAGCTAATCTATTTTTTCCTAGTGGCTAGGTTATGTTATATTTCATTTTTTTTTCTCCCCCAGGGATTCCGACTGTGGGAATGATGAAATGGCTGAGTTAGTGAAGGAGGAGAAAAGACGAAAGACAATGGAAGCTGTCGCAGATGATCTATTTAATAATGAGAAGGTGAGTCTAATACTCTTCCCATATCCCCAAAAAAGAGAGAGGTTGGTCCATATTTAATCTTGACTTAATGAGTACCTTAACTTTTTACATGTCCTGTTGCAGGCAAGAAAACGAGGCACAGTTGGTTCACGAGGCACTGTTGGTTCTCTTCGTGGCATTCTTTCTACGTGAAGGTAACGATGAAACTTAAAATTAGTCTAAATTTGTGCTACCGAGTTATATGAATAAAGTTTTAATCACTGACAAGGGTCCGATGTGATAAATGCTTGAAAGTATAACCACTTGGCATTACAGAGAAAAGAAGGTTTTTTTTTTTTACATTACCGAGCAAGAACATAGAAGAAATATTGGTGCACTATTTAGCTAGGTCATTTATTCATTTTGATTGAGTACTCTGTGTGTTGCTTGTGGGCCTGCAGAAATAGAATGAATGTGAATGTGTATGATTGACTACGTGGAATTAAATTAAGGTCAGTCTGTTCTGTTTTCATAATTTATTTGGTCTTTTGATTTTGCCAAATGCGTCTTACTTGGTTAAATAATAATAATAGAAGAGTGTTAGCAACACCTTTAACACTTTCTTTCAAACGGTATCGTAATATTTGATGCTATACTGTGTCATTTTTTCTCTGAAGAGGGCATGGTTGGAATGCTATAACTGAGAGCTTTCTCCACAGATGTGGCTTCAAAGATACTGCACACTTGATGCGTGCGTGTTCCCATTGAAGGTTGAGTTGTTCACACTTCTCTGCGTTTAGAAGAGGGGCTGTTGGCCGTATATGGTGACACTCTTCCTCTTATATTTGAGAGACCTCTTGAAGGTTCTATCTAGTTTCCCTTGTTAGCATATGAAGTAAACAAAGAGTTCATAATGCGGTGTGTTGATATAAATCACATTTTACGAATTAAACCTTGTATGGTACTCCTAAACAATGTGTATATCTATATTTATTCTCTTGCTGTGTCACAAATCGCATGTTGTTGCACCTTTCCTATTCTTTTGGCGCCTAGTATATTTTATTCATTTTTTGTAATCACTATACAATATTATGGTTCGAAAAAAATGTTAATCGAACAATAACGCAATCCGACTAATAAGACGAAATGATAGCATAGATATATAATATAAGCATCGTTTTCATTAATTCCCTTTTGACTAAGTGTTGCAGTCTTAAGCTATTCAATGTTCATATTTATAACTTGTTATTATTTTAGTGCTTTTGGATTAAATAAAGTTTGGTCCGAATCCGTGTACGAAACGAGCTGGTTACTGTTATCTTGCTGATCGAGTTGTATAGACTACTCCCTGACATCAAAATCAGTTGTTGCAATTAATTATCTCTGATTAGCGAAATCAATTTAAACGTGAAGACTTATCTTGGTTGGTAGGGAAAACAATAAACTAATGAAAACGAGTACGCGGCTTCTCTTATTTCTTGGACATTGAGTTAAGAACAGTTAAAACACAGTGCAGAATTTCTGTTAATATTAAACCATTGTTCATAAAATTTACTTTAAGCCAAGAAGATGAAAACCACGTGAGAGTAAAATCAACTATATCCTAAACTGATCAGACCTATAAATAAGAGTTACAAATTTGATTTTTATTTTATTTTTACGTAGACTTGCAAAATAATGTCCAAAATTTTGTAAGATAGTGTCATGTGCGTCGAGATCCAGTGAATAAAACATTTTTGGGTATTGAACATGTAGAATATCAACTATATATAATATGTAAGACAAATGGCTTAAAAACCAGAATCTAAATACAAGAACGGTATCTCAGAGGTGGTGGAAATAAATATCCATCAAAAAGGAAATCTCAATCAGAGACCACAAAAAAAATAAAACAAATTAAATCGTAATAA
Source organism: Macrotyloma uniflorum (assembly GCA_016859785.1). Taxonomy (NCBI): domain Eukaryota; kingdom Viridiplantae; phylum Streptophyta; class Magnoliopsida; order Fabales; family Fabaceae; genus Macrotyloma; species Macrotyloma uniflorum. The sequence goes on from BDMB01000011.1 coordinate 2,691,975, forward strand.
AGCCATCAGCATATCCTCCTAAGTACGATGAATATGCATATAGATCATAAAATTCACAGCCTAAACCTGAATTTACAACTACTGCTCTGAATTCTAATAGCACTATCAGCGCTAAGGTTGTCCACCACAATCTCGCACTTAATCCTGAACTTGATAGTGAATAGTTTCAACTTCCCAAGCTTGATCCTCACAGGCTGCTTCACCTTCAAATTGAGGGGCACGTTCGCAGTGTCTTGCAGCTGCTGCTGAAGGCTACTTTGCAAGCCAGTAGCATCCTGTGTTTGACCAGTGAGAGGGATACTAAGCACTGTGGTGTTGCGGTGACCTTGGTAGAACTTTGGCAAAGACCCTTCACATAGTTTTGTGTCCGCGTACCAAGCACTTATGTGGCTGCCACCTCTATAGTATATTCCAATCTTCTTGTTAGGGTTTCTGGCAGTGATTGTCAAGTTGAAAGTGGCAGATAAACTGTTGTTGTCAGAGAGATCAAACTGTGTAACTCTAAGCTCATCTACTGAGTACTTTGGAACCTTTGGTCTGAACACAAGGTAAAGTATCCCAACCGTGATGGCAATGGCCACAATCAGAATCAGCAATATGCTTATGAACCAACAGAAAAACCTGCAGCAGCAGCTTCTTCTTTTTTTTGGTGGCCTGGAATGCATCACAGGAATGGTGTCTACTGGAGGATGTTGTTGTTGTTGTAGCACAACTCTCTCTGGATCACCTGCATCAGATTTGGACATGCTTCTTGGCACCAAGGGTGCTGAAGGTTGGTTTGCTGCCTCAACATCATGGACAGGGTGAATTTTCTGAGGGTCTGCAGCCATCTTGGTATGGTTTAGGACAATCAAAATGAAGTTGTGTTTGAAGTTTTGGTTGGTTTCTTTTACCTTTTGTTTGGTATTGATATATATATAAGCAAAGGTTGACATGAACACGTTTTGAGCAAGTCATGGCTTACAAAGAATAGTTTTGAAAGCCTTGAAGCTTCCCATTGTTGACTCCAATGGCCAAAAGTGCGACAATATATTTATCTTTAGGTTGAATATTGTTCTCATTCACATGCCACATGCACGCTTCTTTTATATATATAATCATTTTATTTCATTGATACTATGCATTCATTAATTTTGTCCTATTTTTCGTAAAATGTTTAATTATTTAATTTTGTCTTTGATTAATATTTTTCAAAAATTATTTAACCGATTGATTTTAGTAAATTTTTTTACATCAATTTTTTCATTCATAAAATGAGAATAAAAAATATTATTCAAAGAAATTGAGTTTAATATTGTTCACACCAATAACCTCTTATAAGGGTTAACATTCAATGTTTGTGTGTTTATAGAAATAAAAAATAATGCCGCCGAAGGTTCTTTCTTTTCTTTCTTGGTTTTCCATGCATGACGTTAGAGTTATTCTTTCTAGACCATTTTCTTTTCTAGGTTACTTGCTTCATAAAAATCTACAAAAAGAGTTCAATCTATATACGCAAATTTTGACGGTATAAGAGATAGGAAGAAAAAAAATGTGAAAATGATGCAAAGAAAATCTTTTAGAAAAATGAAGAAAGAGATTACAGAAAAAAAAGATAATAATTATTTAAAATCTATGGTATCAGATGATGCATTTATAAACGTGTATCTTGTAACTTAGATTATATACATTTTATTATTTCAAAAAAAAATAATAAAAAAGGTGATTTTAATGATAGTGAATAGTAAACTTTAAATTTTACTTTTAGTTAATAGGGTTTATAGTTATTTTACTTTTTATTCCACATAAAAAAGGATTAAATAGGTTATTATGATAAACCATTCCTTAGTTTAATTATAATGCAATTTTTTTATTCCTTAGTTTTACAGTTTGAAACGGAACATATAATAATTTGCATCCTCTTTCTATTAAAATATTGTCCTAAAAATTTAGCCAACTTGATAATTTGGTGAGTAGATTAGTAAGTAGTAAATGTTACACAAAATTAGTATAATCTAATTGATGATTTGCACGAATATTTCTTGAGCATATAAATTTTTTATCACAATAAGAACATCATGTTGATCATTTAGAAAAATAAAATATTATAAAATTAGTTGATAATCTAAACATTTGACAATAACTTCTTTTTCCTTGACTTGAACGAAAAGCTGAAACTTAAGCAACATTTTTTGCTTACAAGTAAAACATTTCCTTGCTTAATTTAATTTATACAAATAATCGTTTTGCCCTATTCAAAAGACCAAGTCAAAGCCATGCCATTCATGCTTTTTATTTTTATTTTTATTTTTTAAATTCTGGCAAATATGATGTATTTTGTTTTTTATTCTTATTGAAAAATATTTGCTGATTTTGATTCTTATCATTTTTAATTTTTTAAAATAATATTTGCTATCATTGATTAAGGAATGTGACATGGATTTAGATATATTATCACACCTATCATCTAAAATAATTTCTTACTCGACATATCTAAATAAATGCGAGGTTATTCCTACTAAATGTTAATAGAAATTTTTCTAGAAAAAAAAATCACAAGAATTTAAAGAATTAAAATAAAATTTTATTATCATTTATTCTTTTTTTATCAAAAGAAATATATTTAAATCAATTAAAATTATATAATAATAATAATTTTATACCTATGATTGTTATTTTTATAGTCTTTTATGCATAACGTTATCATATTGGAAAGTTGGAAATAATTAAAGATAAATTAACTCTAAATGAAACTTTCCATTCCATTGGCAAATAACTGCACACTGAAATAATATTATTACATTCCAAAAGCAGTTCATCCAAAAACATCATTATGATTCATAAACATTCATTATGATAAATATTATCATAATTTAAAATTACGTTATTTTATATCAAGTGTTCCCCTCACTGGGAAAAAAAATCTTAGCAACTTTTTGTTAAGTTAAAGTACTCTACTTTCTATTTTTATTAGTTATAGTAAATATATTACTTACATTAAATAAATAAATAATTAATTAATTAATAGTTGGAATTGGAATCTGCAATAGATAACATTAAGAGACCTTTTGTGTGTAAAATATTGTATGCATTATTATTGTTTTCAACGAAGTTCCGAATCTTTGAAACATTGATTTAAGTGGAAATACAAATAAAATAGTTTGAGCAATCACTTATTTAATTCATTGATACACAATGGAGTTGTGTATTCGAAGAAACGAAGAGCATAGTGCTGCCACAACACAACTTCAGAAGAATGACAAAAATTGTTCATAAATGGCAATGAAGAGAGATTAACTTGAATTGGCCTTGATGAAACAAGAAAAAGCAGTTGCGAGTATGCAACTCAAAACAGAAGAAATGTCAAACTCGTTGAATATCTGAGATACAACACAAAAAGGTGGAATTCATGCATCATCATCACACACACACACACTTATCGGAACCAAGCCTGCCACGTCCAATGCCACTGCTGTGTTCATGATCACACTCTCTTTTTGTGCTGTTTAAACTCTTTTTCTTGACTTCAGATGACAAATTACATTCCAAACTTTTCTGTCCCTCCTCTCTTGAGCTCAATCTTGAAGTCCAGCAATCTGTTGAGTCAGCAGAGTTTGGTTCCCATGACGAGCAAGAAATGCCCCCCCAGTGATGTTGGCCACTACTACTCACAGTGAAGCTGTTGCTTCCTGAAGACTCTTGGTCATCCATGTCTACTACACCACCACCCCTCTTCACTGTCACATACTTGTGCAAGCTTGGTTCCATCACATCATCACCAACAGCTACCTCAGATTCCACAAAAGGGTCCTTGGCACCTTGCACTTTCTTTCCATAGTACTCATTCCTAATAGATTGTTGAGTGGATGGACTCCTCCTGTCCTCAGAGAAGGCACCAGAGAAATTGGAGCTGTTGGTGTAGTTGAGATCAGCAACAGCTTCAAGGATAGAGCAAGCCTTGGTGAGACAAGCTGGGAGGGAAATAGAAGAAGGTTGTTGTTGTGGTGGTGGTGGTGTGTTCTTTTGATGAAAGTTCTGGATGTCCTCAAGCAGTAGGGAGGCATAGGAGTGTGTAGGATTCACATTCACCGCAGCTTCAGGATTGATGTCTAGGTCTCTAGATCTTCTAGAAGATCTGCTTCTTGTTAAACCTTGGGGTTTAAGGTTGTCAACCCCTGATGACACCACTGCTGTCTTCACAACAGCACTATCTGAAGACCCTTCCTCATGGCGCTCCTTTGTCTTGCAATTCACAATCACACCCTTCTCCAATGCAACTCTGCCTTTTGGTTTCTGCAGTCGGAAAGGCATTAGATCATCTTTAATACCATCAATAACTAATGAGAACTACTGATTTTTCTATGTAATCATTAGCTTTCTAAGTTAATCTAGTTAGAAAATAATTTAGGCATTATTAATTACCATAACCAGGCCAATTATTTAAGCTTCCCTAGTTACATTAAATAAATAAATAGGTAGGTAATGATTACAACAAATCATGAAACTCAATATTCCTCATTTAACCCAATGACATCAAAGTTCAATCACAACAATAACACAGTTAATCTAAGTGTTTACCTGCATGGCTTCTGCTTCAATCTTGGGTTTGTTTTGTTGAACCTTGCTGTTAGTATCAACCTCACTTAGAGGGTTTCTTCTATAAGGAGATTGTTCTGCTTTCTTTGAGGAGTTATTACGGCTAAGAGAGGGTTGTTGGTGATGCTGATTTTCATTCAACACTTTGGCACTTGCCCCATGCCCATTAACTCTAGCAGGAGACTGTGCACGTGGTGATGCAGCACCCCTCGAGCCAACATCTCCAACATTTCTCTTAACAGTTATCCTCTTGGTGCCAGATTCTCCACCACAATTGTTACTCTTATCCATAACCAAAGATGAGACAGTAGCAGGAACAGACACCAATTTCCCAGGCCTCGAACTTGCATTGTTGTTGTTTGCATTTGCAGTAGTGTCTGATGATCTTCTACCAGGAGATCTACTCACCCTTCGTTCTCTGCCACTGGATTGGTCTCTTTCCCTACTTGGGGTTCTTCTCCTTCCTTGAGAACGCCTCGGGGACTGGCGGTGGCGGCGGCTCTCCGTCGCCACGTCATTTTCCTCACTGCCACTGCCTTTGGCTCTCCTTTGATCATCCTCAGCAGAAGTTGTGTCATTGTCACAGTTATCAAAATCAAAACTTCTCTTAGAGCCCGAGTACTTTCTACAAGAGCTGCTTCTGCTGAGCCTCCCACACTGGATCAGAATTGCATCCACCTCTTCTTTGGTGCAGCTCGAAGTCCTCACTCCCACACCAATGTTTGGAGTGGAAGGTGCAATCTTGTTAACCATGGATTCTCCATTGGTGAAAGCCCCATCACCTTGTTGTGGTGCTGGTGACTGAGCAATGAAAGGTGGGGATTTGGAGGTGGTTGTTGTTGTTGTTGTTCTTTCCCTATCATCATGGCTCTTCCTGTGTTTGATGATGAATACCTCTTTCTTCACTTCACCTTCATCTTGTGGTGCTGATTCTGGGTCTTGTTTCTCTTGCAGTGTCTTCTTCTTGAGGCTCACTTCTGGCTCATTGGGTTTGGACAAGGTGACACTGACACAGTTCTCAGAATGAGAAACTGACTTGGATGAAGTAGATGAGGACCCATTCTTCTTGCTCAAACATGTACCCATAGGAACTAGAGAAAACGGTGATAAATGACAAAGGGAGAGAGAGGGAGATAGAATTTGAAGAAATGGAAGGAACAGCGGAACCCAATAAGAGAGAAAAGGAGTTTAAGAATAAGAAGATTTGAATTTCAATTAGATTAGATAAGAGAGAGTAGAAGAAAGTTTGTGGCTTGTGGAAAAGTGAACGTTGTCCAGGGAACATTTAAAAAATAAAATGCTATATTTGTATAACTTTAATAATAAGGGAGGAGAAAGAAAGAGGAAAAAAAATTCAAATTTTGTTATGTGTACAGATGACCCCACTGAGACACAACCTTCAATTTCTTAACTTTATTTGAAACAACTAAATAGTTCGCAAAACAATTTGGATCTCCAACACAACATTTTGTGTCTGTCCTTCTCTTTCAGGATTCAAATTTGCATAATAACGGCTAAATTTGTTTGGATAAAGAAACAGTAATCCTAGAAAGTTGCCATTTTTTTTTTATTATACAATTAAAAAATGAGCAACGGCTATATTCGTTTGGATTGTTGTTGGTATTTGGGCCTTGAACCAGAATGTTTACACTCACTCACATGAACAGTATTTTACCAGCATGTTCTTCTATGCATTTTATATAAAACTGCTGTTTCAAAATTAACCCATTCAAAATGTAAATTTTGAAAAAATTAAGAATATCCATTACAATTTTACTCTCCTCTCTTTTTAAATATGTAACTTTGTTTGATGCCTTTACTTTTTACCTCTGGTTTTTAGTCTTCATATTTTAGAGTTAAGAAAATAAGGTTTAAATATTAAGATGTATGATTGAGAATATGAATGAGAAAAAAAATATATATAAATATTTTAGAAAGCATAAGGTGTATCATTAAGGCTAATGTTTAAAAGTTCCTTCATATACCTTGGAATATAATTAAATTAACCAGGTTTTAAAACAAAAGAATTGAAATGAACACATTGTTAAGTTATAATGAAGAATTCATCAAAAATTTTAAAAAAAATCGTAAGAATTAAATTATAATAATAAAAATAAGATTATAGTAATAATTAAATAATAAAATTAAAATTAAATTATTTATTAAAATAATTTACTTCTTAATTTCTTATTTTTTAATTCAGGTTCTTTATTAATTTTAACATATTAATTAAATTGAAAGGTGATTAATTAGTTGGTATAAAGCTCATTTAAAATCTCTAACCATAATAATAAAGAGATTACTTCAATTGGTGTCTTTTCCCAAAAATATCATGATGATATAAGTGTTCTTCCTCACATAAAAAGATTTCTTATTTATTTGCATAAATGGACATACTTAATTGTTTCTATTTAACTTTTAAACAAACAAACTACTCTTTACCGTTAACTATTGTCGTTATATTTTATGTTACTTACCAGATATAAGCTATGAAAAGAAGCGAAAAAAAATCTGAATTTTCATATCAACGTTATATTTTATTATAATCCAATTATATAATGGCACATAATAAATAATATATTCAGTTTTTTATTACCTTATAATAAATAAAATAAATAAATTTTAATTTTAATTTGTTTAATAAGATATAAAGATTGAAATGTTAACACAATGATTTAACTAATTTTTATACATGATTTTTTATTTTCTTTATTAAAAATTGGGCTAGCTTCTCACAGGTTTTTCTGACCTTGACAAAAATTATGGCAACTTTAATTTTTCATAGCTGCTTTTTTCAAACAAAGTTATCATTCCTAACCAAGTGTGTTTGGAATTCGAAGTTGTTGACAATTTTTTTCTTCTTTTAAACAAAGTCTATGTATTGAATCCGAGGAAAATGGTGTTTTAAGGTGAAGAGTTCAGAGTCGCTTTGACTTCAAGAAATGAAGTTTCTAGAGGTTCAAATTTTAACACTTCAACAACTTAGTTGTAAAATGTTAAATAAAATTGGTTTGTTAACTGTATCAAATACGTGTGGAACTAATATCTGGAACATTATATTATAAAAATGTATTTTAAAAATAAATTTTTGAAGGATAAACGAACAAAAAAAATTAGCTTTTTGTCTGCCCTATCTTATTTGAATTTCTAATTTTTCTTCTTGGGCTTCAGACTAGCCCAATTCAATATAAAATGTGTTTTGGGCCTGTGCTGGCTTAACAAAAGAAAACTAAAGTTCACATTAAAAATTAATTAAAATGTAATACAAAACTAGAAATATATATTAATTATATTATTAATAAAAAAAATAATGTTTTGACGTGACGGGATTTAAAACCTAACACTGGCATTTGCGAAATTTCCTCCGGAAATTTTGGGGTCAGAATTTAAACTTTTTTTATAACATAAGATTGGGAGACAAAGCATTCACATGCAGTAATGTTTGATAGCATCCATAGATCGACAATACCTAAACATGAGTTAATTCGTTTACAACCCACCAACTGCTCTACAAAATAACCAACAGAACAGAGAAGAACAAATCAAACACCGGTGGATCCAAACCCACCTTCACCTCTGACAGTTTCATCTAAATCATCAACCTCGGTGACACTCGGAGTCACAATTTTCTCTATGATGAGTTGCGCAACCCTATCTCCAACCTTCACTTCAAAATCCACATCCGAATGGTTGAACAGTATCACACCAACCGGGCCCCTGTAATCAGCGTCAATCACCCCAGCACCCACGTCAATCGAATGCTTCCATGCCAATCCGGACCGTGGAGCTGCAATTTAACACACAAATTAAACTAAACTGGAAAGATAAAAACTATCAAACTTCAAAAGCCCTAAATCGGAGACAAACTTACCAACGCGAGCATAGGTTCCTTCTGGAATCGCGATGCTGATGTCAGTGGCAACCAGAGCCTTCCCTCTCGCTGGCACCTTCGTCTCCACCGCGCTACCAAAATATCATCATTAAACGATTTTTTTCAATTATTTATTAATAAAAAGCAGTGAGTGACAGAGTGAATATAGTTATACCTAGAGAGATCGTAACCGGCGGAGAGAGGGGAAGCCCTAGAGGGCAAAACGGCCTTGTCAGAGAGCTTCTTCACGCGTAGAAAGGGAGGGGTTGAGGAAACGTCGTCATTTGGGTGGAGTTTTGGGATTTTGGACGATGGCTCGCTGGAGCCGTTGGTGGTGTGGGACTCTGGTTGTGGTTGTGCCATTACAGAAAGTTTAGGATGGTTGTGAATGGCTAGAATCGACGAGGGGAAGCAGAATGGAGGGTAGGGTTTATATAGAGGTGGAGGAAGAGGAAGAGGAAGAGAAAAGGCGCCTAATGCTCTCATCACACAAAATTTTCCCGCCAATTTGTTTTTGGTGGGTTTTGAATGGTCAAGAACCACAGTGTCAGATGCACTGAGGAGACGTTCACTTTTCATTCATCCCTCCTATTATATTAAATTGCCTTACCTGTATACTTATTTATATTTATATTTATATTTATTATATTTATGTCCTCTTGCCATTTATTTAATTTAACTGACGTGAATAAATAAATAGAATTTTACCCAAAAGAAAAAATTGAAAATAATCTCTTAAATTTCATGTCTTCTTCAGCATCCTCGTCAAGTTATCGAAGTTGTGATGTAAGTAGAATTTTGACATTTAGTTATTAATCGTACAAGTTGTCGAAACGTCAAGACTACGATAAAGATTGTGAGTTCTGAGAAATCAGCTAGTGGCGTTTTGCATTTTGTTTGTGAAAGGTGGAGTAACTATTCAGAGCAGACACCGTATGCAATTAGTTTCGAGAAGGAGGATCAACCATGGAATGTGGTTGTATGTTTTGATGGATTATGAAAATTGGGAGATGAGTGAAAAGATTGAATTTCTTAGTTTGTAAGTGCTTGTTTAAGGAGTAAATTTGGTGTGTATAAAATATATTGTAGTCTGATTAGCTAATTTGGTGCTTGTCTTCTATGGTAGCTCGAGTCAATAATTTAGTATCCCATTAATACTCTTGAAATATCTCGCTAATGGAATTGTTTGGGTGATTTTGGTTGAATTTTACTCAAGGGGCACCCACCTATTCTCTAATCCTCAAACAAAACTTGGAGCTAATCTAATTAGAGAATCCATACACATAAATAACATCCAAAAGTTGATCCAACATAACATTCACGTCTCTATTTTTCTCATTCTCAACAAAATTTGGGCTGTCATAATATCCAAAAGATGTTTTGCATACAGTTAGTTATTCTTACAATCTCGTAGCACTCAGTTCAATATTTTCATTAAGTTCCTATAGTAAATTCTTTAATTTGACTTTAAAATGGTATGAATTTGAAGTAAACTGCACCATTAATTAACATAGAAATTACAGATTTATCTCAAGTATAATAACATTGACTGAGAACGACACCTGCATATTTAACGACATTGATGGGTTCTAGTTACATAATTTACTGCCACCACAAATTAACCTTACGATAAGAACATAAACTAATGTTTACTTTTGTGCCTGGTGTTTATGTAAAAAAATGCGTAGAAGGTTATTCTCCTATAATTCAAGGCCGAGAACTCACCCAAATTCATGTATCTAGCAGGTTATTATTATCCTATTTTTCAGGCTGAGAACCCACCCAAAGTACAAATTCCACGGTGTATAAATTGGATGGAACGAACAACATCAGCAACACAAACAAAAAATGTGTCTCTTTGCAAGTTCACGTAACCTAAAAAATTAACCATGATCCCTTGGCAAGTTTAGAAAGAAATGGGTGTATTACATATATTCTCATTCTAAACATCTCAAAAGTAATCGTTGCATTGAGACTCGTACACGGCATACATGTCTCTCTAGCTTAGATGTCAAATATGGTGGGTAAATCAGCTAATTATCAAACTGAGCATTCTTGGAACGCTTGAGTACAGAAATAATGGCAAGTGGAAATAATTATGTGAACAAAGAGTGGCATTTCATCAAACATGGGTGCTGTTACATAAAATGCTAGGGACTTGGCTTCATGACTGATAAAAAAAGCACTCAAACCGTTAGAAAATAATATAAAACAAACAATGAATCCACTTTCTAATAATCAGCAGATGAACTCCAAAGGTGCTGTGTCTTTCATTTTCACCGAATCAACTAGAAGAATTTTATAACGAAACAATTCCAATGGTTTGCATGAGTAGTTTCTGATGTGCCAAAACTTGGGTTACGCGAGTCAAGTATCTCGGCTAGGTTCCCTATATAGAATTAATGCAATAACTATGAGAGTATATCCAAGCATTCTAGATATTGATGCAGAGTAAACGCAACAACTATGGCAGTATATCCAACCATCCAAGTCTCGAAACAGGATTTGAAATATCAAAATGGAGAAAACAAGTGTCAAAACTTCTTTTGCATATCCTAACACTTGGCGAAGTCCAGTTAATGATGTACAATACCATAATAAAAAGAATGCAGAGCTAAATGTTACTCATAATCATCAAAGAATATTATTACTTAAATATATTATGACAAGCTGCCAAAGAACTTTACTTGAGAGGGAATTGTAGGTTGATATGATACCTAAGGTACTTCATTCATTTTTCGCTTTTATAACTCGGTAATAACTCAATCTAACGAAGATGACAAGCTGCCAGAGGACTTCGACTTAAGCAGGGTATCGTATGTTGATATGATATCTAATGTACTTCACTAATTTTCTCTTTTATAACTTGCTAAACCTCAAGATTAAAAACTGATTGACATTACTTGAAAACATGAACCAAATTTTCATGGTAGACAGGCAGAATTAGATAGTCCAATAACGGTACCTATTATAGATAGAAATCACACCTTAGAAAGAAAAATAGGGAAAAGTAAGTGTAGTTTTAAGAGGTGCAAGAATGGAAAAGTCATGTGATATAACTAGAGTGCATAATCACTGTTCATCATGAAACAAGTAAGAAACTGTTTCTACATACAATGCTATTGGTATATTGTTGGTATCACACAGGGCAGTTTATGGAAGATACTTCAAACATAAAAAAATTACTGTAGAACCCCTCACCTGCTAGCTGAAACTGTGGATTCCCTTGGCCATCACCAACGCTTGAGAGAATATCTGCTTGCTATTCCTTGCCTTCCTAGTTTGCAAAGTCAAAATTCAAGTCATCAGCATCACTTCCACTTGGCATGAATTGTTGTATGACCATATTAGCATCTTATTTTCTATCCCTCTACTTGTCTCAGAAAATATATCAGTAATGGTTCGTCTAAAGCCCTTGGCTAACAAAAATTGGAGTGTGGTTTAGAGTTTAGAGTGTGGTGCCGATCAAAGCTTTAGGGTTCAATCTGTGGTTTCAATAGGAATCCAACTTTCTTCCAATAGTTTACAGAATAGGGAGTCAATCTGTTGAATATTATGAAATTAACCCATGGGTTGTGTAGTATATTCTTAACCTTTAAAAAAACTTTAACAATACCATGAAAAGCCGTATCAAACAATGCGATGGCTAAGGTACACATGTGAAATTACTATTGATCCACATAAGAAGGATACTGAAACCCTTCTGAATTCGAGGGTACCAGAGAAATTTACTATGTTTAAGTTAAAAATATATTTGACGATGGCTATGCTGAACCAGATACTTCAAGCATAAAAAACCATAGGAGTACAATTGCTGTGTTATTTAAAACCAAACGTAATTGAAGTGAAAGGATGCTATATAGCATTTGGCAAATAAGTGAAATCAATTTTTGTGTTGCATCCTCCCACTCTCTGAACCAGCATAGGGGTCGATCACAACATTTATCACGGCAGGTTTCCGAGCAGAGAAGGATTCTGAAAGTGCAAACTTGAGTTCATCAGGTGTCCCAACAAGATAGCCCTTTCCGCCAAAAGCTTCAATCAAAGCATGGTATCCTGCATTTGGGACAAAATCTGTCGGGGCAGGATCATCTTTGTGAGGTCCATCTACCTCCTCTGGGCGTCTACGGTCACCACCATATACACCACCATTGTTAAAAACAATCACAACCACAGGAAGCTGATACCGAACCAATGTCTGGATAAAAGATAAAGCATCACACGGCATTCTTGTATTCAGAAAAATTATTTGCAGCAGTAAGAACAAATGAAAGTAAAAACATATGGAACCATACAGTCATATTAATTGAGAGAATTTACATATACATATGCATATCGTAATAACAATTTATAAACTTGAAAATAAATTGTTTGAACAAGAAATCCATTTAGATCAACTAAAATCCACAAGCACTAACATTTCAAACTTGAAGAAACTTATTTTCGTGGCTAAGGCTATAACAAAATATATAAAACTGCTCAAGTCTTTGGGAAAAGATAGAATTCAGATACTTCCTCATCCATTTTGTTTTTTACTCTCTCATCCCACATAGAAAATAGGCACTGGGATACTGCTGTTTAGCCCAATGAGCTGAACCACTATTCCAATGATGAGGACACGAAGGGAAATATATTCGTCACTATTAACAAATCTATTTACAGATGGCAAATATGTCATGTCAATTCCAGGACTAGGTTCAGTTTGCATTGGACAGTAAAAGGAATATAAAAGACTATGTCTCTCACGCACACATACACACTTATTGCACAAGAACAGCTAAGTATTTATTATGCATAACACACAAGGCATGATGAGTCAAGAATGTACCTCAACTTCCATGGCACTAAACCCAAATCCAGAATCCCCTTCAACGGCAACCACAAGCCGATCCGGAGAAGCAACAGCAGCGGCAATGCAGTAGCCAAGACCAACCCCCATGGTCCCCCACGTGCCAGCATCCAATCTCGTCCGGGGCTCGGTCTGAACCAACACAGACCTTCCCACATCCATGGTATTCGCCCCTTCCGAAACCACTATAGGAGCAGGACTTCCCAAACCCGCAATAGCATCACGTATAATCCTCATAGGCGTCAAGAAATTAAACGGCACAACATCTTTCCCCAATTGAACCTCCATCTTCGCCACATTCTCCTTCGCCTTGTTCGAAATCGCTTGCACCCACGGATGCGTGTTTCCCAAGCAAAACGGGTCATCCTTAATCTCCTTATTCAAAACCTCAATCACGTGCTTAGCATCACCCACCAAACCCACGTGAGGTTTTCTCAGCTCAATCTCCTCCTCACTCACATCCACCAAGATAAACTTCACATCCTTCGACCACTTTGGTGGCTCACCAAAGTGTAGAAGCCAATTCAACCTCGCCCCAACCACAAGCGCCACGTCACACTTCCCAATCGCGAGTGATCTAGCAGCGGTGGCAGCAAGCGGATGAGTATCCGGCAACAACCCCTTCCCCATAGGAGTGGGCAGAAACGGAATCCCCGTCGCCTCCACCAGCTTCGTAAGGGCGTGCTCCGCACGCGCGTACGCCGCTCCTTTTCCGAACACAATCAACGGCCTCTCCGCTCGTCTAAGCAGAGAAACAGCTTCCTCGATCTTTGAATTGGGAATAGAATAAGGTTCGGGTTTCGCGCGGTTATTTTCCGCTTCAGTTAAGAGTTTTTCCGCTTCGGATTCTGATACCTTTTGATGTAAGACATCGGTGGGGAGATCTAAGTAGCACCCACCGGGCCGTCCCGATTGGGACCAGTCCAAAACTTCGGCCACACGAGCCGGAATTTCGGAGATGTGGGAAGCTCTGACGGAGAGTTTGACGAAGGGTTTGGTGGCTTCGATCTGGTTGAGTTCCTGGAAGTCGCCGCGGCCGACGTCGGCCTGGTCGCATGAGCCGGAGATCATGACGGTGGGCCAGGTGTTGATGGAGGCGTTGGAGAGGCCGGCGAGGCCGTGGACGCAGCCGGGGCCGGAGACGGTGAGGAAGACGCCGGGGCTCGCGGTGAGGTAGCCGTAGGCAGAGGCGGCGTAGCCCGCGGACTGCTCATTGTGGAAGGCGATGAAGCGGACACCAAGGGCGACGGCGCGGTTGGCCAACGACGTCACCGGAATCCCCACCACGCCGAACATGTGGCGAACGCCGAAGCGGACCAGCGACTTCGCCGCGAGAACGTTGCCGTCGATCTCCATCGCCGGTGAATTCAGTGTTTCTGCTTTTGGCGCTGGTGTGACTTACGTGGAAACCGACACGACTCTGAAATTTGATGCGAATTGCGATTTGGTTTGCGTGCCGACCTGAATTTATACACAAGTGAAATTTTGGAACACTGTTTAATTTTCGTTCCACCGAACCGGAACTTGATTCAGATAATTGATAGTAGGAACTTAATTTTATTGATGAAAATATTCATTAATTTTTTAAATAATGTTTTATTAATAATAAATACTATAATAACCGGGACTTTTCTTATTTATACAAATATATAAATTTAGTAGAATAAAATAAAATAAGAAGAAAAAAAAAAAAAAAACCTGAGACATAATTGCATTAAGTAACACTGTCCTTGGATCTCTATAGACTATAGTGAGAACAACCTAGTTCTTGAAGAAGCAAATTGTACTTTGATTTCCCGGTTCAACTGCTCCTATCATTTGGCATGACTGCGGAAATTGTAATAATAACTGGTGCAACTTTATTCGCTTACGAGTCTGAATTAAATTAATACGTGGATAACGTTCACTATATTTACATTTATTTTGAATTATTCGTGAAATTGGTTTTAATATATTAAATAAAGTTTTAATTTTTCAGAGCATGATAAATAAAAATAATTAAGAACAAATTATAAAAATAACCCCTCAACTTTTATTCTGAAATATTAATTATTAAAGTAATCTATATTTCATACTAATAATATTTAAAAAGAAAAATATAAGTTGAATAACACCTTAACAAAAATTGTTCTTATATCCGTTCAAAGGTAGATTGTGCTGAGCCACCGCGTTCCAACCTCCACCGGTTACACCCTCGTCAACCTCAGTCAACCCTAAATACAACTATAACTTCACACTCTTCAATCATAATTTAAAAAAATAATAATAATAATTTAGTTGATAACATATATTTTAGTTGATGATAAAATTTTGTAAAAAAAATAATAGAAAAAAAACTATCTAATTTGGTATATGAAAATGCTAACATTTTTTTGTTATTTATTAAAATTAACATATATTTTAGTTGATAACATAATTTAATGAACATCGAAATGCATATTTTCACTATCTAATATGCTTTAAGAGATAATTAAAAATTTGTTGAGTAAGTATATCTGTTAATTCATTGTGTTATAATTTTTTTAAGAATATAAAAAAAAATTAAAGAGTGAAATTATTTCTTACTTAACTTAATCTTCATTTTGATGTGAATTAAATTTTTTTTTATAATTATTATTATAATAACAAATTTTTTATAATTTTTTTCTGAATTATATATTTTAAGAATATATTATATTAATATAAAATATATGTTCAGTTACTTATTTAAAAAAAAATTGTAAAATTATATTATATTATAATATTTTTTTTTTTATCTTATATTTTAATATGGTGATTCTCTTTTGATCGTTTTTTTAAAATTTTTAAAATCTTTTATTGAAGTTGGATTGTTTATGTATGGAGATTGTCATTATATAGGAAGTTGTGACTAACAATATTATTTCTCTTCAAATTACTCATATATTTATGAAAGTTATTACTAAACAGCATTAAGGCCAACTTTTATTGATAAATTATTGTTAAAAATCTTTAATAATTATTATTATTATAATAATAAATATTTTATATTCTTTTTCTTAATAAATATATCAAAGTTTTACTAAACAGCATTAACGTCAATTTTTATTGACAAATTATTGTTAAAAATTTCTAGTAATTATTATTACTATAATAATAAATATCTTATATTCTTCTTCTTAATAATATATTATAAAAATATGTAATATTAATGTAAAAATACATGTTCTGTCACTTATTATAATATATTTATTTTTTATTTTAATATTCTAAAAAAACTGCTATTAGATATAAATTTAAAATTTTTATGTATTTTTTTTTAATTTCTTTCTTCCTATTTCAACTAAGACGAATAATTGATTAAATATTTTTACACTATCGTTTAGTTATAATTTTTTTTTACAATAATATATTTCAAATAAATCTAAAGTATTACAACATACACTCCATAATAAAAATATTCTGACAGACAAGCATATTATGAAAATGGACTATAAGAAAAAAAAAATGTAGGACATGATATGTTGAGACATTGATAATATTAAATGCTAGATTAATGTAGTGTTTATTTAATTTTATAAAAATGTGATGATTAAAAAGAGACATTCAATTTAATCTTACAGTATTACTTTCTTATTTAGATATTTAATTGGTTCCTTTTAAATTCAGTTTCTTAATCCAAACTAATATTTATTCTTTTTATAAAATAAAATAAGGATTGAAATGTTCAAGTAATGTAATAAAAAAATAATTTCGAATATTGAACATCTGGTTCTAAAAGTTTGTGAAATTAGTTTTAACACTATTTAAAATTCAATGGTAAGTTTTGAACGAAAACAATTCATTCAAGTCACTCATAAATTAACTACAAATTTAAGATTAATAGTAATATCTTTGTATTTCATATATTGTATCTTTCCTTTAATTATAAATAAATGAAAAATATATATATTTTTTAAATAAATTAAAAAATCGTCACAAGGTTCTTGGTACTTTAATTGTCACAAATACTAAAAATACAAAAACATGCACAAGGCACCAACAACAATTTTAAATTTCTACCTATAACTTATTTACATTTATTGTGATTTATTTTCTGACATTGTTATTTAAAGGTATTATATTTTTTTATCTGTTTTTTCTCTTTTTATTAAACACAAAAATAGTATATTACAGAGGGAGCTCAACCGATAAAAATTGTAATAAAAAAACACTTACTTTATATCAAAATATGTTTTCAAATTATTTGAGTTTGATCTGATTAATATTTATTTTTTAAAATTTTTCATTTTTAATATTTTTAAATTTTTTGTTTCAATTTTTTCATTAATATTGAATTGAGATGATTAATAAAAAATGACAAATAAAAAATACATTAATTCATATGATTTTTATTTGAGAGAAAAATATTTCGCTATTTTAAAACCATAAAATCAATTAAAGTTAACGGCATTTTTATTCACACGTAATTTTTATTCATGAAAAAACTTAGGTCGACTTAAGAAAAATAGAAAACAATAAATAAAGAATACTTTAAACATATATACATGAACCAAATTTTGAATTTAAAATAAATAATATTAACATAACTATATTTTTTTAAAATAATTACATAAATATAAAAAAAATTGTAGAAAAGAAAATAATAATAATTAAGTGACCGATGCTAATAACACGCGTCGCGTCTGCTGATTCCCTTCCCCGCTAAAAGACAAAACTTCATAACCCAGATGGACCCAATTGCTATCACCACATATCCCAAATTATCTACTCTTATTTTGTAAATATAAATAAAATAAATAAATAATTTTGTAACTATGATATGTAATTTTTTATTGTGCATTTGTTACAAAAGATGTTTTAACCAAAATAATTGCTTTAAAACAAAAAATTCTTAAATCACTTAAGAATCAAATAATAAAACAACAATAATATAGCCATAATAATGTGAATGAAAACAATAATTTTTTATACTATTTCTATTCTTTCCAAACCTGTATTCAGATTTGATTCAGTTAATATGGGATAAATCATTTTAATCATTATTAAAAAAGAGTTATATACACTTTATCACAGATAATATATTCTTTTTAGAAATTTATATGTAAAAACCAAAATAACTAATAAAATATCATGTGATTAATTTAAAAAAATAAAATAAAAATAATATTCTCCTTAGAAGAAAGTTATAGATGTAATTTAGTTGAAAAATACTTATTCATTAATTAAGCTCGGGAGAATCTTAAAGAAATTTTTTTTTTTTCAAAAACATTATAACTGTTATCTCTCTTACTCTTTTTATTTTAAAAAATATATATATTTTATTTCAAAAGATAAAGTTAATGAATTGTTATTATAATAAATTATATTATATTTTTCTTTGATGTATAAATCTACCACAAGAGAATCAATCAAATATTTTAATACATGTGAATAATATTTTAAAAACTAATAAGTAATTGATTTTTTTTATCATATTCAATTATCTCAATATTTATGCCTTAATCAATTAAATAGTTTTAACAAATTTGAAAAAAAAAATATAAATCAAATAAACATTTTAAATTCATATATCTACTTAAAATACTTCAATAAACATAGAAACAATAACATATTATATATATATAATCAAAATAATTATATATAAAATCTTTTAATATATTTTTTATTCTATTAAAAATACAATAAAATATTATTGTGTATTATCCATACTTTTAAATAAATATATCATTGTACATTATTTCTTTATTTATTATTTTCATTATTTTTTAATCTATAAGTCTATTAATAATGTTATAACATAATAATGATAATATATACATAATTAAATTATATAATTTTTATTTAATTATATATTTTTTTTTAAACAATAATTATCAATCTAATACATTAACATATTATAATCATATAATTGAGGAAAACTATTTACTAAATCATTTTAAGTTTGTCTTTCATATATGCCATCCTTAACCATTTCTCTACCTAACAAAAATATTTTCAACACAATTTTTATCTACTTAAAAGTTTATTAATATAATAACTCATCTTATATTTTATTTTCCATTTAATGAACTATAATTTTACTGTTTTCAATAAATAATATATTTTAAAAAATTATAATTTTTTAGGTTAATGAATGAATTAATTATCAAATCTGACTTCATTTATTCTGAACATATTACAATTCTTAAGACTCTTATGTTAAAAAAAAGTTATTCTCATCTTTATAATTTTTAACACTGAATGAATATATCATAGTGTGGAGGATAATAATTTGATACAAAATTATATCATTTTATATAATTATAAAGTCACTCAAATAGATTAATATTAAAGTTAGATTTAAATATAATTTAAATTAACCATTTAAATTTTGCTATGATTTGGGTATTTATGGAAATAAATCATTGCAAAATTTGGGTGTAAGAACATGATGGTTTATTGTAGATTTACATGTATCCAAAAACATAGCATTATATATAGAAGAGTTCTTAAAAATTGAGTTTAACTTTAACTCAATCCTACAACAAACCACCCATATATATAATCAAAGTGTAAGAAAACAATTAAACACAACATCTCTATCTTAAATTCCTCTTTGGAGTTTCTGCATTCAATATTCATATCCTAAACTAAGAGTAAAAATCCTCAAATTTTAAATATTTATAGACAATTAAACATACCCAAACAAATTATATAAGTTTAAAATTTTACTTTATAAAAATTATATATAATTAACCTCGGTGTTTGTTTGTATGAAAATAAGAGAAACAATAAATAAATAAAAATGTATGCATTAGATTTTTTCATTTCTTCCTAAAACAGCTAAAAATAGTACATAAAAACGTCTTTTCATACAGAAACTACATAATCCGTTGTCAGCAAGCCAAACAAAATGGTTTGTTTTTTTTGAAAGAATCAAACATAAATAAAACTAACAGAAAAGATATCTATCTGTCTTAAATCATAAATCCCTCATTCTTAATTTCTCTTTCATTATTACATCTAAGAAATCCAATTTAAATACGTGTAGTGATTAAAACTTACTCAAGCTAATTATATAAGATTTATTAATTATCTAAGAACAGTTACATTTCATTCAGCCAATAATACAATTACATGAAAAATTTGAAGATTCCCAGGAAAAATTAATAATAGTTTAGCATAATGAATCAGCATAATAGGTAACAGATTAGATAGGTTGTCAACATCACTCACTCACTTACCTAATTGCAAATTGCAATAATAAAGATGTAAAAAAGAAAATAATAATAATAGTAATTTGGATAATGTCATCATTGTCATGATCCAAATGTATAGAGAGATGGCCCCACTCTCACGGCTATTGTGAGATTTGAGGAACAAGTCAAGTGTTGTCAGTGTCTTACGAGGGTAGGGCTCAGCTCAGCCATTCTATCTACACGCCGCTCTCATTACACTCACTCTCTCTTTCACAACCTTCACTGTACTCTCTGGTATTCTTCTTCTTCTTCTTCTCACCTTTCCCTTAATCATCTCCTTTTCCTGTGATCTACGTACCCTTCTTCAGTTTGGGCCTTGTCATGGTTTGGAAATGAAGGATCTGAACAGTTTTTGAGTTGTGGTTGATATCTTGTTATTTTGAATGATCATGTATGTAAAATCTAAGGGTCCACGTCTCACCTATCTTAATTTAATTCGAAAGGGATACTAGTTGGTCAGATTTCAAATGAATAAAGGCTTCTCTCATGGATTTTTGTTTTAGTTAATGTTGTGTTGATGCTGATGTGTGTAGGGTTTTGTGGTGATTAACTGTGTTGTGTTGATTGATTTGGTTTTTTGGGGACCAGGCTTGGTTTTGGTGAACTTTTTATATATTTACATCCATTCCAAGAGCCTTTGGTGATCTAAGAAAGAAATCTGAAAAGAGAAGGAAGGTGAGAGCGTGATTCAATTTATGTCCATCTTGGGATTGGATCTGTAGATTCTTTATCTCTTTCACTGTTTTTCTTTTTCTTCAAAAAATATTTTCAGCTTGTGATTTGTAAGGTGATGTTTTTTCTCTAACCTGTCTCAACTTTCCCGTTTGAGATTCTTCTATGAATATATGAAGATAAGTAAATCAAATGATTTCTATGATTTGAACCAACTGTTTGTTAATTGGACAAGAGGGTTATTTGTTCTTGGAAGATACATCCTGGATCATATTGAAATAATGGATTCTATGACTTCAAAACTAGCTTTACAGTATCTCCCGATTTGCATGTACCTTGTTCATGTACAATTCTTTGCAGAGTGTCATATTCATCATTTATTTTCTCATAAATCTGTGCTTAGATAGACTTGAGATTAATTAAATTGCAGAATAAAAAATTCTAAGATGTTCTATCTGGGTATTAGACAGCTAAAATGCAAGGAGGATTGAGATCATTTTTGTCACACGGGAATGTCATAAAAAATGCTGTTCTGCAACGAGTTCGCATGGTGAACCCTCTGTTACAGCCAGTTGCCTCCTCACGATTTGAGTCTGTTACACCTGCTCGCATCGAGGAACATGGTTTTGAGAGCACAACAATCGCAGACATCATGAAAGATAAAGGCAAGGGTGCAGATGGCTCCTGGCTTTGGTGCACCACAGATGATACTGTTTATGATGCTGTTAAATCGGTAATGTGTATTTGATTTTATTTCAATTGTTTTTGGAATAAATCTCGGTGTTTACACTGGATTGATGTATGTTATTATGTTGACATCCATTGCAGATGACCCAGAACAATGTTGGTGCTCTGGTTGTTGTGAAACCTGATGAGAATAAGGCAATTGCAGGGATTATAACTGAAAGAGGTATCTGATAAGGGCGTAAATTCTTTTTATTTTGCTTTTTTGGTGTACTCAATACTGTGATATATTGTCTAATGGATAGTTTAGTTTTATTTAGAAAATAATGGCTTATAAGAGTTTTTCTTAAAACTTGTGCCTATCTATTACCTGTGTACTAAATCATATTGAAAATGATCTTTGGATCAGGGGCATCATTTTATGAAGAAATGACTTAATTGATAGTTGATTACATTAGGGAATAGTTTTATGAGTTCATCTGATGTTTAAAGTGACTTTTCTTCTTAAAAGGTTTAAGCGGAATTTATGAAATAATTATTTGCTGGAACTTCTTTTTATAAGCCAAAGTTTTATTGATTTGAATTAAGTAGAGCATAAGGAATTCCCACTTGCAGACAAAAAAATAAAATAAATTTTCCAGTCTTCTAACCTTAAGTCTTAACAAAATATGACCTGCCCTTATACAAACAAAACCATGTAAAACATGTTTGAATATCGATTAATCATCATCTTTCCTCCGCTAGTTCACCATTTGTGGTGACTTGTCTTATTTCTGTAAGATATTAAAACATAATATGCAATGTCTTTTCGCTAATGTCTCGATAAACTTTTTTGGAAATACAAAGTAGCAAACTTAAATATTCTATGTTATAGAAACAAAGAAAGAGGAGGCAAACCTGCTTCCATATGCTCTTTCATCTATTGCTCCCTATCCTTGCCATCTAAGATCCTAAAATTCTGTTAAGTTTTGGGCAAGAGTTTTGGTGATAATACTTTAATTCTATATTCTACATGTTTTATACGTTAAACCATTGAGCATCATATACATATTGGATAACTGAACAAGCAAAATGAGATTGTCATGCCTGACACACTTGGTACCCTGTAAGTAAAAAGAATGAAACAAAATGGTTAGTATTCACTCAATGGTGCTTTTGGCTTTCAAGAATGTGTATCATGTTCAGTAAATAGTAAATACCTACATGTGCTTTGACAAGAATGTAATGATTTATGTTGGAGAAGGAAAATGCCTAATTGGCTATCTATCTAATGATCCAGGAAAAGACTTTGCATAGTGTAGATAATAGTTATTTCATTCAGTTAAATGGTCTAATTATCTACAGCACTGTATGTTTGTCCCTTGGTATTTATGTTAACTATTTGGTCTTTTGTTATTCAGATTACCTGAGAAAGATCATCGTGCAGGGAAGATCTTCCAAGTCTACTAAGGTTGGAGATATTATGACTGAAGAGGTATGTGTCATTGCACTTTTGTGTTTAGTTTAGCTTACTTGGAGAAATAATTTATTATTTCTGCCAGCTTGCAGAAAGAGCTTTTGAGAAATAACAACTGTTTTTCCAAAATTAAGCTTTGCCAAACATGCTGTTATTGTATACTGAACCTGCAATTTGTAGTGGTGCCCCCATTCATGATAGCTAAACTAAAATTCTCATATCGTGGCTGCAGAACAAACTTATCACAGTCACCCCTGATACCAGAGTTCTACAGGCTATGCAACTGATGACTGGTATGTGTGAGCTTTGAAACATTAAAAGATAAGAGTTTAATAGGCATGAACTGTCAGTGAAGAAGTTTTTAAACTATGAACTAATCAGAAATCATCATCCTTGGTATGACTTCTGAGATAGTTATTATTATAATCACGGTTTGTAATTGGATGGAAGTAAAAGGAAAAAAAATTGTCATTGCTAGTACATGTATTATTCATTCATGGAAGATATCATATAGCATGACAATTATCATCATTATGATTTGAAACAAAGATAGATCACATAAGCTTGTAAGTTGTAACTCATGTTTCTTATCTTATTGTGCATTTTCTGACAGATAACAGAATTAGGCACATTCCTGTGATTAATGAAAAGGGAATGATTGGCATGGTGTCCATTGGAGATGTGGTTCGTGCTGTGGTGCGTGAGCACCGACAAGAGGTTGAGCGTTTGAATGCTTTCATACAAGGGGGTTATTAGATAAACATGAAAATCCCTGAAGGGCACTCAAGCTAATTTGGATTAAGTAATAAGCCTGAGTGCTTGTAAATAATATGGTATGGCCACAGTGCCTTCTTGTTTTGCTTCCCTGTAATTTCAGTTTTATGGACATTAACCCCAATGGCCTAGCAGCATGTTAATAATAACAACTGGACGCAGTTTGAATTTGTTTTCAACTTTTCAACCATCTTTCACTTCTGAGTTCATGGATCTTCTAATTTGCTGCAATCTGCAGATGGTAACTTCCTTTTTGTTTTCCCTATCATGAATTTATGCAACAGTTGAATATGTTACTTTTAAACATAATATTATTAAATAAATATTTCAAAATAATTAAGAAAAAAGAGTTGAACTCAAGTTATTTTGAGAAATTATTATTTTATGACCTTTTCTTGATTTTATTACATTAAACCAATAGCATAATATTAAAAATGTTCGATTTTTGTTCTTATTCACACCGAATAGAATGAGAAAGGTTCAAATTTATATTTTTCAAACTCAATTGATATTAAATCTTAATAATCTATGACTGTATAATTTATATATAGCCACCCTCTCCCTCTTCAATAAAATTTATCCCTCCACATACATAAAAATAGTGAAAAAAATATAAAATTTAAACTTGTAATTTCATTAAATTACACCAACACTTATATGGGTCTAACTTATTCGATGGCCACTATAAAGAAGATAAGAGAGGATAAGATATTAATTATTTTATTAATGAATTATTTGGTAAGTCAATAAGATATGATAAAGACAAAATCTACTTTCCTATATCATATTCTATTTCCTAGTTGATATTTTTTTTTCCTAATAAGAAAAGAAGTATAGGGTATTATTAACCCACAGAATAGATTAAAGATTAATTTTTTTCACTCACCCTTCTCTCCTTTTCCTATACCCTAAACCCTAGAAAAATAACATCACTTTCAAAAGTGTGTCGAATAATGTTGAACAATTTACTAAACCACAATACAAAAAAATTGTCATGCCCTAGTTGGATAAATTAGTTGATTTGCATTCCAACAAGTGCTTGAGCCCAAACTTTTATTTGCCACTATAAAGGCATTAGAACAAGTTCATATGTAAATAATATATATAAATAGACCATGTGAATCTCTTACATTTTAGAATACCACTAGAATACAATATCTTGTTTATACTTTTATAGTGATTGACAACCTTTGCTCTACTTTTCTTAGATTTCCAAATAATATTTTTATTTATAATTGTATTTTTTTCTTTAATTTTTTGGTAGATGGGAGTGATGTGGATTATAACCTTTTTTTTTTTTTTTGGAATAGTGCAACTATATATTTAGGGCATGAACTCAAGATCAATGACTAAGTTGAAATAAATATATGATTCATGATTATATGTTTATAGAGTTAAATAATTTTATTAAAATTGTGTTTTTTAATAATTTAAATTAATAAATATTAAAGTTAATTTTGAAAACAAGGCAAGTAATTTTCTAATGGATAACCTTTTGGTCCTATGTACCTAATTACAGTGTTATTTAAAAGCATCGGAAATACACAACACAAAAGAGAGAAGTCAAATTGGTTTTTTACTTGAAAAATGTATTCTCTCTTGTAACTTTTACTTATATACAAATTTAAATTATAATCACATAAAATAATTCTATTATCAAAATTTTTAATTTTAACATATTTGATCAATTTATTAAATTTCTAACAAAATAATCACATATCATAGTTTTTTTTTAAAGAAAAAGATATTATTTTAGAATAAATGATATAGTTTTTATTTTTTTAAATTAAGTTTTTTTTGACATATCATTATTTACTAAAAATTTAATGAATGGGTAGATTATGTAAAATTTAAAATCTTAATAATAAAATACATGCAAATGATTTAAATGATAAGATTTATAAAATATTATATTTATAATTAAGGGATAAAAGTGATATTAAGTTTACTATCTTTTATTTTTATCCCTAACTCTATAGTTTTAATACTTTTAAAACTATAAATATAATTGATATATATATATATATATATAACTATCTTTATATAGTATACTTAAATTATTATTATTATTATTAATAAATATAAAATAATGATTTATAATAACAACAAGTATATTTTTTACAAAAATGTATGTAATTATAATTATAATTTACATATAAATAAAAGTTGTAAGGAAAAAAAAAGTAGATGAAAGAAATAAAAATGTTAATTAAATGAAAAAAAAATGAAAATAAAAACAAATAATTAATGCATCAGATAAATAATAACAATATCTATATCCGGAAACAAGTTCAACAAATCACGTCAAAGCTTACATGAACACAAAAAGTTTACAACCAATAACGTTCGTGGCTTGTAGAATGGATTAGAGGACACAAGTGAAGCTTCTGCGTCAAGAACCCTTCATTGCGTGTTCATCTTCACTTCTTGCAATTCATGATGGTACATAATCGCTTATCATTGAGTAGGTTTTATATATTTTTATGATTAGAAAATTTTGTTAACACATTTTTTAATTCCTGGGAAGGGATTATCGTTGAATTTTGTTTGAAAATATTTTTAATTTGAATTTTTCTAACTTACAAAATATAATACTGTTATAAGTTTATTGACATTACTATAATTATTTTAGTGTCATAACAATGAGAATTTACAATTGATTAAGAATGGGAAACTCAATGTATATCCATTATTCCAACTTTAAACATTAAAGAGAGTGTTCTTTTGCTTTTCTCCCACCCAATTCATATCCTTTTGGTGGAATTTGTTTGCTTTCCGAGGAATTTTGTGAAGTGGGAAATGCAAAATGGATGGCCATAATGTATGTACGGTGGCAAAAGTCACATGGGTTTTGGCCTTTCAAAAATGACACAAAATAATTGGACTTACGGATTATTATGGACAAGTTTTATATTTTTTGTGAGCAGAGAGTCCTCCAACACTATTATCGTATCTCTTCTTCATAGCAGAATATGCTTTTCATATCATGTCATGTCTTGGATGCTGTTTGGTTTGATACAGAAAATTTGAACAAAAGGGCTTGATGGAATTCACTTCTTCTTTTGGTTCATTCTCCTTTTATGAGTATGCTAGTCCAAGCAAAGTAGTCCTATGGCTGGCATCTATCTTCTCTGGCATCATCTTATCTGTTATTGTAAGTAACTCAACTTGTTCATTAGTTGTGTTGTGTGTGAGTTTTATGTTGCCTCTTAATATTTGAAGAGATGTCTTTGCAAACTGGTAAAAGGATATTGGAACCTTATGGATTTCTTATGAGGACTGCGTGGTTGTGCATTTTTAAGATGAATCTATTGGCTGAAGGCTTTGTGTTGGATGTGGGATAAATCTTTGGAATGTTCTTGGAGTGGATTTGCAGTTGTGTTTACTCTGGTTTGAGAAAAATTATATCTCTTAATTGCTCCATTGGCTTCCTCGTTTTAAATTGATATGGTCCGTTCTTTAGTTATTTTCCTTCGAGAGTAATTCCTTCAAAATGCAAAGAAGAGTTCAATGCCTTACTAGTTGAGAAACAGATAGTATGTCATGATTAATACAGGGTGATTTAAGATTGGATTGGCTTTTAGATGTATATTTGTGAATGGAGTTTCAGTTTGTTCCCTCTTCAATTTGTTCTTTTTTGTGAAACATATGTTCAGTTTTCTCTGAAGAGGGGTAATTCTAAAAATGACTAGTTGTAATGAACTTTTTGTTGGCAATTTTAAAGCCCGATCCTTTTTTGTTCCTTCTTGAAGGCTTATACATCAACTGCTATTTTGAGTTCTTCGTTGTTCAAGGGATATGGCAAATTGAAAAGTGCAGAGAAAATTGAATGGAATAACAGGTGAAGTGCCTTTGCATAATCTTTCCTGTTTGCATTAGTTAACTAATATTTTTTGTAAAAGTATTATTATCATAATTTGTAATGCAGGGGATTCTCTACGTTTCACGCTCTTTTTGTATCAGCTGCATCTTTCTACCTCATCATCTTATCAGATGTCTTCAGTGTGAATTCACCGGACGACGTAGTTATTACTAAATCATCAAGGTTATCAGATACAGTATTGGGGGTAAGTTACGAAGATATAGGCAAAAATTGGTTGTTAGTCTCATAACAAAGTTTGACTTGTTTTCATCCATTTGTATGATCTGTCTGTCACATGGAAATCTTATCAGCAACATCTTTAAAATTCTGTCTGTCACACTTCATCTGTAACTTTATTTATGGCTGTTGACTTACTTGTTCTGTTTTGTTTTTTCATTATACTTCCGTGCACAGATTTCTATTGGTTATTTTCTAACAGATCTGGCTATGATTCTTTGGAATTTTCCAGTTTTAGGGGGTCTTGAATATGTAAGTAGATATAAGCTTTCTTGTTATTATTATTATTAACACATTAACAATATTATTAATACATTATCTGACACTATATTTTAATTTTATCTTTACGATCTGTTACTTTCTTGCTATGTTGAATCCTATAATATTAAGCTATATGATATATAAGTGGTAAATCTACTTCATCAATTTACATTTAGGTTCTACACCATGGGCTATCCATAGGTTCCATCACACTATCTCTGCTAAGCGGTCAAGTTCATATCTACATACTAATGGTTCTTTTCTCTGAGAGCACCACTCCTTTTGTAAACCTTAGATGGTAAATCTGTTGTTCAGAATTTCATTTACCTTCGTGTACTTTTATCAACATTACTTATAACATTAATTTTATATATAGGTACTTGGATATTGCTGGCCTTAAGAGTTCCAAACTTTACATTTGGAATGGCATTGCATTGTTCTTCGGGTGGTTGGTACTACAACTGTCTAAGATACTTATTATAGTCTTGACCTCAACTCTAATTCTTCTGAAATGAAATTTGGAATATGTTGTATGATAAGTTGTGTTATTAATGACCTGAAGGAGTTACTTATGACCATATATGGTTTCTATTTGGTGCTTTCATTTTGTAATTTTCTATTCGGTTCTGAATGAACCATATTTGGCCTAAAGGCACAAGTTAGAAAGCAATGATAAAAGATAATTAGAAGGGTTTTGACAAAATGAAACAGTAATATTGCATGTATCATGTATATGGCTGAAGCCTGCTTTATTTAAAAAAAATCACAAGTAGGTAGCTTACTTGAGGTTTGGCAGTCTTGGACTATAGCAAACATCACTAAATTAGTAGGTTAATTATACTGTCTAAAACATGAATCTTTAAATGCTCAAGCTATTTGTTTTTCCAACAGCAGATGCAGAAACCTAGTCCTTTGATGTACAATAAATGTTAGCACGGGTGTCAAACTTTGTTGTGACTTTCCATGTTTGTTGGTTCCAGTGGTTGTTATGGAACTACTTTTCTTGGTAGTTCCAGGTACAGACCAGTCAGACCCTACTGTGCTTTTTGTGCAGAGTGATTTCAACCCCTTGAAATTTCTATGCTTAATTATTATCTACTCTGTGGTAGGTTGCAAGGATTTTCCTGTTCATGTTCCTTTTTTACCATATATGGACCCGTTCGGTTGAGGTTAGCATGTGCTCTATGATTCCCTGTGACCCTGTTACATGAGTCTTCATATTTTTCCCTCTTCATTGCCACTGAATAAAAAAACTCTACATTACTAATTTCAGGTGAAGGAGGTCTTTATTTTTGGCTTCTACACCTTGATTATCGTGCCTTCGGTGTTGGCAGTGTTGAACATAATTTGGTTCTGGAAGATTGCAAAGGGCATTGTTAAAACTCTCACAAAAGCAAAACACAACAAGTGAGCATGACAAAAATACACTCATCTCAGTATCTTGACTTGGCCAGTAATTTTTTTGTAGTACAGTTACAATCAAAATTTTTATTTTAACTTGTAATTGTATGCTTTACTTCAAGTGTATATTTTTAAATTTGAAATACTCAATTGAAATTCTTTTAGTGGCAAAATATGCACTCAATTTCTCAGTCTTTTCTAACGAACAAGAACTATTTTAGGTTCTTCCTATCTTTAATGGTCAGTAGGTAAGCTAGAAGGATCTAGCTTATGAAAAAGGTTAATTATCAATTATGCATAAGAATCTATTCTTGGTAATCTTTATGCAAAAGATTGTAAATTATTCTTTTTCAATTACTGACTCCGACTGATATAATGTTTTTAAGGTAAAACTGTGTATGCTTTTTTATAAAATATTTAGTTAAAAGTATTCTTAATAGAAAAGCTACTCTAATTATAATTTTTTATATAAAAATATTATTATACGACAATAGTATTAAAGAAGAGAGTGAATATAATTCTTACTTTTTAACTTCACAATAACTTTATTTACAGTAATATGTGATATCAGCGTAATGTATTTTAAATAATTGAGATTACTTTAGAAATAATAAAAAAAGTATTGTGTGAATTTGAAGAAATCACAGAAAGCATTAATATATTTTGCTGAAAAACTAGTTAACATTTTTTTGTTTTTAAGTTATGACAAACTAAAATAATAAAAAATGTGTAATACGTATTACAATTAATTTACTTGTGGAGGTCGGTCAAAAACGAACAAATGATTGCAGAAACATTTCTAATAAAGTTTCAATTACAGACATATTTTTATTAAGTTTAGTATCATTCTCTATTCATAATTAGAGTTTCACTTAAAAAAAAATAACATTAATTATAAATATTCACTTCTCTATATAAATCATTGAAACAAAGAACATCGAAGGAATAGGAACAAATTTTGTCATTTTTCTGTCTAACCATTATACGTCTCAACCACAAAAACAACATTTTGAGGTATAAGTCAGATCAGATAGCATCAGGTTCACGATAAGCAATTTACAAACTTGTACCCAAAATTCGAAAGAATGAACACTGCAGCCAGGAATCCAACTTTGGTTTTGGCGCACGACACGTAAGGACAATTTTAGCATTACGGATTTTCTTAACTATATCAGCATCAACTTTGCTTCAGCTGTGATCTCAGTACGTGCAAAAAGATTAATAAATAAATGAATTAAAAATGAAAAAAATAAGAAGAGAAAAACCAACCAATATTTAGTTTCTTCAACAAGGACAAGTGGACATGGCAATGACAGAAAAAAAAAAAGTATAAATCATGTTTTTTCCTATCTTCTGAGGACATATCCGTCTCTGTTGAAAACCGTCAACTACCAATCAAATTGATGGTGTAAGACTGTTAGCGATTCTCACGGGAATGTGACAAAACGTATCACTCATGATTTGTGGTTGTTGCATGCTAGGTAGCTTTGCAAACGTGTTTTCTTACTATATGCTACACACGCTTTGGCTTTGATTTCCCGAATTAGATTGTTCTTTCTCTCTTTTCCTTTATCCGATGTCTTTGCCTCTCTTTCCTCTTTCCCTCTTTTATTTTTGTATTTTTTATTTTATTTTTAGTAGCAGTAAATCCACACGTTCCCTCTTTCTACAAGAGTTGCTAGTTTGCGGATCAGTCTCCATGTGAAAAGAAAATATGGGTCGTGGTAACGTTTGATTTTGAGGGTGGTATGTAATTTCTATACTGGGTAGTGTTTGTTTAGGGTGCTTTTGTGGTTTGTGGATAAAAGTTTGAGTTTTTTTGCTTTGGCGTGTTCAAGATGTGGAGTAGATGGTCGTGTTGTAGTGGAGGATCATTTTTGAGGCAAAGGGTGTCTTTTGTTTTTAGTGGAAGCCATGTTTGTGTGGGGAAGGTTTACCTTTTTGATCCTTTGAAGGGTTTTGGAGGGGAATGTGGTGGAAGGAGAGGAGGTGTGGCGTTTGTGTGGAAGCAGATGAAGAGGGGTGTGTGTTCCACAAATTCAGTTTCATACCCTGCTGGTGGTGTCAGCTCGGGTTCATGTGGGAGTGGTAATGGGAATGGGAATGGGAATGGGAATGATAATAATAATTGTAATAATAATAATAATATTAACAATAAAAGTAAAAATAATAATGATGATGAAGATATTGGGAATGGAACAAAAGGGTCTATTTCTTTCCGTGAGGCTAAGAGGCTTATGAAACTGGCGAATGTGGAATCGCTCAAGATAAAGCTTATGAGACTGGCGGATGGGAAGGAGACTATTCCCTACACTGATCTTCTTGCAGAGTGTGAGAAAATGGGTGTTGCAAGGAATGCTGAGGAGGCTACAGCATTTGCTCAGTGTCTCGATGATGCTGGGGTTGTTCTCCTCTTCAGAGACAAGGTCTATCTGCATCCTGATAAGGTGAGTGTTATCTATCATGATTCTATCATTCAGTCTATGTGTTTGACAATTATTTCTCAAAACCAATAATTTTGAATTTGTTCTTGAGGGGCTCACATAAGATCAAGGTTTATTTCCATGCATTCAATGCCAGGAGATACCATTCATTACCCTTTTCATGGTCCCCTAGCTTTTAGGCTATGTTTGGATGTTTTGAATATTTTGTATTGCTAGCTACATTAGTTTTTTAGTAATAGTCCCGCTGGTGGTTCATGGCTTGTCAGTTTTGTCGCCTTTGGATTGCAAATTAATAAATTGTCTCAGTATTGAATGGATTGTGAGTGCTGTTAATGTCAAAACTTAACTTTTTTTTTTCAGTTACACCTTTTCTCTACCCCGGTTATACTGCATATGCATATTCTAGACTTAACTCTTACTACCTACCCATTTACACATTAATAATATGATGTTTGTTTTGTTGAAGGAAAATTTTAACATTCTGATTGAAAAATTAAAAATAACAGGATTTTACTGAAAAGTGTTCAATGCAGTCTCATGGTCTTCAATGCAGTTCTTTCAATAAAAGTTTTCTATATTTTGATTCCTTAACAGATGTCTTAAGTTAGCACGACCCTTTGTTTGACATGGAGGTACAAGTTAAGTAACAGTTGAAGATCCACCAATTAATATATTTTTGTAATATATAACTTTGAATATCAATATTCAACATTACAATTCAGTTGTAGGTCTGTGCTTCATCGCCATAATTATTCAGTTCTGCAATAAATTCAAGAATTACTCATCTAGCTTAACTTCATTGCAGGTGGAACAGTACCTCTCTGATTTAAAACAGTCCTTGAAAATTTGGTAGTAGTGTTCACGAATACTTCCATTGTTGTTGCAAACTGTTAAATATGTTTCAAGAGCGTGGCTTATCTTTAGATGAACTGGCCACAACATATCAAAGTGAAGCAACACACATTGGTCTGAAAGCACAAAATATTCGTCAGCTACTTCCATTTCCAAAAGTATCTCAATTCTGTAGGGTGTTTTGCATCCTACCATCCCTTTGCTAGTCCTCCCAATTATCCGAATTAGGAGAGAATAGCCATGTGATGCCAACTTGATGGGGCCAAACATCATCTAACTCAAAATAGAGAAGAGGATTTCCATGGAATATTTATTGAAATTGAACTGAAGTCATAATGACTAAACAAACTTTCTAACTATAAAAATCCTTCTAGCTGTGCATTCACGTGTAACCTTTGGTTTTGAGTCCTGATACCCAGTAAGCTCGCCTGGTTAGGAATGTGATGGAACCTTATAAGCTGAATTGATCATCTTGTTTGCTGACATAAGCCCCTTAAGGAAAATAATTTTAAAAAAAAGTAGACAATTGAATAAGTAACATGGAAATTCTGTTGTCTGCATTACTGTGAGTTGGTTCTCCACTGAACTATGATCTTTCACAAGTGAAATAATATGTGATCCACTTAGCCAACCTTACTAGATGAGTAAAACTTTGTTATTGGTACTTACTCGCTGACTAGAAGGCACGAATACTTCAAAATTGTAGCTATGTTGAGCCATACCAGTATTAAACACAAATCTATTGTTTTATATATCTTAAACTTTTATATCAATACTTCAGAAATAGGCCAAAATTTATATGCAATTTGTTGAGTACTTCTGTATTGTTTTTGTTCAGTTAATCCTTGTGTCCTATGATTTGTAGATTGATGACCCTTTTGTATTGCATGGTCAATATCAGGTGGTGGATTTGGTAAGAAAAGTAATTCCACTGGAACTAACAGCTGAAGATGATCCAATGAAGGAGGAGCTAAAGAAGCTGCAAAAGGCAAAGAACGAAATTGACATGTTGGCACACATACAGGTGAGGAAAATCCTGTGGTCTGGACTTGGAGTTGGTGTGTTTACTGTTGGACTATTCTTCAGGCTAACATTCTGGGAATACTCATGGGATGTGATGGAACCTATTACATATTTCACAACTTCCACTGGCTTGGTGGTAGGCTATGCCTACTTCTTGTTCACTTCTAGAGACCCCACTTACCAAGACTTCATGAAGAGACTCTTCTTCTCAAGGCAGAGGATCCTTCACAAGAACTACAATTTTGATGTTAAAAGATTCAACGAGCTCCAATGCAAGTACCAAAATCCTATCAATGCCAGTGCCATTTTGAGAAATCGCCAAGGAGTGGAACTGGATTTTGAGGATGCTTTGCGCAAAGATTAACCATCATTTTTTTTTCATACGTAATTTATACTTTTGTTTGGATAAATCTTCCATTAAACCTTATAAAACAAAATGAGAAAAATGTTTAGTTATTCATTTAATCTTTATAGTAGTATAAACTTTACTTTTTAGTCTTGATACTTAATAATAATTCATTTTAATTCCTACATGTATTATTTTTCTCTCTTTTCATCTTTATAGAGATTAAAATTAATACGTATAAAAACTAAAAATAATGATTTTTATGTATAGTAATTAAAAGCTAATATTTTTTCAACTGTAAGGATAAAAGAGTAATTAAACTGATGAAAAAAATAAATTAAGTTTCTTTGCAAACTAAAACAAATTAAAATTTAGTTTTTAAAAATGTAAAACGAGAGAGTTTTTATTTTCTTTGGTAGAAGTTTTTATAATAATAATTTTATTCAAATAAAATAATTAATTAAAACAAATGTTTCAGTTAATTAACCTTTTTACCTTCTATTTTCAGTTTGGTAACTAATATGTAATTTACCAAGGAAAAGGATTATATTGATCACTTCTCCATTTTGTTGATAATAGGTACGTTGGTTTGTACTTAAAAAAAAAAAATGACTAAGAAATAATTTATTTTTAAGTATTTTTTACATTTTTTAATTCTCTTTTATTAATCTATTTTTTTATGAGAAATAATTTAAAGTTGTTTTTTTTTTATTTCTCTAGTTTTAAATAAATTTATTCAGATATATTAAAAATTATAATAATTGATTATTTTATTATATGAGTCATGTTGATTTTATTTCCGCGTGGAATTTAAACAAATAACAAATACAAACACTTTATGCGTCGCATGGTGATGTTAAAATTGAATCAATTTTTTTTAAAATCTAGTTTAAAGAAATTAAGTTTGAAATTATTTAAAACGAACAATTAACAGTGTAAAATATAATTTTTAATTAAATTGAGATATTTTTAGAAGAATATATATTCCAATTAAGTATATATAAAAAAATTGTTCGAAGTATTTAACATTTTGTGTTTCTGCCGAGAGGTTAATACAAGGACCGACAGCAACAATGAACCTTTTAGTTAATTCTTCCTCCTTAATCCTCTGTTTCTGTCGTGAGCCTCCCGTCCAACTGCTGGGGAGTCTTCTTTCTACCGGATGGGAGTGTACCTGTTGATTACATTCCGACGCTCAAGTCAGTAAATACTCAAGTATAATATTCTCTAAGTAAAAACAGTATTCAAGTCATTCTTACCTCATTATTCAATACCTATTTATAGTTTCGTAAACTGGATCGAAGCCATGGGTTAGAGTTAAGAGTTAACTCTGCCTTAATCTTCTAATCATGTCTGAGTGGCATGATTAGGTTATTCTTAAGTTTGGCTGGGAGGCTCGCAGCATAAACTAGGAGCTCCCAAGATTATTGCTTAAATTAAGAGTATAGCCGGGATGCCTCCGATATTATTATGCTTAAATTATTCCTAATTAAGGTGATTTAGGAGTAACCGAGAGATTACCAATACCTTATCCGTACATTTTGTTATCTCAATGAACAGAATATAAGCAAATAAAGAAGGGGTTGATTAACATCAAATTTATTATTATTATGAATTGATTAATTCAAAATTCACTGATCTTATTTCACATTAAAATTTTAAAGTTCATACGTATTTGCAAAATTTGAAAATAAACAGTAATTCGATAAATAAAAATTAAAAAAAAAATCAAAATATAAAATGCAGAAAATAAAAGAAAAAACCAAAAATACTTAAAATTTTGCGGTGAACGTGGATCGAACACGTGACCTTCAGATCTTCAGTCTGACGCTCTCCCAACTGAGCTATCCCCGCAAGTTGACTTTTAATGAAACTTTTAATAAGTTATTTATATCATTTAATCAATTCAATTACCTTTATTTAAGCTTCTAAAAATAATATTGATGTTATTTATGATTTGAATAATAAGTTATGAATTATATTTAATTTAAAAATATTATAAATTTTATTAATTTCTAATGCTAAAATTATTCATGTTATATATATATATATATAAAGTCACAGTTATCCAATTTCTTTTTTTTAAGGTATCCATGCAACATACTGTTGAACCCTAAATCCTAAAAAAAATGTATTTTTATGTATTAAATATACCTCAGTGGTGCAGGACAAAAAGTGTGGGATGTAAAACGAAAATCCTTGGGCCATCCCCAAAAACCCATTTAAAGACTGAGAAAGACCGAGTAGGAGTAGCCCAAGAAGGGCCCATTAAGGCGAATGTTTGGGTTTTCTTCAATTCTTGTTTTCTTTTTCTTTTTCTTTTTCTTTTCCATGGCTGACTTTTGACTCCACATCTAAGCAAAGTAGCAAGCGAGAAACAGGAAAAGCGAAACGCAATAGCGGTAGTTGAATTTTTGGATGTGGAATTGTCGCGTTCGAATTGGAGGGAGCGGCGAAGAAAGAGAGAGTGAGAGAAAAGGGTTAGCATAACCGCAGAAGCAGAAGCCGAATCGCGTCCCGATGGAGGCGGTGGCGGAGGGTCTATGGGGACTCGCGGAGTACCACGAGAAGAGAGGAGAAATTGGGAAAGCAGTGAAGTGCCTCGAAGCCATATGTCAAAGTGAAGTGTCGTTTTTCCCAATCGTTGAGGTCAAGACTCGTCTTCGCATTGCCGCACTTCTCCTCCACCATTCGCACAACGTGAACCACGCCAAGTCCCACCTCGAACGTTCCGTTAGTCTTCTTCTCCTTCACTCTGCTATTAGTTTCTACATATTCAATTTCTTGGCTTATGGTATTTGTTTTGGTTATTTTTTGCAGCAATTGCTCTTGAAGTCTATTCCTTCTTGCTTCGAATTGAAGTGCAGAGCGTATAGCTTGCTCAGCCAGTGTTACCATCTCGTGGGAGCCATTCCACCGCAGAAGCAGGTCTTGCACAAGGGACTTGAGCTCACTGCATCTGTTGGATACGAGTATGTGTTCTCTTTTTTAGATCTTTCGCTCTGAAATTTTAGTTTTAGGTTTTAGTTTAGCTCATCTGAAACTAGTGGTTTGCACTTTGGACTTTGGAGAGAATGAAACGTAGTTATAGCTTCGATATTTGTTATTCGCGTGCTTGCTTCTTAAAATCAATGGTTGTTGTCACTGCACTTTATTCTGGTTAACCGTACAACCACTGCTACTACTAGCGCTATGTATTCATAGTTTCTAGTTTATTTTCTTGAAGGATTTCAATGAAGTTGTGGTGTTGCAACTTCAATTCACAGCTTGCAAATGCTTTATCTATTGAAGGAGACTACCAGGGTTCAATCTCTGCCTTAGAGTGTGGCTATGTCTGTGCTACTGAAGTATGCTTCCCGGAGTTGCAGGTATGTTGTCAAAAGTTACAAATTTACAATTTACATGAAAATACATGTTATTTGCTTCCTTCTCTGCTATTTGCCACCAATTTATTACTGAATTTCTACCTCTAATAGACAGAACCTTCCCCGAAACTTGTTGTCTTTCACATATATTTTGTGTCAACTGTTACTCTACTATGCTAAAGTAACAGGCATGCCATTTGTGCTGGGTTTAATATGATATTGCCGATTTTCTCTGTCTGTAATTTCTTGTTTTATAACAATGGAGCAGATGTTTTTTGCCACTTCAATATTGCATGTCCGACTAATGCAATGGGATGATGATAATTTGGTTGAGCAAGCTGTTAATAAATGCAACGAGATTTGGGAGTTAATTGATCTAGATAAAGTGAGTGCAAAGGTTCTTTAGCTTTTTGCTTTTCTAATTTTCTTTGTGCAGAAAATGCACAGTTGCAGACACTGCATAATTTCAACTAAGATGTATCATGATTCTTTTTTACTTTGCTCTAATTTATTTTCTCTTTCATTCTCACACTTCTCAGAGACGACAATGCCCTGGCTTACTATTTTATAATGAATTACTTCACATAT
Organism: Macrotyloma uniflorum; assembly: GCA_016859785.1. Lineage (NCBI taxonomy): Eukaryota > Viridiplantae > Streptophyta > Magnoliopsida > Fabales > Fabaceae > Macrotyloma > Macrotyloma uniflorum. Next base: position 2,730,434 of record BDMB01000011.1, read on the forward strand.
TCTACCGATTGCGACTATGTGATTACAAGAATGCTGCACCCCATGTAGACAATCTGGATGCTGCCATGAAGTTTGATATGCAGCAAACACAGCATATACAAGAGCTACTGAAGGAGCTCAATGTTCTAGATCAAAGTCTCTCTCGATCTGACCTTCACTACAGGGATAGGACAGCATTATCTAAAAAGCAAACAATGATTCAGGAGCAACTGAGTAGCATGACTGGCTTGAATTCAATTGGGCAGGAATCACTGCAACCAGTATATTTTGGGAATGTCAGAAGAACCATAGGAGATAAGCTTCAGTTAGCACCTCCTCCTATTGATGGTGAATGGCTTCCTAAAAGTGCTGTCTATGCATTAGTTGATCTAATTGTCGTTGTATTTGGGCGCCCAAAAGGACTTTTTAAGGAGTGTGCAAAACGCATACAGTCTGGGATGCATTTAATACAAGGTTGTTTACCAACATATTTTTTGAGTTTGCGTGTTTTTTCATCTTCATTTGGGTTTGTTCCAATTTATTGCTTTCCTGAAAGTACAACTACTGCTTATTTTAAGTACAAAATGATGATTTTTATACATGTCTCGCATTTTAAATAATATATTTTACAAATTTCTCAATTATAATGATTGTAAGTTTTCATACGTATAAGGTTTTGTTTTGGGAGGGTTTTAAAGTATTTAGGTTTATATGTTAAAAAGAGCAATGTATGTAAAATCATTCAATTATATTTAGTCATTCATATTTTCAAGTTATTCTCTGCAGATGAGTTAGTGAAGCTTGGAATTACTGACGGTGTTAGAGGTGAGATTTGTCTTGGATTGTCCTAAAGATGCTTATGCTGCCATGCAATCAAGAATTTCTTATGCAATTTTGAACCTTCTTTTTTACCAGAGGTGGATTTGCAACACTCTTCTATCTGGATGGCTGGTGTGTACTTAATGCTACTAATTCAATTTCTTGAAAACAAAGTGGCTATAGAACTCACGCGAGCAGAATTTGTCGAAGCACAAGAGGTTGGTTATTTTTCTATTAAGGATGTTCAAAACCGAAAAGATTAAAAAAAAAAAAGTAATTGAAAATATTTTTAGATTTTTTGGATATATTTTTCCTTAAACCAAATGGTTTGCTTTGCATTTTGGATTTTAAATAAAAAGTCAAACCATGTTTATTGTATTTAAATATAAAATTATATTTTTAAAATTAAATAATAACTAATAAATATGTATGTATGTCTTATAAAATTAATTTTTTTTATTATATTATTTATAATAATAATAAGATTTTTTTGTAATCATTGTTTGTGCCATTATATTTTGGCTTGCTTCTGGCAATATTTTTCTTGTACCTGTAGAATAAAGTGGCATTCTATTACATTCCAGAATTGAAATAATTAATGATAACCACTGGAATTTTTCAGGCTTTGGTACAGATGAAAAATTGGTTCATGCGGTTCCCAACCATATTACAGGCATGTGAATGCATCATTGAGATGCTTAGAGGCCAATATGCTCATTCAGTTGGCTGTTACAACGAAGCTGCTTTTCATTTTATTGAAGCAGTGAAGGTATATATATACATATGACATGTCTATAACGTAGATGGGATATTTTAGTAGTGAACAAGATGTAGTCTCTGCAGTTTTGATAATTTTGACACATACTGATTTGTCATGCTAGAGACATATTTATGTTTTTCTCTTTAGTGCTTATTATAAATTGTTGTTGGGGATAACTTCATTGTGTCCAAGCAATGACTACATAGTTCTGTGTAGCTTACAGACAGCAAATCAATGCAAGCTATGTGCCAAGTTTATGCAGCTGTCTCTTACATCTGCATTGGTGATGCTGAATCTTCTTCACAGGTGGAGAAATGCCTCTAACACAAATTAAATTGGCTATACGTATTTTTTCAAGTAGTTTAATAAGATGGAGAATATTTTTTAGTTAAATAATATTTTTCCCACAGGCACTTGATTTGATCGGGCCAGTTTATGGAGTAATGGATTCATTTGTAGGAGTTAGAGAAAAGACAGGTGTTCTTTTTGCTTACGGTCTTTTATTGATGAAGCAACAAGATCTACAAGAAGCAAGGTAAGTTTTTAGATAACGAGTGGAATAACCCGTGCCCTGCACAAGTGTTAAGTTTACAAACTAGAATTCTTTAATTTATTTGTCTGTTATTTTTTAATTTAAAAAAAAGTGTTAGTAAATGTATATAAAAATATTGCCAAAACCTTGAACTTGTAGATTACACTGTATTTATTTATTATTATGCTTTTTTGCTATATATTATTATTTAAGATCCCCATTGACCCAATTATTACATTGTTGCGTCAGTTTTTAAAACATGGATACAGACAATGGGAACAGTTGCTGTGCCTTCCGTTGGATATAAACATAAATGTACAGGCAAATTTTTGGAAGGGTTTCATACGTATAAAAAAAAACTGGTGCTATCACTGCTACGTCTTATGTTTATAACCAACGGATGTTTCTTCCTTAAAATTTGTCTGGCGGATGTACAGACAAATAAAAAAGTAGGTGGATGTTTCTTTAAATGATTGTCATGTAATGTAACAGATTTAACTGTTAAATGGACCTTAAAATTAAGTAATCTCCAGAATAGAATCTCACTTGCAACTAAACTCTTACCTCCATCCACTTATATAATTTCTATTTCTTCCTTTGTCTAAGTTGCAAATTTGTTGCAGAAATCGCCTGGCAAGGGGATTGCAGCTGACACATACATATTTAGGAAACCTTCAACTTGTTTCACAATATTTGACAATCCTTGGCAGTTTGGCCCTTGCATTACGTGACACTGTACAAGCCAGGGAGATATTGAGATCTTCTTTGACTTTAGCAAAGAAACTTTATGATATTCCTACTCAGATTTGGGTGCTATCTGTTTTGACAGGTACTTTATCTATCTAAGACTACCTGCCTAGTTTGTGAATGCAGCAAATCTATTGACTTTAAGTGCTCCCTAGTTGCACACTTTGTAGATGAGTACTTAGATTGCCACCAGATTGTCTTGCCTTTCTTGCTTATTTATTGTTCTCATTTCTGGTTTGAACTTTGATGATAAACCTTGTGTAAGAGTGGCTGGTATATAGGTGGGATAATAGTTAAATTGCATAATTTCCGGCATGGTGTCTTGGCTTTACTCAGTATATTTAATTGGAGGTTCCGGATTTAAATACTAGAATCAGTCTCTCCATTTGCAGAAGTAAGGTTATGCCCATCTACCTTTCCCAAACCCCATCAAGTGGAAGCATCATGCACTGGGTGCTCCCCCATTTCTATTTATATATTTATCATACCATCTCTCTCTATACAAACGCACACGCACACTCATATATATATATATATATTTGCTTGAATCCTTAATTGTATTTTTTCAATGTTTCTTATTAGATTTCTTTTATTGAAAAAAAGAATGTTCAAATATACTTCTTGGTTCTTGCAGCTTTATATAAAGAATTAGGTGAAAGGGGAAACGAAATGGAGAATTTTGAGTATCAGACAAAAAAATCAGAAGATTTGCAGAGGAGACTCGCTGATGCTCATGCATCCATTTATCATATTGAAATAGTAAGTTCATCTCGACAAGAATCAGTATGCAGTATGTCTTTTGGGTTTACGGTTATTTATCGTTTATTTCACCATTTTGATCAACAGATTGACAAAATAAGACTACAAGTTCACCAATTAAACGATTTGGACATCAAGCGTGCAATGGCAGGCCCAACTATGGGAGTCAATCTTGATATCCCAGAATCTATTGGTCTGTCGGCTGCCTTGCCTGCTCCATCATCGTCAAGGCTTGTTGATATAGACACCAGAAGACGAGGAAAACGGAGAATTTAGTGTGTTCCTTGTGTAGGCAAAACCATTATATTTTTGTGAATTAATTGCAAGCTATTGCTCCAAGGTCCAAGTGGGTTGAAGAGTTTAGCAGATAAGGTTTCCAGCTTACCACTTATGCGCATCACTGTAAAAGATTCTGTACAGTTAATTAGGATGTTATTCATAAGTTATAGATGGAATAGATATTAGAAGATACCAATTAACATTAGAATAGGTGTTTATTTCTATTTTATTCTTTTGTATCAAAAGAGAGAAAAAAAAGTAGAATAGGGTTTTTAAGCCAGGTCCTTAGGATTGTGTTTGTTCAGCTGTTTATAGCATTTTGCAATTGAAAGAAGTCAGTACGCTTTCTTATTTGAAGATGCCACCCTGTAAATTAATTGCTATGGTTTTAGTGAAATAGAATTTCATGTACACCACATCCGGATGAAATGTTTTGTTCTTTGTCAAAGTTAATCATATCATTCATGGTTATGGCTGATCTACTTGTTTACACAAGGAATTTCATTTTCCTTGTGTTGTGCCCTTTTCATGGCTATGCAGTACAGAATGTCAGAAGCTTAAATGTATGTATTTGATTGTTCGAATGTTGCTAAGTGGCTTCAAGTATCCACTCAGTCCTTCCAAAGTATTTGGTGACAGTGCTTCTGACCTGCCAATTACTTGTGTGTTGTGGGAAATTCTACCTTTCTGTGGACTATATCGGTTGAACTCGAGTAGTACTCACCGTCGTGAACAAAATAATAATTAAAAGTAATTTAGTTGAAAAAATAATATAAACTTCTTTCCTCTACATTTCTTTAATTTTGGGGGCATTCAAAATTCAACAAATAAAATATTTTAATTCTTTCATTCACATGTGTAAAAGAACTTTCGTAGCAAATATTCCTCTACTACATAAGAAAAATATTAAAAATAAAAAATTTATACTCATCACATACCTATTTTCAGTTTTTAGAATTTAAGTTAAAATTTAAGCTAATTTAGGTGGAGAATGAAATGTTTAATTAGTTGAAAGAAATGGAAAATAAATATTTAATTAAAAATAAAAAAATTAGATAAAGTTCTGACAATATTTGAATGTGGATATTTTTATAGAATTCACATAAACTATCCTATAAATTATGTTGGTGAGCTTATAAAAATAAATTAAAACAATCATCATATCAATTTCATAGTACATTTTTATAAAATTTTCCAAATACTTTCAAAACTTCTTACCACATATAATAAGTTCAAGTTCAAGCAAAATGGTTTGTAAACTCATTCAAATGTGTCCATAAAAGGCTGGTATTTTAGCTTTGTGATGTACACAATGCATATGATAATTACTTATTTTATACAACTAATTTTAATAAAAAATTTTAAATATGTAAATCATATTACATTCAAAATTCATAATAAATAAATAATTTTAAATTTTATGAAAATAAATTATACTATAGTCTAATATTATTTTTAATTATTGATAATTTTTAACAAATATTTAAATGAAATTTAGAAATAAGGATGAAAAAGATATATCTGAAAAATAAAAAAAGTTTAAACTTTCGTTGAAGAATAATCTTTAAGAAACACTCTTCAATATAACTATTCTAATTTTTATTTTGTACTTAAAAAATTAAATCCACGAATTTTTAAACTAAGTTTTTTTATTATCATTTTAATTAGATATTTATTCTTTGGATATGCATTTAACTCATTTTTTTAAATTTTGTTTCTAAATTATCTCGAATTACTTTTTTTAATATCTTTATATGTATACTTAAAAATTTTAACGGTTATATTTCTCATTATATTTTTTATTTCACATTTATTTTTTATTGAATTTAATAATATTTTATAAAATTGATTCATAATTAAAAACGTTATTTACTTTCAAAATTGTAATATACATCAATTTATTTTATTTACATGCTTGTATTTTAGTTATGATACAAATTTATAAAATGAGATATTTATTCTGAGCGGTCAAAAATCAAATATTTATTCTTGAAAAATCAGAATAAAATGATATTTTGAAGTTAAAAGAATGAAGTAAAAGAAGAGGAGAGCATCAGAAAAACCAAATCAGAGAAGCCCTAATCAAACAAAACCGAACCAAAGCAAATTGAAAAATCCCAATTTTATATCGTGTTGTGAGCCATGAGAGGAGTTGTGCGAAGTTCGAACGCTCTCATGAGGAAGTTGTCGTTACATGTGAGGAACGCTCCAATCCAATGCAGTAGTCGTTCTTACAGCGTAATTCCAATGGTGATTGAGCACTCTTCCCGAGGAGAGAGGGCTTACGACATCTTCTCGCGCCTCCTCAAGGAGCGTATTATCTGCATCAACGGACCCATCTCCGACGACACTGCTCACGTCGTGGTTGCGCAGCTCCTTTTTCTCGAATCCGAAAATCCTTCCAAACCCATCCACATGTACCTCAACTCTCCCGGTGGCGCCGTCACAGCAGGTAGGCTTTGGTTCATTAACTTTCTCTAATTTCGTATGCTTCTTCAAAATCAGATTTCTCGAGGAACCCATTTTGCAAAACCCCTAGTTGTTAGAGAATAGAATGGAAATCATTTGTGATGTGTAAAAGGTATATTTTTTGTTTTTTAATCTGTAATTGATAATTGATGTTAATTGCTCTATGGATAAAATATATGATTTTCTAATGGGTAAACTATTTAGTTGGTCCTATAATTGAAAGCTCTAGTGTTTTACTTGGATTTCTCAACTAAGTTGTCAATTTTAAGTTGTACATGAAAAAAATTGAAGATCTAATTGAGAAGAGAGATTTCACTAGACTTGATTGGTATATTTCTTTTATTCTTAGTAATTGAACATATGTCAAAGATTTTGAGTTCGTACATAAAAAAACACAAAAAGGAAGAAATTTCCCTAGCATGGTTAGTAATTTCTTTTTATTCCTAGTAATTGAGCACATGTAAAAGATTTTGAGTCATACATGGAAAAAACAAAAAGAAGAGATTTCACTAGACATGGTTAGTAATTTTTTCTATTCGTAGTAATTGAACACCAGCTTAGCTAGCGAAAATGGTGCATATTGCATGTCATGATAAAAGAAACAACATAAATTAAGTCATAACATTGTATATTGGTTTGTGAATGTATAATTTGTTCTCTGTTATCAGACCTGACATTGGTGTCATTGTTATGTGTAGGTCTTGCTATTTATGATACAATGCAGTATATCAGGTCTCCGGTTAATACAGTCTGTATGGGTCAAGCTGCATCCATGGGTTCTCTCCTATTGGCTGCCGGTGCCAAGGGAGAGAGGCGTTCTCTTCCAAATGCGACAATTATGATTCACCAACCTTCTGGTGGTTATAGTGGCCAGGCAAAGAATATTGTAGTTCACGCCAAGCAGATTGTTCGGGTTTGGGATTCTTTGAATGAGCTATATGCCAAGCATACGGGCAATTCAGTTGAGGTTATTCAGAAAAATATGGATGCAGATAACTTCATGACTCCACAAGAGGCCAAAGAATTTGGCCTCATTGATGATGTTATTGATGAGAGACCTATGAATTTGGTCTCTGATGCTATTAGTAAAGAAGAAAAAGACAAAAGTTCTAATTAGATACTAATGGAGGTACTGAGGAATCTTGCTGTATTTAAATGCTTTAAATGTCACCTTAGGTATAAGTTTTGTAGCTGATATAGTTTTTTTGTCAACATAACATATCTGTGCCAGTTTTGGGTAAGATTTCACCATTCAATATTGTACTCAATTCGGATTGAAATGTCATTGGCATATTTTTTGTCATACAGATTTGGAATTTTAAGTACCATTATCTTGAAATAGCTAATTACCCACAATAATACAAGATGATTGTTTCCGTAAAGGTATCTAATCTATTTTTGTTTGCTAACTTGTGTTGATATCTCTTGAGTTTCATTTTTGTGAGACTGTCTTAGTTCTTAACGAATTGAAAATAAAGGTCTGATAATCAAATATGTCGAATCTCAATTGCCATACTCTTAGATGGATCTTGGTTTTGCTTTTCTTGCATATAGGCAAAAGAAGATCCTTAAATTTTATAGTCATAGCATGTATTAAAATGTATTCTGTAATGATAAAAATACATATTTAACCCATTTTAAATATAACTTCTCATATATTTTGTGAAAAAAATGGAAATTGAGAGTTGACTTGGACAGAGTGAAAAGAGTGCTCTTTAGAAGATAAAAAACAATAAATATCTCAAACGTATTGAAATTAATGTATACACTAATATAATTAAATCATAAAACAATATGTGTTTATTAGTTGTAAATCAAATTAAAAAATCAATTTGAATAAAAATTAGATTGAAAATCCAAAAATAATTTTTTTTTTTTTTTTTTTAGATAGGTTTAATTTTAAATACTCTAATAATTATTATTGTAAAGATTCTTATTCAAATGATGATTTAGAATTCATGTTTACAAATGGTTGTTTGTATCCTTATGAAAAGATTTGTTAGAAAAAAATAATACTTTGGACTAAGCTTAAAGAAACAAATAAAAACTAATTGTTTGAGTTTATTAGTTAAAGACCAATGAGAAGAATACTTGTATTTTTATGGTATGGAATGTGTTAGCAAAAATACTGGTAGTTATAAAAAAAAAAAAATATATATATATATATATATAATTTCATATGGGAAGATGAACAAATATAAAAATTAAATAACATTTTTAAACGTATGCCCTAGTCAATGTCAATATTAAGTAACAAGGAATGTTTTTTAAAAATATAAATTGATATTTATTTTTAAAAAATTGATATTTCTTTAAAGAACCTAAATATGTTTTAGTATATGAAAATGACTGTAAGTTTGTTTTTTAAATATAAATATAAATTTAATCATGTAATAATTAAAAAAAAAAAATGTCTGTTTTAGTCCTTTTACTCACATGTTTAAAAATTTTATTTACCTGCTTAATGAATTGCTTGTCAATCCATTTTTATTTTTCATTCTTTTCATCAAACATTTTACATCAACATTTATTTATTTAAAACTTTAATTATTTGTATATAAGATATTTGATTAAATGGATTGAAACCATTTTTTTTTCTTTTCTGAAATGATAAAGAAGATTACAAAAATCAATTTTTAATTTTGAGAACAAAAATAAATATATATTTTTTAAATTTAAATCAAATTTAGATAAATTAAAACAATAAAATTTAAATTTTCCAAAGACAAACTTATCTTAAATTAATTGAGAAGCTAGAATTACCTTTAATTCTATTAAATTAAATCAAATTTATTTTCAAATTCTCTCCTTGGTTTTCAGAATTTCAAGGGAAGAAGCTTAAGACAAACTATCTGTGATTCATTTTCCCTTTCATTCCTGTGGGGGAATGAATGATACATGCATTAACTTCATACCAAAAATCAACACTTTCTATTCCTTATGTTTTTCAAAGTCCTCCAAGAATGTCTCCCCTTCTTTTTTCATCTAACATTCTTCAATTCCAATCCCACTAGGGTTTATTTTTGAACTTCTTGAATCCGTCTAAAGTTCCGACCTTTGCTTTAGACCCATTTGCAGAAGCGAAAGAAAACACAAATAAGCTTCAAACTTGTAAAAACAATGCTTGCTGCCGCTGCTTCAGCTTCTCGGCAGTTTCTTCAACGCGATGCCAACATCGGTGCTTGCAGTGGTGGCAATCGAGTTCGCTCTCTTTTAACTGTTTCTGCCATCGCCACAACCTACCCAATTCGCACTAAAACATGTCACAGTCATGGTTATGGAATCAATTTCAATGCCCCAAAACACAGAACGTGCCCAAGTTTGCTTTTTGCTGTAAAGGGGTTCCTCTCTGATTCATCAAATTTTAATTCTCCACATGGCAGAGTTCCTAGACCTTACTTACCACACCTTGTTAGTTCAATTACCTACTCTTTTTTTTCTTTGGGCAAAACTTAGGTGCAGTTTATTATATTCTTCAATTATACTTGCAATTTCACCTCATATGCATAATAAAGGTTTAGTTTAATAATTAACGTTGGTTATCGAAGTGAAACTTCGAATTTGATTGTAGAACACCACCAAAAGTATCTAAAAAAATGTATATAAGTTTTGTCGTTTCCCTCTTGGTTCTGTTAAACAAATGCTTGTGATTCGTTCAAATTCAATGACTTTGATGCTGATCGTGGTTGTGGAATTGTGTGGATTAGAGTTCAACTGCGGATGGGCGAGCATTGTTCTCTACTTCAACTAAAGATGATGGAAGCCAAAGCCAAAAGGCTGCTTCTTCCACCATTGCTAAACCAACACGATCACTTCCTGGTGGGGAAGTTGCTGATGTGAAGATCCTTGGCACACTTGCCAGATACCTTTGGATGAAAGATAATCTTGAATTTCGGGTTCGGGTTATTGCTGCATTAGGCTTACTTATTGGGGCAAAGGTTAGTGACCTGATTGCTTACTGTTCATGGTTTTTATGCTACAACTAACTTGCTTATGGTGATTAGTGACCCTTGCTTTTGTTGGCACTCGGTGTTTTCAGGTTTTGAATGTTCAGGTCCCGTTCATGTTCAAGCTTGCAGTTGATTCGTTGACGACTGCCACGGGGAGTGCTGCTGCTCTTGCTTCGAGTTCAAGTGGGCTGGCCCTTTTAGCAACCCCAGTGGCAGTGTTGATTGGATATGGGATTGCGCGTTCAGGAGCTTCCGCTTTCAATGGTATTTATGTACTTGTTTTATCTGCCTTCTAAGGTTCGTCTTACCTATGAGAGTGGCATTGGCGGGCTTTAAATTCTAAGTTCTAACGTCTAGGATTCTAAAGCGAAACAATTTTTTAAGTTATGCTTTATGCTGATTGGACTTGGACCAATATTTATGTTAGGGAAGCAAGTAGATAAGGAGCGAGGATAAGATATATCCTTATGAGCTGAAATGAACTAATCTACAGCACAAAAACAAAAGTAACAGTTTAATTAGGAGTAGAGCAGGGCTGTCCAATCCCTCTGCATATTGACATGGCAACATCATTGGTATAGAGACTTTGAAAACATATCCCAATCCCAAGGCAAATTTAAGGGGAAATGGGAAATTGAAACAGCTATATGCACCTTTAAAGATGTTGATCTCTTAGCAAACTGAATATTAAGTAAGATCCCACAAGAATAACTAATACAATTCTCATTTGATAATAACTAGATTTTAACCCATGCAATGCACAGGCAATTTCCATATATTATTAATAAGTTTGCACATACCAACCACATGATTATAGAACTCCGACTTGCATCTTTAACCTCTTCCTTTCTTCTTCAAATCCAATTTTTGTAATGGTGCAGACCTTTATGCTGATTCTTCTGAATATTGTTTTGAAGGGTAAAGCCCTGATTAGAGACCTATGCCCCCCCACCCCCCTTTATCTATATTTTTTTGAAAAAAGGCATTTCTTTCATGATTCATTCTGTTAAATTTTTATTTATTGGATGTAACTACTTGTGGCAGAACTGCGGACTGCTATATTTTCTAAGGTTGCGCTGCGAACAATTCGATTAGTATCACGGAAGGTATGCATGCTGCTTCATGGTTTCAGTACATCAAATGAGGATAAGTATTTTTAGGACATCTGTTTGTATTTTGTATTAATAGAATACATTGATTTAGGATTTGGTTTATCTAAACTGATTAAGTGAGAAAGTAACAATGCATCCCTGTTTGTTTTAAAGGGGTTAATTTTGTTAGGTACATTAAATTAAATCATGGGTAGATACACTCTTCACACTTTTTCACTATAGGGGAGGAAAATCCGTAGATTTAAGATTAAATTCCTCTTCTAAACATCTTCATCCCCTGTCTTTGTCAAAATTACTCTTTAGGTTATATGTAAATACTCAAATTACACTTGTTCTAACTGTTGTAGGTCTTCTCACATTTGCATGACCTTGACCTTCGGTATCATCTAAGGTATGTTCTGTAATATAATTACTAGGATTTACTCCTACTATTAGACAGTTTTATAATTAGGCAAATTTGATTTGATTTGTACAGTTCGTATTTCCTTAATTTAGGTTAGATGGAGTTTATATATATGATATGTAATCACTCTGTAATTATCCGAATCAGTAGAAAATTAGACCATTTTAAGTAGAGCATCTGATCCTTTGTGGGTTTTGCTTCTGTGTATAAACCATAGCTGCCTTCATTGTGTCCATAGTACCCTAGCCACCTTCATTTCCAGTGCCCATGTTCTTCCTCCTTTGCTGCGAATTGCTGTGAGCTGCCAGCCATTATCCACCCTTGGAAAGTGCTTTGATCTGATCAGAGACACTACAACTGTATTTGCAATGGCCAGATTGGTCAAGTCCCTAAACGCCTCCCTGAGAAATCTGTCCACACTCTACCTTCCAGGTATGGTTTTGGGATGCTGCTGCTACAAACCTTGTTGCTGACACCCTCTCTTCCTGTTCCAGGGCTTAGTTTTATCTGAGCAATTTTGCTGTTGGAAGCCATCTTACACTGGTTGTTTAATCATTTTTTTCTGATTGAAGCCATACCTTGTCTGTTCCTCTGCTGCCTGACACATAATTCACCATGTCGGAAGAGAGAATAGCCTTGGCTCAACCCTTGGCTCACATTGATGTTCCCATATTGCTGGGCTCAAATCTTCTTGATGGACGAAACTGTTGATACATGTGTTATATATCTTTAGGATATCATTGGATATTTATCTCTAGGATATCATGGGATATTTGTTTCCCTCTTCTATGTTACTTTTTTAATCTTTACCTTATGATAGTATCTTCATAATAAACAAGACTTTATGAAGGTTTGATTAAAAAGGAAATTATAGTATCACCTTGGAATACATTGAGAGTTTTTGGTTGCTTTTCTAATAGCCTTTCATGAGTTATTTACAAATAGTTTCCGAAGGAGCATTTTTCCTAGATCTCTGAATTATTTCAATAATTTCAGTTTTCTGGTTATGAGTTTTTTCTTAGCTACCCCCTTCCAAAAGAAACTCTTGAATATAATTAAGACCTGATTGTTATAAAGTGGCCTCTATTTGATTATGGGCTTAGACTGTCTACACCAAAAAATACTATGTTTGGAATTTTCAAAGGGTTTGTGGTTGAAGCAGAACTAGGTCAACCATTCAATAGGGTTTGAGCACTGAGCATCTTCTCTTGTAATTCGTGATTCATGGTTGGTTTTCTGCTCTTGTGAACGAACACCTACTAGTCGTTATTTAGGACTACAAGTAAATTTTTGTCTGTAGTCAGCTTGTGTGAATTGTGTTTATTCATGCACTTAAGAACACCAATATCTACTATAACAGCTGATTTAAGTGTAAATTATTATTAACTAAATCATCAAACTCAAAATATTTACCTCTGTTTATTCTTGTCTTCTGTGTTTTGAGTGTTTTTTGTGTACCCCTCTCACCTAGTTATTGTTTTTCCAGCCGAGAAACTGGTTCATTAAGTAGAATAATTGATCGTGGTAGTCGTGGAATAAATTTCATTCTCTCCTCTATGGTGTTCAATGTAGTACCCACCATATTAGAGGTATGCCTCAGTTATTCCCTTGTTGCTTAGCTCTATGATGTATTCCCCCAATGTTGCTCACTATTAAGCATAGAAGATATTTAGCAGGAACTGTATTTTTATTTCTGGCTTCCTGTTCTCTTCGAGATTTCTTTAATGATCTTCGAAAATTATTTTGTCATCCCAACTCTTGCTTTCGTTTGTATTTTTAACTTCAGCAGATTTAACATGTATCCATCCAGATATCAATGGTAGCAGGTATACTGGCCTACAAATTTGGAGCACCCTTTGCGCTGATTACTTCCTTATCAGTTGCTGCTTATGTTATTTTTACACTGTCTATCACACAGGTATCATGCCTCGAACCAATCTAATTATCTAATAATATAGTTAAGCTTGGAATAGTTTGGTACTCCGTTGTATTGCTTTCTGGTCTTGTTATATATGTTAATGACATTGTGTCAGTCTTGTACATCATTCCACCTCGTTTACCTTTAGCCATTTGAATTGTGGAGGTTTAATGGTCAAGATCCTTATGTACAAAATTATCACTTATTTTTTCTTTTGTTCCTCCTAGTTTTTGGATAAGACCGATGAAATTGGTTTCTATAAATTAAAGATGGGAAACCTAAAATGTCCAGTATACACCAAGTGAACATAAATTGCCAAATCTTTTCCTCAATCAGCTTCAGGCCACCAAAATTGTTAGAAAGTCCCACATCCCATGCATCAATTCTTGGGCTTATATATCTATTGGACAACTTCACTTAATACTAATTAGTTTTAACATGAAATTTGACATGGTATAAGAGTCTATAACTCATCTTAGTAATTTTCTATTCAAGTAGGCTTTCTTGATTTGCAGGCATCTGTGGAGGGGGTGCTGGAAAGTCCTTCATTGCCTGTCTTGATTCTTGGATAATGTGAATTGATTTTAAAATAAAATTTGAAACCTACTTAAAATGATGACATTATGCTCCAACAAATAGCATCTAATAGTAGCCTGGATTACATATTGCCATAAAAGATGAACCCCTTTATGACTACCAAAATCACTTATTGTCTTAATAAACCACATTTAGTAATTTTGCAATTTTCTTTTGTATGAAATAAAGTTTCAGTTCTCGTAAGAAATAATTTATTTTTTATTGGCCAGCTAATGAGTTGGTGGGATAAATGGATTTGAGTATGATACAGTGGATTTGTTGAAAAATTATTTGATTATAGTATTCATTTAATTTCATGTTTTCTGGTTTTTTCAGTGGAGGACTAAGTTCCGGAGAGCCATGAATAAGGCTGATAATGATGCTAGTACGAGGGTTATTGATTCATTAATTAATTATGAGGTGAACATTTCAGTCACTAATGCCAGGTTTTTAATGTTTCATCTTAGTGTTTTTGTTATCACTTTTTTTTTCTTGATTTACAGACTGTCAAATATTTTAATAATGAAGCTCATGAAGCTGATAACTGTGACAAGTACCTAAAGAGTAAGTGATTGATTTTTCTTGTTAGATTGGGTGTGCAAAATGGCACTAGTTATTTTGTATATTCTAATTGCTCATATATTGTTCTAAGAATGAAAATATCTTGCTATCGAGCTGTAACTAGACATTAGTATTTGTAGATTCTGTACAATTTGGTTTATCTTTTAAATAAAATTTTAGTAATGTTGTGTTAACTATTTTTGTCTTATTAGAGTCAGGTATTTGTTTTTTAATTGTCTTAAATTTTCCTGTTTTAGTAAGTTGATTTTCACTATATATGCATTGCTCACCAATTGAAAGCAGGTTGGACACTTTGGCCACCCCCTGCCAAAACAAAAAAATGAAAAATAGTTTAAGTGATTTATTTTATAAAATTAATTTAAATAGAAAAATTTAGTTAAAGGGTGTAAATATATTAATTTAGTTTAGATTTCATTTGAATATTAATTTATTATCAGAGAAATTTAATTTATAAAATAAATTAACAATAATAACAAAGATATATTTTATTTTATTAAGTATATTAAAATCTTAAAAAAATTACATAGTAAGAATATTAATAATTTTTATTATTTTTAAAAAGGACAGGTTGGCCCATCCCACTCTGCCAATAGTTCGCCAGGTTGATGGGCTAGGTTGTGTGGGCCACGGTGGACTAGCAGGTTGAACACTTAGTCCAACCCATTTTGTCATCCCTAAATAGAAGATGATTAGACCCATACAAGCATTAGGCATAAAAAGAACAATGATGACTAAATAGAAACTTGATTAAATTAAATTGTATGTACGAACTTGGTTTGGTTACATCCAATCCTAACAATGGGTAATTTAGCCACTTAATAGCTAACCTAGGAATCCAAAGAATGAAAGAGAAGTTTGATCTGTGATGAATGTCGTCCAAACGTCTTCAGCTGTCAATCTTCTTTCTTTCTTTCATGTTTCAAAACCTCTCACTAGGTTAGCATCCTCTTGGCCTATTTATATGACTGTCATTTCCTAGGTCTTTTTCAACATAACCCACTTAAGCGAGTAATAAGCCTCGGATAAGTGAGCCTTTAATTTTGCATTATTGCACTTGAATTTAAAGAGTGGTTAAAATCAGCGAGTTAACTCTCAGCTGATATATATATATATATATATATATATATATATATATATATATATATATATGTGTGTGTGTGTGTGTGTGTGTGTGTGGAGAATACAAGTACAAAACAAAAGAGGAAGGCTTCAGCCCCTAACCCTAACCCTAAAACTAGGTACACCCAAGGCAATTTACCAAGTTGTACAATAATAATATAAAACAACTATTTTAACATGCGCCCTCAAGTTGGAGCATATAACTCGTATGTACTAAACTTGGAACATAAAACTAAATTCTAAGTCCTCTTAAAAACTTAGTTAGAATATCTGCGGTCTTTAGAGATGATAAATTCAGTACTAAGATCCTTGGACAACAACTTTTACCTAACAAAATGACAATTGATCTCTTTGTGGCTCTCTAACGAAACATGGGATTAAGCAATATTAAGGGTTGTTTGATCATCCCAGTACGACTTCATTTGTTTAATTTCACCAAATTTCAACTCTTGAAGGAGTTGTTTAATCCACACAAATTCATAAGTAGCCTAAGCCATAGATGTATATTAAGCCCCCGCACTAGACTGAGCACAACACTCTGATTCTTACTTTTGTAGGAGATAATATTCTCTCTAATGAACAACAATATCCTTTGCAGGATATCTTGTCAATGGGACAGGCAACCCAGTTTACATCACAAAACCCTAAGATTAAGCTATTTGTCTTGTCCTCATACAACAACCCCTCTCCTAGAGCCCTTTTGACATATCTTAGAATGCGAATCACAACATTCTAGTGGTCAATGTGAGAATTCTACATGAATTGACTAACAACTCCAACTGCATAAGAAGTATTAGGTCTTGTAATAGTGGGATAGATGAGTTATTTTTTTTCTCCTCTATTAGTGAGGATTTGTTTTATTCCTTCTATTCCATTGTATGCTTTCTTCTTGACTCTAATATTTTAATATCTTATTCTATCAACAAAATGAAAAATATTGGCACCTTCTCTAATTTCATTTGTGCTTCTTCTCTTAATTCTTTTTTATAATTGATGTTGCTTGTCCTGATGTGGTTTGTAATATCATTGTCTAGGGTATGAAGATGCTGCTCTGAAAACCCAACGCAGTCTTGCTTTGTTGAACTTTGGTCAAAATGTTATATTTAGTACTGCTCTTTCATCAGCAATGGTGCTGTGCTCACATGGTATCATGGATGGAACGATGACCGTTGGTGATTTGGTAAAGTTTTATCAAGTTTAGGTCTAGTTTGAGAGTTGGATAGCGTTGCTTCATTGAAGTTTTTATTTGTTCTTTAATATTATGTGTGCTTTCACATAAGAAGGACTCCTTATCCTCCAATCTCTTTGTCGTAATGAATATCTTTTCTTAAAAATAATCAAATAAAATTATTCTATCCATATTTAGTAATTGTTACCTCGATAATAATCTAAATTCAATATGCAGGTAATGGTGAATGGGCTTCTCTTCCAACTATCTCTTCCACTTAATTTCCTTGGTAGTGTTTATCGTGAGACTATGCAGAGTTTAGTTGACATGAAATCCATGTTTCAGTTACTTGAGGTATCTTCCCTATGGAATTTTAATAAATTAGCTTGCAGTTAGTTTTAAATGTGTATTGTTGATTATGAAATTTCTTTCTTTCACCGTGTATGTACCATACATGAGTTCAAGATATGGCTTATTGCTAGAATTTTTTGGCATCGGGGATAATTGTGTAATTTCTTCTTATCCAAGTTAGTATTCTTTGTTCCTAACCGCTAGGTGGTTGTTTATTTTTTCTTTTTATCAGTTTTTCTTCATTCTTGTGAGCATGGCGTAATTGCAAAAGAAACATCTGTGTTACTTTGTTCGTCTGCATGTCTTCTAGTTATGTGATCATGTTCACTAGATCTCTACCTTTCTGATTTTGTGATACTGCTTCTTTGCTTTTTCTATAATTATTATTGCTATTTTTACAGGAAAGAGCAGACATTAGGGATAAAGAAAATGCAAAGCCTCTGATATTTAATGGGGGAAGAGTCCAATTTGAGAATGTACATTTTAGGTGCGTGATTGGCTCTTTACTACATTATGTATTACCATTCCTATAGATCGACTTTCGGCTAATATATATGGTAATATTAGTAGAGTGAGATTGATGCATTATAAAATTAAGAAGCCAAATTTATGTCTGATGCAATGATACTTATGAGTTTAGACTGATATTTAAGTGATTATGTTGATGCATCCTATCTCTTCAGTTACCTCACAGAAAGAAAGATACTAGATGGAATATCACTTGTTGTCCCAGCTGGTAAAAGTGTGGCAATTGTTGGAACTAGTGGAAGTGGTAAGGTTCAGCATGATAATTCTGTTTTCTTAAATCATTTTACATGCAAAGTTGTCCTTAGAAAAATTTTCCTGCTGCCTATTGCTGGAGATTGGCAATGGAATGGAATTTCCTATGATATATTTTTTCTCTTTATCACTATTTGCAAATGGTTTTCACATAGTTAATTGACAATGGCGGCGAGTGGAAGCTATCTGCCACCATACTCCACTCCCTAATTCACATCACAAAGTGTTTCAGTTTTTGCAATATGAAATGCTACCAGTGTTAGGGTGCAGCTAACTAGCAGCTGCTATTACAATAGAGGTCAATCCCAGATAGTGGAGTGGAGCAAAGCGGCTTATCCTTAAAGTGGGATAGCTATTTAGCGGTTAGTAGGATGACCTCTATTCTAATATTTTACACACATATATAAAAACTCAAAAAAAGAGAAAAATAACTCAATTCTTGCACTAATAATCATTAAAAATAAAAACTTAGTACATAAAACATAAAGTAGATCATAGTAGCCAATAGCATATAGCAATAGCACGTACAGCTGGTGAAATAGGTCTATTGTTTAAATTTTGTTTTTTTTATACTATTACATTTATTCTTATTCTTCTTTAGCTTACTATATTGCCATAAATAACAAGTTAAAAACAAATCCATGCAAAAATAAGATAGAGAAATGTTTTGACTCAAATTGGACACAACTCAAGGCCCAAGTCCAACAAATCATAACTTTTTAAAATCCTTACACTTTCCGAAAAATGCTATCCGGAATGTATTAAAAAGCTTTCAAATTACATATTCAGGAAAATAGGTTCTGGAAAAAATATATTTTTGAATGAGGATTCCAGAATTGATTCTTCCCCATTCCGGAATTAATTTTAACTATTTCAAATTATTCATTCGGGAACACTCCATAAGAAAATTATCATTGTGGAAGTGGAATGAACTTTCTAGAACATTTAAAATATGTTCTAGAACTAGAATTATATTTTTTTTTTTGGAATAGTCTGATGAATGCACACACACCCTGACGCAGTTCCTCCCCTGCAAACCAAAAGGAATCTTCTCCAGCCTCCCATTCTCATCTCTACTACACCATGCAGCTTAACATTTTTCAAATCCAAATTATATTATAGGTATGAGTCTTTATCTCCCACCCTATCTAATTTCAATACACTTCCACCTTTTATTATTTAAGTTTAAGCAAAGAAATGGAACGAGCACCTTTTCTCGAGATATGCTGTGTTCAGTGTGCACCCCACTGAACACAGCAGTAGCAATGTACAATCCTAGAATTAGATGAACAAAGCTCTCGGGGTTCATTGCTTTCTATATTGTTGTGTACAAGCACTAGTATAGATATTACTTTCTGTGGTTAATTCTTGAGGATCAAATAGCAAACAGGGATGACCTTCTCCTGGAATTGGACCATCAATTACATGGGAGGGTTTGCACACGACATGGATGTCAATGATGCATTCAAGCACTTGTTCGTAATCTTTCCTAACAGAGATGAAAATAAAAGAAAAATGAAAAATTGAATGTGAAGAAAGCAAAATGAAAAAAACAAAAAATGTGAGAAGGTTTCGTGAATTTGGTTTCTGCCATATTGAAGTTTGGTGAATGTTTGGATCTCGATTGAGTTTTCTTATAGAAGCTTGATAAGATAATCGTAGTAGAATAAGCTTCTTTCTGTTCTTTCGTGTATTTAAGGCATGAAATATCAAACCACAAAATGTTTAGGAAAGAGAGTCTAAAACCATAAACAATCATAACAATATTTATGAAAAAATTCTTTCTCTTTCATATGTATTAAAGGCATGAAATATCAAACCGCACAAATTTGAGGAAAGAGAGTTTAACACCAACAACAACCTTGACGATTTTTATGAAAAAGTTCTTTCTCTTTCATAACTGTATGACTCATTTTGTCCTTTTCTTTTTGTTTAGCTACTGTGGGGAGAGGGGCATTGGGAAGTCACCATCGCTTGTCTCAAATATTGAAATACGACTTATATCTATTGAACAATTTTGTGTAATAGCAATTAATTTTAAGATAAAATCTGACAAGTTCTATCCTAGCCAAAATAGAATTTTTGTGGACTTCAGAAATTTTAATACTGTTTGTTATCATAAAATTTTTCAGGGACCAAACGCTTCATATGCATATGGTTCCAACAATAATTATCATTTTCTCTCCTACTTTTAGTATATGCTATACCTTTCCCACCAACATTAGTGGGCATATAACTTTTTTAGAGGTAAATGACCATTGGATTTAGAAGCGGTCCAGGAAGTTTGGGATCCATTTGCCCTAATTGCTACCTTTCTCCAGTGGCCTTGTAAATGGCATGTAGCCATTTCCTTTCCAGATCAATTGAATCCCGTGATCTGGGAGCATAGGTCTGTTTGCTCCTGTGGCAAAACATCATAATTTGAAATTTGAAATTTGTGGGGCAGAAGCTTGCTAGGAGAATGTATTTTACTTGATTTTGCTAGTATCCAATTTCAAGATATGGAACCTGAGTCTTATAGGAAGTATAGGAATCTGGTGCGGGCCTTGAGTTCTCTAATACAATGACTAGCTTTTGTGGTGTGGTTCTCCCAAGGTTATTATCAGCCTTTTTTGTGTCATTTTGTGGAATAATGGACAATACTATTGCATCTGAGGGTTACCAACTAAGAAGCAGGTGGGAGATGTGGGTTAAAACCCATTCATGCACAGCACCTGTCCATATGATTTTTCATCTAGTGGCTGATATGTGACAGATTGACAATGCGTCTGGCCATTTCAACAATCATCAGTTGTTGTAGTTCTAGTGTGTGATTCCTATTTGGCTATTAGTTTTACTTAATCACAACCATGGCTATTAGTTAGTTGGGAAAGAAGTTTTCATATTTTTTGCCTAGCCAACCTCATTTAACAGAATCTTCTCTTTTTAATGGGTTTTCGTATGATATTGAAGTTTAAAATTCTTTAGTTCTTGTATGGTATACCTACTCCTAAAACATAAAATGCCTCAGTATTCAAATTTAAATATGGGGCTGTTGCATTTTCTGGCTCTTGAATATTCTCCACTCTATAATAATAAATACATGTTCATTTCTGACATGCTTCAAATTTGTATTTCTCGACAGGAAAATCAACAATTCTTAGATTGCTATTCAGGTTCTTTGATCCTAATTCTGGAACTGTAAGATATGAATCAAATTGATTTACACTGTAGTGAGTTTAAGCTATTGCCTTCATATATATTGCATGTAGTGTCATCCTGTCTCATTTTGACTGAGAGATGCATGATTTTTAACACCTGTGCTATATGGCTGTACAGGTGTGTTTATAGGGTTCAATAATGAATGAACTTATATAAATTGAAGTTAATTTGGTTAGTTACTTATTTATGGGTACTTGACATGTAATGGAGCTAAATGATTTGGATTTGATAGATGGAGTATATTCCATTATAACGTAAAGAACACTAATCCAAGTTTAGCATGCTTCAGTTCACAAATCAATGATCCTTTTCATGGAGCCTATGTTAAAAATATAGCATAAACTGGATGCAGATGTTGCACCTATCTACTAGGGCTTATGCATGAAACTTGAATTCATCAGACTCTTGCTATTTTTTGTGGGTAAAACTTCTTTTTGCTTTATGAATTTCTAGCCAGTAATAGTGGATACCAGTGATCACTTATTGCAAGCAAGTTCCATTTATAATTAAGGCTTTTGATAGAGCCCAATTGCATTTTTTGATCCGCCATCCTTGTAACTGTGCCCACTAAGTTAGCCATTGCTTTTCTCTCATTCTCATTTTGTCTTGTACTTTACAGATAAAGATAGATGATCAGGATATTCGAGAGATAACTCTAGAGAGTTTGCGGAAGTCCATTGGTGTTGTTCCACAAGATACTGTAAGTTGAACAAAGCACCTATCTCTACAATCTCTTGGCATAGCCTCTGCCAGATCATACAAGTTGTGAAAACCTAAGTGATTGTGGACAGGTACTTTTCAATGATACAATATTTCATAACATTCACTATGGTCGGCTTTCTGCAACAAAAGAGGAGGTAACTTCACTAATGTGTACCTCTGCTTGCTTCTTCACCTTGCAAATTTCCACTGTTAGGTTCCACGTTGTACTTATTACTATATGCATACAGGTCTATGAAGCTGCTCAGCAAGCAGCAATTCATAACACTATCATGAATTTTCCTGATAAATATTCAACTCTTGTCGGAGAGCGAGGGCTCAAGGTGATAGAAATCCCCACTTTTTTTAATTATGTATCTCAGTATTGTGTTTTTGGGTGATAACTTGTTCAGGCTATGATAGTTTATGGATTGCAAATCTCAGATCACTAAAAGAAACCCCCACAATGTAGATGTATTCAGAAAAGCCAATGTTATTTAAAACGGAACTAAATGTTCTATGTAAAGAAATTAGAAAAGAAGTTACTTAAGTGAGTGAAGATATGGCCTTTGTGGCTAAATTTTCATAAATTTACGTATGAGTGCATATATTTTTAAGGTTTTGTTACAAAAGTCATACCTGATTAGTCTCAACCAAATTGTAGATTAGAAAGTCCGCATCAAGAATTGAGATTTTTTAGATTAAATCTGATTATGTAAGAAAGTTTTAAATATCTACCTAGGGGATCTGATTATGTATGTGTGTGAGGGATGTAATGTCTACTTAGGGAAATACAATCCCACGTTCTCTTACATAATGAGTTTTTTTTTTTTTTCTTAAGAAAAAAGTTTATAATGACAAACTCTTAAATTTTGAAGTAAACGACTTTTCTTAACAGTTAAGTGGTGGTGAGAAGCAACGTGTTGCCCTGGCTCGTGCATTCTTAAAAGCACCTGCAATTCTGTGAGTATTCTAATCATATTATTATCTACTTGACACTTTTTGTTGGGTGTGCCATTATATTTTTAAATTTACCAAGTTCTAGCTGAAAGTGAATTGTCTTTATGGACTGAAATAATTTTAATGAATATGTCTACTTTCTTCCAAAGATTGAATCGAATAATTTTTAGTAAGTATGGTAATTCAATTACCTCAAGAAGAAAAGGATTACCTATTAGAAAGAAAGTATATTAGATATGCATATCTTCATTACCTAATTTAAGGTTTGAAAAAGATTACCAAGCTAATAGCAAATGCAATATCAAACCTTTTGAAAGACAAGTAACTTGTAGAAACTCTTTTATATAAATTTTCTAAATTTTTACTTTGTGCATAAATTGAAGTTAGTTTATAATAATATTGGGATGTTATCTGATTAAAATTATGAATATGGGTATGGTAAATAAATAACCTATAGGTCCTATTGTGGTCATGCTGCATTACTATCTAACAACCTGATCTAAATTCTAAATAAGATATACTTTGTCACTCTTCAATCATGGAATATCCCTGTGATTTAGATCAAGTGAGAAGCATCAATGTTAGTCAACATAGAATAAATAAATGTTAGTCAAATTTATTTTAATTGCTTCTCTTTGCCCTTGTCCTATATTAGGTTGTGTGATGAAGCTACAAGTGCTCTTGACAGCACAACAGAAGCTGAGATTTTAAGTGCGTTAAAGTTAGTAGCAAAAAATCGAACTTCCATATTCATTGCTCACAGGCTTACCACTGCAATGCAGTGTGATGAGGTAAACTCTGTCTAGTTTTATGCCCTTAAACAGTACTTAGTTCCTAGATTATATGTGTGTGTGTGTCTGAATGTGCAGCTGTTATAACAAACTTTAAGTTTACATAGATAGCTCCAGAACATAGTTACGAATTTTTTTTCTAATAGTAACTCTATGTTGGAGTCGGACACATCTTTACAGTAAGCCAAGATATCATAAAAAAAGCTCATTTCATAACAGTTGATATAGGACGAGCCCCAAAGAAAATCTGTATGTAATTCTCTTTGAACAATACGGTATTTACATTAAAATCTTTATTTGCCAATGTTCAGATTATTGTTTTGGAGAATGGGAAGGTGATTGAGCAGGGACCACATGAAGAGCTCTTATCAAAAGCAGGAAGATATGCACAACTGTGGGGACAACAAAATAACTCAATTGATGCAATCGATACAGCCATCAAGCTGGGAGCATAAAAATGATCGGAAGCTTCTCCCTTCCTCTTGGTGAGAAAAAAAATGCATAATGCAATGTTAATAATAGTCCCTGAATTTCACTACAATTTTGAAGTTTTGTGATACCTAGCTTGTCGTAAGCTTTTCTTAGCCTCTGTAGTACATTTTGTATTGTTAGTAGGCCAATTCTTGCAGCAGGGAATATCAAGTTTCATTTCATGGGAATGAATATTGATTAATTCTTTGTACCCACATATATAAGTTATTGGTGCTCAAAGGTATACACATCAGTCCAAGATGATTGAAGATTGAATGAGCTTTCAGCTGACTGCAAGAGTTTGTATTATTGGATTTCGATATAGATTGTGTGGTACGTGTTGTTGCACAAACTATAGCATTTTTTACTAAATAAAAGTGCTTTCTTGTACATCAAGATCCTGCCTGAACTGTAACAGGAACAACTTTTGGTGTAGCTGATTTTCATTATGACAATAGTTGATTTACTCTGCATCACTTTGTCAATTTTTTTTTTTTTTTTTTCACAAAACTACCTTCTGTTGTATATATGGACAAATTGGTTTGGATCAATCTCATCTTTCCGAACCAATTAAATTAGCTCATATTTAGCCTAATCAAATGCAACCCAAACCAAATAAATCAAACCCAATGGTAATTGGTTTGAGTTTTTGATTTGTGTTTTACTAATCTGATAAACTCAACCAAATCAATAATGTAAGTTTTCATTACTAATTATTATGCATGAAATATTATGGTACAATCATTATTTTTTTAATAAATTTTGCTATTATTTAGTTAACGTGAGTCAATATGATAAACAATTTAAGAACAGGATTATGTCATCTTTTTGATAAAATAATGTATTTTTTTTTTCAAAATTAAAATATGCTAAATTGCATAATAGTGGGTCTGATTGATATCAATTAAATCAACTCATTCTTTATCGAGTTGATTTGTTAACAAAAATAGAAAATCCAAACAAATGAAAATTAATTGGTTTGGATTCCATGTTTATCTCAAATCCAATTCAAATATACTCCCCAACACTCTTAGAGCGTCCACAATACAATAAGAAACTGAGAAAGTCTTCTTCTATTTTAAATTGTTAATTTTTAAACAACCCACTGTTTTCTTACAAGTTTTATTCTAATGATGAGATATTTTAAGAATCAATACTTTCATAATTTTTTTTATTGTATTCCAATGGTTTACAACTTAAAAAATTAAGAACTCTGTATGTAATATTGAGACTAAATATCTTATATAAGATTTCTTAAATTTAATACTCAACTATGCCTCATCAGCTTGGGCCAACAAGAATTTTTATAAGACCTTTACATTTAACACAACAAAAATTAGTCTTACAACATATCTGAGGTGAGTTGAATTTTGGAAAACATGAAAACACATACTTCCTCTCACTTGTTCAAATTTCAAGATAATTGAACAAGTGTGGGAAGAGCTTTGTGGTGATTTGGAGAAGGGGTCCAACAAGGCCACAATTCCACCCCATGAAGCATATTGGCCTTGCTGATCTGCAGCTCAACAAGCAGTATGAGCGAGATGAATTCCTACCTATTCATCCTAAGTTGCTGGATCTCTCAAACAAGATACCTCTTCTTCGTTTTAGAATTTCCATGGAAAGTGAAGAGAGTCAACAGATAACACTATGTATGTTGCAAAGGGATGGGGGTGAGGAAAATCCACAAAAAATTAGTTTTCATTATATATTTAGACAAGATACACACACACAAAAAAAAAAAATGGGAGCTATTGTGGTTTTTGGTTGGAATTTTTTAAGCAAATAATATTTATCGTTATGTTTGAGCAGCCCTAAAATTATCACCTCAAGAAGGAAAATGACGTTTCTTTAATATTTTTCTCTTTTTATAATGTAATATGAGTGTGTTTAGGTAGGGTAGTGAAACTCGGTGTAAATTGATCATTATGACCCAAGTATATTTTTTTAGCATTTTATGCATTATTTTCAATATAGTGAATTACATATGTTCATAATGCTAAAAGAAACATATCTTTTAAATCTAATGATAGATATTGATTGCATTATAAGAGAATGGTCGGAATTAATAAAACAATGGTTTATGAATCTGACATATAGAGAAGAGAAGTAGCAGCAGAATCATAGCTATGGCAAAGAAGAAAGGAAAGGCAAAACGTGAGAATCAAACCAGCCAAACCTACAGACAATAGAAACAAAAAAGGAATAAATATTGATGAAAGCATGAAATAGAAGAATGGATCCACATACTCAAATCGAATCTGATTCTGAACCTGATTATGCAAAAGATGATGAGCCAGATTCTAGAATCTAAAGGAGGAAGACCAAGAAGAGAGCCAAAACAGAAAAATACTTGAGCAACCAGTTTCATCAACTGATCAGGTTTCATGCTTCTAATTCTTGACATGCTTTTAAAAAATACCTAATAAACAACTTCATTCACAAAAGCATCAGTCATTCATAATTATATGAAGCTCCATTTATAATGATTCTTTTACTCGATTTCTCTGGCATCAATCTTATCCACAGTTAATGTTGGTTCGTTATTAACATTTACTCCCCAATTTCCCTAACAAATTTGGTCATGAAAATATGGAGCTTGAGATTATTCAAGTTGAATAATTAACGCTCCATCTTTATTATTTTAGTTATTCATAAACTTTCTCTTCCATTTTGCTCGCTGTGCAGAACTACAAGAACAAAGAACAAAAACAAGAGATGCCAAGTCTTGTAAGTTATCTCAGACATACAAGCAAATCAAGTGATTTCGTGGTTAGCCATCATAGCTAATTTTCCCTTAGTAGTGATTGGTAGAGATGTTATATTCCAGCCATAGTTTTTTGATTTATTTATGTGTATATATGAGTTTGTGTTTTGAATATGATTTATCATATTATTAACAGTATGCATGGTGCATAACTATATATTGTACCTTGCAGTGTTATGGTGTAGCAGAAAGGAATGAGGAAGAAAATGTGTCTGAGATCTCCCACAAAGGTGAAAATGATATTATTTGTTTCTTAAATGGTTAGATTATTGTTTAACAGCATTAAACCTCGAGGGTTCTTCACATGAATGATAAGTAATTGGGAAGAACTGAATGAACTACATGCTGAACCTGATCTTTTTTCTTTTTTTTTTTTTACTTTTTGAAATCAATATATGTCATTAACTAGTTTATTTTCTGACATAAATGAGTTATTATCTATATATAATTTTTTTAAGATATTATATATATATATATATATATATATATATATATATTCAATCTCATGTATCCTCGTAACATTTTAAAACAAGCTATGTATATATAATAACTATGACCTATTCCTATATAGTGTTTTTCAGTGGTTAACGAATATATGAATATATTTTGCATTTCATCATTAACTAAATCTTTAATAAAAAAATTAATCCAAGATTAAAAATAAATATTGAGAAAATCATGTTTTTTCCTATATTTCTTTTAAAAAATTGTCTTTCATTCTTATACTTTCATATTAATAAATTTGATCTCAATCTAAAATATATGATTTTAATTTTTATATATGTAATATTAATTTTTTATAATTTTAATTATTTTTATGCTTAATATAATATTTATTTATTATTGTAAAGTTATACTTAAAAGCATATATTTTAAAAAAATTTACTAATAATCAATTTTTAAAATATAAAAAAAATAATCAAATTTAACCAAAAATACACCAAAATCATATTTAATCCATAAATATTTATAGAAAACTCACATTTATCTCAAGACAAGTGATGATGACTATTAATTACTATAAAACATTTGTTTTGTGGCATTATATAGATAGTTATATAAATTGAATATGACTTATAACTCTGAATACTTTATTCAGTCACATTTATATGCTAAAGAGAGGTTTTCTTTTTTCTAAGTACATTTGAGGATCATTTTCTACTATTTTAAATTCTTTCTCTTCGTCACCTACAAATTTAAAATATTTCATATTTATTTGGATTTAGGGTTTATGGACACTTCATTGAATTTGTTTCACCTATTTAACTAATATTGATTTTGTGATTTACTTGCAGATGCATAATTTTGGATATGATATGAATATTAATCCCTCAAACACAAGGTGCATGACCAAATGAAAATCATAATTAGTTTTTTCCATGGTGAAATACATATATATAGTCTGGACAGAAGATTTTTCACACCCTTAACATTTTCAGGAGGAACCTTATTCCGATTATGAGCCCGAAATAGAGGAGGAAGCACACAACAGCAGCAGAGGATGCAAGTGTTCTTCCTAAATTTGCTGTGAAGGAACTCTACTCCATACTTAACCCTTCGATGTAATTTCTATTTTCAAGTTATGAGGCTCCATCTCGCAGCAAAACAATGTCTCATGGTGTCTCAGTTTGACAAGCATGGATACTTCAAAATAGTAACTGTGCTGTATCATTTTCCTGAATTTTTTAATTATCATTCAACCAATGCTGAAGCAAAATTTAATAGTTAACTTTGTTTCGTGTTTAGTATATATAAGACACTTGGTTTATTTGTACAGAATCAATTATATTTTTAATTTTTGTGACTTACATCTTAACATTACCTTATTAGTAACTAAAATAAGAACATCTAACCCACTAAAACTGCATAGTGATGGATACTCAGATCATTTGTACGTGATTCGATATTTAAGTAACTTATACAAAGTTTTAGCTTCTAAAACTGTTGTCATTATTTAACATAAAATAAAAAACTAAATTAGAGATCCAACAAACTAGGAGACAAAACTGGATAAGCATAACTTCGCTAATAATTTAACTTCTTTAATTTATTCAAGATTTCTGATGTTTGCTGCTCTCGTTTTGCTATTAATGTCTTTGCTAAACTCTTGTAGTTTCTTTATTGAAGACTCCAGGAACATACAATTAACTAAAGTACTTTTTAAGACAATCTCTTTGTTTTAATGATTAAGTGCAACTAATTTTACTTTCCATCCTTACTATATAGATACAGGTGAAAACATAGGTACTAGTTCTAAGACACTTGCCGAAGAAAATGGAGACAAGTCACTGTATGCAGAAGACATAAATGCTCCCGAAATAAACACTACTCAAGTAAGTGTCCTAAATGTGTTGAGTTATGTGCATTTTATGGGACTGCTAAAAAATCAAGATATAGAACTCCTAGAAAACATCATTGTGCAGCCCAAATTTTGAAAGACACAATAGAAACTTACCAAACTCATTCTAGATGTCTAGTTTACACTAACATGACACTTCCACCGAGTATTATACTTGATCTGTTAGCTTCGCTAAACTAAAAATTTGCATAAGGTGTGAAATTATTTATATCAAGTTAATAAAATTTCAATCGTTATTTTTAATTACTGTGTTAATTAAACTTATATTTTATATATCATTTGTAAACAGGAGTCAAATACATATAGTATATCCACTTTGCTGCTTGTTTATTTTATTTTCTTTACACTTTTACTTAACTCCCAGTTTCAGATTTTATAAATTAATTATAAACACCAACATCACTATTCCTCAAATGGCATGCTGGTTTTGCCGTCAAACAATAACAAAGAGGATCTTTAGTGCTTGGCAGAAGTTGTAATTGCAGAAGCCAGAAAGCGGCTGCATCTCAAGTTTTGGGAAATTTTGGATGGAAAAACTGCTTCTTCTGAAATCGCAGAAGTCAGGAAGCATCAACATCTCAAGTTTTGGGAAATTTTGGATGGAAAAACTGTTTCTGCTGAAATCGCAGAAGTCAGGAAGCAGCAAAATCTCAAGTTTTGGGAAACTTTGGATGGAAAAACTGCAACACCAACCATTGCTAATGATGTACACCCTGACACCATGGAGAAGGCAATGTTGGTGGATGCTAAAGCTGAGAGAGTAGACAAAGGTAAGATGCATGTATATTCAAAGTCAAGGTTCCCAGTCTTGCCTTCTGAAGCTGGAAACCCCTCAGCATGGTCTACACCAAAGAGCTGTTCGTTTTATTTGAATCTAGACCCATCTGTGCATGGGAATTCGCAAGAAATGTTTGATCCAAACATGAACCACACACAAGTTTTCAACCATGCACACGTACTGAATGAGACACAGAGTGTTAATCCCCTTATATTCTGTTACCAAGACCTACAGAAGGGGGTTGGAGTGCTCAACCCCATGGGTCCATTTCCCATGCAAAAGCCACAGACACTCTCAGCTCAGATGATACCTTTCAACATCAGACATATGGAGATGTGGAAGAGAAATAATCAGCCACAGGGAAGAGTGGTGATTCGGGAAAGAGAAGAGGCGCAGAAAGATGCAGCTGATAATCAGGCAAATGATGCTGAAGAGATTGACTTGGAGCTTCGACTCTAAGTTTGGGGAATGTTGATGATCACATCCTTGCAGATTCATTTTTATGGATTATACCAAAACTTATTTCTATACTTTCCAAACTACTATTTACTTGCTTAATTGTTCGTAGACTTTAGATGGTTTTATAAGTTGGAGCTCTTTATATTAGGTTTTGGATAAACAATTGAATGTTTTTATTTTGTTGATACTGAACCTTACCACCATCTTGTTTGGTTTCAGTTGAGGTATATTTTTACACTATTTGGAGTTAAATTTTATTATATAAATTCAAGCATGTGTTGGTCGGTTATATTATTGAAAGAAACTTACGTGTGGTTGGATAAAGGAGAGTTATCTGTGACATAAAATGCAATTGTACTCATGTTTTTACCATTTTCTATGGAGTTGATTCGTGTTGGAGGATTCACGTTGAATCTGAGTTTTAAGTTAGAAACAAACCCAATAATAATATTTTCTTAATAGTGTACAATTTTGTTACAGTAGTTCAAACGCATATGACTATGTTAAACTTTTCAAGAATAAAATAAACTTGTTTATAAATTAAATTAACTTGTATATGTTAAAATAAATTTTTGAAAAAATTAGTCCAAGTGTTTCTTATATGCAAACTCAAGCTAATTTATAATATATGATAAACTCAAATAGAAATTTTATTCAAATAAAACCTAAACATTTTAAACTTAATTATATAATGAAAACTCATGATTCAGTGGTAATGTTTAGAGGTATATTAAACAAGAAAAGGGGAAGATGAAATGCCCATTACTACCTAGCAGCATAGAAACAACACAGGGTTTAAAATATATGTTCCTTGCAGCAAAAATAATAATTCCTATTCTATGGAAGCACACGTTATCAGTGAAAGATTCAAGTTGTCCCCTACTCAATTAAATAACAAAATCCTTTGATTATTCAAGTTCCCATAAATAAAGTTCATGACTTGTTAGGAGTAAGGAGTCAGTGTGCTGCTAAGAGGTTAAGGTGCACACCAGAAAGAAATTATAATTCTAGTGACTTCCACCTTAGCCAGAAAATAAAATCAGAAGCCATGTCCCATTCATGATCCCCATCACCATCATAATTATTTTTGTTGTCTAGCACCTTCCGAAGATGATTCTAAACCCTCTAATGATAATAACATTAGAGATTATTAATTTGGCTGAAGCTTAACAATTTAGAATAAATAAAATTTGAGAGACTCTACAGCTTCAGTGACAAGGACAGCTCAAAGACACTAGTTGAAGGTTTAATAATATTTAAACCAAAAAAGAGTATCATCCAAATGAATAACAACCCTTGCCCTTTTACCATATCTATACATCATTGATTGCCCAGCTGCCATCACACTCAGCTGGACCACACCAGCACAGGTGAAAACCCCACACTTTTGTATTTAATGTACTGGCACTTGGACTGAGAGTGGTGTCACCATCCTCAAGTTTCTTCGTGAAAAACGAGGACTCGGGCCATGTTAGATTCATGGGCAGAGACAAAATCTTGAGAAAATAAGATATCAAGAGACTAATATATGTGAAAACGGATGAAGGGTCAGTGGAGAAAACACCATGTGACTCCAGAATTCTTTTTAAGTGGACTCATGTTCTGACTGCAAACAGTATTAACCCTGAGCTTGCTTGTTAATGGTGCCCATGAAGGCCTTAAAAGAACAAAACACAATCACACACAACACAAGATATTAATCACTTCGAAGGAGAGAGATGAGATGAGACAGTAGATAGTTTTATTTTCTAAATCTAAGTTATGAAACCCTCTATTGGCTTAAACCCTTAATCCCTTCAAAGAACCATGAGAGAATTGACAGCAACTAAAAAACTACTGTCCATGGCACATGCAATGTCCTCCATAATGGCCTTTTTATTTGTGTTACTCTATTATATTTATTGCTTTTCTTTGTCCTTGTTCCCTTATTGTTTGCCCTATGGAATGCAAAACCCTCTCCACCAAACCTTGTTGGTTGGCCTTTCAAGCTCAGCTTTCTCAGATAAATCTTAGTGATTGAAAAAGCTTTCTGAGACCATGCGCCCCACTTGCATATGTACCAGAAAAAATTGTTTCACCATCTCTCTTACAAGAATTCCAGCATTATATGATGCCATGCACTCATCATGTGAAGATTCAACATCTCTTAACTATCCGAGAATATACAATGAACATCATTCACGTTCACATTCACTTTGGACCACCATTGATGGAGAGGGTTAGCGTGAGGAGATGCATAATTAAAATATTTACACAAGCAGTACGAATATGGACACAAGTGTTATTTTTGTATTATCATCAAAAGAATTGAAAATTTGAACCAGTATAAACACTTCAGAAATCAAATTAGCAAATGGCATTTTAACACGTGACATGCAGCATATTATAAAAAATTAAAACTGACTCAACATCCCTGAACGAAGATGAAGGACAAGTGGTCCTGCATTAACATCAATACTAAGATGATTATAAAAAAATAATATATAGGGATTCTAACACATGAACAAAAGGGAATTGGAGAAAAATCCATTTCAGATTTAAGAGAACTTTATGACTTTAACACATCACATGCCCATTTATAAAAGTATTTAGTATTAAATAAATAGGTAAAAAGTAAGAGATCCAGTTCAATTGTACTTGCATCTCGATCTCCTAATGTAACTAGCCTAGTTTTAGTCCAGTTATACACATGCAAACCTTATATAATAATACCATGTCCTTTTGGAAGTACATAGGAAAGAGGAGGTATACATAAATTATCATCTCGTAAAATGAAGCTCCTAAGTATATGAAACTCTTAAGCCTGGAGCTTAAATGGTACTGTATTGTGACATTATCCTCAAAAATACATTGCATAACGTTAAAAATGTTTACATAAACAAGAAACTAAAGCATATTTTATTATAAATAAAACATAATATGAGACCAGTATCATACTACCAGATATAAGAATATTGCCACTGGCCTATTTTTTATATACTCTCAAGAAAAATAAACCAAAAGTGACAGTTGAATTAATACTGCACGAGATTTTAAGAGGAAATTTGAAAAAAGAAATCTCACGAATGTCAAACAAACTAGAACATTATAGCTCCAAGTTCCAATCTTTTAGCTAGAGTGCTAGACTGAGCCTAGCTAAACAGTAATGATACACAAAAAGGCAGGGTCTGTGGCGCCGATTGCACGACTATTATTTAATTAATTTCATGCACTGCAAAACTGGTCAGAATCCAGAAGATTGATCAGTTATGCAATTATTATTACAACAACTTTACTCCAAGAAGAAAATATGAAAAAAGAGTATGACACAAATGTTGATTGTCAGTCTACGAATAGCTATCTAAGAGCCTTACTCTCAAGTAGTAATAGTTTCATACATTAGAAATTTAAAATATTTGTTCTAATTATTATAGATTAATGTTATCTACTCTTCTAGTGTTTACAAGAATGTATCCTTCATCTTTTATGATAGTTTTATGATAAAAAAACTACCTGATAATGTCACATAAAAATGAAACATTGTGTATACAGAATCACCATTAAATGGCCCGCATGATCATATTGTTCGCCTTCAAGAGCCTCTCCTATAAAACAATATGTAGTGGAAAGACAGACCATATACTTATGTTTCACTCGTGTTTTTTGTGCTGTCAATGTTTGCTTTTGTTATTTGAGAAATCTTGTGTTTTTGTGTGTGGCTAATATTTACTTTTGTTTTGTTATTTGAGAATAAAGTGAGGGCAAAACATTGCATCAAAGTTGCATATTTCAAAGATAAAAGAGTTCAGCTCCAGCAAATGAACAAGTGAGTCACTATAACATGAATGCTCAGATCGATACATTAAGTTGATTCAATGCACAACTCTTGGATATGGACTACAATTCTCTTTTTGATAAATTGCTATAATTAAAGTGACTCACTATACCATGAAATCTTACAAATAAAGTAAAATAATTACAAAAGATAAACTAATTATAAGTGAAGTATTAGTGTTCCATTAAACTGAATATCTCAAAATTCTTACGCATAACTTAGTGCATGTACAATGATTTCTTCAGATAAACCACTCTCCAACTATCCCATAAAAATATCAACTTAACAAATACTTGTAAGGTTTTCCAGTGCTCAGTTTGGTAGAGGAAATAAAATAAATAAGTTGGATATAGATAAACTTATAAATTAAAAACAAATAAAATGAAAAATATTAAAATAAAAAAAATTATAAATATTAATAAAAATGAATACACTAAATTTACTTTTTTAAATCATTTCCTCATTTTTTAAAAATTATTTCTTCATTTTTTCCCCCAAATATATTACATTATTTTTACCATCTTTTCTGTCTTCCCTATTCCTCTCAACTAAACAGAGTAAAAAACTTATTCTTTCTGTCCTAAAATGATTTGCAATTACAATGTTCAATCATTAGATATGTGAGTACTCGTGCAAACACAAAGAGTTTTGTTTAATTAGTATGCAATATATTAGAAGTAAAAGAGACTAATTTGGCAAATAAAAAATCACTTTTTAGGCACCTTTTTAACTACCTTATAAAAATATAGGACCTCAAAAAATGCTAAAATGAATTCCCAAATAAGTAAAGACACTTCATCTTGGGGACTAAGAAGTCTGTTTAATCATTTGAGATGATAATTCTAACATTGAGCTTACAACAAAAACTTAAAACCTATCTCTACTACTATATTTAGACTGCAATTTTACACAAAAAAACAAAATAAAATTTTACATCTAAAAATTATTACACAAAATTATAACAGATGAGGTTTCTTAAAATCCAAACCAATACAATCTGTGTTATTTCCTTACTTTGATGTAACATGGAATATGATGGTGGTTCCCTTAATTTTAGATCTAACAATGGATTTAGACCTGCGATAAAATTATGTATTGCAATGTGCACAAACCACTGCCAAAAGTAATATAAATGAGTAAAACCACAAAAGATTATCACTAAGACCACATTCAACTAAATATCACATTAAACAAGATGACAAACTAAGAAAA
Source organism: Macrotyloma uniflorum (assembly GCA_016859785.1). NCBI lineage: Eukaryota > Viridiplantae > Streptophyta > Magnoliopsida > Fabales > Fabaceae > Macrotyloma > Macrotyloma uniflorum. The sequence goes on from BDMB01000011.1 coordinate 2,766,248, forward strand.
AATACACTTACTATATGGTTTAATTCACAGAGAACTTCATGCCACAAATTCTGTAGATATGGCCAAATCTCGAAACACAATATGAAGTATCATGATTGGATTAATCAAATGCATGCATCAATTAAGACAAGAAAAAAACAAAATAACTAAGTAATAGCTCTGCCAAAAATTTGTTAGAAAAGAAATAACAAACAAATTAAATTTACATATTAATTGAATGATTATTTTACAATGAGACAGTCATTAAGGTTCAAAATGAGACTAAAAACACTTTCAGAACAAATTTGGGACACATAAACTATGTTAAGAATGTAAGGACAAAAGAAATTAACTCAAAAAAAAGATAATATTGTAAACAATTAGAGGGAGCTCCCTTCAGTCCAAGCATAGACAAGAAAAGGAAGAAATTTACCTCCTGCATCATTCACACATTCACAATAGCATATCATCTATGTAGGATCTATTGTGTTTGAATGAATGAGTCAGCAGGTAATTCAAACCCCTTACCCATCCATGAGTGGACTGAAGGAAGCTCTCTTCAACTATTCCTAATAACATCTAGAATATTAATCTAAAACCAATTTTAATTGCATGTGTAAGGTCTATCAAAATGACAAGTTCTAAAGAATTTGCAAAATATACTTAGACTTCAAAAACAATATGAATATGGTGATGAGTTAGATCTTTAATCAACAAGTGAAATTAATCACACCTGCCACCAACACAAGAACAATCAAATGATAAGAACAAAATACAAATAGACTTTGAAACAGAATCAACAGTGTTAATAAAATCTTAGTGAAATCACTGATAATTACAGGTAATCAATTCAACCATAGACTCTAATTCATATAGATATATTACTAATATAATATATTTCAGATGTGTTTCAAATATAGTTCTGGTTTGTGTCTTGTGAAACTTACTTATGTTTTGAAGGTAAATCAGGTCATTTCACAAGAGGAGGAATTATATTCTGCGTAGAACCATCATCCTTTCCATTTAAATATATGTTTATAAATTAGAAATCACAAATTTATTGCACTATCAGATTACAAAGAAAATACTTTATTTCTTCGGAATCAGTATCAATTTTACAACTTCAATGCAATGTCTTTCAATATATTGAAAGTGTATTCCACCAAAGAACCCTAACCCTAAGTGTTAAAGCAACTAAAGAACAAAATCAGGATAGAAGACATTTTCAGAAGTTTTCAAGATCAATTTCTTTCAAAATAAAAGAAGGGTGTACCTTGTTTCTAACTTACCCATGCACAGGTGAAGGATCAACATATACCCACATATTATGCATATGACTAATTAAGCAAAAACCAGAGCTTCTTTTTTTTTATTTGAATATGAATGCAATGTTATATATATTCACAAGCAGAAAAACTAAAAGGTCCAGTTATGAGGGATAATGCAGATAACATGCAGATACAAACAAATAAACCATCTATGCTGCATCTTACACTTACACCATACCATTGTCATAAAGTTCTATAATCCGAAGCTTGAACTTAAGGAGGATATGAGAAGCACTGTTAAAAAAATGAGAAGCAATAGGGTGAAGAAAACAGAATTAGAAGAGCGAATGAGTTGTAAAAGTAAATTAAGCAGCTAAATCAGATGGTGGAAAACTTATAAAAGAGAAAAGAGGAAGAGAGAGTTAAATGGTCAGAAGCAGAAATCAGTTTGAGAAGAGAAGTGAAGGTGTGTGAAAGAAGTAGCAGAAGGAGAGAGAAAAGGATGGGAAGTGTCACTGTCTTCATTAGAGTCAGAGATAGGAAAGCGATTGAAGATCTCATAACCACACATACAAATCTGGCTAAGCACTGTTTCCAAAAGAAAAGAAAACAAAGGTAAGCAAAAATCATCTTTATCTTTTCCCAGCAAGGGAATTCTTTTGCAGAAGACTTTTGCAAACATATGATAATAAGATAGATAAAGAGAAGCAGAAGTAGAGTGTTTTTCTTTCTTGTTTCTTCTTCCTTTGTGATAACAAAGTCATCAACCTCCTCCTCCTCTTATACACACACCCTCTCTTTCTTTCTCTCCCTGAATACTGAAAGAGACTCTTACCACACACACATAAAATCCAACCTACCTGTACTGTTTAAGTACTGTAAAGAAAGAGATAAATAAATAAAAAGAAGAGTGGGATGAAAGGTGGGGTTCTTATTGCCCCTTTAGCTCTTTCTCTCTCATCTTTTCTACCACTCGATACACTCAAAACTCTGCTGCACTCTTTTCTATTAAACTCTCTTCTCATACTAATTATCTTTACGTTTCACTTTTCTAATTTTTTTCTAAATATATTCTTTTCTTTCTATATTTTTCTAAAAAGTTCTTTTTATTTTACTATTTTTAAATAAATATTTTTCTAATTTAAAACAAAAAATTATATTTTTAATTTTTTACTTTAATAACAAGATTCAATATTTTAATCATTATTTTTATTTATTATCATAAATTGATAAAAAGATTAAAGTAATTGATACATTCATTTTAAAAATATAAATATTAAAATAATTTTGAAACAAATAAAAAAATATTTAAATTTTTTAAATCATATATTATTACATTAATTATATCAATGAATCTGTACACATTAATTTTTAAAAATAATCTGCAAAAATGGTAAAATTTTAAAATTATATAACTAACAATCATCTTAATTACATATAAACATATGTTATTAAAATTACTATATTAATATTAATATTTTATAATATTTAGTTTATTTTCTTAATTCATCATGTAGGAGATACTAATTTTCTATTTTTCTTAATCATCAATTTAGAAAATATATGTAATCATTAATTTTAAAATTTAAGGTAATATTGTTTTTTTTTATTATTATTTATACTTTTATCCTTCGTTTAATATTTAATTAATTTAATTATATATATATATATATGTTGTGATGTATAGTTTTTTATATTTATTAATTTTAAAAAATATTAAACGATATTTATAAAGAAATAAAATAAGTAATATTTATTTTATTAAAAAATATATTTTTTAAAATTTGCTGCAATAATTAAAATTGTTCAAAACAATTTATATTTTAATAATTTGAAATAAGTCAAAACAAACGTACTAAAAGAATAAACATGCGAGTTTTAATAGATTGTTTAAAGGTTGTCTAAATTTATTATTTATTTAAAGTTGTAAAAATAACTTATATGTGATTTATCGTTATTTTTTACTTGGACTAAAGTCTTTAAAATAATTTATAAAAAAAACTTACAAAAAAAAATTAATGTTAATATTAAATACATAATGAAATTATTTATCTAAAATAACCTTAAACAATTATACTAACAACTGTATGTTGAGAAAATATTCATTTACTTATAAAATAAACTAGAGTAAATTAGAGCAGCAAAGTTTTAATTTAAACATAAAAAAAAAATGACAATCTGAATAAACTTCGAATAAAGTTAATTTTAAGAATTTTGAAAATATATAATATTTTGTTCTTAATAATATAATATTATTTTAGTGTGTACATAGGGAGTGATGGTGAAGATTAATGGATTTGATTTGAGGTAAGTAATTAATCTGGCGGAGAAAAAGATGAAGCAAAGAGGTACATAGAATTGTCCAATTTAAAATAACATGACTCACCATCAACTTCTTTCTCATTTCCATCAACCAGACATCAACATGTATCCCACCTTTTTCTTCACACTTCACATTTTCAACCACACGTATAAAGCTCATCTTTCCTAAAAAAATATTTTTTAAGTTTTATTATATTATTTAAATTTATATATGTTTAATATATTTTAGTGATTAAAAATTATTTTATTTTTAAGCAAAAAGTTTATTGATTTTTAAAATTAAAAAATATATATATTATTTATTTATATACAGAAATAATATTAATATATATTATATAAAAAATATAATATTAATAAAAAGATTGGATCAAGAGATATAAAAAATGAAACAACTTTTTTCGATCTTTTATATTATACTATCTTTAAAAATTTGATACATTATTTTTGTTTTCAGGTATCAAATTTCTAAATATTTTTATTGTATTTTTTATTAATATTACACTTTTTAATTAATTAATATATATATATCATTTTTAAATAAATAATGTATGTGTAGATTTACAAAATTAAACTTAATTTTTAGGAAACACTAATCCATAATAATATTCAAGATTTACAAATAAAATATATTATATATAAATTATAGTTAAAGTGATTATGTTCTTGATCATCCACGTAAATTTTAGTTTTAAGATTTTTAGGTAAGAAATGGAGATGTATTTACTTATTTATATAATATAGTTGGGAAAAATTATTGGAGTTAAAAAAAAGTTGAAATCTCACGTTAAAAATGAGAAGATTGAATAGAATATAAAGAAGAAAAGCAAATAAACTTATAACTTTAAGATTTTTGGTAAAAAGTGAAATCATTGTTGATTTACCCGATTGATAAAAATTTCCCTATGATTAACTCTCTTCTTGAATATCTAACATTTTAAAATATTTTTTTTAATATATGAATTTTAAAATTATTATATTTTCTGAAAGAAGAGATTTTTCGTAAATTCATTTAATTTGTATATTAAATGTAAAAAATTTGAAATTTTTTATTTTATAATTTTTTTCTAAAATATTTTGACATTTTGAAAAAAACAAATCTTAAGATTATTTAATCAATATGTCTGACTAAATTCGACTTTTGTGTTTTCATAAAAAAAATATTTAATTCTAAATATTAGTTAATCCATATTTTAAAAATTACCCAAAAAAGTGTAAAAATTAAAATTGTGAAAATTATTCAATAAGGTTAATTTAGACCTAATAGATTATATAAATATATCGAAATTAACATATAAATGATAAATAAATTATATGAAATTTAAATATATAATTTAAATTTGTGAATTTGATATTTTCATGTGAATTTTATTTGAAAACGTTTCCCTTTGATTATGACATCATTGCTATAGACAATCCCTTTGTTTAAGATGAATGAGAGAATCTAGTCTAAGAGGTTGAATTTCGCATGAATTAAGTATCACAAAATCATGTTTTTATGTGAATCATTTATCATGACATATATACAAAAATATTGTCTGAAAATATTTTAATTAGAATTAATTAACTTTAACTCAACTTAAAAAAACTTTGATAATTGATTATAATTACACCTATTATTAAATAATTTAGTTTTCACAATTATCCTAAACTATAAATTTAAATTAATTTCTAAAACTCTAGTCTATTAAATTTGACTTCACACCTATCCTATAATACGAAATTGTCCCAGAACTTTGAATATATATTATCCTGGTACTTAGATTAATTATTTGTATGTGCCTTTTTAACTTTTACTATCTCAAATGTATATATGGGTGAGACCTGGTTTTTGGATTCAATAACATCATCTAAATCCCTTAAGTTGCTAATCATTTTATTACCAAGACCAACACATTATGTGTTTCTTCTCTTTTAAACATGTCAAAGACACATATCTATATTTCTTAAAATTATGTATAATTTATTAGGAGATTAAGTGTTCATTATTACGAATCTGAACAAAAAAGAAAGTATATGCTAATCATTTGTTTTTATATGTATAATTAATATGTACTATGAAGGTTAAAAATTTATAATATATTATAATTAATAAATGTTTATCAAGCTACAGAGAATATTATTATTACAACTCAAATTGCGATAATGAGATTTTGTAATAATTAATATATAATATTCACCCAATTTAGTTAGATTCAAATCAAGTAACAACAAGAAAGGCAATTTTTTTTTTTAGTTTGATTATTTTGGATTTTTTTTTATTAGTGTGGATTATAGTTAACACCGAAATTAAGGGTTGCTTGGTGGTACTACATGAGACGTGTTGAGTTGTCTAGGAAAGAGGAGGCCAACACCATGTCTCTCTCTGCCTACCAACTTCCAACAACAAACTACCAAATACTACGCCATAAATTTAATTTCTATGTATCAATTATAATATCATTTATAAAGGAAACATATTCATTCACTACAAAAAAAAATGGAATAAACTAATATAAAAATAATAGTAAGATAAAATAAAAAGAATGAAAAAATTATTAAGTTAAATATCAAACTATAATGATTACGAGACGATGAGAATAAGATTTAGGATAAAAGTAAACTAAAAAATAGTGCATAAGATTGTAAGATGAAAATGAATTAAGATAGTGGAAATAATATTATTATAAAAAAGTAGAACACAAAGACATTGTGGGAGTGCATTGGAAGCATCAAACATGGCATGATTTCTTGTGAAATGGAAGTGGTAGTTGTTTGTCGGCGGGTTTAATGTTGCAATGGAGCATGCCATTTGGAAATGTTGCAGAAAAACAAAAAAGTGGTGTAGACACAATCTTAATTATATTCTTATAGTATGTGGAGGAGCAGGATTTGTCGTGAAATAACATGCGAGTACTAAGTTGTAGTCGGTGGGTTGAATTAATGATGTGGGGTTGGAAATTGATAAGAAAAAAAACGATGGTTGAATGGTCAATTACCCTTTATGATGAAACATATTTTAAGCATGGAGGATGGTGGTTAATGATAATCTGTATTGAATATTGAATGATGTTGTGCAGAAAGCCAGAGATGGAAAGAAAGTGATGGCAGAAAGGGAAGAACCCTAAGTAAGTATACACAAATCAGAGGTTGAGAAGGAACCTCAAAAGGTTAAGACAAAAGAGTAAAAGATCCTGCGAATTTTAAAGCACCTTCCTTCTTTTACTGCTTTCACTATTTTTTCTTCATTTCACTCATTCTCTGCATTCACTCAAACAAATCATAAACAGATATTTACCTTTTACTATTTTTAATTTCTTTCAGATTATGTTTTCACTTATTTAATAATTGTTTTTACATTTGAGTGTAATAAAATAAAGAGAGAAAAAAAAGTGAAATAGAAAAGAAATAAAATAATAAATATATGTTTGAATTGACTGAAATAGAACCAGGAAGTGAGTTGTTAATTATATGAAAACTATTTATAATAGTTAAAAAAAGTTTGATTATTTTTTTTTTCTGAAATTGAGATGATTTTAATCTTGATTTTATAATTTTTTAAAAGATTAAATTAATTTCTTAAAATTGAAAAATATGATTTTCACCCCTTTCCTTCCCCTCATTCTTCCTTCCTTTTTCACTTTTATTTGAAACAAACTTAACATAAAATTTTAATTAAATTATATTTATTTGTTGATTGGTAAGATTGTTTCCTAATTTCCTTTAATTTGTTTGTGCTTCCAATTGTTTGCTAACCTCTTTTGGTGGAGACGTGGAGTGGGCTTTTTTTGTTTTTTGTCCAATGTTTTTTCCTGTCCAACTAAGGTTTAATGGTGGAGTGGATTTGAAAGCCCATTGGGCTCCTTTATGGCCAGGTAGAATCTGAGAAGTACATTGGGTTGGGCTTTGTCTGGTAAAAAATTAGTAGGATAATTAACAAGATATAAGAGGGGATATTTTTATAAAGCAAAAAAATTAATCAAAGACAAATTTCCAACCTTAACGAGAATTTACAATATAATTAATCAAGATGTTAACATAAATGGATTTTTTTATTATTTTAAATAAATTTTTTAAAAATAAAAAATAACATAGAAATGTTTTCAAAATTAAAATAAAGTCTTCTATCTTTTTTTTTATTGTAAGCTAACTTTTTTTTTCTTTTAGAAATATTTTCTTGTGTTGTTCACGTATTATTTTATTGATTGAAAGTAGATAAAATTTATTCTTCGTTTATTGTTAAATAAGATTAATGATTAAAAAAATTAATGATTTCTTTACACGTGTAACTCTCACGTATCTTCTTATCTTATTATAAATAATTTGTTGAATATATTTCTTTGATTATGTACAAAATCTTAACCCATATATAATTAGTGTATTAATAGGTTATATATTAAATTGAATTTATTCACCAAAATTTTTTAAAAATATATAAAAAAATATTTATTCATATTTTGATTTATTTTTAAAAATAAATAAGTACAAATAATCTAAATATGTGACAATCATAAAGCTATTATTATTTTATTCAATTGTATTAACACAAATTTATTTAGAAAATATATTCACAATTTAAAGAAATGTAAAATAAAATAATAAAATAACATCAAGTTCGTAATAATGAAAGGAAGGGTCGTGGCTTTATTTGATAAGATGACTTTTTTAATTACAATTTTTTTATTAATTTTAGTTTAGAAGACGAATATTCTTCATATGTTACCATTATGTGGGAAATTTATAGGATTATTATGAATATTAATTTTTTTTGTTGAAATTTTTAAAAAGTATTTAAAGCAATTGAATTTGTCTGTACAGTTATTCTCACGCGGTTGCTTTTAATATCCCTTTCATTACATTTTTTTTTAATTATATTTAAGCTTGTAAACGTAATCACTCATTAACCAAAAATATAAATGTTAACTGATATTTTAAATATATTAATTAAGAAAAATAAAAGCACAGAATTATCAAAGAGCATTTATTGTATAAAATTTAATTAATATTTATTTAAACAAATAAATAATTATATATATATATATATATTAATTGTTTGTCAATAAATTCCCTTAAAACTAAAACATGATGAGTTACAAAATCTTTTTCAAATAGTGAAAATATCTTCAAAATTACATTAAATAATAAATAACAATATCATATCACCAACCTATAAAAAGGATAAAACATATTTTTATCCTTCTTAAATTTTTTACTTTTTTAATTTCCTTAATTTTAAAACGTACTATTTTCTTACTCTCTCAAGTGATTTAAAAAACACTTTATTAAAAGGAAAAAAAAAGTTTTCGATAACGGTTAAAAAAATAAAACATTTAAAACTTAAAGATACCAAAACTAAATATGATTTTTAAAGAGATTAAAACATTTTTTTTTTCAGAAAAACTGAACTTTAAATATTTAATAGAAAAAAAAACATATTTTACCTTTATACTCATGCTAGCTAGCCCCTCCCATGTCCTCCTAAATCTCACTTGATACTTCCCCAGTTACTCACCTTCCATCCTCCATACATTTTCTTCCCTCTCTCTTTCTCTCTATCTCTCTTCCCAAATGTTCTACAACTATAACAAGAGAATTCCTAATCAAAGGTTAACCTTTTTTCTTTGAACTTCTCTCCTTTGAATTTTAAACACAACACTGATTCAAGATTTTATATTGAATCCTTCACCCCAATTGCCAACTAACTAGTCCCTTGACTAGACCATCTGGTTAGTTTCTTTGAAAGGATGTTTTCTCTTTATCTATATCTTTTCTTTTTTGAAATTGGTTTGTCCTTATCTATGATATGTCACACAAAAAAGAAAGCTGAAATTTTTTTTCCTTTTCTGGCTAAGGGAATTCTGAGAAATTTGTGACATTCTTTACATGGCCTCTGCCTGAGATTTTGTGCTTCAACATCTGAATCTGCATTGATTTTGATCAAACGAATGAAATCTTGATGAGGGTCAGAACTAATTTGTTTCTGCTACTCTTGTTGTCGTTCCTCCTTTGTGTATCACTTTCAAGTGCTCAACTCCCACCCGATGTTATTGTCTCAGCTCGTTTATTAGATGTTAATCTTCAAGATTTGGTCTTTAAGACCCTTTTCAGCCCAAGAACTGGGGTGTCTTATGATGCTCTAGTGCCCACCAATCTAACAGGGATAAAAGTCTCGGCAATGAGGCTCAGGAGTGGCAGTTTGAGGACAAAGGGTGTTCTCAACTTCAAAGAATTTGAGATCCCAATTGGGGTTGTCGAGAACCCTTATGTGGAAAGGCTTGTCTTGGTGTACCAAAACTTGGGTAATTGGTCTGATACATTTTACCCTTTACCTGGTTATTCATATTTGACTCCTGTTTTGGGCCTCTTGGCCTATAGTGGTGCCAACTTGTCTGCTTCAGTTTTACCTGGATTGGATATAAGGACTTCTGGTAAGCCAATTTTGGTTAATTTTCCTAATGTGAAACAAGTACCATTAGGGGCACTGGCCAAGTGATTTTGATTTGCATGGTTCAGTGCATTTTGACAACCTATTACCTGGAAATGTGTGTTCAACAATGCAACAAGGGCACTTCTCCATAGTTGCGGAGTCAAATGCCCCATCACCAGCACCTTGTGGTTGTGGGGAAGTTCAATTTGGTGGGAAGAATAAGAAAAAGAACAAGTTCAAGTTGTGGATCGGTGGGATTTTGTTGTTGATGATTATTTTGGGTGTTTTGGTTGTTGGAGTGAGAAGACACAGAAAAAGGTCAAGGGTACAGGAATTGGAATATGTAGCTGATAGCAATGAGTTCTTGGATATGACTTATATTGGTGACATCAAAGTACCATTTGCATTAAGAACTCGTACAAGACCACTGATAGAACATAGGTACTTTGCTTAGATTTAAAGCATTTTTTGTTTTTGGTGGCTCCCCCATTTTCTCTCTTTGAATTATACATTTTTTATAGGCATTAGTTCAAATTGAAGTCTTAAAATGTTTGGTGAAGTATTGCAATTTCAATTTTGTTGAAATGTACAATTAAGATATTGATATTTTATGCTACTTTATTAATTAAAACTGATTATTATTAGTATTCTTGAGCTTCTAAATTTTATGAAAATTTTATATTATTTATTTTAATTTATAATGTATTTAATAAGATATTAAAATTTATATTTCATATTTATTTTTTTTCTAATAAATTTATCTAATTTAATATATATATATATATATAATTATATACGGATGATGATATTAAAAAAAATTAATTTATAATATTTATTAGAATAAGATTGATATGTTAGACAAATATTAAATAGAAAAAGTTTTAAAAAGAAAATAATATAAATTTAAATCATAAATTAATTAAAAATTTTAATTAATATTAATTGATTTTAAATTAAAATTTAATATTTAAATAATTTTATGATATAGGTATTACTAATCACTTATTTATTTATTTTTAAAAAAGGTGATTTGTGGTGTTCGTGAAATAGAATTATTTTCAAATATTTAATTAATTTGATTTGCTATATTTCTTTTATCCCTAATTGAGTTAATTTGAACATAAAATTCGAATGAAACCCCAAAGTTTTTATTATTCTTTATCTTGTCATAACTTATATGACCTGAACAACAATTTATATGTATGATGCTCACGAATATTAGAACCACCTTGAATGAAAGTAAGAATAATTAATCTATAGTAACTTTATCAAATAAAAGTAAAATTTTAAAAGTCTCAATTATAACATTTTAAAAATATTTCAATCATCACATCAATCTTCTTTAACATTATCATTAATGTATCATTACCAAAATTATCCATGTGTCACCATCCATAACAATGTTTAATCTAGTGATACCAACAACAGTAATTATATGGTGTAAATACACCAACTACAATTTATGAGATGTATGATTACCATCTTAACATTGGAAGTTACAATGATTATGCTAATGATAATTGTGACGATCATGACTATAAATATAATATTAAATTTTTAAAATAACATTATAATTAAGATATTTTAGATATATAGTTTTTTAAACTTTTAAAAAATCGATACTTACATATTTTAATATGAATTTTTAAGTATTTTAATATAGGTCTTCCATTTTAATTAACCTTTCCAGTTATTAATACCATATTCTTATGATTTAGTACTTATTACCTATAATTTTCTGTCTTTAGCAACAATTTTATGAATGAGAGATATAATATGATAAAAATAGAAGAGTTTAAAAAAAATAAGATAAAGTGGTGAGTTTAAGTTTCTCCATTAACAATAACCTAATATATTAACTATTAACTGTTAACATGCATTTTTTTAATAAACATATAAATAAAATATAGATTTAGAATTCAAATTTAAAAGTCCAATATATAGATACAGAGTAAATTTTTTTTGAAAAGAAAGAGAGAATTGAAGCAATGATAATGAGTGAGATAATTGTGACCTATCAAAGTTCTCGTCCCTGACCCTGGGCCAACATGCACGTTCCATTCATTCATTTTTTTTTCTGCTGCAAACACATCTCAGAGTCCTTAGAATCCTATGACACCTTCTATTCTATGACATCATTGGAACATTATATTATTAACATTAATTTTTTAAAATATTTATCCTAATTAACATGATATGGAAAAGAAAGACAACATGTTTCTAACCATGCCTTCTTGGCATTAAATTTAATTCATTACTATAGATGTCAACACATTCAATTAGAAATAGTTGGTGTATTATAACATGATGATATTATAATTAAATATAGATTTATTTATAAAAAATAAATATCATACACATAGATATAAAATGTTAAGGAAACAAAATTCTAATCATACATTATTTTTCACAAATTTCAGAAAAAAAGTTAAAGCATAGTTTTTTTTCCATTAACATTATATGAATGGTATGAGATTATATATATATATATATATATATATATATATATATATATATTGTTTCCCCAGTAAAGTTTCAATCAAAAGAGAATTGTTCTGGTAGGTCAGTAGGGTTGGTTCGAGTAAGACAAAAAAATGAAGGCAGAGTTGTATAAAAAACAAAGGGCATTAACAATAATAGTATGATATTTCAAACAATTTGCATACAAGTTGATTTTAGTAATGAATGAATAATAGAAACTAATACCATCGCTTTCTCCTTTTTACCCTCTCTATCTCAAAATTATACTATGTCTTTTAATTTAAGGCTTTAATTAATTTGATTTGAGTTGTAGATTTAAGAAGGATCAATAAATTTTTTGAATAAAAATTATGAGTAAAAATAATGGATATTTATTAATATTATTTATGGTATGTTAGATAGTTAGAATAAAAGCGTGAAACATGAGGGTGATTGGTTTGAAACAGTGTAGGTGGTGATCATGATCTGGTGGCATTGACCCACATAGATACCCTACTACCCTCTGCTCTATTTGCTAGCTTCTTATTTGTTACTGATTGAAGCGAATCCTTCTCCACGCACCCTTATTGGAGCGTGCGTCCATGACTGCTTCACCATTTCAATCATTGCTTTGCCATTTTAATTACCATTCTCCACCTCACAACTCTCATAGTCACATCACCCAAGCAAAACCCTCTTTGCCTTTTGCTCCTCCAAAATGTAGTGAAGATTCAAGTCCTTTCATATCTTCTTCTTCACTACCCTACATCTCTCTTCATTCAGAAATTATTTATTCATATATTAAAATTAAACACCTTCATTTTTTAGGAAAGGAACTGCAACACTGTAGATTTTTCATAAAAGTAATTACATTATTGATCTAAAAGTTTTAGATGATCAGAAATAATATACTATCTCAGGTAATTATTGTAATTAGGTATATTTATTTATCATTCATTTCAATTTATGATGGGATAAATGTGTTAACATCTATCTCTTTGTTAGGAAACACATACATTGATCCAACACTGCAAATGCAACAGAAGTCAACAAAACAACAATTAAAACACACCCTGAGAGAGATAGATAGATAGATTGAGAGAAACCCTTTAACTCTAGCTTTTACTACTGAGCAACAGAAGGTGGCCCTCCATCTATATTTCTAGTTTTTGTACCTTTCCTTCTTCCATTACTATCTTCTCCTTTTCTCTTTCAAACATAAATTAGTGAGGTGGTTCTTTGTTTTTCTAATAGGATCTATGAGGCCAAACCCCATCTCAATCAACCCTTTATTCTCTCTTACTACCTTGAATTTTCTCTAGTCTTTCTCTGCAGTATTGCAGCTCTTATTCTTGTAGAATTGATGTCTGGTTTGTATAATCAGATTTCCGCACCTTCAACAGCAAGGGCCAATTCACCAAACATAAACATGAGAAGCAATTTTGATGTTGAAAGGTATATGGATTGAGGGGTGATTCTTCTTCTGTTATTTATTGTGAATTTTATTTATTTTTTAGGTAACTATGTTATGTATGCATACGTATATATCTGGTGTGAGCACTTCAATTAACTTCTGGATGCATGTTCTTATTCACGTTTTTATAGTCAATACTTAACGGAGCTGCTAGCAGAACACCAGAAGCTTGGACCTTTCATGCAAGTCCTACCCTTATGTACCAGGCTCTTAAATCAAGGTTGATTATTCTAAATCTATGTATCATAAGGTTTTAAATTGCGGTTGTGATTACGGTTTTGTTGCGATCCTTGATATTGTGGGAAATTGTAGACAAATTAGGCTGATGCAGTTGCAATTGTGGTAGGGATAGTAAAAAACCTTGATGTTGCGACCGAAATTGCTATCACAGGCTGTTTCTTATAACCTTCCAAGGTTTTTGTTGTTGAGAATTTCCTCCTTTTGTTGTTCCTTAGGTTGCAACTGACCTCTTGTTTCAGGTGAATTTTGCCTAGTCTCGAGTTTTCTCTTTACATGGACTAGTTTCTCATTTTCCTTTTGTCTTGAGGATTCTTGTCTCCTTCGAATTTCACTGAATTGTCAAGTGATGATCTTTTCACCGGGTTTAAGTATAGTCAGATTTCATTCCAATTTACTCATCGATGCTTAGTTCTGTTATCTCTAGTAATTGCTAAGGGAATTAAAAGTCTATATTGTTGAAAAAATACATGTGACTTGAAACCAAATTAGTCTCCAATATATATGACCATAGCAAACTTCAACATGGTTCTATAGAACTCTTATCTGTAAATAAATTCACGCAAAAACGAATAAATCATCTTAGTTGGTGAGTTTCGGACAACGAAAAATCAATAATGAAAAAAAAAAAAAATGCAGAGGAAAGAAAACCCTTAATGGTTCTAAAAGACGTTATTCTCCACAACAATATATATGTCTATATAATTATCTCTATAATTCTTTTGAATGAATAGAGCAACTTTAACTGGTCAGTTTTGCTATTAAATATTAATGCTTGCTAAAGCATTTTGTTTTCATAGCCATGGTTTGAATTGTATCTGTTTGCTAGTACGGTAGTACCCCTTCATGTTCATATTTGACAACTTACAACAGTAAGGTCATATTCTGTGTTCTCATTCTTATCTTCAAGGTTATTTTATTATCAGAGATTTTAAGGGTGTCTGGAAAGAATGGATTGATGCAGAACCAAGGGTTTAGTGACTATGACAGAGTGCAGTTCGGAAGCCCCAAACCCAATCTTATGCCTTCTTTAGACATTCAACCAAATTTTACAGGTTGGAACAGCATGTCACATGAAGTAAGTATTTCAATTTTCTGTTCTGTTCTTCTGTTTCATAGATCATCCTCCAGTGATTTTCCCTGTTTAGTTCCTACTTGTTTCTTGCTTCGTTGTTAACCTATAAGCTGTCGTTGTATTGTAAAGAAAATATAACTGTAAGCCTATCACAACTTCAGGTGCTTAGATTCTTAGATTATATGTTTGCCGCTATGTATAGGGTGGCAATAGTTACAAATGTTATACAAAAAATATTAATTTGTTTTCACCCTTTATCTAAGACTTTAATTTTTTGGATTCCTTTGTTCATGACAAGGTATTCAATCCTTTATAACTATGCGATCTAGAATTTGATCCTTACTGCCCCATTCTTTTAGTAAAAATGTTTAATTTCAGTACAAGTATGCATTATCTATGCACTCTCTTGTGTGAGGAGGTGTGTGAGTTCATCTAACTGCTGAAACTTTTGTAATTGTTAATTTACGATATGAATTTTGTCAATATTTGTGAAATTTGCGTTGCTTCCTTTAATCCGTTTTGGTTGAAACAGAGCTGCTGCAACTTGATTTCTTTCCATCGTGTCTCACTATCCACTTCCATTTTATTCATCCTTTCTTCCTTTTTTTTTCTTTTTATCCTATGGTCATTTCATTTGCTAAGAGGTTATGTCCAATCTTACATCAGGGGTTTGCTGGAGTTCAGGGACTAAACGTGGATTGGCAAGCAGCGTCAGGTGTACCAAGCTCTAACATTGTGAAGAGGATATTGCGCTTGGATATTGCTAATGATAGCTATCCAAATGTAAGAAGAAATGTAGAACATTTTAATGCATTTTTCTGTAACCTTATCATACTATGTTCTACTTTTTGGTGTTCTACTCAGAATTGAGTCACTAAGCCTAGCTCAAATTTCAGTTCAATTTTGTTGGACGGCTTCTTGGTCCTAGGGGTAATTCACTGAAGCGAGTGGAGGCTACCACAGGTTGCCGTGTATTTATCAGAGGGAAAGGTTCAATAAAAGAACTCGATAAGGTATTATCACTTTATAGTCTTTCAATTGCAGCTCCTCGGATCCTAATTTAATGTCATGTCACAGTTGCTTCTCCTTTCAATTTGTTCATAGTTTTTATTTTCTATTTTCTGTTTTTCCTTACTACTTATATTGTTTTAATATTAACTGTCTACCTTTTTTAATATAAAGGAAGAGTTGTTAAGGGGAAGGCCGGGCTATGAGCACTTAAATGAACCACTGCACGTTTTGATTGAGGCTGAATTGCCTGTAAATATTGTTGATATAAGGCTGAGGCAAGCACAGGAGATCATAGAAGAACTACTTAAACCCATGGTATCTCTTTATTGTTTTAACTTTGGTGCTGAACTCAGAATATTACTTACCAATTAGATATTTTGTCTATACTTTTCTCCCTTGACATTTTATGCAAGGAGTTATCAATTATTACATTATCATTTATTGTAGTGGCAGCAATTATCAGATTTAAAGATAAGAAAAAAAAAATCAGATTATCAGAAAACTTTATTTCCTTCCCACTATTCTGTTGTTTAGTTACTAGTCTGTTCTTCGCATCACTTAAGATAATAAATCCACTAAAAGTGTTTATATGCTAATAAAGTAGCTGTACCATACAGAGAGAAATATGTAGAAAAGTGGGTTTTCTTTGCAGCAAAATGTTCCATGACTCAAGTTGCAAATCACTTAGCGAAGTGACATAAAGGGTAAATTGTTGTGTCGTATAGAAGTACTTCTTATTTTCCTCCATTTCATGTGCAGGATGAGTCACAGGACCTCTACAAAAGGCAACAACTAAGAGAACTTGCTATGCTGAATTCCAATTTTAGAGAAGAGAGTCCTCAACTCAGTGGCAGTCCCTCCACATTCACCTCCAATGAAATGAAACGGGCCAAAACAGACCAATAGTGTGTCTACATTGTCAAATGTATCATTTGATGTCAGCTCCTGCATGTAAATTCTGTGAAGAAGCAACAAGAAAACTTCACAAAAGATGGAAACAAAACCGGGGTACATATTCAGTCACAATCAATTGCATCAATAGACTTGTAAAACTAGGCGAACTTCATTATTATATATTTTGACCGATTGATTAGTATATATATCTGTAATGTCTATAAACACAACTCTGTTGGACATATAAACTGATTATTATCATTACTATTATTGTTGGTTCATGATTGCATGGAAAGAAGAGTTTGATACGAGAGTATGTACTTCCTTAGCACAATAACACTGTTTGGTTATGTAAGCCATATATATCTTAAGGATAATGTGTAATGTTGGTGGGGACTTTGAGGTTAATGCAGTAGACGTGGATGCTGTTGTCTGTAGCTATACTGAGCCAAACTAATCTTGTTTTGGCTTGACTTAGTAACGCATGTCTTTGTAAAGTGGAACTATTCTAGATTTCTACAAGTCCATCATGGGGCCATCATGTCTCTAGTCACCACCAGATTATTCATCCTTTTGCCAAACCACATCTTCTCATAGAATTATTCCTTAGTCAAGGACTATTGCCAAGTGATATTGATTTCAATAATATTTGTATGATATGTATTTAAGTTTTTCCATTTACAAAATTTGATAAAACTTGAATTTAAGACTTCTTTTTAAAAGGACAGAATCCAATATCATTCTAACCAGGACCAATAATAATTCAGTTAGTTGATAATAATTTCTTTATCCAATCATCATATAAAGATGAGCTTACAGTCTGCTTTATAACTACATATGATCAATAATTAAGGTGAGTTGATGTATCATCATTATATCAGTATACTTTTAGTTGTCCGTGACTATGACAGCATAATAATAATACACTCTCTCTATATATACGTACGCTACTTTATTTCTATTGAATTTATTCTGTTTTGGCTGTTTCATACACGAAACTGTGATTTTGAAACTAAGAACAATAATTTAATGGAAGGGTAGCTTTATAATTTACTACTACGTTACCCCTCCAGTCGCATAGCCAAGATAAATGCTTACAAAATAATCACGAGTTTTCAAATAAATAAGTTCAGATAATGTATGTCATTAGTATGAAGACAAAAAAATACACGTCCTCATGAAAACATATATTTTAGATAAAAAACATGTGTACTTCATGAAAATAAAATTTTTCAACAATTGATTCAATCACTTTCTTATCATCAAACATAGAATAACAGGAGTTATCTGGTATAAGCTTGAATTTGAAAGGCAATATTTTGTGCAGAACCTGATCAAATGACTTTAAGGATAGACTTTGGATCAAGTTTCCCCTCCTATAATTATGGAATATATAATATTTGTATTAGTCAAAAAGATTGAAAATAATTTAAAAATGATTAGTGTTGGAGTTTATACCTCATCAATAAATTGATATTCAATTTCAGAAGTTGATTGATTGATGAACTGATAACATTCTCGATCCCAGAAAATATAAATGTTGAAAAATATAATATCATTAGGTAGGTGGAAAGGGTAGAAGGATAAACATGGACACCTTTTCATTGTTGCTTAATTCTTACAACCACAACTTCAACAAATATATTCTACCTTGTGGTGATTATAGCATGAATTTAAATAGAAAATGAAATGATTATTTGGATTGGTTCGAAAGAAAGGAGCATATTTATGCAGAATAGAGGGTCTAACTTTCTTTACAAAAGTTATATTATAATAATTTACATTAGAACTAAAATCATAATAAATTATAATCACATAATTTATTATAATTTTAATTTTTTTAATTATAATAATAGTAAATAATTAAAGAAAAAAATTAAAATAATAGATAATAATAAATAAAATTATTCATTTTCTATTTTTAATTAAAAAATTTCACTTTCTATTAATTACGTATTTTTACTTATATATTTATTTATATTAAAATAGCATATGTTAGGATATTTTACTTTATATTTTTATATACAGAAGCTAAAAACTTATATAATTAAATGAAAAAGAAAACTATGACACTTGTTCCGGACTTTTCTAAACAAACCGTGACGTGGGGCGTTTGTGAGCCAGGAAACGCAGTCGTATTGGACTGGACTCGGCAGACAGAAGATCCAATCCAAATCCAATCCCAAAACGAACAAATAGCAAACTCAATTTAGAAATTAGGGTTCATATTTCGTTTCCTCTCACTTCATTTGAGATTCACATTCATTGATCTGTGTTGCGTTGTTGTGCGGTAGTTCAGAAGATGGGGAAACAGACTGTGCCGGTGAAATCAGTGGTCTACGCTCTCTCCCCTTTCCAGCAGAAGATAATGTCGGGTCTCTGGAAGGACTTGCCGACGAAGATTCACCACAAGGTCTCGGAGAATTGGATCAGCGCCACTCTGTTGCTCGCTCCCCTCGTCGGCACCTACACGTAACTCTCTCTCAATCCTTTTCTCTGTGGGTTAGGGGTTTCCCTCTTTTTCTGGTTTACGCGATGATTATGTATTATATGCTTGTCGTTCTGAATTCAATCGAACAGCGATGAACAGTTAAACGTTTTGTTTTTGGTTTTGGACCGGAATTGATCTGGAGGTTTGTTGGAAAAAGACGCTGTGTTCTTGTTTTTCAGGGAAATTAGTGGTGATACTTTTCTTTTTTATGTACTTTTCTTTTCAATGGGTTGGTGGAGTTTTTTGTGTGTGTTTACTTTGCGAGAGGCAATATTAGGTCCTTTGATCCGTTCTTCTCGATGAAGCTTATTCAAACCATGAAGTGGGATGTATACTGGGTTCACTAATATGCTTAAAGAATTTATCAAATCTGTTTTGGCATGTATGACGTTGTATCTGAGCATATCATATCTGTCCATGTGTTTGTGTGTGTCAACAAGAGTAAGAGTGTGATGCGATGCACTACTGAATTGGCCCTGTATTAGCATATTTTCTTACAATTAATTTCTCTTTATTTTTTTCCTCCATGTTTTTGTTGGTGTCGTTGGATATTGGTGATTTTGGTTGTCGCAGACACCATTTTTATGCATTGGTCAATTGTTTACCTACACCTTGCCTACAAATTGGCACAAGACAGGGTTGTTGATATTGAAACAAGATTATTAAACACATAATCAGATGATAAGATTCTACCTAATTCAATTCAAATATGCACACCAGCTCAAATAATGTAATTAAGCAAAATAACCTAAAGATTTTGCAACTAAAATTTAATCAAACTCAATTTACAATCTAGTCATGGTTATAATAATATGTCATAAATAGAAGACAAAAAGTTATTCACACGTAAAACTAGAAGACACAGCCAAAACATCCGCAAAACATAGTCATGACTTTGTGGGTGCTTCCTGCTGGTCAAAGATTGTAATTGTCTAGTATTTCTGGGCCTTGCTCCCTATGTTTTAGTTGGAAAAATAAAGCTTAGTGGATGCTTCAACAGAGTCTAAAGACAGTCACACCCACCTCTGAATGAAACATCCAGCCACCCACAAGTCAGCGACTCAGATGCAGGGCAGAGAGCCTTGATGGAGTCCTATTCACCACCAGCAACTTCGTCTGATTGTTTCTGCTTTGAAAACTCCATTTGGCCACACATGGTTTTATGCATTAGTCATCTAAGCTCAGGGTTGGGGATTTGAAAAAACAATTATCAACTTGAACTAATAGTGTTGAGAGAGAATATCCTGGATCACCAGCTAAACCCCTGAAATGATCCCTTAGTGATAAATGAGGTATGGGTGCAAAGATAGTACCTGCCACAATTGAAAGGGGGTATAATACTCCTGCTCCTGCTTAATACAAGACATCATTTAGAAGATATTGATGGTCCTTACTATCAGATATTTTATGATTTCTAGTGAGTATTTATTTATTTTCTCTATTTGCCCATATTTATTTATCAATTGGTGCATAGCGCTTTCAAATTTTAATGTCTTCACATCACTCAAAATAATTCAATGATGATGAATAAGGTAAAATTAGTACATTAGCAATAACTTTTTGAAAACCTATAAAACCAACTAACTTATTTTTATTGGTGTGTGTAGTTTTGTTATAAGTGCCTTATATTAAGGATTAGAGGGAGCAGTTAATTGATTGAGTGTAATGTATGTCTCTTTATTCCACTGCCGTTATATACCCTTCCCTCAATCTGATGTTTTCCGCAACCATTCTGCAATATCTATCTATTAAAAGTTCAAAGAAAGATGAATAAGCAAAATTTAATTAGATATTTGATTTGGTATTTGTTTTCTTCAAACAAATCTGGTATTGAATGGACGGAAATTAGCTACAGTAATTCTTGAGAGGTGGATTTGAAGCCGAGAGAATTGGTTTATTTTTAATATAGAAAATTACACTGATAATATTTGAAATTTCGTTAAATTAAACAAACCTTACTGTTTTTAAACATTTACAATAACTTCTCTAACAAGAGTGTTTAGTGTAAAGTTTTTGAAACAATTGTGTAAGGTAATGTAGTACTGGTGGCAGATAATGTTTTTTAAGCAATTAAGGAATGTTCATGTATGACTAGAATAAACCAGAGATGTATGTGTGTAATTTCACAAAAGACAGTAGTTAATATAATTTACTCTTTAATATATCCTGTATTGAATTTCTATGTGCATTTCATGGTGAAAAGTTCAAACTCTTGAGTGATTCACCTCTCCATAGAATTACTCATTAGCTAAGTAGCTTTGACTGAAAAATTACCCTCCCTCTCTCTCTTGGCTGTTTAATTTGAATGTCTAATATGCTTTGAATGGGTGCAGGTATGTTCAGAACTACCTGGAAAAGGAGAAGCTGGCTCACAGGTACTGAGCTGATTGGATAAGCTTCAAGTTTGTTGCCTTGCTCTTGTTTAGCCACCCAATAATGTGACACTATTGTAACTTGTTCTTACCTTTTTGAGGTGTCTCTGAGTTTGAGGCTTTTCAACTTTCAGTGTTTAATACTTCATCTTCCTATTCTATATTACATTTTATTTTAAAAGACAATTTGTGTTGTCAATAATGCCATAATTAGTTTGTCGAAATGAGTCTGGCATGTTAGATGGACGAGTTATATATATATATACATATATATATATATATATATATATATATTTTTTTTTTAATTCAAACAAGCATTCTTAGGAGGTAATTTTTAAAGCAAAAAATCTCGTGTGACGAACATGAGTCTGATTAAATTTCATGCATTCTTACATTTATTTTTAAAATCTAGAAAAATAATTTGTAATTTCACTTTTTTATTAAAAAAGCACATTTCATCACCATTATATCGACATCGCAGTTACTATTATTAATTTTATATATATGATCATTTTTAACGAATGTGTCTGTATTTTTTATTATGTGATTTTTTTAATAAATTAAAATTAAAATTTTAATGTTTAAATTAATTTTAATTGTATATATTTAAATATATATATATAAATTATTTTTTAAAAGTTTAAATATGTAAAAATAAATATTAAAAATCAAATAAATATATATAATAAATAAATAAAAAATATATATTTAATATTTTTTTAATAGAAAAATGAAGTATTATTTTAAAATTTAAATGAGAGAAAATAAAAATTCGGAATCAAAATAGTGTAACTTGTTACCTCAAATTTAAAAGGACTAGTGTTCTAGATTTAAATTCCTTGTTACTATCGCTGTAAGACAAAACCCTCAACTTTAAAAAGTGCATATGAAATTTAACTGTTCGGGCGTAGATTGTTATTCAATTCAGTTTTTCAAAACGAGAAAGGTGCCGTAAATTGAATGATAAGTTTGATTTCAATTTTTTATGATTAAGGGATTAAATTGATCTAACTTATTACTTGAAACAAATATATTGTCAACTAAATAAATGTTTATTTAAGCGAGAATAAATTACTCTTTATTCCGTCATTCGTTGTTAGGTTCAACTGCAACTTAAAAAATGTTCTTGTCTGTGGGCACAAATTACGAGTCAAACCTTCAAATTTTAATAATTTTCTGCAACCACATATTCAAGACACTTTCCAGCATGGGGCATGCAGCATTCGGCATGCTTGTTCCCGAGTGTCAATGCTAATCGGTCAAATGGCAACTTTTCCCACTTTGAATAATTTTCTCAACAAAGAGCTTGTATGAACAGCACCAAGAAGCAAGATAGGTGGTTCTATAAGGGCAGTGTGAGATAATTTTAAAGTTACTTTTCAAAACAAAATGTAAAATCTGTAAATCTAGTGTTCAATTTAACAGCAGAAACCTGTTTAATATATAGCCATTATGAGTTGTGTGTATATATTATTGGACATTGGTGCATGGTTGGTTGACCACTAGCCCGTACTAGCTGTGATTGAATGGATGGGAATTCAAGTTCAAGGCCACTACTGGGGAATCAGAACCATGATGGGAACTCTTTTAACTCCCTTAGAACAGCTTTCTTGTCCAAGCTTCCTGATAAGGTCCGTTGTGGCCTAGACTCTGAGTCTACCTTTGAGTTTGACCATCATTTCTCCAATACCACCCAGTTAACCCAAGGTATCTCTGTGTGTGAATGTTAGTTAAACTTGTATGACACTACGGCTTAGTGTTTTGCTCATACATAGAAAACAACCTCATAGTAGATTCAATCTTGTAGTGATTCTCAACTGGATTATGGAATTTACTTTTATATATCATATCAATAATTGCTAGAAAACCGTATTTTCATTCCATACTTATTAAGTCAACTTACTGCTTTGCATTATGCGTTCTGAAGGAGAAAATCATAAATGTTTAGTTTGAATACTTGACTGAAGAATGTTGAAGTAACAGCGAAGGAGTTGTTTCATTAATTTTAGGCTGCTTGATTGCTTTATTTCGTCATAGAACCATGATCTGTGTCCGAAGCATAAAGTTTTCTCTTCTTTGAAGTGATATGTTTCTATATTTATAGGAGAGAAAGAATATTATGAAAGACAATTTGCCACTCTGAAGTCATTTGAAGAAGTTGACTCCATAGTAACACTGGACAGCACTGATGTAGAAGACATTGAAAAACAAGCTCTACATGAGCGAGCAATGAAGATTTCTAATTATGCAAATGCAGCTTTATTGGCATTGAAGGTGATATTAATAAGATGTATATACTCATTTTTATTCATGAAACTTCGAATAGTTATTCTGAATAGATAAGGCATGTTGTTAATTTCTTTTGAAGCAGCCACTAATTAGTTCAGGTTCCATTAGTTATAAACCTATCTATCAGGTGAAATTTCATAGAAGCATTTTCTGCAATTGATTACTTGAACTTGTTTTATTATGAGTTCCTTTGACGTTTGTTGCTTTATGTATCATACTTGTTGGTACTGTCTGTTAACTAACTATATTCATATACATATATAGATTTATGTGACTATAAGGAGTGGATCAATAGCTGTTGCAGCATCAACATTGGATTCTCTGCTTGACTTCATGGCAGGTGGCATACTTTGGTTCACCCACCTCGCAATGAAGGATACAAATATGTATAAATACCCAATAGGAAAGTTGAGGGTGCAGCCAGTGGGAATAATTATCTTTGCAGCTGTCATGGCGACACTTGGTGAGTTGAAGACTTAGCCATTCCTTGCTTCCAAACTGTTCTTATTAATTAATGTCATTATCTATAATATTATCCTTCTCTATGGAGGTTCATGCAAAAAAGTTGTTTGTGTTTCATCCATTTAATGTTTTCATCAACATTTTATGCCTCAAATTTCTGATTCTGAGCTGATGCTACTGTGCATGGAATCTGCCTAGTTGAAAGTTCTAATGTTGTTACCAAACTTAAAGATCATATATCCTTTTGTCAATACCTCTTGAACAAAACTTTTATTTCTAATATGTGGAATTTGAGAACAACATTCAGTTTCAATTAGGTTATAGATGATGATAAGATATTTGGTAGTAAGAGACTAGCGTCTGTCTCTTCATTAATTGGACCATAAACCAGAAGATCCATGCGTGAGGGAGAAGGCTGCTAGCAGTATGTCCACCCCATGCCCAAAGTTTTCACACTTAAACATAACATAGTCTTTTTTTTCATCGAATTATATGTACATGTTTTCATTATACAGGAATCTGAGAACATGAACCTAATTTTGTAAGATATTCAAGCAAACATACTAATGTTTCCAGATTTGGCATAGATTATATCAGAGGAGAAGCTCTAGTCCAGGCACAGATTCATTAGGACATATGAAATAAAAAGAATACATGTTATCCATTTTGCTACAGGCTTTCAGGTATTAATCACAGCTGTACAACAACTAATAGAAAACAATCCTCCTCAGAAGATGTCTTATGATCAACTAGTATGGTTGTACTCCATTATGATATTTGCAACATTGGTGAAGCTTGCACTCTGGCTTTATTGTAGAAGCTCAGGAAACAAAATTGTCCGAGCCTATGCAGATGTATATGTCCTTCTCTTTTGATAATAAACTGCTCTATGAATAATCAGTTAAATCAAGAGGTTGTTGTAACATCTTAAAATGCCAACTTGCAGGATCACCACTTTGATGTTGTAACAAATGTAATTGGATTAATTGCAGCTGTTCTTGGTGATAAATTTTACTGGTGGATTGACGCTGTTGGTGCTATTCTACTTTCAATTTACACTATTACAAATTGGTCTGGCACTGTGATGGAAAATGCAGGTAAAACTTAGATGCAGTTGTTTAAGGTAAAGTACTCTCTAAATTTCATGTGATAACAGGATTTTATTAATATTTTTTGTGTTTCTTATTATTATAATAATAATTAATTAAAAAATATATTAAAATAATAAATAAAAATATTTATAATAAATAAATATATCTTGATTTTCACTTATTTTTATTTTTTATTTTTAATCTAAATTACCTTCTTTTTTTTTTTTTTCATTTTTTCACTTATTTTTGTTTTGGTATTGTTATTTAATTAGAACTAAGTTTTTCATTTTGTTAAATTTGCAGTTTCACTAGTGGGACAATCTGCACCTCCTGAAGTTCTGCAGAAGCTGACATATCTTGTAGCAATACACTCTCAAATCAAGCGCATTGACACTGTCCGTGCCTATACATTTGGCGTTCTATATTTTGTGGAGGTATCTATACAGTTAAATTAGCACAATTTTCTTAAGTAAAGCTTTAAATTTGAGTTGTGTACATTAAAAATGATTAACTAAATTTTTTGACAGAAGGTTAATCATTAACAAAAATTTATAAATACCTAAAGAAAAAGACTGAAACCTTAAATTGACATTGTAATGAAGGATTACTTATACAAGACTAACCTTAATTCCCCATCCCCTTCTTCTTTCTAATGTTAATTTAAGGCAAAATATTTCTGTTAACTTTTCATAAGATTTTCTCTCTGAGAAATACATTGCAGTATTCAACATGAGGGTTATGTTTCTCTGATTCTTCTAGTTTCTTCTATGAATATAACACAAAGGGGTGTGCAGATTAAAACTTGGCATAGATTTTAGTATCATAAAAAAGGGTTTCTTTTCATAAGTTTTGAAAGGAGGGTCTTGTTCCCTGAGAAAGGAAGGATGTTTCTATAATTTTGGTTGTATTGGTTACAGGTTGACATTGAACTGCCAGAAGATTTACCCTTGAAAGAAGCACATGCCATTGGAGAGAGCCTTCAGATAAAGTTAGAGAAACTTCCAGAAGTTGAGAGAGCATTTGTTCATCTAGACTTTGAATGTGACCACAAACCAGAACACTCAGTTCTTAGCAAACTGCCAGACGCTCACCCTTAACTATATTTTAAAATCATCATTATTAAGTTTTTCACAGTGTGAATTTTTCTATAAATTTTTTAAAATAATTCACATGAAATGAACTTATTTGTAAGTTTTCTTTTGAATTTTATAATATTCCAAAAAAAATGAAAAGAAAATCACAAAATAAGAAGTTCTAATAGTACTCCTAGAAAATATAATCTTATCAAGTTTAACCTTCATTTATGATATGAATATACACTGTAGGGTTCTATGGAAATCTCAAATTATGTTACATAAGCATAAAACAAGACAAACATATTGTTAGACACATCTTTTATATATATATATAACCAATAAAAACAAAGACATGAGTTATTCAGAAGTCTAAGCTTCTTGAACTTCTTTCACTAAGTCATCTAAGTAAATTTAACACATTCTTACTTGGTGTAGTAATTTAGTTTTCTTTTTAGTAACCCTTAACTTTATAATGAATATAAATCAAAACCTTTAATAAGGACTTGTCTAATTTCTTTCAAGTAAAAATGAAATTAAACAATCAAATTTAATTAATTTATTAATTTTTTATTTTGTGTGCACTTTTATGTTAGATAATAAAAAAATAATTATTATCATAGTATAAAAGTAGTTATTGAAATAATAAAAATAAATTTGTAGAAAGTAGTATATATATATATATATATATAAATTATTTAAGAGATATTTTTTTATAGAGAAAAATAGAAACACATAGGTCTTTATCCATATTTCTGTAAGGTAATAAAATACTGTTATCATCTATAACTATTAATAAGATTATTATTTTTAGTAGTTGTTTTTCGGTATATATATTTACTAACAATTTTATCCTTTCAAATGTTTTAACTGTTTTTTATAGAGAAAAATTAGAAACACATACTGTCTGACTGTTTTTTTTAACTGTTTTATATATATATATATATATATATAATATTTTTGTAATTATTTTTATTATAATAATTATTATATATTTTTTTTTAAAATGTGGCCATACAAAACATTTTTATTATTGTGTTTTCACTAATAGTAATTTATTTATATCATTATTTTTTTTTTATAATTACTTTTTATCATTTTTAATTAAATATTTTATAATTTATAAAAAAATTAATTATTTAATAAAAATATATATTAATAATCACACAACCTTTTCACTTTAATAATTATACTTTTTACTTAAATAACTATCTAAAAGTATAAATTTCCAAAATCAAATAATTGAAGTGATCATCATTCATAACTGATCTAACATCTTTGATTAATTAAATATTATATATATTATTTTAAAATATATAAAATTAAAATTATAAACATTAAAATTTTAATTTATTAAAATTAAAATAATAATAATAAAAATTCACACAATAAAAATAAAAATAAAAATATTTCTAACATATGTACATTACAAACAATTATAAAAAAAATATCTCTTTATCTATTATTATAAATTTTTTTATTTTATCTATTATTATATATTTATTATTTTAATATTATTTTGTTAGGTTCAAGAAGCGGTAAAACAGTATTTTTGAAAATCAAATTGTGACTTCTAAAGCGAACTAAGACAATTTTTTGTTCGGTCCACAACGTCTTTCTCTTCTTCTCTGTAATAACCATTATTATTATTTTATATTTTATTTTTTCTTTCAATTTCTTTTGCAGTGATTCTTCTACTTTCTGAGTGAGGATTCTGTGTTTTGTTTGCAAAGCCACTTTCTTTCATATATTTCAAAATCTCCCAATATATAAACTGATCTCTTTTAATTTGTGCCGGAACCATTTTAGTGATTCTCCTGTTACAGAAACTTTTAGAACTTTTTTTGGATGAAAAGAAATTGGGAAAACTAAAAAGTATTAGATAATAGTTGGTGAGTTGTTTGGTGACATTTGATATAAGTATTTGCATTCTGTTTTGTGCACCATCAGATGGCTAAGGGTTGCACCAGCAACAACTATGAAGAGGCTAGAAAACAAAGACTTGAAGAAAACAAGAAGAGGTTTGAGGTAATCATCATTTTGTTGCCGATGGTATATAATTATCATTATTCTTTTTTCTGTGTTTATAAGATCTTAAAAATTGTAAAAACAAAATATATATATATATATATATATATATTTATTTATTTATACTTGTGTTAAGATTTTTATGTTGTTTGAGTTGAAATGCCTAACATTGTTTGGTGTTCTGTTCTGTTTTGAACTTTGACTACTGTTCAATTTAATCGGTTTCACCTTGTGAAGGATCTGGGAATTTCAAGGATTTCTAAAAATTTGACTGAGATCACAAGTTCTGCAAAGAAGAAGCTGGTAAACTTGTATTTTATTTGGTTTCTCTCCACAAAAATGTTGATTTGATTTCATTCATTTTTTCCATCCTGTGCTTGTGCAGCATCATGTTCCCAAGCTGAAACCAAAGAAGACAAATGATGAAGTGGAACCTAGACGATCTTCTCGTGTGCGAAACCCAGTTCCTTCCTATAGGGAAGATGTAAGTAATATTGTCTTTCTAACTACAATAATGCAACATCAAACAACAAACATGTGAATCAAGAAAAAAAAATTACAGAATCAACTTTGGGTTTTACATGGACTATCATAAGCTAGTACTAGATATAATATCAGTTAGGAAAGGATTTCAATTAGATTTAGATTAAATCTAAAATTTAAAATATAAATTATCATATATAATAAATTCAAATTAAGTTTTTTCTTTTTATTAATTTAGTTATTATAATTTTATTAATTTAAATAAGACTTGATAGGATCTTACTTTATCTATGTCCCGTTTGATAGGATCTTACTTGAACTAGAGCTATGTCCAATTTGATAGGATCCTATTCGACTATCTTGATTTGATTGAATTTTATTTGGCACTTTGCAACTTGTCCGATTTGTTCTAACTTGGTCTAACTAGGATCAATTTTACTTAACTTAATTTAATCTAATTTGGTCTGTTTTAGTTTGTCTTGATCTGACCTATTCAATCTGTTGTGATCTAATATGTCTCTTAACGATTCGATCTGACCTACTAGTTCAAATTTAGCCAGATTTAGTCTGACTTGACCAAGCATGACTCGATCTGACTTGACTCGATTTAATCTAATTTAGTCTGCTTTGACTCAATAAGCCTTGACTTGATCCATCTTGGCTTGTCCTGACTTGACTGCCATACCCAACCTAACATGCTTTGGCCTAGTTCGACCTAACTAGACCTAAAATAAAGTGGATGGCCTACCTTGACACAATTGATTGCCTCGCCTTGACACAACCTAACTCCTTTTTAATCAACTCTACTTGTCCTAATCTAACTCTATTTATCTTGATTCAACTTGACCTATCCTATCTCGACTCGACTAGTATTGATAGGCCTAATCAGCCTTGAGTCACCTTAACCAGGTTTAGCTCTCCTTGACTCAACTTTTCCCAACCTATCCTACCCTGACTTGGCGTAATCTTTTTTATTCAACCCAACCTAGAATGTCCTAATTTATCCTTACTTGACTTTTCTTAATCGGTTTTAACTCGACCTAACCTAACTTGACTTGATCTATATAATCTAATTCAACCCAATATAATTTAGTTATTCTATCTTTACACAACGTGTTCTAAATTGATTAAATTTATCTTAATTTTACTTTCCTTACCTTAATCTATTTTGACATTTTTTTTATTACAAATCACAATTTTGAATTTTAACATAAAAAAATTTAATCTATATCTAATACAAATCTAATCAATTAAATTGGATTTAAAATAAAAAATATAAATTTGAATTTCAAACTTATCTATTAAAAGATTTAAAGTTATTTAGTTTTGGATAAATATAAATTTAATTTAATTATTTTGATTTTTTTTTCGCCTCTAATATCTGATGACAAAATTCACGGATACCAATAATTGATAAAGGGAATACACACAAACGCCACAAAAGAAAAAAAGAAAATGATGGAGGAGACATGATTATGTGGTTTAATTGCATCTACTCTATCCATGGAAATGTTCCAACCTAATATTCATCATCTCAATAAAATTACAAGTTTTGTGAAAAATTGACAATCTCGCCACCTTATAGGTGATTCTCAATGCTTGGAGATTTGATTAGATAGGTTGAAATTTTCAACTATAAATGGGCTCTCTCTCAATATAGTGGTGACGTGATTTTCTTTTGACAGTCACCGTACCTTTCTAAAGTATTGTTTGTTTTTAAGCATTGTTTTGTTTTCAGAAGTTACCATTTACCATTAATAGTTTTTTATATTATTTATTGTTAACATTATTTTAGCTATTATTAGTCACTTGTACTTTTTCTTTGTGTATTGTTACTATCGATTTTTTGTTGAGTATATTATTTGTTGTTGGTATTTTTTCAAGTTAGTATTGTTTATCAATGACTTTTTTTATGGATACTAATCGATGATTTTTCAATAAATATTATTTATTATCGATATTTTTTTTAACAGGTATTTTTCACCTTTTAGTATATCTTGTTTACCATCGATATTTTTTTTATAAGTATTATTTGCCATCAACATTTTTTTTATGGACATTATTTGTTGCTATCAACATTTTTTTTTTACTTTGCCACCAACACTTTATCTCAAATATTGTGCCATTGATGTTTTTTCAAAAGACATTGTTCATCAGTCGATGTTTTTTCCTACTGTTATTCTTCACCATCTATAATTTTCTGATTGGTATTGTTTACCCTCGAGATTTTTTGACAGGTATTATTTGCCACCAAAATTTTTTAGATGAATGTTGTTTATCACTAGCGTTTTTTCTATGTTGCGTGACAGTTAGACAACATTGGTCTATAATACTTCTTTTCATACTAATCTTTCTAAAGAAATTTATATGTCTCTTCCTCCTCCTGGTTTTCAGTGACACCGAAATAATCTTGTATGTCACCTCAACAAATCCTTGTTCAAATCAAAACAAGTCTCTGGAAAATTGTTCTTCAATGATTTACTAAATTCTCTAGGATGATTTAAGCTATTGGATTTATTCAACAAAAAAAGAACAATTTGTCACTTTATTCCTAATAAGATTCAAGACATTTTAATAATTACTATTAAATATGTTCCTTTAACTAAAGAACTTATTGATGTGTTTATCATTGGCAAAAGATATTTTCTCTATAATTCAAGTTGCAAATTCTTGATATCTACTCAGAATATTAAGAAATCAATCATATTTTAAAATTTTTGGAATAAAATATTATAATATGTTTATTAGAATAAGTCATTTGTAAGAATAACATTGCAGAATTATAAGATCAAATTCATACATAATAATATAATTATTAATAGTCTCTTCTATATATATTTTTAATCTTTTTCATTCAATTATATAATAGATTTTTTTTTTCCTTAACAAATCTAAATGTAGATTTTGTCTAGAGTGAAATATAACTTTCAAGAGCATAGGTACTACGCATGGGAACCACCAATTTAGAAGAACCCTACAATTCCTCTAATCTTTTTATTAGTTTTTCCCATCTTGTTCAATATATCTATTTATTAATGATTAGCTAGGATAAATAATGAGGATCCATATTTGTCTCTCTGGTGTTGTGTGAGTTAAAAAATAAATTGATTTTTGTCTCTATAATTAATGTATTTCTCACTCTGATTCAGACGTTTTAGTCTAGCAGAAATTTGTAGTTGACAGTGTGTATATTCTTTTATCACAGGTGAGTATACACCTTCCAGCTTTGCGTAAGAGGTCAAGATCAAATTCTTCAACATGGGGAAGGTGGTTAATTACCTAATGACTTTTCTATATTCCTTATGAAGTATTAATAACACAGTTATGGGATCCTCAGTTACGTTGCGAGGCCTTTAGATGAAATCAAAGAAGCTACAAAAGAGGAAAGACTTTGTGCTCTGGAGGCTGCAGAGGCACTCCAAATTAATTTGAACTCTTCAAATCCGTCATTTATCAAGTCAATGGTTCGGTCTCACGTTTATAGCTGCTTTTGGTTGGTAGGTTGTAGTTCACAAAATCTTTATTTATGGCCTGCACTTAACCTGCTTCTGGTTCTTTTTTATTATATTGTTAATACAGGTAGCACAAGTTAATCTTCCTGCTATATTATTTTATCTTTATTCTGCTAGGGTCTTCCTTCTAAATTTTGTGAGGAACATCTTCCAAAAACTGTATATGACATGGTTTTAGAAGATGAAAATGGCTCAGAATACGAGGCTGTTTACATTGGCAACAGAAGTGGACTTAGCGGTGGCTGGAGAGCATTTGCATTGGATCATAAACTGGATGATGGAGATGCCCTTGTTTTTGAATTGATTGAAGCTTCAAGATTTAAGGTAATTTGTGTTACCACTCCTGTACCACACTATTTTAAAGCGCTAAAATTGTTATACCTGCTCTGTCATCATTACTTAATAATTAAGGGTGTTCTTGGGTAAAAATTAAAGAAACCTGGTATCTTAATTGAAAGAATAATGGATTTCTCGCCTGAATATAGTGTCTAAGTTGCAAAACTTTGAGGGTCTTGCATTTACCAATGCTCAAAGGCCCAAATTTTCTCACTAATGATAAGATATCCCTCTCTTTCTACCTCTCTTATTTGTAAGCAATAAACCTTATTTCTCTAACTATCTCAGCCCAACTAACTAACTAATATAGCAATTTGACAATCAACAACTATCTAATAGTAATTATAAGCACCAAATTCCTATCATAGTACTGCCATTGTCTGTTGCTCACACTCTACGATAACACTTCACTTTGTGACACTATTACAATTTAGTGGAAATTGTCGAGAAAATAGAGAGATTAAATTCATAAATGACTTACAACAAATTCAAAATCCCTCAAATATCTAACCCGTTGTTAGATTTATTGAAATTTAAATTAACTATTTGAAACAAATTTTAAAAATCTTCGACAATAACAAAAACACTATCTAAAACTTATATTAAAATTCATAATTTTAGGAAAAATCTCTCTTAACTCTATTCTTTGTCATCTTTGTTCAATGTTTATCGATGATAAAACAATAATTTTCTTTGAAAAAGACTCCACATATATTTCTTAGCATTTGTGCAACACTAAGAAGATTTTGATCCAGTTTTAGAACATAAAGAACATCTGTAACTGTTATCTTACCTTTCTTGATTGATATAGAAATTATTCATTTTGTTTTGGCTTGCACAATTTCACCATTTTCCAACTTTTGGTTGAATGGGTAATTCATTGGAGGATAAATTGAAAGAGATTTCGTCATGCGACTGGTGTAGCTACTGTTGATGAAATCCCTTTGGATTAAGTTCTTGTGATGCCATAAATAAATTCTCATCATATCTTCTTCAATCAATTTTGCTTTATCGTTTTTTTAATCTTCTTTAGCATAGTTGGTTCTCTGACGATGAGAACATGATAATAACTTTCCTTTTCTAGAAGGACCTTTAACTTTTCCTTTGTTGTTGGAAGATTGTGGGCTTTCAAAATGCCTCTCATTGTGTTTTGCTTGAAAGACACATCCAATAGCTTTATCACTTCTCATTGGGACCCTTTGCTCTTGTGCATGAAGCTTGCTTGTTAACTCTGTAATTGTGAGAGTTTGCAAATCACAAGACTCTTCAATTGCAACGATCTTGGTTTCAAACTTTTCAAGTTTGGGAACCATGACTTTTTCAACTATCTTTTGATCTATAAATGATGCCTCACCAAGAAGTCACATTTGATTCTCATCGTCCATTAACCTGCCCGAATAATCTTTGGCAGATTCTTTGTCCTTCATCTTCATCAATTTCAATTTCAAGTCCATGATTTTTGTAAAAATTTGATCTACTAGTCCTGAATGCAATTAAGTGACGAACTTACCTTGCCTCAGCTTCTCTTCCTCATAAACTACTATTTGAGCAATAGTAGAACTTTCTCTCAATGGTGGTGGATCAACTTCAAAGATTAAAAAATTCCTTAAACTTCAGACCTTAAAACAAACTTCACCTTGACTATCATTAAACATTGGAATGATATGTGGTAAAGAATTGCTGGAAGTAGACTCAGTTGCACCATAACTAGAAAAATAAATTAAATACCCTTGAGGGAAAATGACAATCCCCAAGTTTTTTTTTTTCATAATGGTTTACCTTTAACACTTTAGAGGTTGTCTTATTCAACTTCACTCGTTTGTTGCTTAGTTGAATGAGTAGTTGAATTTGGTAAATTGGACAATTGGAGTATTACATATTTTTTCACCTTTCATAGCTTCATGAAAATTCAAAAGTTCACTATTAATCATCTAGAGATTTTGTCTCTAGTTATATTATAACTCTTAAACATTACTTGTTTTTCTTAACATTTCACGAGACATTATTTCCCTTCCCAACTGCAGGTGATTACTTCATCGAACTCAACATCTCACTTTCTAGTTCCAATTTGTAGAATTTTGGATTTGAACCAGTCACACAAACATGCTCTATGCTGTTTCATTAATCATTTTTATTGATTGGGAAATGAGTATATATGCTTCCAAAGACATGCTTTAATTTCTATCCAAACTTCTTGAGGAGTTTGGTCTTTTACATTCATTTTTGGAGACCTGTTGTAGTAAAACACACATGCAATAGCCCAGACTCAAAATTCCTGGTATCTTTATTAATGATCCACATCAAACATGGTGGAGATCTTGTCAGCTTTGTTATCAGATGTCTGAAATCAGCTTTTGGAAATTTGTAAACATGCCAAATATATGACATGAACTGAAATGTATCGCAATAAATAATGATCCTAACATTTTATTGCTGCAGATATATATTGTTAGAGCATGTCCAAATTTAGTTGAAGAAAAGGGAAAGGATATTTTAGACGAAGAAGGAAATAATCGTGCTACCAAAGTACCGAAGGCTAGACGTAATCTTGAGCCAGAATCCAGCACAAAAAAGTCAAGACAGGACGCTGTATATGAAAATAATGAATCAGAGAGTTCTCAGGTGCATCTGCCGGATAGTAGCTTTGACAAGGAAGTCAAACCACAGGGTGTTAATCCAACTAAGAAAACTAAAATCTCTAAGAAAAAAACACAACAGAAATCTAAACTTCCTGCTGCTGCGGATTCTAAGGGGAAAATGGAAATGAAAACTGAGAAACCAAAGGCGTCCGTAAAGCTGCCAAACAAGACAAGGAAGTCAAAGGGTATTAATGAAATTGGTGATAGCAAGTTAGAGAAAGTTGAAGAAGCAAGCAAATGTGTGTCACAGAAAGCTAGGAAAAAACCTGCTCTAAAATTTTTCAGAAAGAGAGCATAATGTTGGAGCTAATGATTAGTAAAAAATTGTTATAGAATGCAGATATGTATTTATGACATGTATGGAGTATATTATGATAAATTCTTTGTATGTTTGTCTTTTTTCTTGTTAAGGGTATGTTAGATTGAAATCTTGATACTTCCATATCTATAAATACTGCAAGTTGATTGAATTAACAATTATGGTTTTACTGTTTTCTTTTTTATGGTATAAAAAGCTAGTTTTGGAATTGTAAAATTGCTGTTCCAAATATTTATGAATAAAGCAAATAATTCATGCTTAACCTTGAATCCTAACACGACATTCACGTCAAAAAGAGAACTAGACCAAAGCTCTTGAAAACAATTATGTGAATCTAAAAGTAGGGAGATCATTTCTATTTCTATACAAAACATCCCAGATAAACCTAGGAACATGGTCACTTCAAGCCAAAGATTCGAAATGATGTGGGCAGCAGTTGACAAAGCTATCATAGCTAACTGAGTAGACCTAGGTGAAAGAAAAGCTAGGAGAGAGTCTAGTGAAACCATGTCCCACATTAGTTATGCCTAGAAAGAACAACCTCTAGCATGCAATTGCAAGAGTTGCAACAAGAAAAATGAAAATAGCTTGAGTAGGAAATTCGAGCAAGAAGACTAGTTCCAAAGCCTTTGTCATTATAAAATAACATTTTTCACTCAACATTGTAATTGAAGGCATAGAAATTGTGGCTTAAAAATAGGACATGAGACTATGAGAATGCTACCTGTAAATATGTATAATTGGTGAAAATTCAGGACAATCCTTTATGATCTGTTCAACATGATCTTTTAACTTAAATCCATGGTGAATCTCTTTGAAGTTTGGCAAACTTGTGAGTATTATATTTCTCAGCGACTGTAGCATAACTTGTTCTCTACCTTTGCCAGTCCCCTCTTGACCATCATTATCAGCTTCACATTCAAAAGAAAAAACCTTCTCTATTTGAGAGCATTCTTGTATTTTCAAACTTAATAGATTGGGAAAATGACCAGCCTCAAAATTACAAAAGAGGCATTTCAACTTGTTGCACTTTTAAACTTTAATCAGCTGCAGTTTAGGGAAGCACACTTGTTGGGAACAAGTAAATAGACTTTTTTAGTTCTTGTGCATCACCCGGATCAAATGTTTGCTCCAACTCCTCACAATTAAGTATTTCTAGTTCTCTCAGCATTGATAGGCTTCTAACAATGGTAAGGGAGAAGATGGTCTTCAATTTTGAACATCTAGCCACATAAAAAAGATTGAAGCACTTGGAGGATTAGAAAATTTGTGGGGCTTTTCCATATGACTTTGAGCTGTGGTAGATTCATCAATACTAGAGTATATAACTTTAAGGGTAGCTATTGGTCCTAGGGTCTCCAATTTGGAATTTAAAAAGACATTTTACTCCAAGACGAGACAAAATAAGGTTTGTAAATTTGAGGACATCTTCATCTAGTATTTTCTTCTACATACAAAACATAATTGATAGTTAATTAGTCTGTTACGTGATAATTCAATTTAATGGAATTTCCAATCTAAAGAAAGTATGCAATGGTTGTTTAAAAAGAAATTAAATACCAAAATAAAAATTCATGTAAAATGCAACAAGGTTTTAATATACATTTAATCTCTATAGTTTGTATAAAAATTTTCTTAGTACTCTGTACTTAAAATTCTTTCATTTTAGTCTCACATATATCATTTTAATCCCTTCTAGTCCCCATATACTATTTTTAGTCCTTTTTAGTTCCTATCCTTTATTTAAAGTCAGAGGGACTAAAAGACATTAAAAATTAGTATGTATAAGGACTAAAAGAGATGACTTTAAATTATAGAAATATAAAATTTGTTTAACTATAGGAACAAATGAGTAATTAAACCATGTAATAACTGCCTGGTATTTAAAAAATAAATAAAGTTTTAGTTTATAAAGTAATTGCATCTTCAGAAAAAGTAGGTACATGTTTAATTGTGATATTATATTTAATAAAGTCCTGAGTTATATATCAGTTATTGTTTTGGCCAATTTGTGTATAATATATAAAATCTGAAGCATGAATCAGAGTTGTTGGAATCAATCAGCAATGAAGTGGAATTGAGGAAAATTCAAGTGGTTGGGGTAGTGATATCACTGCCCGTCTTTCAGCCATTACACGTTTTGAAAATAGATAAACTAATGGGAGTAGAACATCAATGTATAATAACTTACAAACCAGTTCTCTGTCATTATTAACTCAAAAGGTAGCACAGAAAAAGATAACTGTAAAATAGTACATATGTGGTGGTTTCATTGTTCAAAATAGCTGATCTTTTCCAACTTTTATCTTGGCCTAATGGTTGGTATCTTTCCACTGACAAGGTCACTACCTGACACATCTTCTGAAACATACGGATTCCTGATAGTAGATGATGAAGGTTGTGAACTGAATACTCTTCCAGAACTACTTGTCACATATTCTGCTTCCACAGCGTTGGTCTCGGGTAACATTGAACAGATGTTTTCAAGCTTTCTAGCCACTTCTGCCATTTTAGGTCGCTCATCTGGTGCAACTTTGCAACACTTTAAGGCCAACGTCAAAAATTTCTCCACGTATTCTGAAGAATAAGAGCCAATACGTTTATCAATGACTGAAAACAATCCACCAGATTCGTATGCCATGTTAACCTGAAAAAAAAAAAAAAAGATTTAAAAATATGTCAAGAATTATGTTATCTCTATATCTTAGAGATGGGAAATCATTAATTATGAGAAGTGATACAAATAATTTAGACGTCGTTGATGCTAGATTATTAAATAAATATCAGCATTTACACCTTAGAAATTAGAATGTAATGTACTATGTATTATGTTGACTAGTTGGTGATAGGCTATAAGTTAGCCACTGATAATTAGGCTGCAGCTTAGTTTCTAAACAACACCTATTTATTCCTTGATTACTAGATTGATTGATTGGTTGTAATCAAACCACAAATTAGAGATAAAGGGTACAGCCCATTAACAAAATTTCTCTCAATAACTTTCTTTTCAAACACGTGAAATTGGCTAGACCAAAACCTTCGATTAATAGGATAATAGTTGAACATTTACAGCTACAAACATTGTTCATAAAGTAAAGGGATGAAAATAATGATGGGAAGGCATAATTGCTTAACCTCACTCTGCAAATATGTCAAGGAAAGAAATAAACCCTCATTTTCCTAAAACAGGTCCGGGTAAGATTTGATCACAAACACAACTCCAGTGTTAAAACTGAAAAAACAAACTTAATTCCATAAAGGTAATGTATATTGACCTCTTTCTATTGAGATGACAGGATTTCAACAGGAAAAACATGGACTCATAGACTGTATGAAGGTAAAGTGTAATATGATTGTTGCAGCAAAAATAAAAGCAGACTTCTATTTTTTGTTTCATTTAGGATATGTCTGAAATATAGAAATAGAATCTAGAAGAGAAACCAAACCATACCTGTCTAATAATATTTTCGCCATGAAAGATTGCTGGCCGCCCAGTCAAAAGTTCTAGAAATACAACACCAAGACTATAAACATCACTCTTTTCAGTCATTTTGTGAGTTAAGAAGTACTCTGGATCAATATAACCCTGCATGTTTAAAACAGTGAACAAACTCAACCAAACTAATATATAAAAATAATTTCAATTATTTAGAAGCTTTTTCTAAATTGTGTTCAGAAATCCAAAAGTCAAATTTATTTTGTAATTCTCTCAAGAAGTATAGTGCATATTATGAACTACTAAGATGTACATGACTAAATCTAAGTGTCAGTAGACTGGTGATAAACCAAATAAAAATGAAAATCACCAGGGACGGTTCAAAATCACCAGTTTGAGATTTATATGAATAACATTGGAGGGATTGTAGGTAAAAGGTTAGATTGATGACATTGAAAATTAGCAGTGGCATGAGAATATGATGAAACTGATACTGGTAATTAGAAAAAGGTTACGTGAGATGGTAGGATCATGTGTATTAATGCATTGTTCTACATATCTTTTCAAAATGTAGAATGGTGTTTCATACTTTCTAATTTTATCCTGAATATGAACATGCTCAATTTCAGAAATGTTAAACCCAATCATGAAAACCTTACCGGGGTCCCCTTTACCACAGTAGATACATGACCAGGTACGTTTCCATCTGTATCTTGAACTGGGGCAAGTCGTGAAAGTCCGAAATCAGCAACTTTTGCTGTGAACTTGGAGTCCAATAATATATTGCTGGCCTTGACATCTCGGTGGAATATTGGAGGATCTACTTCATTGTGTAGATATAAAAGACCTTTAGTTGATCCTAGAGCAATCTTCAACCTCATGGAAAAAGGAAGAGGTTTTTCTGTATAAGCTGTCATAAAACATAAGTACAGAGTTCAGAGAGACAACAAGAAAGGTATGCATTTTCTATTAAAAATAATTAAAGTCTCTTCGTACTATAAAATGGGAATAGAAGGAGCAAGGGAAACTTATTCAGGTAAAACAACACTTGTTTCAAGACAGAGTGAATGATAAAATGTAATTGACACTATATTAAGTTAACAGACAAAGCAGCAAATTAGATATAAAGTTGCAAGATTTACCAGAAAGGTGATCCTTTAGCGTTCCATTGGGCATATATTCATAAACCAACATCTACAAGCCCAAAGTCATAAATCAGATGGAAAAAATAAACCAGTTACTAAATGAAATAACATTTAAGGGATAGCTATTATAGCATTTACATCCTTTTATAATGAAATATTTTCAGTAAATTGTAATCAATATCCTATTTTTGGTACAAACTATATCCTCGTGCGACCAACACAAGACAACAAGGTAATTGGAGTTATGGAAATTAGAACTTCCAAAAATAAATCAAGAATCCAAAATAACTATTACCATAACAAGTTCAGTTGAGTTTACATTTCTGAATATTAAAACAAAAGTTACCTGTTCACCCTCTTCATCACAGT
Organism: Macrotyloma uniflorum; assembly: GCA_016859785.1. Classification (NCBI taxonomy): domain Eukaryota; kingdom Viridiplantae; phylum Streptophyta; class Magnoliopsida; order Fabales; family Fabaceae; genus Macrotyloma; species Macrotyloma uniflorum. The sequence goes on from BDMB01000011.1 coordinate 2,807,416, forward strand.
ATCCAATCAGAGACACAAGGTTGCGGTGATGTAGCCTAGATAGCAAATCTATTTCTGTAAGGAACTCCTTTTCACCTTGCAGTGAACCCTCCTGTGCACGTTTTATGGCAACAACAGTGCCATCAGGAAGAAGACCTTTATAAACCCTCCCATATCCCCCTTGTCCAATTTGAGCAGAGTCACTAAAATTTTTTGTAGCGCCAGCCATTTCTTGATAATCAAATGCTCTTATACCTTCAAATTTTATTGAGATCCTAGATGCTGTGAAACGAATAGAAACCTATGTTTTAGATGTATCTTGATCAGCTCATTCTTGACAAGTTAACAACAAAGTAGATATTGTTAATTAGCATTTGTAAATTCATAGTAACAATGTTTTCATTCCAAACTCCAAGAACAAAACAGGAAGACAGTAAATTTAGCTGAAAGCAGGTGATTTTAAAGTTTCACGACAAAAAAATTAGGAAAAGTAAATTTACAAGAAGTGTAAGCTAAATCTATTGCGCTCATGGATGAATATCTGAACCGGAGTTCAAATTGTTTCTTACATTTGACAACATAACTAACATGTATGGGCAGGGCAGTGGAGGGGTGTTTGCACCTTCTTAGCCTTAGCTGGGCGCAGGTTCATAGCTCATAACAAGTAAAAAATACTGGTAGTATCACTTAACTTTATCAATTATCACAAAAGTTGCACTAAGCTGCTCCATCTTGTTCATCAATTAAATAGCGCAGTCCAAGTAAGAGAAGGACCAAAAGAAGTGGAATGTCAAGTGTTTCACATTACTTTGGGATAGTATACAGGTTCAATTACTGAATCAGTTGCATGAACTACTATAGCCCTATCCAAGTTCATATTTTTTTGTAAGAACGTTCATTATACTTTTAAATGGACTGCCTATTCTGAATGTCAGGAACATCCCAATAGGTTAACATGAAAACATTGACTATTCTGAATGATGATAAATGTAATTAAATTTAGAATATGGTTCATTCAAAATAAAATTATCAGCAGTAACATTTAGACTTCTGATTGTGACAGAGCAAGAGCATTGAAGGCAAGTCAAAGATAATAATAATAATAATAATAATAGGTTAAGTTATTCATTTTAAAGTACTCACCTTTTGGCCGTTTGGAAGGTGTACGATACTCTCTCAAACGTATTTTCAATATGAGAATGGCAACAATTGCAGATAAAGTAACCGCAAAGGCAATTGCACCTAAGACTATTCCCGCAAGTGCACCTTTGCTTATCCCTGAACTTGGAGATGTGACAATCACTGTGGCAATATAAGAAGTATGAGAAAAACCATCAAACAATTTAAAAAATATGACCTTCTATATATAGATGGCTATGGATCATACTATGAAGCAGCATATTCATTGACGAGTTGTAGAAGCATTAACTTTCCAATATTAACTGGATTTGTTTAAACTTTTAACTTGAGAGCAGCACAGAATATAATCATGAACAAGCCATTGCATCTCAATTGTCCAATGCTTACTTATCACAGATCAGTAGTTTCGTTTAATTGTCATGGTATCTCAAAAACACAAAACTGAGAAAATGAATAAAAAATTAAAATGAGAAGTAATCAAACAGATGGATACTTTTCCAGAATTCCATGAGTAGATAAATGCTGACAAAATGACCTGTACCCCAAGTTCCAGACACATATCAAATAGCAATAGGGTTAAAGAAAAACATTAGTTTCACAATTTCAATCAAACTTTGAAAGGTAAGACATGAGTTATACTAGAGAAATTCAATTAATAGGACTGAAACTTAAAATTGATACAATAATAATGGTTAACCACCTAAAGTCTACTCAACCGAGGTTATATTGTTTAGTGTCCAACTTCCGCTAAACATTAGCTGATGATCATAAGAAGTTTCTGTGACTTACCATCTCTGTAAGGATCCAGGAGAATGAAGTCTAGAAGTTCATACGGTCCGAAAAAGTCATTGCCGGGAATTTGAAAGTCTATGAACAAGTTTCTGAGCCGAACAACCTCAGTTTTGTTGAAAACATGATTGCTGTTATTATCAACATATATAGGAAAAAGCTTCAAGTTCATTCCCAACCGAGGACCTTGTTCCCATTCAAACTTTTTAATATAGAGCTGATTAATTTGTATTTGAAGACCCGTTGACAGCACGCTCCGAAAGTAACTAATGTACCTGCGGAAATCTGAAAATCCTGGACTTTTTAGTCGATAATTAACAATCAACGGGGCAGCACAGAAACAGTCCGCAGCGTATTCATAAGGAGGAGGGCATGCTTGAATTGGACAGCTAATACTGAAGTTACCGTTGATGCTACTGTCGCTTACAGGTCCACAGAACTCAACTAAGGTCTTATTATTTGAGCACATAGGATTTCCCTCTAGCCTGAAAAATAATAACTTTCAAATAAAGTTATTGAATCTCAATTCAAATATAAATTGTGAATTTTTATCTTGAATTATAAACGTATTAAATCATAAGTTTCAGAGATACCATAAAATAAATAACTAGAAATTTACTGATATAAATAAGGGTTTAGGACTCAAAGCAAAATATGTCATGTAGTAGGTTAAGACATGGAATGAAAACAGGAAATGATAAAGACAAATACGGAGTCGAGTGAGTGTATAACTGTGTACCGTAGGTTTTAAGAGAAACAAAATTGAGAACCTGGAAAATTAATATGGTGCATAGAGCGAGTGAGTGACTGTGTGAAGCCCTTATTTCATAAGAAGGAAACAAAAGAAATTGAATATTAAATTAGGGCGCATTGTTACTCCTTCGGTTCCTTTCCATTTTAAAATTGAAGCTCATAAATTTTCAATTTTATAATTTGTAAAAAAGGTGAAAATGATAATTAATCATTGATCATGCAATTCATATCCATGATACTGAAGTCCATCTATCATTTGTGTAGCATGATTCAAAGTGATTTGCATTTCACCACATGATATAAACTGTTGACTTGCTAATTCATATTGAATCGTATCGATCATTTAATATGCACAACAAACTGAACAAAGATTGAATTCTCAAATCTGGACTACCCTAATAACTTAGTTGTAACTGCAAAATAAGTTCTGAAGCATACCAGAGGGTGACATTTGGAGGAAGATTTATACTGCCTGATATGCTTGTAAGTTGATTATTTTGCATGTCCCTGCAAGATCATACGCACATGCTGAGCAGTTCTGAACAATAAAATTTAGTAGCACCTTTACAAAAGTTAAAACAAAAGCATAACAAAACACACGAGAATACAAGATGTGGTAGATTTGATCAAATTTGTGAGTTAAAGTATAAATCATCATTAATGAAGCCTAGTTCCCTGTCCTACCCCAATGTGGGTATAGTACCAAGAACTTAAACTGCAGAAAGAATAGTAAATTCTCTGGATATTTAAGAGTTACAGGACTCTCCTAGCCACAATATTAACATACCAACTGACCATCTACTACTATGTATACTCAACATTCCTTAACCATAAGAACTTTGAATTCTTCTAGGTAAAACACAAATATTTGTGAGCCCCTACTCTCTCTTAAAGTACTCTATTTTCTACTATCTTTCTCCTTGAAACAGACTGACAATGTCTCGGAAGCTGTGTTGAAATCCATGACTCCATTGCAAATTTTAGCCACTTGTTACTAATTTGCATAATGTGTCAGAACTCTTGGATAAGAAAACCTTAGCAGATTCTTATCCCCCCACCCCCTGTTTTTGTAGTTTTGTAAGGTTAGAGGTATTCTTAGAAGAAAAAAAATAAAACAAAAAAAAATATGGATAGTGTAATTAGTAGAAATGGGTGATGTAAAATTGAGAAGTTTTTTGTAATTCCCATCCGACTCCCTTCCTTTTACACTCCACAAACAAATTTCACTCTTCTGAATAGTTCTTATTCCTTTTGTTTCCAAGGATTAGCATGGCTCCTGGGCGAGACTTTGATACCAGTTGATAGAACAAAATCAGATTTGCCAATAAATGTATGGATCTTTATTCATGAAGCCTACTTCCCTATCCTGCCGTGATGTCGATACGGTCCAAAGTGTTAAACTACACAAACAATAGGAAATTCCCAGCATATTCCACAGATCTATAACTCAACGTAGAAATTGATTATGGTATGTAACTCACCCAAAACTGGAGAGAAAGTGAGGTTTATACCTCACTTACCTCATACTATAGTTCGGCGTCAGGATTTTTCCAACACCCTCCCCTCCCCTGATACCGTGAACGTGGAATGCGTCAGCATATTTCTAAGGCTCTAGCTCTGTCATTTAAATATACTCACTCATGGCCTTTAGAATGCACAGCTCTACTTCCTCGCTCCAGATCCGCTGAAACAGCTTAGTCTGAGGAGGACGGGAAGAAGACCGGCGGGCAGACTAAGCTGAAATATACTCACTCATGCCCTTCAGAATGCACAGTTCGTCTTCCTCGTTCCAAATCCGCTGGAACAGCTTAGTCTGAGAGGACGGGAAGAAGACCGGCGGGCAGACTAAACTGTTCCAGAGAATTTGGAATGAGAAAGAGCTGAGAAAGAGCTGTGCATTCTGAAAGGTATGAGGGAGTATACTTAATGACAGGGCAAGAGCCTTCCAAGTACGCTGACGCATTCGACGTTCATAAAGTTCACATTCACGTTTTGCTCAAGTATGTTTCCAACACGACCAATCATGACGGGCTGATCCACTGTCGGCACAGGATTAGATTCCCCTCTAAGCTCACATCCACATCGAAAGACCCCACACATGTCAGGTGGGGTTCACCAAACTTCACTTTTCCATCTATGTTGATATGACCACTCTCTGATACAGCACTTGCAAATTTGGAGTCCACACGTGATATCTGTACCTGGATTGAATCANAAATCCGCATTCACAAGATTCACAATGGTGTTTGATATTGGCTCAATGATGTCCTTTGTAACCATGGCTCGCAGAAGTCTAGTGTCCAAGTCATCTGGGCCTCTAGCTGATCGATAAACCACTTTCACAGATTTTATCCCATTTCCTCCAGCTACCAACTGCACAGCAAGCCTCCTCAAAGGACACAAGATCCACACCAATAGCACGGGCCCTATCAGCCGGAGCATAGGGGTCATGAGCAATCACGTGCATTCCGAAGGGCATGAGTGAGAGTATATTACAGGGCAAGAGTCTCACTTATATATTATGGATCCACCTCGGATTTTCTCAACACTCTTCCTGTCAACCATACTAACTTACTAATTGACCAAGTACCTCTCACCTCCTCTTCCTATTTATAGGAAACACGATTTATTAATTTTTTCCAACTGTCTCACAGCTTAACAAACTAACTAACTCTCTAATTATTTATTATTGGATTTAAGAATATTCCAACTGTTTGCATCTTAACACAAATATGTACTATCAACTATTCAGTTCCCCAATCACCCATAGGCCTGCTCCCAAGTACAGGTAGAAGAGAAAATTTTCCCAATTATCATTTCATGTCTTACAAGTAAAGCGTATCTGATCCATTTAAATTCCTGTCCTGCCAAATGGTTGAAGGAACACTGCCATTCAATGAATTGTTTTCAATTGACCTGTCAGAGAAAGACAAGTGTTCAAAATAGATTAATTTTATAGCATTTTCATATCATTAGAAATTAAAAGCATATGTTAATTTGGAATAAATCATAATATGATTTGTAAGATAACATAATATAGACTTAAACAGTTTATTATAACGTTTGCTTTAAGGAATTCAATGCTGGTTGTTGTAGGAGAAGAAAGGAGGAGGAAAAAAGAAAAGAAAACTTACAGCTTCTGAAGACGTGGAAGGCCAGAAATGTAGGATGGAATAGTTCCAATAAGATTATTGTATGATAAATCACTGCAAACAACTTCAGAGGTCAAACAATAAAATCATACGAAATCATTACAATCATATTTTGAAGATTATCACATCAAACAGTGAACATAAGAGGAATATCCACACTGCAAATCCAAATAATTGAATGCGAGACCAGTAGATTTTGTAAATTATTTAAGCAATAGAGGTTCTTACATGGTTGTGATATTGTCTGAAAGCTTATTTGTTGGAATTGATTCGTTCAACTGATTGAAACTGAGGTCACTGGAATATACACAAACATCAGTCAGTAGAAACAGTAAGATTCTTAAACGTACTGTCTTTTGAACAAGTACATCATTATGTCAGGTGCAGACACTTCTCTTTAGAACCCTAGAAATCAATGCATAAACTGAGTTGAATGAAAATGAGATAACTTACAGATAGGTAAGTTGTGGTATCGTGCTGAAATCAGGAATTGGTCCTTGCAAGTTGCAGTTCCTAAGACTCCTGATAGAACCAAGTAACGAATAACAAGATATATATAATCAACCTTACACTTTGTACATTTCTCCACACCAAACCAAGTAATTCATTTCTGACGAAATTTTATTAAGTGATGTAAATGGAAAACATAAAGTTCTGACAATGTCGTGTAAGTCAATAGAGGAAATAAAACCTTTCTAAGACAATTTGGATTCAGATAAATGCAATAGTAGCAGAGCATCATTGTGAATGATACTGTTAGGAACCAGAGAACAGAAAATAGAGAGAAGAGAAGAATGATATTATTGATTGAATGAAAAAATGTACAGAGCAACGGATTGAAGTCTCTCCTTTAAGCAAGGGTTTCCCCTTCACAAAGGATTTCTCCTTTTACGTAGAGACTATCAAATTTCACAGAATGAATCCCTGGAATCTAATTTCCTCCTATATATAACCACTTCCTTCTAACTAAGGGACTAACTGACTGTGCCCTTATTCACTGTCATATGTCCTAACCATTTCTCATTGAATGTTAAAATATGAAGAAAACAAGATAAAAAGGATCCTGTTTAGTAGTTGATTCAAAAAACTACATGTATATATTATATATGACATTTATTCCTTTTCATTTTGTGGTATTCAACCGGGTAAACAACTTTCTAACTATCATTTCCAGGAAACAGTATTCATAATTTTGTATTTTTAAAATTTTGGACCTTTATATTTAAAATGTTTAACTGGAATTCCTTTGTACATGAGATCACAAAGATTCCCAGCACCTTAGGTCACTTCGTACTGTTAAACATACTTACAAACAAGGGATCACAAAATGAACTTACAGTTTAATCAATTTTGACATGTTTGCATAAGAATCTGGAATGCTATTTCCACCAAAGTTGTTGTTATCAAGTTGACTGCAAGAACAAGAAAATCCATGAAATATTTTAAATACAAAGAAAGGAATACTTACTACTAATTCAGTTCATATTGTAAAAGCAACAAACAAACAAAAATCTAAAACTTTTGCAATGACAATAATGGCAACTTTCTAGTATCAAATCTGTCAATGTGATACAAATTATGATATATGGAACCTTCGTCAAAGGATTCACTATTTATTTTACTATTTAACTTGAATTTCACTTTGTAATACTGATTTGTAATCAAAACAATAATTAGATCACCTCGCACTGTGAGAATGTCTTCTGTTGTTGTTAGGCAAACCCTGCCTTTGCAGTTCATAATTCCAATAGGTATTTAGTTGAAACATATATTTAATAGTAAAGTAAATCAACATTTTGGTGTACCTAAAAATAACTAGTGGTATCACATTAGTCTTTGAAACTAAAAATTCTAAATAAATCCCTGAAATTTTCAATTGTTTCATCTAAGAACCTAAGCATTTACTGTCACTTTGGGCCCTAAATATATGTTAATATTATCACCTAGTTACACATTTTTGGACTAATATGATCGACAAAGTGCACTTTAATTGACTTATTAGAATTTCTTTAGTTTTAGGGATTAATGTGACCGCACTATACACATTCAAGGACTAAAATGTGGTTCACTCCTAAAACTATTGCAGTCTGTACTATTTCATGTAATTTTCCTATGATTAAGCTGTTTGATATAGACGTAGATAATTCCATAGGGTGTTTTCTTGCTTGTTTACAAAAATGAAGGTATAAACTCTAAAATCTGGTGTGGGGATGGATAGGGGAAGACAAACTGACCCAAGTGCATATTGAACCTAGTCAATGTAATTTTCTGCCCCCTGCCATGCTCTGCCACCCACAACGAATTAAACATTAAAGAATTGCTACTTCAGAATATTTTCCAATTTTTCTTCATTTTCTACAACACAAGGTCATTTTTTTATGGATTAGATATTATTGGTGAGTTTAAGAATCTCTATGTTAAACAATTCTCCTTAAGTTGAAGCACACTTCAGAAAAATGACCAATTATGGATGGCAGGGAGCAGCATAACATAAATTTCCCATTTTCATAATATTGCATTTGTTAAAAAATTTCATGGAAAATCATATCTAAAGAATATATAAGAAAGAAAATAATTAATTCCTGGTATCTTATATTTGAAATAAGAGTACATATAATTTATGGAGCCTAACATGTTAACTAATACGGTCGTATAGTCACATTTAAGAAAAGACAAATGAAAACAAAAAAACCAGTTCCTTTATTATGAGATATAATAATAGATCCTCTTATGTAAGTTGTCGTATGACAGGTCGTGTGAAGAAAGTCATAGACAGAGTGATCCTAAAAAGCTCCAACAGCCCTAACGACAGTAGAGTCCTATTTAGGTTCTTTGTGCCTAATGATAAAAGAAAAATTGAACAACCAAGAGATTCTAACCAAGCGGAAGCAAATTGAAATGGCATCAACTTTATCAAGAGCATGTGTCTTATTCACCCAAAACAAAACCAAAACCAGACGAGCTTAAAGACATGCATACACCGTGTAACAGATAATAAATCATACAGAATCTTTAAGCTTGGCATCTCAGAGAGCTCAGGGGGAAGATCTCCTGTAAAGTTGTTGTTGTCAAGAAGGCTGCAAGTCCAGAAATACATCTTGTCAACAATATGTAGGTTTGACAGTGAACGATTAAATAAATCCAAGAAAAATATGTCAATAACTGCAATCATGTCAATATCAAATAAATAACTTACAGGTGATTAAGGCTTCCTAAGCTGGAAAGTTGTGGCGGTATTTGCCCACTAAGTGAATTGTTGTTCATGTGACTGCTCCAGTAGGGGAAAGCATTATTTTTATATTTCTTGAGAAAGAATAACAAAGGTAGAGAAACAAAAAAATTCAAGTAAAGTAACAAGTTTTTAAAGTGAAGTATAATTATAAAGAACCTTACAAATGTACAGTAGCGTTCAGTTTTGCAAATGATAAAGGTATAGGTCCTGTGATATTGTTCTGATCTATTTGTATTTTTTTCAGGTGTAGAAAAAAGCCAAGCTCTTCTGGTAACTCACCTGTTAATTGATTTCCATTCAGCAGTCTGCAAAATCACGGGGAATTTATTTATGCAATCGTTTAAAATATATATATCCTACAGAAACTAGTAATTTAACTTCAATTTATTTAGAAAACACTGTTCTGATTTGATTCAGCAAGTCTGTTTCATGCACTATTATGAGTTAAATGACTAGAAACTACTAAGGTGACAAAACTACAAAGTTACTAAATCATACGGGCCAAGAAGAACAATTCATTTCAACTTACAAGTGTTGCAAAGGACCGATAGAGCCAATTTCCTTCGGTATACTCCCAGTTATGTTATTCCACATAAAGTCCCTTTCAACAATATAAATTAAAAGCATTATTAGAAGAAAGTAATTGCAATCTACTTCAGGATGGAATTATGGAAATATCCAAATGAATCAAATCTATTATAATCTTGAAAAAACTGAGGAATCTAGCAATTGCAAAATTGACAAAATTAGAAACATCAATGCAGCTACAGCCTTACAACACTGTCAGATAAGATAAGCGTCCAATCTCCGGTGCCAAAGTTCCAGACAAGTTCATCTGCAGTAAATGGCTACAGGAAAATATAGAAGGTTCAGAAAATAAATAGGTCAACTTGCAAGAAAAAAAAGACTCGTCCAAAGCTTACTTATCTGTACTGCTTCATATTGAATTATTATACACTGCATTAGGTGGTATTGACTATAAAAGTAAAAGACAGTTAATGAATAACGCTAACATGTTAAACAAGATTATGCTTCAAATTTACGGTGAAAATATCATACAGAATGGTGCACTTGTAGCCCACACCTTCATTATAGTTTTGAGTATACTAACTTCTCTAATCTACTCACTATTGATTAAAAAATCTCTGGATTGAGTACAACTATTGTGAATCTGTTTGAACCTTAAAAGGCGAGAGAAAAAATAAATAAAATATGGAGCAAGAAAATGAACACTTACACATGTTAACATGGCCTATACAGAAGAATAAATTTTAAGTGGAGGATTAAAGTCATACAGTTCTTGAACATGTAGATAGCCATCGACAGATGTTGTATCGATGCACACAACCCCTGTCCAGTTAGATGTACATGGGTCTCCACGATTCCAGTTGCTCAAATTTCCATTAATATCAATCAAACTTCTCTTTATGATTCTTAAGGCGTCAACTGCATGACAATGCAAATGAAATCATATGTTTTCAATGAAAACCTATGAAAACTAACTGCACATAATTCACTCCTACATATTAAACATCATTATACATTGTGTTGAGTAATTACTCTACTCTTAATAAATCAAACTTGTCTTTCTTGACATTTCTTGTTTAAAAAACTAATTTTAAATAACTTTGAATTAATTATGTACTTGGTGACCTCGTATCTGTTGGCAACCTTTGTCTCCTCCACAAACTCGTGGTGGTGATTTCGAACTCGAACAACCCTGACAACTATACCACCCCTCTTCCTCCACCACCACCAACACTAAACCAACCTTAACCCTTTTCAATCTGATATGTCATGTTTCCCAGAAAGCAATTAGGGCAGGCGTGGTTTCCATTGCTGCATGCAAGAAGTGGAAGCTTTCCTGCGCACGGAGCTCCCACCTTCCTTGAAATACGTACTTTCTAATATGTTGGTATGTAGATGGTGATTAAATTAACTAGCGAATTAATTAGTGAAAACAAAAGGGCGCGCCTATACGTCTTTATTAATAAATTTAAATATAATATTTAAATTAATTTTAATTTTATATATTTTAATTTTTTTTTCGTAATTGTATCTATTATATGAAAGTAATTTAATTAACTATATATTTTTTTACTGAATAATATATAAAAATTGTGTTAAATTATATTTTTTTTAAAAAAATAATATTAAAAAATAAGCATTCTTACAATTTAAATAGAGTATAATTAAAAGTTATCAGAATATAAAATAAATCAAAGAATAAATTAAAAGAAAACTAAATTATTTAATATATATCCTCTATATAATAATGATTTATTCTTGTATAATTATTTGTATAGTTTTTCAGATCTTGATATAAAGCTTTTTGAAATGAAATAATATAAAAAAAAAAAAGAAATAATATATATAAAAAGGAGAAAAAAATATTAACAGTTTTTCAAAATATTCTATATCATATTTGAAAGAAAAAAAAAGAGAGAGAGGGTTTAAATAAATAAATAAATAGAATGTGTACAATTGTGTTTGAATTTTTTTCATTTTTAGATTTAAACCATTTTGTATTTTTTAGGAGAACATGAAAACTTGAGAAGAGAAAATATTGATGAAATTGTAAAGCATCATACGATAATAAAAAGGTTGGAAAACATCAACGGTAAGAAGTTATGTTTTAACTATTTTTGTTTATTTGATTTAAAGAGAAAAAATAATAGAAGTTTTAAAAAGAAAATAGTAAAAAAAGTTGAAGAAGGAAAATAGTAAAAAAAAATTAAAAACATAATCGTGTGCATCTAATTTTAATTTAAATAATTGAATTTTTATTTATGTAATTTAGTTAATAAAAAATATTTTTTTAATATAAATCATAAATAATGACATTAAAAAAGGATCATATTAAAATTTAAAGAAAGTAAATTAATCCATGTCATTTTTACCTACCATATCACTTCCAGAAACATTGGAGAATCATTAAAAAGATGCTAATAGAACAAAAACTTAAAAAATGGGAAAATTCAAAAACAGAAAAAATAAAAGTATATACCTTCAGAGGGATCAGTGATCTGACCAGTAGCCAATATGAAACACAAGCTCAGCAGAAAAACTTCACACTTACAACAACCCTTTGAAAGATACATCTTAACGCAGCAAAGAGTTTTTCTTGCCCTGCTAACAACAAAACCAGTTTGAAACATTCATGAATCCCTTTTATTCTTCTTTACATAGTTCGAAAGCTACAAACTAAACTAGAATATAATTATATGAGTACCCTTTTAAAAATAACCACATATGCATAATTTTTGTTAATCAAACACTTATTACATGAAGAGTTAACAGTTGATAATTAGAAAGTAATCCATTTTGTCACCTAATAGCTGATATAATCTGAACTAAGTATAAGTGTAAAATGTTAAGAACATGCAACAGCTATCAAACCATGCAAGAATGATTTGATGGTTTTACCTAGAACAGGAAACAGATCAAAAGCTCTTGCAGGAAGAACACAACAACACAAGTCAAATGCAAAATGGTTGAAATAACTTGCAAGGAAATGTTACGATCCATGAGAGAAGCAACATGTGGATTATAATATAAGAGTGTATCAGCTTTGAAAGCTTCGTAGAGAGTGTGGTAAAGGTAAACTTCTGACTTGGTCGCCAATGCAACGAGGAATTGTGAGTGTAGTTGTTGAAGAGGCCATCACTCTCGTCACTGTGGCTTCGTCTTCAACAAATTAACTTGCATGTGAAAACAGCAATACGAAATTAATAAGAAAAGAAATTAGAAAAAGTTATACTGATAGCTCTTAAAATTAATAGAAGTAATCAAGGTCGACTATTTTTTTTTATAATATTAATTGTCTACTGTTATAAAATAGCATAGACTAAATCTTTTTGTAATATAAGGACTCAATTAATCAATAGTGTTAATTTTAAGGATGAATTGGTTGAATATGGGGACAGAAATAATAAATAAGTTTGTTTTCTGTGTACACCAAGTTGAGAAAAAAAAAGTGATCAGTGATGCTAATTTTAAGAATTTCACACTATTTTAAACAAATAATTTGAAATCAACCTGGTGTAGAAAAATCAACATTGTATGAAATGGTTGACAAATAACTATGTCCATAAAATATCCCATCAAAACCTCAAATCATGTGTAAGAAAGAAATTCTTTAGAGAATGATCAGATTTCTTAAATGCGTATTTTAAGGAAGTAATCTCTCACAAACATTGTAGAATCATAAATATATTGATCCAATTTGAATAAATTCTTATATGATCACTTAAAGAAAGGAAAAAAAGTATTGTTATAAACCGAAATCAGTTTATAATAATAAGTTCATTTATAAAAAAAAAAATCTCATTTTCATTTTTCCAAAATTTAATTTTGTATATTTTTTAAATTAATATGCATTCAGGTTAGAAAATTTTCATTTTATTTTATAATTTCTCATATAAATGAGATATTTTTTCGCTAGAATTTTAAATTTATTAAAAATTTTATATCACTTAAAAATAAAATAAAATTATTGTATATTAAACGAATATAAATTTTATAAATTTATCTAATTACGTTCTCTTAAATTATTATTAGATCATCAATCAAATGAAATGTTATGTTCGAACTAATTTAATTTTCTTTCCTGTGCTATTTCATAGAAAAAAAATAACGTGTATCTTGATTAATATATTTCTTAATTTACTATTATTGTTACATATAATCGAATCACACGTTGATTATACACATCATATAAAAGATAAAAAATAAAAACGTCAGCATGTACCAGCATATACGTACCAAATACCAACTGAAGAGTACAAAAAAAATTCAAATGAAGTCGAACACTTTCCAAGAAAAAAAAAAAATTTAATTATTTGAAACGAAGCTTTCGACTTCAAGTTGGTGAATATATATTTAACATAATATATATAGGGTCAATTATCCACTTGATAATTATTATATTTATAATTGAGACGAATCTATGTTAAATATATATTCTAGTCATGTTTGACTAAATCCTGAAGATATTAGCTATCTTCAAACTTTATTTAATTTAAACTTGAAAAATCCAATCTAATCTTTTAAATGAACTAGAATTAACTACAAGTGGCCTATTAAAAGGAAAATAACAAGGAAACATAGCAATGGGTTTATATATATTTGTATTATTTTCCTTCTCTATATCTCTTGTTTTCAAATTATTAAATATATGTTTAGTTTTTAAAATATAAATTTAATTTTTTAAAATAAAAGAAAAATTAAATTACCTTCAAAAGGATGTTAAAAAAATTAAAATACTTTGAAATAATAAACTATGACAACAAAGTAGTTGGAATGTATCATCGTGAACTATTCTGTCACTGTTAAAAAATTGATATATTATAACTAACAATCCAATCCTCTGTCAATATATCATACAACAAGTAGCACAAAAAGAATAAATGAAAATTAGTAAATTTGGTTTCATTGTCCAACTCACAAGTTTCTAATTAACATTCTCAGATTCAATCAACTATATTTGCCAAAGAACATGTTTTTTCAACTTGTTCTATCTTGGCTTGATGGTTGGTACACTTCCACTGACAAGGTCACTACCTGACACATCCACTGAAATAAAAGGAGCCTTTATAATAGATGATGAAGGTGTTGAACTGAATACTGTACCAGAAGAATCACTTGTAACATATTCAGCACCCTTGGCATCTGACTCGGGTAACATAGAACAGATGAATTCAAGCTCTCTAGCCACTTCTGCCATTTTAGGCCTCTCTTCTGGTGTATCTTTGCAACACTTTAAGGCTAAAGTCAAAAATTTCTCCGCATACTCAGAAGGATAAGACTCAAAACGTTTATCAGCAACCAAAGACATTCCACCAGAACGGTATGCGATATTAACCTGAAAGAGAAAAAGAAGAAACAAAAGATTTAGGTCTTACTTGGATAAACTTTTCATTAAGCACGAAGAAGAAAATAAGAAGGTGAAATGAATTAATCTTATCTTATAAGTTAAAATTAACTTGGGTTGAAGTTAAAGTAAGTTTTATAAAAAGTTGAATGAGAGAAATTCTATAAATGAGAATTTGATTCGATTTACCTTTATTCAATAGTCAAGAAGAGAAATCATAACATACCTGTCTGATAATATTTTCACCATGATAGATTGGAGGCCTCCCAGTCAAAAGTTCCAGAAATACAACACCAAGACTATAAACATCACTTTTGTCAGTCAAATTACGAGTTAAGAAGTATTCTGGATCAAGATAACCCTGCATGTTGAGAACAGTGTAAAAACAATAGAAAAATTAAATCATTGAATGAACAAGATCAATCTTAACCATTATATAAGAAATTTCAATGAATTATTTAGATACATCTTTCTATTTTGGTTTCGAAAATCCAAAAGTCAAATTTATTTATTAATTCTCTCTAGAAGTATAGTGCAGATTACAATCGACAAAGAACGACATGACTGCCAGCAGTTATATTCTATGCATAACTTCCCTGACAATCCCTCACTATGAGTTCCTACCAAGATCAGACTCTTTCAAATGTGTTGATAGTAAACTTAAGTGTGGATACAGGGAAGTATTATCAATATGGAATATGCAGTTAGTATGGTAAATGTGAGAGGGTGATTTCTCTGTTTCTTTTACATAGACTTAGTGACTTAGCGTGTCACCTCTTCTTTACTTGTAATATTGTTAACTGATTGTAAATCGGAAATCAGTTACAACTGCAATATGACAGGTGAAACTGGCAGATTAGACTTTAGATAGGATCTTGATCTCTGTACTACAAATTTCAATTGTAAACTCAAACTCTACCTAGAATTCATTTTTCTCACTTTCAATATACAGAAAGTTTCACAAATTGTGTTTTCAATAATGTCCATCTTTAAGTCTTACTTGAATAAGGCATTCTTCTACATTTTACCTTCTTAAATTTTGTAGAATTTTGTGTCTCATACTTTAATAAGATTTATAATCTTATCCTAAAACACATGCTCAATTATAGTGAAAGTAAATCCAGTTATGAAAACCATACCGGAGTCCCTTTTACCACTGTCGATACATGACCAGGTACATTTCCTTCAATATCTGGAACTGGGGCAAGTCGTGAAAGTCCAAAATCAGCTACTTTTGCTGTGTACCTAGAGTCCAATAATATATTGCTGGCCTTCACATCTCGGTGGAATATTGGAGGATCAGCTTCTGTGTGTAGATATAAAAGACCTTTCGCTGATCCTAGAGCAATCTTTAACCTCAGAGAAAAACTAAGTGTGTCTCTTGCATAAGCTGTCATAAAACATTAACTACATAGTTAAGACATAGAAAGGCATTTCTTTTGTTAAATTAAAAATAAAAGTATCCCATTAGTCTCTTTGTACTTCAAACCAAATTGGAACCAGAAAGAGCAAGGAAAACTTATACAGACAATACAGAAAACAGTAAAATGCAATGGATATTAGTTAATAGACAACACAGAAAATTAGATGATAAGAGCAAAATTATACCAGAAAGGTGATCTCTTAGGGTTCCATTTGGCATATATTCATAAACCAACATCTGCAAGCAACAAGAAACAAACCAAACAGAAAAAATAAATTGGTCAGAGAAGGAAATAAGATTTAAGGGAGAAATAGAATAGAACCAAAACATTTTGAAAGGAGAATAAGCAAAAGAATATGAATTTGGATTTACCTAACTTCCCTAGTCATAGCTCATAGAAAGTTACGTCAGAATTAAGTATCAAAATAACCGTTGCTTTTACATTCATAAAGAATAGACGTAGTTGTGCTTGTGTATTCCTTCTGTTATTTGAAGTTATTAAGGTTTCATGCCAAGCTGTTTTATACATTACTCCCTCATTTTAATGAAATGTATTCAGACAAATGCTAGCACAACACTCTTCAACACATTGGCTGAAATTTATCGACTTCGCATTTAATGAATTCCACTCATGATTTTCTTATTTTCAATAAATTTTCACCGATATTTGTCAGTGTGTTATTAGCACTCCTTGTATTTTTAATATCAGTTTTAATCAGTATCTTACTTTAGTACAAACCATACTCTAGTGGAATCAAATCAATAAACATGAGACAGTACAACAGGACTTGTGGAAAATAAAACTTCTAAAAAAATTGTTTCGAGTTTACATTTTTGAAATGTGAAACAAAAGTTACCTGTTCACCCTCTTCATCACAGTATCCAATCAGAGAAACAAGGTTGCGATGGTGTAGCCTTGATAGCAATTCTATTTCTGTAAGGAACTCCCTCTCACCTTGCAGTGAACCCTCCTGTGCACGTTTTATGGCAACAACAGTGCCATCTGGAAGACGGCCTTTATAAACCTTCCCATAGCCCCCTTCTCCAATTTGAGCAGACTCGCTAAAATTGTTTGTAGCCAAGGCCATTTCTTTGTAATCAAATGATCTTACGCCATCAACTTTAATCGAGATTCTAGATACTATGAAAAATATAGAAGCCTTTGTTTAAGATATATATACTCAACTCATTCTTGATGATAAGAGAAAATTAGATTTAGAATGTAGTTATGCCAAAATAATATGTGCAATATCATCTAATGAAGATATGATTTGATTAGGTGGAATGTAAATAGGGAAATAAGATATATATAGGAGATATATAGAAATTTTATTTTATTTTGTTCAGTATGTATATGCTCATAACACGTAATTTCTATAATTCTACGTAGACTTTAGATTGTGAAAGAGTCCAAGCCTTGAAGACATTTCGAAGAGGAAAAAAATAATAGGCTAACTCATTATAAGCTACTCACCATTACGCCGTTTGGAAAGTGCATGATAATCTCTCAAGCGTATTCTCAAAATAAGAATGGAAACAATTGCAGATAATGTAACTGCACAGGCAATTGCACCTAAGATTATTCCAACCAGTGCACCTTTGCTTATCCCTGAACTTGAAGAGGGATTAATATCTGCATCAATAATAAGGAGTATATGAGTACAAGTGATCAACCTTAAAGCAGATTCAAATATCTTATTCAATATATGGGTCAACCTTAAACACAATTTCAACAAATTTGTTTGACATTTGAAGCTTGAATTATACTGTAAAAAAGCTTATTTATTTATAGAATCCAGAGAACCACTATAGGATTTGCTTTCTAGGAGAGAAAAATAAGAAGAAAATAAAGTGGGTTTCTCCATATACTAAAATTAACTTGTGCATAAGCTAATCAGTGGAAGCTCTCTTATGTAACTTTTCTAAAAACAATTTTAATTTGTACATAAGCTAATTTAGCTTATGAAGAAACTCATTTCATTTTTTTTTTCTTATTTTTTCTCTCCTAGAATAAGTTTATATAAACAAGGCTTAACTAAATGTGCAGAAAACTTTAAACAATTCAATTAGAAGGTTTCATGATCACTGTTCAACCACCTGAGATTCAACATCACTTTTCTTGTTAAGAATGTCCAAGTACTTCTAAACACTCTATCACATCATGAGAAATTTCTGTAACTCACCATCCTTGTAAGGACCCAGTAGAATGAAGTCCAGAAGTTCATAAGGCCCAAACAAGTCACTGTCATGAATATCCCATTCTCTGAACATGTCTCTGATCCGAATGACCTCACTTGTGCTGAACTCATGAGAACTTGTATTGTCAGTATCTTCTGGAAAAAGCTTCAAGTTCATTCTCAACCGACCATCTTCCCATGCAAAACGCTCAATGAACAGTTGATTAGTATGTACATTAAGACCATCTGTCAGGAAGGTCTCAAATTCTCTCTCGTATGCACGGAAATCAGAAAAACCTGGACTTTTCAGCCGATAATTTACAACCAATGGAGCAGCACAGATACACTTCACTGTGTATTCATAAGGAGGGGGGCATCCTTGACTGGGACAGACAACACTGGAGCCTCCACCCTGATCATTCTCACTTTCAGGTCCACAGAACTGAGCTAAAGAGTTATTATTTGAACATACAGGATTTCCGTCAAGCCTGAAAAACAGTAATTTTCAATAATAATGTGACAAGTTATCCAAGAAAGATGGAATTCTTCTTAAGTTTAATGTTCAGAAAGATTTGAGCTTTATCCTAAGGGTTTGTATTGTTATTTTGAACATGCATGACAAAGAGAAAAAGATGAAACTCTCCACTGCTCTGACTTTAGTACGTCTGAAAAATAAGTTTAGAAGCTTACATGAGTGTGACATTTGGAGGAAGATTTGTAGTGCCTGATATGCTTGTAAGTTGATTATTTTGCATGGACCTGCAACATCACCGACACATTCTTAGCAAATCAAAAACAAGAAAATTAAAAGGCATCTAAGCGAACAAAACACTTATATCAATACATTGGGGAATATACAGACATCTGCATTTTCTCACACGTCGTATCACCCAATGAAGAAGAAAAATAAAGGACACATAAATGCATGCTCCAAAATATAAATCTAGGTGAGCAAAATTGCGCAATTATCATTTCATGTCTTACAAGATAAGCTGATCTGTTGCATTTAAAGTCCTGTTCTGCCAGATGGTCGAAGAAACAGTGCCGCTCAATGAATTGTTTGCAATTGACCTGTCATAAAGGAAAAATATGTCTTGAAAAATAGTTGATTTTATAGAAGCTTTTGATATGTGTGTGTATCTGTAGAAATGCATTACAGTTTGATGTTGAAGAAGAAACAACTTACAATTTCTGAAGACGTGGAAGAACAGAAAAGTAGGGTGGAATTGTTCCATTGAGCTTGTTGTTTGATAAGTCACTGCACAAATCCTCTTAGTAAGACAATAATATCATATGCAATCCATGTTATCATATTTAGGATATTTTCTCCAACCACTTACATAAGAGGAAAATATCCATAAGGGGAAATCCAAATAACTTAATTAATGACCAATAGATTTGTATACTATTTGAGCAATAGATGTTCTTACATGACCTTCATATTGTCTGATAGCTTATTGGTAGGAATTGATTCGTTCAACTGATTGAAACTGAGGTCACTGGAATATACAGAAAAAGAAATCAGTTGAAAGAGTTACTAACAGTCTTGGATGGACCCTTAAACATGTACATAACATCTAACTCATCATTTTGTCAGGTGCAGCCACCTCTCTTAACAGAAATCCAAGAAAGTCAAACTAATTTGAAAGAAAATGAAAACCAAACTTACAGGTAAGCAAGGTGTGGTATCCTGCTGAAATCAGGAATTGGTCCTTGTAAGTTGCAGTTCCTAAGGCTCCTGATAAGGCCAAGAGAAAACCAATAAGAACATATGGACCATCAACCTTCCACTCTGATCATTTCTCCTCACAGAACTAAATATTTTGTTGGAAAGAAGAATTTGTAACGAGCAGAACAAAGTGGAAAATATAAGGTATGACAATGTGGTATCCTCCAAATAAAGAAAAAAAATAGAGAAAATAATAAAAGTTTTCCAAAAAAATTTGGACAACAGGCTTATGCATCAGTAACAGACAAACAGCCCATGCTGCCAATGACTGTGTAAATACTCATTTGAAAAGAGCAGGGATATGACCATGTTAAATTAATTGTTACAACCATATCTGTGTATGGAATTCTTTTTCATTTGTGTTTTGCAAAGTGGAAAACTGTCTAAATATCATTTGGATGAAACACTATTTATGTACAAGAAATGACAAAGGTTTTAGAATCTTAAACTGGTATTCCACATCATACATTAAAATAAAGGCTTGAGCGCCTCAGCTCCACTTCTTGTAATTGTAACGTACTTGCAAACACAAGATCACAAAATGTACTTACAATTTCAACAACTTTGACATGTTGCCATAAGAATCTGGAATGCTATCTCCATTGAAGTTATTGTTATCAAGTTGACTGCAATGACAAGAAGATCCAAAAATTACTTAAAAAAATTATTTATCTAGAAAGGAATATTTATTGATTCAAATTGAGCTAATATTGTAGAAAGTTATTGATCCAAAAGGATCTAAAAGGTTTACAATAATAGAAATAGTAACTTTCCAATATTATGATACATATGACACCTTTAGCCAAATTAATGAGTTCTAGTGGCGGCACCTTATGTTTGAAATATAATTATATAAGTAATATACTGCAGAGCCTAACATGCTAATAAGTAATTTGAGCACATAAGAAAAATCCAAAATATCACGGAAAAAAAAATGACAGAGGAAAATAAAAAACCAACTCTTGTATTTTGATATATAAGAATAGACTCTCGTGTCAGTTTTTCACATGGCAAAGTGAAGAGAGAGATACACAAAACAGTTCTAAATAATGCTATACAGATTTTGACAGGGCCACAATGGCATTGGAGTCTTGTTAAGGTTCTTTTCATTTACCTTTTCCTTCACATCGTATCATGTAAAATTAAAATGAAAAGCATATTCGGTCAAAATCAGACATTTTTGTCAGAAAGAATGAAAATATCTAATAAGAGATTAAAAACTAGAGGAAGAGAAGTGAAATGTGCTGAACATACATAAACAATATGCAGTCTATTCATCCAAAACAAATTGATAGCTAAATGAGCTCGCAGACATGCATACAAGCATATTTAACACACAATAATAAATCATACAGTATCTTTAAGCTTGGCATCTCCGAGAGCTCGGATGGGAGATTTCCTGTCAAGTTATTGTTGTCAAGAAGACTGCATGTCCAAAAGATACAGTTTGTTAACAAGATATAAAGGTGAAAATGAAGGATTAAATAAAACTGCAATCACGTCACCAATATCTAATAACTAACTTACAGGTGAATAAGGCTTCCTAATTTGGAAAGCTGTGTTGGGATTTGTCCAGTAAGTGAATTATTGTTCATGTGGCTGCTCCATTGGAAAAAAAAAGGCATTATTTTCTTTCATTTTCTTGCTAAGAAAGTCAAAGGTGGATAAATAAAAGAATTCAAGTAAAGTAGCAAGAGTGGTAGTTCTTAAAACTTTAGTAATAATCAATCATAAAGAATCTTACAAGTGTCTTGTATTGTTCAGGTTTGCAAATGATAATGGTATGGGTCCTGTAATATTGTTCTCATCAATTTGTATTCTATCTAGGACTGGAAGATGGCCAAGCTCTTCAGGCAGATCACCAGTTAGTTTATTTCCATTCAGGAGTCTGCAAAAAGGTTATTTGATAAGAAAGAAAGAAAGCAGAAACAGTGTAGCTCTTCATGTCAAAAATACCAGCCATTTATTTATGCAACCATTTGAATTCATTTTCAGTCCTATAGAAACAAGTATTTAACTTCAACTTCCTAAGAAAACACTACTCTGATTTTATGCAACATGTGTTTGTTCATGTACTAATATGTATAATGACTCGGAAATCAATATACATCAAGATGATATTCAACCATGTGTGTCCAGCATGCCGGCCAAGAAAGATGATTAAACTTACAAGAGTTTCAAAGTTTTGATATTGCCAATCTCCTTCGGTATACTCCCACTTATATCATTCCACATAAAGTCCCTTTTCAGGAATGAAAATTAAAAGCATTATTAGAGGAAGTAATTGCAAGCTGCTACAGGATGGAAATATTCAAATGAATCAAATCTACTATATTTTTGATAAAAGTGGAATCTAGAAATTGCAAAATTGAAAACTGTTCGTATGTAACCGGTTTGCATTAGAAACATCAATGCAGCTACTGCCTTACAGTATTTCCAAATAAGATAAGTGGCCAATCTCTGGTGCCAAAGTTCCAGACAGGTTCAATTTCAGTAGTTGCCTACAGACAAAAATAAAAGGTTCCCAAACAAATGTGTCAAAAGTAGTAGCAAAAGTTGTTCCAAGTGATGTGTCAAAATGCTATCAAGAAAATATACATCTGAATTCTGAAGCTTACATGTGTATACTACTTGACATTGGATTATTATGTAATGCATTAAATTAGTATTGGTACTAGAAGTAAGATAATTGATGAAAAGATAGAAAGCTAGTTAAACAGAGATTTTGCTTTAACTTCAAGATATATGAATTGTCAAGATACAACGAATATACCATCATACAGCATTGTGCACTTATGATTAAGAACGTTTGGACTCACAACAATCATTGTGAATCTATTTGGAACTAAGCAGATTAAAGGGAGAAAAATAAATAAAACATGGACCAAACAATTGAAGGTTATACATATGTTAACATGGCTATTACAAAAAGAAAGGTTAAGTAGAAGATTAAAGTCATACAATTGTAGAACATGTAGATAGTTATCGGCTAATGTTGTATTGGAGCACATAACCCCTGTCCAGTTGGATGTACATGGGTCTCCACGATCCCAGCTGCTCAAATTTCCATTAATATCAAACAAACTTCTCTTTATGGTTCTCAATGCCTCAACTGCATGTTAAAGCAAATGAAATAATCACACTATCAAGAAAACCAAATGAAAACAACATTACACATTATAAGCATATTATTTTGGAAGAAATGAAAAAAAATTATATATATATATATATGGCATTATTTTTTTGGCAGAAAGCAAATAATGAATATTTCTATTGAATCTAAATATTACTCCCTCGATCTCATTTAATTTGTCAATTGAGATAATGCACACATCATAAGAAACTTCTAATTATACCAACCTCTCATAAAATAACATTTCGGTAATATATGCAATTACATCTGTCAGAAAGTGCTCTCAAATAGAACAACTACTTCCTACCACCACTTTCAGAATCATAAAAAAAATGCAAAAACATGGAATACCAACAAAAGACAAAAGAGAGGGGAATATACCTTCTGTGGGGTCAGTAACCTGACTAGCAGCCAATAGAAAATAGCAGCAGAACCACAAACAGAGAACAACTTCACACCTACAACCTTTTGAAAGATACATCCCAGGAGCCCAGAACACACCAAGCCTCTTGATTGTCTCTCCTGAACTGAACAGGACGTTATTTTTCTTTCCCTAGTAACAACAAAACCAGTCAGAAACATTCATTTCCGTGCACTCAAAAACCACCCCATATATGCTTCTAAATCCAAAACACAGATAGCTATCAAACCAAAAGTAGAATACCCTTCTCAAAAGCAACCTCATGCATGCATATCCAAGTGCAGAAAATCCCAGAAAGCTAGCAAACCTTAAAAGAATAGCCTTTTTACTGAAAGTTTAGAACAAGAAAAAGAACCCACTTGCCGAAACAACACAGCAGTACCTATCCCAAAACACAAAAGGGTTGTATATATAATTAACCTGCAAGCAAATATTATGAGAGAAGCAACACGTGGAATATAACTTTATATGCCGAGTAACAAAAAAGATTAGCATTGAAAACTTAGTATTGAGGAAGTGTGGTGAATGCAAACTTCTGACCAAGTCTCCAATACAACGTGGAATTGCAGGTGTAGTTTAGGAGTGGTGACGAAGGCCATCACTTTCATCACTGTAGCTAATTTAATTTTCAACGTAGGTGCATGCGTATATATCAACATTAAACAAATTGAAAAGGTGGAGAGAACTTTTTTAAAGTGGAGTTGGTCATATTACCTTGTGAAACCAAACACAGAGAGATTCATATGTTATAATTAATCACATTTATTTATGTAGCTGGTCGTGTTAACTTTCTGGAATCAAATAGGAACGGGTTGATAATATGGAATTGGTCGTTTCTTTTAAAATAGTTTTTTCAAGAGGTGTTGCATAAAGATACGTAAATAATTTTTTCATTCTAAATTTTAACAGTTTGAACATTGATGGCTGAATTGGACAAGAAAGAGGCAGCCATTGTGGGGTATTTTAAAATCATTATATTTAAGATCAAAGGAATGAATTTAAAAAAAAAAAAAAAAGTTCCTTTAAGAATAAAAACATATGAAAATGGAAAATTTAATATGAAAATATAAGAGACTTGAAATATATAATAATAACATAAAATGAAAGTTAAAAATAGGATTACATATCTTTATGTCCCTATACTTTTCGCTAATATGGTTTTGTTTGATTTCTATATTTTAGAACATATTAATTAATTTTTAAATTTTAAAAAATTATGTGAATTTAGTGTTATATTAATTTTATGATGATAAAAAAGACTTTATTTTAAGTTTTTTATGATTATAAATTAATGCTTTAATATATATATATATATATATATATATATATATATTATATATGCAAGTCATGAGTAACCATAGTTGGTTATCTATATAGTAAACATAAATCCCCAGCATGCACCAAAAACCAGCACGTGTCCAAATTCATTTTTCATCATTATTATTTTTTAATTATTTGTTCAACTTTGAGTTGATGAATATATAAAATACATGACGGTCAATTTATTTTGAACATAATATGATTGAGGTTGACTCTATCAAATTCAATATACTAAGTAAAGTTTGACAAAATAATCATTAAACTAATGGGCCATTTCAAACAATCCAAGTTATCTTCTCTCTTGAACAAAGTCCAAACTTTATAAATATCTATATGAAAAATCCAAATTAATCTTTAAATTGAAGGAGAAGTTACTTTGTGTTAGAGTTCTTAATCATAATTAAGTTGTCAAATTTGAATAATTTGGTGCGTTAGAATGGAGACAGAATTTGAGTCAAATTTGAATAAGCTTAAAGAAATAGTGAAATGTTAAAAAATACTCTCTTAGTTCTGATTTAGGGTTCTTGTGATTTCTTGATTTTTTTTTTGTAATTATATATTAACAACATAAAAATTAATTTCTTTGAACTAAACAAACCTACTTTTAAGGGAACTTGAAAAGCAAAAGTAGATCTAGTCATCCAAAACTTTTTCTTCTGCAAGATCATCATCATAGAAAGTAGAAACAGTCACAAGAAACCTTAAAAAAGAAAAAAAAAATCGAAACAGTTAAAAAATGATAAAGACAGAATACCTGTTATGAAAAAGTTCTGGTTATACTTACTATCATACATTTATAATACAACTTTTCCTTTCAATTCTTGTCACAGGCAAAAGAATATTAGATTCTTGGGGATAAAGAAGATAAAATATTTATTATAAGCTATCATATAGTTTATTTTACTTATATTGGTAAGTCGATAAGATAATATAAGTTATCCTTGTTCATTAGTTCAAAAACTTATACCAGAATCAAAATTTATTTTTAACCATCATCTTTTATTCAATTATAATTATTGTATATCATATATCACATTAATGTATATAAATATATGTATATGGGCCTTGTTTATCTTATTGGACATGTCTCAACAACCCAATTGCCAGTCCAAATAGGAAGTTATTTAGGAAATTTCTAAATTGGTGACTAATTATCGTAAAATGATAAATTATTTTTTTTTCGTTAGTTTTAAAATTAATAATTATTTGAGTACTTGTTTTGTAAATTAGTAATCATATACACAAGTTTTCATATATATAAATTAGGGGCCATATTTTGTATAGTTGGACAAGAGGACCACAAAGATATCCCAATCCAACGTGCATCATCAATCTCTGTCCAACTTGCTCTAGAAAAAAAATTGAAGGGCCCAATTTAGAATTCGTGGTTTCAAACTTAGAAGGAAGTAAAAGAAAAAAAAGAAACAATATCAGCCAAACCTTTGATAACAATATAGGACAAGAGGAATTTAAAGAAGGTTTGGCTTATTTTCTTAATCCTTCCAACACACTTCTTATATATTAAAAATAAAAAACACACTTCTTATATATTAAAAATACCTCTAACAAGTTAATTAATCTTCTGTAAAATGTAAAATTCATTAAACACATCAAAATACAGATATAAATTTTAAATGTAATTATTCCAATTATTTTTAATCTTATTATTTCTTAAGATTTATTATTTTAACTATATATGCATAAACTCATTTTGTTTTATATTAGTTTTTCTTTTGGAATTGATATGGTCCAAATTTTTTTTCTTTTATTTTTCAAATGATTCAGTTTTCAAATTATTACTTTGATTGAATTTGGTTAATCTTAAATCCAACTTTACTTTTCGTCCCAACTCTACTTTTCAAATTGCATGGAAGTATTTATTAACACAGGTATAATGTTTTTTAGTGCTTTTAGTATTATATTTTAATTAAAAGTACCATTGTATGTCTCTATCATTAGTATAAGTTCTTAATGTCAAATTTTAATATAAAACATCATTTTTATTAAATTAAAAATATTTAAAATATATAATAATCATTCTTAAATGAAAATATTTATAAGAGTCATTAAAAAAAAAAACTAGGTTAAAAATTTGATTAAATATATACAGGAGCACTGAAAACATACTGCTCCATCTCTTCCATAATCCTTACGAAAGCCTTCTGTCAGTGATCATATTGAAGGCTGTAGCCATGAAAGCATACAAAGATATTTTCTCAAACTTAAAATATCCTTATGATATTTACTTTACTTCTTCTTTTCTTCTTCACATGCATCATCTATGATGTGATATATGAATCTTCTTCCACATAAATGATTATCTTTTTTACCAGATTATTTATTATATCCAAATGTTTGATTTTAATATCATAACTGATAAATCAATTTTTTTTAATAATAATTAGTCTTCATTTGTAAAAAAGTCTAGCATATATCTTTCCCACATTATTAAACTTTACTAGGTATGATGGATTTACTATTTATTAAGACTGGTCATTTGAATAAATTTAATTGGTTTGATTTACTTAATTTGATGTGATTTTAAAAGATTATTTTGTGATCGAATTTCTATTTTATCTTAATAAGAAATAAGTTGATTTTCATAATTAATTTATATAAAAAAAATGGTTGATGTAGAAATTTTCACCATTATCAATTATAAACTTGTTCATAATCAATTTTACGCATTAAAATATTCTTAAAATGATCTTATTTTTATTTATTTAGTTATTATTAATTTTAAAATAATATATAATAGTTATTAGTTTTTAAATAACAGATAATGATTATTAATTTTGAAATACTAAATTGGATCATTTTTTTTTTCTATTTATTTTATTTTATTTTTATTTCATCCTCTCTCTCTTTTTCATTATTAAACCTACACTGTGCTCTCTAATAAAGTATAATGCATGTGGGTGATGAGTTACTGCTTATTTTAGTTGAGCACAATATATTTGGACCGAAACCGAAAGATGTACATTGAATATGATGTGCTTATAAGTATCAATGTCCAAAAAAATGGATTTCAATCAAATTAGATAAGAAAGATGGTGGATCCATGGTGGAAGCGACCAAGAGAAGATGGAGTGTAAAGCTGACGTGGCACATCTGTATCCTTGTATCAGGCTGCTGTCACTGTCGAAGAGTCACAGCCACTCTTTTTTTGTGTGGCGAAAACAAGCTCTGCCCTAACTTGTTCATCTCACATACATGCACATGCATGTTCCCGTTTCAATTCCTCTCACTTCACTTCCTTCCATCACCATCTTTCACCCAACTCCTTTAACTCATATACATTTTCTTAAATTACTCACTGTTCATCTACACGTTCTCGATTTGACCATAACAAAAATAATGATTAACCTATGTTTGAGGATGGAGATCAAATCAATAATATATGATTAACTTAATTTTAGTTAGTTTTAAAGAAAATATACCCTTAATCAATCTCAAGTCGGGTTACTTTTTTCTTTTATTTTTATATGTTTTTAGTTACATTATTGTTTAATGTTATATATCAATTGATTATTTCATGTCGGTAGTTTAAAATTCCAATTATTTTACTCAGCAGAGAAAAATTACAATTGTTTCACTTGTTTCAAACGAGTTATATAACATTTTGATTAAACATCCTTATTATTTACTGATATAAGAAAAGAGATTATATTCTCCTCTTATTATTTACTTATACATTTCACAATTATATTTACATTCCAATACCTTAACATCTCTTTTACATTAATATAATCATTGTAAAAACATTTCTTAAACACAAATTCCTAATCATATTTATATAAACAACTCACCTAGATTACTATGATATCATTTATTAAATAACACACAAAATAATAGAAAAATATTTATAAATGCATCACAAATCAAATAATAAAAAAACATGATAGAATCTTTGATATAAAAACTTAAAATTATAAATTTACGAATCTTTCATATTTTTTTTTTTTTACTTAAATAAAATTTTAACTCTGACTCGAATTCTAACCATATACTTACTGAGTATATATCTCGGTTTCAAGCTTCCTGCCAATTAAGCTATCTCTCTATTCTATTTGTTATTTCTAGTTTTGAAGTTTATATGGTGCTTAAGAATTAGTCTGTCTTTTTTTTCTCTTTTCACAATAGTGCAGATATGGTTACATTAAATTTGAACATATTACATCAAGCACCTCAGTTCAGGCCTACATTTAATTGGTTTAGGTATACACTTTTCTTTTTATCACTTTTGATAGGATAATTAACGAGATGAACATTTTGTCACACTCAATGTTTGAAATCCATGATTAGGTGGACAGTATTTGAAGACGTGTTACATTGTAAGTTCATGACCGACTACACATGATTAAAGTGAACTCATGTTTTGTTATTATTTGTCTCTCTCAATGATTAGTTTAACGCTTAACCTCAAAATCATATGAGGATTATAATTGAGGAAGTGAAATACTGAAGCATAATAATAGAGTACGAATGACAAAATCTAACATGATGGATATGGTAACAGGAAAATAGATAAGGTTGTCTCTAGGAGTTGATGAATGAAATGACTCTCCGAAATATGATATGTATGCAAGGGTTTTTTCCTTTCATCTCCTGTTTCCTATTTTTAGGTTAACTGCTACTAAAATAGGTTAACCCATCAAAATATTATATAAGTGTATCCCCTCCTTTTATATATTACGGCAGAGTTTAATGTCATTTGCTAGCATTTTTTTAGCTTGTTACTTAGGTTTAGCAGTGAAATATCAATGTAAATGTTTCACAGATAATATTTTAGTGTAATAATAATATGTTTTCATGATTTCTACGGACAAAATTTGATTATAAGTCTTTTTAGAAAAATAAAATAAAATAATTTTTTTAAGTTAAAACTAATTTATATATAATTTTAAAAAATGAAAAATTATAATTTATTCGTAAATTAATATTATCTTTTAAAAAATATTTATTTTTTATTTTATTATCATAAAAACTATCTATAAAAAATCACTTATTCAATAATAACTACAATTATGAAAAATGAGTCTTTAATTTTTATTTTTAATATATATATATATATATATATATATATTACTATAATTTCCTTTTTAGTTTTCAATCTTTTTCTCACGGGAAAAGAAAGGAAGAACTGTCTTTTTCTATCCCCTGCTATTATTCCTTCTTATTTGAAGCCTCAACAGTGGTATTCCAAATCTTTATTAAGTTTTAATTATTAATAAGGAAACATTTATTTGTTTTTTGAATCAGTAACTAGTAAACCAGTCCATGTGGACTATAATTTAGGTAGGTAGTATTGAACAAACTGGATAATTTCCAAGCTCCCATATTCAAATTATGTGAAGAAAAGCTACACCCCAGAAATCCTAAACTTCAAAGAATAAATTCTACAAAGTCAAAAACGGAAAATGAAGGTTGAAGTAAAAGGAAACAGGGTAAGATAATCTCAGAAAAAAAAAATAGTAGCAAATAGAGGTCGTGTAGCTACCAAGAAATGGTCACAAGAAATTGTCATTGTTAAAGGTCAATTTCAAACTTCCCACTTGTATGGAAGCAGCTAGCGGATTAGCCGTGAGGTTTGTTTAGGGTCAATAGCATCTAAAAATGAGTTTGAGTTTAAAGAAGCAAGAGCAAATAGTTGCTTCTCAGAAGCAACAGAATTGGACTTAATGCTGTGAATATTGTGTCCTTGACGCTGACCGGTAACCAATATACAAGTTAGGATATGAAAAATTACTTGGTAGTCCCTGAATACTATATGTCATTATTATTAATCTTTTTTTTTATTATATTATAAAAATTATAAATTTTATATTTTTTTCTAGATAATTTAGATGCTATTTACTATGATATATATTTACGCATCATTTTTCATATGTTTATGATAAAGACCAATTTTTATATGATATATATATTTGAATGTTTTAATGTATAACAATTAAAAATACTTAATTACATATATAATATTATTATATAGATAATAATAACTAAGAATCATCAAATAATTTTCTGAGCAGATGCAAGGAATTAAAGACATGGAATATCATTAGCTAAGAGTTATAATAAATTTTTATCAAGCATTTTAGTTTACTTTTTTCCTCATCTTCAAATTATCTATCTTATCATCATTCGCTTTTCTTTTTATCTCGTGATATCTAGCAACTGTCCTACTCCCTTTTCGAATAAAAAAAAATCTATGAACTGTCCTAAAAACAACTTATGAATAGTATGATACTCTCAGCTTAAAAAGGAATGACTTTAATGAAAGGATAAATAAGATAACAACATGTGAGTGAAACGAAAGCATGCCAGACTTGGACCACAGTCAAAAACTCAATTCATTACAAGATAACAATCACACTAATGAAATCAAAGTACAGGGATAAAAAATCTCCTTATAACAACAACTAAGCACACCATATAACCCGCTGTTACTCTCAAACCCCTAATCCAATTCAGACCACGAAAAACCAACTACATCAGCCCATGGCAACCCCCAGCCCCACCAGATTATCCTTTGCCATGGAGAGAACCGGGCAATGGTAAACACCACTCCACTCCTTCATTTTGAATCTCACGACTTTACTAACTATACTCCAATGAAAAATTTCATGAATCAATTAGTGACATGTCTTAATGTTAGTTTTATAAGAATCAATTTCATGAATCATTTGTTATTGCAGGGTTTTCTCCCCAGAAATCCCAACTGATGTTATTGTTGCAGTGGGAGAAGCCAATTTTTCTCTCCACAAGGTACCAAAATTTTGCATTATTGCTAGGAACTTGATCAATTATTCTTATATCTGTGATTTTTATGTATTGACTTTATAAGCGTTGGATTTGTTAACACAGTTTATTCTGGCGGCAAAGAGCAACTACATCAGAAAGGTGATAATGGAATCAGAGGAGAGTGACCTAACCAGAATAGACCTCACGAACATACCTGGAGGCAAAGAAGCTTTCGAGAAAGTAGCGAAGTTCTGTTACGGCGTCAACTTCGAGATCACAGTTCACAACGTGGCGCCGCTGCACTGCGCCGCCGTGTTCCTCCAGATGACTGACGAGTATTGCGACGGAAATCTAGCCGGAAGAACGGAGGAATTCCTCTCTCAGGTCGGCCTCTCCACTCTCCAAAGCGCAGTCGCGGTTCTCAAGTCCTGCCTGCAGCTTCTCCCCTTCGCCGCCGAAGTCAACGTCCTTGACCGCTGCGTTGACGTAATCAGCTCCAAGGCTTTCAGCGAGGCGAACTTCCCGAGCAAGTCGCCGCCGAATTGGTGGACGGAGGAGCTCGCCGTGCTCGATGTCGATTCCTTCGCGAAGGTAATCATCGCCATGAGACAGCGCGGCGCTAAGTACCTAACCGTCGCCGGAGCGTTGATCACGTACACCGAACGCGCGCTGCGGGAGCTCGTCCGCGACCACACCGGTGGCGGAAGAGGAATCCGGCCGCCGAATTCCGGCGATTCGGATTCGGAGTCGAGAAGAATCGAACAACGCGAGATTTTGCAGTCTATCGTCCCTCTCTTCCCGACGGAGAAAGCGGCGTTTCCGATCAACTTCCTCTGCTGCCTCCTGCGGTGCGCAATCTATCTCCGCGCTTCGAGCACGTGCAAGCGCGAGCTCGAGAAGCGCATCACGGAGATCCTGGAGCACGTGACGGTGGACGACCTTCTCGTTCTCACGTTCACCTACGACGGAGAGAGGCTCTTGGATCTGGACAGCGTGAGGAGGATCGTCTCCGGCTTCGTGGAGAAGGAGAAGAGCACGACGGTGTTCAACGCCGGTGTCAACTTCGACGAGCACTTCTCCGCCGCGATGCAGCGCGTGGCCAAAACTGTGGATGCGTACCTCGCTGAGATCGCCGCATACGGCGAACTCTCCATCTCTAAGTTCAACGGCATCTCCGTCCTCATTCCCAATGGCGCGAGAAAAACCAACGACGATCTATACCGCGCTGTTGATATCTACCTCAAGGTACACAGAATACCTTAATCACGTTTTTAATTAAACTAATTAACTATTACTCTCCAAGTCCCTTTGTTTTAATTTAATCACCATACTTAAAGTTGTTTGCTTCTCTCCATAAACTCCAAAAAATTTCACAACAACTGAATAACTACCAATTAATCATTAATTAATATTTTAAGTATCATTCTTCCTTTTCTTTTCTTCAATAACTATTTTTGAAAATTAATTAACATGATTTCTAATAATTCAAAAAATAGTTATATAAGTCATTTTGCTTTAAAAATTGCTTATCATTTTAACGATA
Organism: Macrotyloma uniflorum; assembly: GCA_016859785.1. Taxonomy (NCBI): domain Eukaryota; kingdom Viridiplantae; phylum Streptophyta; class Magnoliopsida; order Fabales; family Fabaceae; genus Macrotyloma; species Macrotyloma uniflorum. The sequence continues at coordinate 2,840,820 of BDMB01000011.1, forward strand.
TCATTCATGATTTCCCTATTCAATTATATAACCAAATAAATACTACTAGTTTAAAGTTAACTTTCAATTTCATTATATATATTTCTGATTATTATAAATCGTACGTTAAATAGTCTTTAATATTAAAAAATTCTTACAAGTAACTTGGATATATCTGCATAAAAAGTTATGTAAAAATAAAAAAAGAAACGAAATGATTTTTTAATAAATTAAAATTAATTCACATATAAAATATTTTATTTTTTTCATCTTAATTTTCTCTACTAAAAATTTAGTAAAAACTTATTCAAACTAAACCTAACATGATCCATACAAGTTCTTTGGTACAAAAAATAAAAATTGGAATTGAGCGAAGGCATAATTTAACATAAATCTAACTAGTGATCAAGTAAGTAACGAAGTATCTCCCCACGCGCTGACGCGTGTTGTTGCAGGTGCACCCGAACCTGGACGAGATAGAAAAGGAGAAGGTGTGCGGTGTGATGGACCCGCTGAAACTATCGTATGAGGCGCGTGTGCACGCGTCGAAGAACAAGAGGTTGCCATTGCAGATCGTGCTTCACGCGCTGTATTATGACCAACTACAGCTAAGGAGTGGTACGGAAGAGGACAAGGAGGCGGTGGCAGTGGCAGCGGAAGAGGAGAAGAAACAACTTCAGGCTGACGTGTCGCTGGTGAGGGAGAACGAGGAGTTGCGATCGGAGCTGATGAAGATGAAAATGTACATTACCGATTTGCAGAAAAATGGCCACGGAACATCCTCGTCTGGGAGGGAAACTCCTGGGCCTGTTAAAAGGCCCACCTTTTTCTCCTCCATGTCGAAGAAACTGAGCAAGTTGAACCCGTTCAAACATGGATCTAAGGACACCTCACACATTGACGATGCCCCTCTTGACCTCACCAAGCCCAGAAGGAGAAGATTCTCCATTTCTTAGATTTCTTCTGTTCACCCATCTTCACTGTTCTCAGTAAATTCAAATTTCCATCTTTCTTTGTGAAAAGTTTTTTTTTTCTTAATTAGTTATGTTTTTTCTCTTAATTAGTTATGTTTTTTCTCTTAATTGAAGAGTGATACGTGATTGGTTTTCTTATATTACATTACATTTTATCATATCTTATAAAATATGTAACATGTATTTCTTTTAGTTTCAGTGTGAATTAATGAGAATTATAATCTCAAGCTTTGATTAGTGATCATTTTCCATCTTCTTGGTTCTGCCATGTTATGATGATATGTTGTTGATTCACTTATATTTTTCAGCTTAACAAATACATTAATTAAAATATAATACATCAATATCAGTCTCACAACTTTCAATTATGAAAAGTTAACATAAAACATAAATATAATTTTTTTTAATAAAAAATCATATCACATGGATTTTTTTTTTTTAAAGAAAAACATCAAAAAATTAACATAAACATAGATATAACAATAAATAATTACAAGTTCAATATATTATACAAGATGCATTATATGATCAAAAATATAAATGAATATGAAATAAATTATTAGTTAGATACTTCATAACCTTCACATGAATTATATTAAATAAATTAAATTCAAACTCTCACTTTACCTTCATCAACTTTTATAAAAGGAGAGATAATAAAATGTTGGTTTTTCATTACATCATGTTTTCTGAAAAATACACTAATTAATGATTGTGGATAATATATTCTCAACTCACATAAGATGTTTTAAATTATTAAGACTCTTGTAGTCCTAATTTCTAAAAATCATCAATTAAATAGTGTTAAACATTTTAGATATCTAACTTTATTGGATCATATTTTAATAAAATATTTAGTCTAAAAAGATATACATAAATAATGTAATTCTCGTACATTAAATTATTACATTCACAAGATATAGTGAAAGTAAGGATATAAAGTTATTTTGAAATAAATTGATATTTTTTTAAAATAATCTTCATCAAATTTAATTTATTAGATATAAAAATAAGTTTAATCACATGAAATGTTTTAAATATACATTTATTTTTTAAAAAAATAAGTGAAAATATGAGAATTTTATTCCTTCAAGTGACCTAAGAGAAAGATAACTCTCCTTAATTATTTATCTTCTATATGAAGCAAATAAACTTACATACAAATCATTATTAAAAGGAGATTGTCAATTTATTACCATATTTAAATGGAATTTATTTTCATTGATCTTCTTTTTACTCGTAATGTTTTGTTATTTTGTAAGTTTCTAAAGCAAAAATGTGATTTTTCTTGATTATTCTAGATAACTTTTATAATGAATCAGATTTAAATATTAATCTCCAAAATTAAAAATTTATATACATAAAGACACTTCTTCATGAATAACATTATTAGATATTTATCAATCTTTATGAAGAAAATTACTAAAATAATATTCAACCAATGATTGAAAATGTTAAAATATCATAACAAAGTGGCAGGAGATGTTTTTAATTAAAGCATGTTTTTCCTTACAAAAATGGGAGTGCAGATTCAAGGATATATCTTGAAAAAATAATTATAAAAGGGAGTGTATTAGTAATAAATGAGTCTCCATAAGCTGTTTGGGGCTGAATAATGGGTCAATTTATTTGAATACAGGCCCAACACACTCTTCTGAAACAAAAAAAATAAAATTCAATTTTCTAGTTTCATCAAGAAACTATAAAACCTAGCCTCTCCGCACGTATGCGTCGCCGAAAGCTACAGAAAAACCCGCAAAACAGATTTATTCAAATATTTGTCTGTGATAAGATGCAAATTTGAAGGTAGATAGATAGATAGGAATATATTTTACTTTAATAATATAGAACATGTCTTCAAATAAGAATGAGGAGAAATCTCAGGCCGCGGCGGATAGAATCAAGGCGGCGGCGTTGACCGCGGCGAAGGGGCTGAGCCGTGCGCAGGCAGAGCGGGCAGCGGCGGCTGCTGCCCGGAACGTGAACGCGTACGGGCAGAAGGAGGAAGGGCCGAGCCGATGGCAGGAGAAGAGGGAGGCGAAGCGGCAGATGTATCTGATGAGCACCGAGAAGGCCGTGAAATTGGGGGAAAGGAAGGATCTGAAGCCTTCCAGGTCCGCTTCCGGCGGCGCCGCGCAGTGCCAGAAGTGCTTCCAGAGCGGACACTGGACTTACGAGTGCAAGAACGAAAGGGTTTATATTTCGAGGCCTTCGCGGACGCAGCAGCTTAAAAACCCTAAACTGAGGGTCGATGCTCCTGTCGCGTATGATTTGGATTTGGATGGCGATGTTCCCGATGCTGATGATAATGAGGGAAGGGAAAAGAGGAAAAAGAAGAGTTCGAAGAAGAGTAGAAGGAAACGTCGTCGTTCTGATTCTGAGAGTGATAGTGAGACTGATAGTGGCACTGTTGCATCTTCCGTTACTGGATCGGATTCTTCTTCTGAGAGCAGTTCGGGTACTGATTCGGAGGAAGAACGGAGGCGGAGGAGGAAGAAGAAGCAAAAGAAGAGATCAAGACACCGCAGGAGGAGTTATAGTTCATCTTCTGGATCGGAGTCTGATTCAGATTCTGATTCTGATTCTGACTCTGATTCGGATCATAAGAGCAGCAGGAGGAAGAAGAGGCGTAGTCGTAGGCGTTGAATGAGACGTAGCCGTGGAGACAATCATCAAGTTTCAGCAGATATGGTTGTTGTGTATGATTTGACAAAGGGTAATGTAGAATGAGTTTTGCTGGAAGCCGCTTGGGTTGTGTTTCTCTTATTTGTTTACTTGTTGCTGAAGTTTGATGCTTGCAAATTAGGTTTATTCTTTCAACATTTAAATTTATGGTATTTGCAACTTTAGGTCTATTTTTTCAACAGTTAGATTTGTGGATGTGCTTTGTCTTATAGTGAGATGCTCAAGAAGTTGAATGTTTTTTGCAATTTATGTTATAGCTCAAGAATGTTGTAGTATGAGATTTACATTTTTCTTTAAATACTTTTGATATATGAAATGTTATTTCCACCTCAGCATATATTTCCTCATCTTCCTTTTAATTTAATAAGAGGGAGCTAATTTGATGTCAAATTTGATAGCTTATGCCAGATAACCCTCTTATAAATTGGATGTCAAATTAAAAGAAGGATCTAATTTTTATGTTTGATACGATTGAGGGACCAAAAATGTTCAATTAGTAAAAAGTATAGGGACTAAAATTACACAAGTGTAAACTAAGGGGACTAAAATTGCATTTAAGCTAACTTAGCTGAGTTTAGTTGGTCTTGATGTGGATTACATTAAACTGAGTTTGAGCTTATTGCTTCGCTAGTTGGCATACAATGAATTGTTGTAGCTTTTGGTTTTCATGCTTCTGGAGAATCCATGTTTTGTTCCAACGTCAATTGTTGTTGGTCTTGTTACCAATTTCATTGATGCATCTAGCTTACATTAAACTACTGAGCGTTAGCTTATTGCATATGTCAGTTGGCATTCCATGAACCCCAATAGCGTTTTGTTTTCCTGCTTCTGGCAAATTTATGTTTTCTCCCGCTGTCAAATTCTGGTTGCACTTCTTACCTTATTTTATTAATCTAGATTACATTAAACTAACTGAGCTTGAACTTGGTCTTGTTACCTAATTTCCTGCATCTGGATTACATTAAAATATTTTCAGAAAATTAAAATGGAAAATAATTTCCCAAACCAAATCCCTCCTAGGATTTCCGTTTTGCATATTTCCAATGGCCATTGTGCGTCCTGACAGTGATATCTCTTCCTCCTTGTTCATGCAACTTTAGATTGGGAAAGGGTGTTGGATTACCTTGAGTATTTGAGAATATTCACAACATCTTTAAAATGTCTTAAATAGATTTTTAAAAATTGTTGAATCAATCATTCATCTGATTGAGGATCAATATTAGGACCGGTATTTCCCAAATCAAATTTCTTAATTTGATTCCTGTTTCCTTTTTTAATAGGGTCCGTAGTCTTATTCTATTTGTGGGTTGTGCTTGTGTAAGAAATATTACTCTATCACGTCATTTTTTAAAGCTAGGCCCAATGCTACCTGATACATCATTAGACAATTATATCAATATAATAGAATATTATTGAAAGCCTCCTCTTTCTTCTTCCCTGCCTAAAACCCTACAAAATTTCTACAGTTTTGAAAAAGTTTGTCTCTGTCAATATGGCTTGTTAGGAATTCCTTCTTCCTAGTATTGATCATTGTAAATTATGTTGTTCATTCTTCACAGATTGCTGAAATGCATAGGATTTGCCATTTATATTTTTTCAAGTTTCATTACTGAAATCAGAAGATGCAATATTACTATGACCATATTTTCCCTCTATTTTTCCCTATATATGATTAAATAGTATTCTTTTGCTACATTCGAAGTTTTTTATATTTTATGTAAGCCACTTGTTGAAATGCTAAAGTAGTTCCTTAACACTTGGCAGTGCACCTCTATTTCACTCCTATTATTTGCAAGTGTCCTTGTCGTACGATTAAATTCTAACATATTTCAGCTCCAGTGACCACTAATATCAATGACATATGTGTAGGTGAAAGAAGTTTCATTGTAACGCCTTGAATCTGAAATGTTTTAACCCCTTTTGAAGTAAAACTTAAGTCTGCACTTTCAGAAACAACGCATATTTTTGCTGGTTATGGGTATTCTGAAATTTCCGAATGTATGTAGGCACCTGCTAAAGAGGAAGAATGCATGACACTAATTTTTGTTTACTGCAACCCAACATTTGGACTCTTCGTACCATGTTCAAGCCGAAGGTTCAAACATAGGGGAATTCAGCACATCATATTCTTCACTCTTGAATAGGAGGACAAACTTTATTTTTGCTCACTGGCTATAAAAAAAGAAAAAGCATTTGCGCTCACTCTTTAAACTCCCTAACATTGTTGACGTAGTTAATGGTCTAAATTGCACTCCTTTAGGATGTGGTTATTGAAGAAGTTTGCTTTTAGTTTGTGAGTTCGTAATCATTTTATGAAAGTCATGTAATTGTCATGGACTTATGTTTGGATCGATTGAGGTGTTAAATGAATTTGCAGGAAACAAAATAATACCACTGTTAAGTTATAGTTATTGTTCTCATTGATTAAAAAATGATGCAATGCAATGAAAGCAAAATAAATATATTCCATTTCACTAGTTAATTAACATAAACTTCGCGAGGTTTCAAGTTGAATCAGTAAGTATAATAATCAAATTTATGGATAATATATTTCGTTTTCCAATAATTTATTGAATAATATCTAACTAAGCTATTTTGTTAAATTTTCTTCAATTTGAAGTAAAAAAAGTTAGTATTAGTGAGTGGAGCTTTGCATTTATTGGGCTGTGTTTGTATAACGTTGTATTGGTATCGTGGCCTGGGAGGGAAAAAGCGAAGCAGAAGTCCACATTCCAAACTAACCCAAACTTTTAGCTGAAGAATAATTAATATATATAGGGGACCATGGTCCATGCTTGGAGGACCATCTCACTCTTCAATAATTTTCTTACCATTATATATTATTGATTCCTATCAATATAATTTTATTTTTCTCTTTTTTTCTTTTTTATTCTTCATTTCTTACTTAATCAGATTGTAATTACTTATTATAAGTTGATTATAAATTGGTATGAATAATAATTTGTAACATCAATTCCAAAAATCGTATTTGAGATAAATTCTATTCCTTAACAGTATAAAACTAAATACATATTTAGGATTTTTGTTGAAGAGGATAGATAGTATTTATTTTTAGTCTTTCAAACTTTATTGACTCTATTTTTATAAATGAGATATTAAAATAAACAGATCATATATGATAATTTTTTTATAAATAATGATAAAACGGTTAAAAAGTAAATATTTCCGTTAAAACATGTTTAACTATGTATGCATATATTATATAGTTATATAGAATATTCAGTTACTTAATTGATGATAATTTTTTTAAAATAATTTGATTGGTAGTGATTTTTAGAGAGATCTCATATCTTATCTTTCATAAAATTCAAACTCCATACCTTATTTAAGAAAATCGTTTCTATTATTATTGGATTTTATAAAATCATGTTTAGTTAAATTACTTTTTTATTTAAGATGTTAAAATCTCCTCTCTGTTTTCTTCTTTATTTAAAAGCTAAAACAATTCAAAATAAACATCATGCCAATTTGAATGTGAACCCTGGGAGAATATAGAAGACATGGTTGGTGTAAGCCTTTGAAATTCATCATGATGGCATCTATATGATGATATATGGAACCATATATCATATGATACATACCCCACTCTCACATATGGAAGATTAGAATGCATAAATTTATGTAAGGATTCATAATCTGACAATCATAAGCCACGTGAAACCATTATGTAAATCCCATATACCAAGCTTTTGAATTATAGAAGAGTTTAATATTCAAATTGCTCATCATTCATATTAAAAACAACACGAATCTCTCTCTATACACATGAGAATATAACTTATATTATTAATAATTTTATCCAAAATATTGTCATTATTCAGTTATTAATTACTTCAATTGTGTATTATAATTTCACATCGTGAAATCTCCATGTTTAACGTCATTTATTTATATCAAACTTATATGAGAGTTTACGTGAATTTTTCTCATTTAAAAAAAATGTTTAATGATAATTAGTTTAGTATTATTTAAGACACGTAATATCTATAATCTATTAATACTATTACATAAATTTTTTATCAAGATAAAATCAAATTAAATTAAAATATATTATATGGGTGCAAACTATATTTCATGAATTGGTTTTATAATAATAAATTAAGTTTAAAGTTGATTTTTATTATAAACCTATCTTGTTGGACATTTATTATCGGACCACTTATAAATATTATAATCTCACATTTGAATTAAAGGAATCTCGACGTAAGATAGTGTGTTGAAGATTTCATATCACTTATAAATAAAGTTAAATTAAGATATATTAGATAAATACAAACTTCTCGACTTAAGATAAATATACTAGGTGTATGCAAATCTTTCTATATAAGGATATATATTAAGTAGGTACAAACTTACGGAGAAGGAAAGTATATTAAGTGGGTGAACTTTGGAAGAAAGAATGTATTTAAGATCTTCTATTAACAACAAATTAAAATATAACAACATCTTATAATATATTAGAATGAGTCAGTGATATGAGTGTAAAAGGAAATGTGAGGATATTATTATTAGTCTTCGTTTGTTATGAAATTTTGGATTCCAATTCACAAAACTGGTGGCTATTGTTCCAGCACGATCCCCACAATTGTAATAATGTACTTTTGGTGGCTAAAGTTGAGACATGATTAAAGAGTTGAGCTTTAAACTCGTTAGGTTTCTCTATTATTCACCTAGTAGCTCCATAGCTATCAATATTCAAACACAACTAGCACAAGTTTTTGCAGCTTCCACCATCATTGTACGTTTCAAAAGCTCCAATATGTTATGGAGATTGTGTTAGGTAGTGTTTGAGATATCCTTTTATTTTAGAAAAATAGGTTATTCATGGATTCACTTTTTTCCTTTTACCACATCATATACGATAAATAGTAGTTGGTTGATTCATGGATGATTTTGTCTTCCAAACCTAACTCAAGTTTCTGTGTCCCCCTATGTGCATAGTATAGTTCATGATTTTATCTATTTCTTAGTTACTACTAGTCTTAGAAGTATAAAGTTAATTTATTTTGTGGCTATAAATAAAGATGGTGGAGATCCAAGAAAATAGGTGGAAGTGGTTGGCAAAAGAAACAATGAGAGTAGTAGTTGGATGTAGATTTGTTTGTTTCTTTCACTCTCTCTCTTCATCTATTATCATCTGTCATATCACCATCACCAAGCTTCTGCTTAACTTACGTACCACCACCAACTCCTACAAATAAAGCTTAATCTAACATTGTCTTTTGCTAATTACATACACAAAGTCATAACCTCAAGTACATTTTTAGATACTCCTTTTTTTTAATTTAGTTATTGTAGCCGTTTAAATATTTCTTTTGCTTTGAATTTGAGCTTCATAATTTATTACATTAATTTAATTAATTTGATAATATGTAATAAATTATGGAATATATCCTCATGAATGTTTGTTACTACAGTTAAAATTAATACTGTTAATAATTGAAATAGAAAATAAAATTAAAAAAAAATTAGAAAATATATTTTATCCCCTATTGTTTGTGTTGATAACTGAGTTTGAACCTCTGATTGTACCCTCTGTTATTCTGTCTTCAACGTTTAACAAAGAAACACATTATACGACAAATTTTGGTAGGAGATGCGAACTGGTTTTGTTTATAAAACATGTTGACTTTGTTTGCTCAAGAATCGAGGATTGAATCCAATGCTTGGAGACTGAAGAGATTAAAAAAGTTTTTTTTTTTCATTGTTGCGTTAAGATTAATTTTATAAAAAAATTTAGAAATAAAAAGAAAAGAAATTTTTATTTATTTTAAAAAATTAATTTTTTTAAACATATAAATAATTTATTTGGTGTAATATTTTTCAATATATAAAAACTTTTATACTCTCATTCTTTAAAGAAATTAAAAAAAAAAACTCTGTCCACTGGAAATAAAGACAAACTACAAAGTAAACAAATTTGTAAAGCATTGAAGTGTTTTCCATTATATTGCGTTGATTTTTCTTGAAATATTGGGGCATTTTGACTAGTTTTTCCACATTAAATTTCAATGGAGACACTACATTTCATTTATTTATTTATTTATTTTATGAAAATTTTCCACAACCACGAATAAATGAAGAAGTAAATACCACGTGTTCCTTTTCTTTGAACAGCTAATAACTAATTCAAAGAGTTTGACTAAGATCGTAAGAACATAGTCTAATCTTAATGGCTTTATAATATAATTAAAAAAAAATGACACAATCAAATAGAAAACTATTTCACTGTATCATACGAAAAAACTTAACACATTAATTTTAAAATATTTGGATGAGATGAAAGAAATTATTCGAAAAAATAATCATAAATGCTCATTTATTGATGCGAATTATTTTTATGTCTATTCATTTTTGAAAAAACATGACCTGACTGAACTTATTTTCACGTCAAACATTTTTTTATCATTAGATTCGAATAATTGTCTTTCTGACCAACAATGTTAATGATTATTTTCTTGTTTGATACTACATAAAGTTTATACAAGATATTAGGTTAAGAAAACTAATGAATATATACATTTAATGATTTTTTAACAATTTTTTTTCAGATATATATAAATTGTGTTTCTTTTTTCTGTTGTTATAAATACACAATCTTCTTTTGATATATTGATATATTGATATATAAGAAGGGATATATTTATTCTAAAAGATTTATTTTTTAATTTAGCAATGAAAATGAATTATTATTTCACGTCATTAAATTAAACAAAAATAGAGTAAAAAATGTTTTAAGTTACTCTAAATAGCTTTATTCTTGATGCAGATCTAAACAAGCTGTTAACCATTTTCATTGGACCTTAAATGATAAGCTTGAAAGTTAGGTTTTAGAAGAAAAGGGGAAATTTTTCATTTTTAATAATAGTATATACTTTTTAATTTGATAGTTTTTATAAAATAAAGTACGAGAGGATTGTGTAATGTAATTTACTTTTGAGTATTGTCATTATAAAGTTATACCAAATTGTTTTCTTGGTTATCTTTTTAGTATTATCACTCAAAATGCAATAAATATGCACCTATAAATACTATTAACTGGGTAAAAAAGATATTAATTTCATGTAAAATAAAAAGTACATGTCTGTTAAAGAGAAGAATGGGGAAAAAGAAGAAAAAAAGAGAAGAAAACGTACTAAAGAAGTAAAAAAATGGAATGTGTTAATGAGAATGAGATGCAGAGTAGTGAATGGATGATTGAATTAAATGTGATGGCAGTCCATGCATGTGATGAGAGGTATAAAAAATTTGCAGGGATATAATAAAGGCACCTAACGTCCTCCTTAGGTTACCATTCAAACTAGCATAGGGCATGAATACTTAAGATGGAAATGAAGAGGATAAAGAACAAAAAGAAACCAAAGTTTAACTTTTTCTAATTTCTAAGTTCTTTTCTTTCTTGATTTATAACTCACTACTCTTTAGAGAAAGAAAAATAGTGATGAGTTAGGAAAAATATATATAAAGTTAATTACTTGGATGATGCTGAATTAAGGAGAGAGCAAGAAATTTTAAGTATGGAGTTTGTTAAAAAAAAAAAAAAGTTTCTTATAACAATTCATATAATATTTTATACATTAGTCTAATTTTCTTTATTATATCTCATTTTTCTCTCACTAATTATATAATTTATTTAACAATAAGATTTTTGTAGAGAAAAAGAAGCAGGTAAACAAAAGATAGGGATTGGAGGAGAAAGCCATAAAATTACTTTCTTTTTCCCCCCTGTCATGTGTTCTTGTTATTTTTTGAGAGATCTTGGCCGTTTAAGGAGTTATCACACTGTAACATAGTCCTAGTACTTCGTGTGCATTGTTCTCTGACTTTTCACTCTCTCTCTCTCTCTCTGGTTTAGTCAAGAAGCAAGAAAAGAGGTCACTGTGTGTTATGCATTGCTCTGCTGTCCACACCATTCTTTAATCCTTTGCTACCTTTTTGTTTCCTCTTTGGCTCTTTGCTTTTTTGTTTATATTTATCTTCAACTTTGACATAAATAATTAAAGTAAAAGGGCTCACTTTCCTGAATCTTGAGCCTTTCTTACTTTAATTTTGAACTCCCTATTGAACCATTTGTCTTCACTTCTTCTAGCTGCTATTGAAACCTCAACCTTAAAATGCCCTTCAATTTCGTGGAAATTCTCTGGGGTGTTGAGCTTCCATGCTCCAATCTAGAGTTAAGCAGATTCAGATTCTCCATTATTTGTTAATTACTTGAGAATCTGAAGCATCGTATAAGGCTGCAACTTGCTCATCTTCTTCAGTGTTAATGCATCTTGCCCTGTGGTTTAAGCTCTGAGCTGTTCCATGAATCCTTGTGTTTCTTCCTCTTTGCCTCCTTTCAGGTGATTACTCATTGAAAAATCTTCCCTTTCCTTGTCCCTGCATGCTAACTTGTGCTAGTAACTTAGTTTGCAGATCTGGGGTGTTTTGTTTAAGTGGTTTTAGTGAATGCTTACTTATGGGCTTCAAACTATCAAATGTGTTCCACATTGTTGGTTTGGTTTCCAAGGATGTGCTTCAAAGGGAATTTGGAGGTTTCTTTCTGGTGCTACTGCTTGGTTTTTTCTTCTTGATGTGGATTGCTTCTTCTTAATGATTGGAACTCTTGGGGTTTTGTTTTTATTTTATGTTAATGTTGTTTTTAGTTGTTGAACAACTTTGACTGTTAGTGGTCTTTTAATTTCCTTCCTAATACATTAAATGTGGTGTGTGAACAAAATTTGGGTTCATAATTCATTCATTTCTATTCAATGTCGAAATTCGGGTAGTTCTTCTTCCGTGCAGGAAAAAAAAAGCAGGAAGGAAGCTTACATTGGTTACTGGTTGGCAAGAAAATGTGTTCTAAGAATTAACTGCAGAAATGTTTGTTCAAGTTATAAAGTCAGAAGAAAGCTAATTTACCTACTCCAACAACTTAATTTGACAGTAAATGTTGTTCTTGAGTTCTTTTACTTTCCTCTTCAGCTAAAATCCTGGAATTCTTTTGGTTTCGGGGTGCATCTACTCGGCTTTGTACTTGTGACTGATGGATATAACCTGCTCCAGGAGGCATGTTTTCGTTAGGTTACTGTTCTGTTGTTTGTAATTGTCACTATGCAAAGTTGAAGCTACGTTAGGCATTTTAAAAATATTAAGTACGTTTCTGAAAATTAAGGTTTTTGATAACCACTAAAGGTTTATTCCTCCGTTATATCTCTGATGGTAATGAAAATCTGACATTAAGCAGAAAGAGATTGCAAAATTGATTCAGAGCTTGCAGCTACGTAAATATTTCTTGGTTGATTCAGATGTGCCTTTTAATTAACTAGAATTATTCTATGAGTATTTCAGAAATGTTGTCATTATAATTGATATATAGTGCTTGCTTCCTCATGCTGCTCGATTCTAACTTTGATTTGTGGTCATGGTGCTAAACCAGGAAAATATGAAGGATGGCTGTGATTACTTCAAATTCAAGTTTCAATATCTTATACCTTATCACCAAAAAACTCTCCATGAAGTTCTACTCACCTCGAGTGCATCCTTTCCTTTTCATCATTGTTATTCTTTTTCCTGTGGTTATTGCTGACTTAAGTTCTGACAAGCAAGCCCTTCTTGATTTTGCTGCTTCTATCCCCCATCACCGTGACCTTAAGTGGAATCCAGCTACTTCAATCTGTACATCTTGGGTAGGCGTCACTTGCAATCCAAATGGCACCCGTGTTGTTTCTCTCCGGCTTCCTGGAATTGGACTAGTCGGCACCATTCCTGCCAACACACTTGGCAAGATTGACTCACTCAAAAATATCAGCCTCCGTGCCAACCTACTCAGTGGAAGTCTTCCTCCTGATATCACTTCTCTTCCTTCTCTACAATATCTTTACCTTCAGCATAATAACCTTTCTGGCAGCATACCTACCTCATTGCCCACCCACCTCAATGTACTTGATTTGTCATACAATTCCTTCACCGGTGCTATTCCAAAGTCATTACAAAACTTAACTCAACTAACTAGGTTGAACCTCCAGAACAACTCCCTATCTGGAGAGATACCAAATCTCAATGTCACTAAGCTTAGGCACTTGAATTTAAGCTACAACCATTTGAATGGCTCTATCCCTGCTGCTCTTCAGATTTTCCCCAATATTTCCTTTGAGGGTAACTCTCTATGTGGATTACCTCTAAAGTCATGCTCTGTAGTCCCCCCTGCACCTCCTCCATCAGCAACTCCTGCCCCACCAACTCCTCCGAGACATAGCTCCAAGAGTAAACTGAGTAAGGCAGCTATCATTGCAATTGCAGTTGGGGGGGGTGTGGTATTACTTTTAGTAGCTCTCATCATTCTTCTTTGCTGTTTAAAGAAAAAAGATGATGGAAGCCCCAGAGCTACTAAAGGCAAGGGTCCTAGTGGTGGGAGAAGTGAGAAGCCAAAAGAAGAGTTTGGAAGTGGGGTTCAAGAACCTGAGAAAAATAAGTTGGTTTTCTTTGAGGGCAGTTCTTATAATTTTGATCTTGAGGATTTGTTGAGAGCTTCAGCTGAAGTTCTTGGAAAGGGTAGTTATGGTACTGCATATAAGGCTATATTGGAAGAGTCAACAACAGTTGTAGTGAAAAGGTTGAAGGAAGTAGTGGTAGGCAAAAGGGAATTTGAACAGCAGATGGAGATTGTGAGGAGAGTTGGACAGCATCCAAATGTTGTGCCACTTCGTGCTTACTATTATTCGAAGGATGAGAAGCTTTTGGTTTATGACTACATCCCAAATGGCAATCTATCAACCCTCTTGCATGGTATGCATTTCTTTTTCTCTCCTTGTTTCAGTTTAGACTTTTAGACTTTTACACTTGTTTTAGTTTCTTTTATTCTGTGCTTGAGTTTATACATATTACGCTTGAAATTTTACGTATACATTATGATGAACTTCATGATATTTGAGCAGAAGGACTGAACCTATTATTGTTAAATAGATGTAACAAAAAATAATAGGGGAATCAACGTCTGACATCTCCCTTGAATTTTAACATATTGTGACTATGAAATGTTGAAATAAGTGATCCATTGCTTCATTATAAAGTGATGACACTTTATCTTAGTTAATGTATTGAAAAAGACTCTCCTTCTATCATCCATCCACAAATAAAGCTGTAATGAATATAGTTAACAGTGGCATCTGAATGGAAAAAAAAGATTAGACCAGAAAAACAAATTCCGGTGAATATAAAACAATATGATGGATGAAGCAACTTTTGGAATATTAAGTGATTTATAATGATTAGTAATTGCTATTTTACCAATTTCCTACTTTGAAAATTATTTCGAGAAGCAATTGATTAATATAATGATTTACATTGTGAAACGTAATGTACAAGCTATACATATTATATGTACTTCTAATCCATTATATTTAGACTAAATGAATTCATGCTCTTCATTGCATTGAGACTCTCAATTTGAAGTTATTATATCTATTTGACCTTCTAAGTAAAATGTATTAAGTTTTGACTGATTTTTAGTCAACATACTAAAACTGTTAAGTACACCAGTAACCACTAGTTATGTGATAGAACACCAGTTGATGAAGAAATAAAATACAGTACTGAACAAAAATCATAGCAGCCATTAGTTATTTTTTATGAATAACTGCCATCATATAGTTTCTATCACATATATCCCTTATAATAGCTGCCTCCAATCCATCAATGGATCCTTCGTTATCGGTTCCATCATTATGTGCCTGCAACTTAAACTGCACATAGTTTCCTCAGTTTAGTCTGTCTTAATCATCATCATATATAACATGCTATTTGTTTCGCATTTTCACACCGGGTTTCTTGTTTACTGCTATGAAAGCAGTAGAAATATGGTCATATTTGAAAGAGATGAAATTTGTCATCATATGTATTTAGGATAAGCTCATTTTCTATACCTGTTGATTTATTTACTTTATTATTGTATATGTGCATGAATTAAATTGGATCTGTATTCGATGACAGGTAACAGGGCAAGTGGAAGAACTCCATTAGATTGGAACTCCCGAATAAAAATCTCTGTTGGAATTGCCAGAGGAATTGCTCACATACATTCAATTGGTGGTCCAAAATTCACTCACGGAAATGTGAAATCCTCGAATGTCCTCCTCAACCAAGATAACGATGGCTGCATTTCTGACTTCGGCCTGACCCCGCTTATGAATGTTCCTGCAACCCCTTCTAGAGCTGCAGGTTATCGTGCCCCTGAGGTGATTGAAACGCGTAAGCACACTCACAAGTCAGATGTGTACAGTTTTGGTGTTCTCCTTCTGGAAATGCTGACTGGAAAAGCACCACAACAGTCTCCAGGACGCGATGACATGGTTGATCTCCCAAGGTGGGTGCAGTCTGTTGTTAGGGAGGAGTGGACAGCTGAGGTTTTTGATGTGGAGCTAATGAGGTACCAAAACATTGAAGAAGAGATGGTGCAAATGTTGCAAATTGCCATGGCCTGTGTGGCAAAGGTTCCAGATATGAGGCCTACCATGGAGGAAGTGGTGAGAATGATTGAAGAAATCCGGCAATCCGATTCAGAAAACCGGCCATCTTCAGAAGAGAATAGATCCAAGGCGGAATCAACTGCTCAAACTCCATAATTAACTCTGCCCTTTTTCTTCTTTCCCAAGCAAATTGATTTCTTGAACATGTTTTTTTCAGGAAGCAACATTTAGTGGTATATAAGAGTGCATGAAACAGTTCTCACAGATGGAATTACTTCTGTTGTTTTATTCCCTAGGAAAGTTTATTTTCTTGGATTCTTGTGTATTAACGTTGTGATTCAATTGATGATCTTCATTCAAGAACAATCTATCTCCTTTGTTCTAATGATTGTTCAAAATGTGTATTTCTGAATCACCAAATCATGCCATGTTACGTAATTATATCATAAATAACTAATACCCTCTCTTATGTCTATTCATCTTTCAATAACAGTGTATACTACTGGTTTTTGGTTTTTAAACATCATCAATATTGAGTATTTTAAAATTAAATGTCTATTTAAGCCCCAAAACAATCGAGACAATAACAAAATCAAGAATAAAACATTGTTCGATTTTATTTATTATTAGTTTTATTGTATGATTCGTTTATTTTTATGAATTCTGTATGTAAAAGTCACTTCAAGCATTAATAGGTGGGAGACTCTCCCAAAATCTATTTATTATGATATAAATTAATGTCGGGTGTCACTTTCTTATTAATTCAGTTTTCCGCGTTCTTTTTTGCTGAAATAAATTTTGTAGCAGAAATACAGTCACAGAAAGAAAAACAAGTCAAAATTGAAACCAGAACCATCACTTTCCATAGGACCAAACGCATTTACCTCTTGCTTTCCCACTCACCTTCACATGATCTGTTTTAAACATTACTGCTATATACAGCTAGAAGCGTCAATAGCTTCCTTCTTCCACACACTGTTTTATATGCATATACAGAAAGACATGATAAATTCACAATAAATGTCAGAATTTGTGAAATAATGTTTTTCATAATTTTCTATTGGAAATGAATTTTATTAATTCAATTAATAAATTAATCATAAAATAATTATTCATATATAATTTAAATGTAATTAATATACACTTATATTTATATTATCATCTGTACATAAATTGTTTTATGCGATAACATATAATTTATTTACTATTCTTAAAAAATGTCACCATATTTTACTCAATATGACATTATCTTGATAGGTGCAGAACAACAAAGTTCAACTGAGTACATATTCTTTCTCTAGTGTGGAAATGATAATTTATTAAGTGTTTAGTTTAATGTTAAAAATTGATTCTGTTTTATGAAAGCCTTTCAACTAACCAAGTTTGCTGTAAGGGGTACCTTTCTTCTTTTTGTATTGGATGAGAATCTTTCCTTCTGCTTCTTCGTGCCTAAGTTGTGTGGCAGGCTCTTAATATGGATGTTTCCCATGATTTCTACGTAGCAAAAGTTAAAGATTGGATTGGTGGTCATTTTTATCAACCACATGGTTCCTTAGTTGTGTTTGCTGGTGGATTTGGAGAGTAAGAAACTCAGAATTTTTCAATGATCACAAAGTCTGGTCTAGGAGGTACATTTTGAACCAAATTAAAACTATTTATCATATTTCTTCAGACAATGCTACGAGGAAATCTCTAAAAATCCTATGTCCATTAAATGGTTTCTGCCTAAAGATGAGTTCGTTAGATTCAATACTGATGTCTCTTCTTGAGAGACTGTATTATGTGACAATGGCTAGGATGTTTAGGCTTTTGGAGGCATAAATTAATGTACAACCAACGTTCATGCAGTTTGTAAAAACAGTGAAGAGGATCTGAATCCAAAGGAATCAGAATAGGGTTCAAGTTCAGGCCCTTGAAAAATTGCCCCATCTTTAAAGAAATCAGAAATTGCTTCAAGCCTTAGAAGATTGGCCTCAACTGCATCCCCATCATCACCTGCATGTTGCGTGGCAGTGACACCACGTCCACATGCATGCATTTCAAGCAGAAAATCAGAAAGGTTATTTTGGAGAAAATGCTAGACCAAGTCTCTTTAGCACTAATTTTCTCTATTTGGCTCAATATCAAACTTGTTTTTCCGGCACTCTCTCTAGCTGTTTATTATTAAATTTAACCACTTAAATAAAAAAAATGAAAACAAGTGATAAATAGTTAGAATCATTGTAATAAAACTTCTCCATTTTACTTTAGAGAATAGGATCCAAATCTTTTTCTTTTTAGTGTAGGTTTCTTGAGTTTTAGAGACTCAGATTTCTTTTATTTTATTCATTTGGTTGAATTTGTGCTAGTTTTTGGATCATTGGATTTTATGCTAAGTGGAGAATGAAATTGTAGGTTGTTCCTCACTGCCGTTGCCTTTACTTAGCAGCACTACATTATGAACTAAAGTTGGAGTACACAGTGCATCAATAAAGAGAAGGATGGAAAGTTTGAGTAGTATATACATCAATTTCAATAGTGTTAGCACTCAGTGAATGTAAACAAATTAAATAAAAGTGCAATCAGCAGTGCTAAGAGGAGGTCAAGAAAGCATTGGACAAAAGCAGATCATGTTCATGTCACCTTTCGAGTATTCTATATAATCTATATTGAATTAACTAATAAAAGAAGCCACAATCACCATGTTCTTGAAAGACTAGTATCAATTATTGTCATTTTTGTTATCCAAAGATTTCAACAATGACTGCTTCTGCTTCTTTTTTTCCCACTTGCGAAAAGAAAGTTAGTTGACTGTGATTTTAGTTATTTAATTGTTTCAACCAAATCAATGACAGGAACAATTTTCACCATACTACTTCCATTACTTCTAATTGTTGGGCTTTTGCTCATCTTTGCCTTACATGGCCAAACCATCAATATTCGTCCTTCCCTTTTACTTTTCCTTGAGATGCTACCCTATAATTCATTGCTTTTTTATCTTCTCTTGTTTCTTCACTCATCTACCACATTCAGATTATGCTCATGTCACCTTATTGCCTAGTCTCCAGTACCAAAATTTCGTTGGTTTCATAACTCTGTACTCAAATTTTCTTTTGAGCTTTATACACCTTTGGATCACCAATAAAACTTTAAGCAGTTCTCCATTTCATCTACCTAGCTTTTATAGTTACATCTTTTTACTAAAAGGGTTTTTTTTTCTTTTTTATAAATTAAAGGATTCTCCAACTACCCATCATTAAGATAGAACAAAAAATGTTTTTTGTTTTTGTTTTGAGAAGTTAAAGAAAAGAGAACTAAGATAAACAAGGGTCAGGTGATTCTTTGGATTGATGGTAAGAAAGAAGTTTAAAAAAGGAAAGAAAAAAGTGTATATAAAATAATAAAAGTAGCATTAATAAAAACAAGGGTAATTTAGTTCTTAAAAATATATGATCCACCCTTTCCATGTTTTCTCTCAAAATTAGATGGAACACTTTTAGCTTCTTAAAAAACTTGAACCTTGAACCTATTTTAAAACCAGCTTCTTCTTAACTGCTTGTGGGCTTAATATCATCAGTTTTGGAATCAAATTGTTTTTGAAACAGTTTTGGACCTAAAACCCATTTAGAAACAGGTTTCAGATTGTTCACATTAAATCCAAACAACTTTATAGAAAATAATAGTTTGCTTTGGATTTGGTTGGGCTTTTTCAAAAATCCAAACCATACCCACTCCTACTGTCTAAAGTCAGCATTAACATGTACGTTGCAGAATCAGTTGGCATGACTTGATTTTTTAAAAAAATAGCAAGTTTTTTGCTCATTGAGCTGTACTACATGGATCAAACAGCACATCCATATTTTTATCAAAAACAAAAACTTAGAAATACTTTATGATAAGGGTATTAAATGGTTTCTCTTGTGGATATATTTCATTAAAAAGTTAAATTTTTTTGTATATAAAGTTTGTGATTATTATTATGACTAGTTTCAGTATTGTACTTGCATTGCACAATTGTCTTTGAACCAACGGGCATTGTGGATTGGATGCTAATAGGAAAGATTTTTCTTTAAAATCATTTTCTGTCTGAAATTTTGACTTGATGGATACTCTTTTATGTGGAAAAGAAATTGTCACTCTAATACTTCTATCTATTTTGTATGAAGCCTACGAGCAGAAAAGGAAATTAATACTTGGAAAGGTAAACATAGGGGTATAATCGGGCTCTGCTGGGTAGGATTTGAGGTGTTCTGAAGTCCAAACCACTCCCTCTCTTTCCTCTCTCACGCCTTGCTTGATTCCTGATCTCTAAGATTTATCTTTTTCATGCTAAAAAGAGCGAAAATGATCAAACAGCTTCTAGTTTAGATGTGATGTGATGACACTAACATGCTTAAAAAATTCAGGTTGTATTTCGGACTAAGGTGTTCCACCCAAACCTCAACAGCAGTAGCAGTATATCTCTTGACATTCTCAAGGAACAATGGAGCCCAGCACTAACCATTTCTAAGGTTTGATCTTACTTAGCTTATCCATCTTGATATTTATTAGTTTTGCATAAGGATTGCAGTTATATTCAACTTTCTGATAAAAGCTAGATGGATTTTCTGAATCACCATATGATATTTCAAAGTCTGTTATAAGCTAAATTAATGCATGTGTGAGTATTGGTGTATGTATTCTATAAGTTGTGCTGAGTAATCGCTTGTTACTGCTGAAATGAAAAATTTCAAAGCCTGTTGGGCTACTGGGGACTGAGGGTTGAGAAATGGGAGCTTATAAGTTAATGAACAGAGGTTATTTGATGTGTAAAAATTGTCTATTAGGATATGCATAACTGATTTTCATTTTCTTGACTTCAGATTTGTGTATGATTGTCTGTTAAAAGTTTTTAACTTCTGAACTGTTGACTTGAACAGTGGTGGTAACGTCTCCTTGATCAGCTGATTATATACTAAAGAAAATTTGATTATTTGGAAACTAATTCCACTATTTTTAGGTCCTTTAGTCAACTTGCTCATTTTTGAGGGATCCCAATCCCAATGATCCACTTGTACCTGAAATTGCACACATGTACAAGACAGAAATATGCCATGTGATGATGATGATCATTGTGGTTCTGTTCAAATGAAGCAGCAAAATCATAATTTATGTAAAAAAACAAAGTATACTTCTAATGAATTTCAATGCTTTCTTTTATTATTAGTGGAACTAGTAAGAAGAAGAAACCCGGTTGCCATTTTGTGAATATTTTCTTTGCAATTTCTGGTGTTTGAAGAATGAAGTGTTATGCAAACTTTTCTGCTTGTTGAGTTGATATTCCAAACAAGTAACAGTGGTATAATAATTACAACATAGACAGTAACTACTAAAATTTAACAAAAGAAAAATGAAATTATGAAAACTCATTAGATTTGAGCCTAGTCTATATATGCAGGTTTTTTTTTTCAATTTTTTTGGTGTTTCTTCCCAAACATCAGTCATGCATTAGGGGTACACAACAACTCATTTTATTCTCTAAAATCTTAGTTAGACATTAGTTTGTTATGGTAGAAGTGGATGTTGCAAATACCAAGGTATCTGATATCTAGTAAGGTCTGTCTTTCAACATTATTTTGATGGAGACAGTCCAACCACAAACTTGTTACAATAATGAGGAATATATTTGTCCTTTGGTATAAAAGGAAAGTTAAATCACTTGGGCGTGTTTACTGTGAGTTTCATACTTAGAAAATGAAAGGCGTGTTATGGATATGTTCAATTATAAGTGTCTTCTTCAGATTTTTTTTTTTTTGATCGATAAGAACTGGCACTTCATGTAGCTATGATGTGATGCCGAAGAAGAAGTTCTTCACATGTTTTCTTCCCACTTTATTAATTCATATCATTCTCATTAAAAATATCGTTGAATCATGATTAATCTCCTATTTTCTCTTGCCAAATCACGCGATGAAATTAGACAAATATCTAAATATAGGTGAAGGGTCGGGTTGACTAGTGATTTAAAATTGTGGTGCATGAAAAATGCATAGTTGAAAAGTTCTGGCATTGGAGCAGGAGTGAGACACGTTTGTGGTGAGGTCAAAACTAGTTGCAACTATTGAAGTCAGTGGTTGATACAAAATTGAAAGACTTGGAGGAAAAGTTTGCAAAAAGAGTAATCAAAAGACTCTTGACTTGGTTGACAAGCAAATTGCGGGGTCACCCTTGTGACATGTTTTGGCTCTCCCAGAAGAGTAACACCACACGTTTAACTATCTACCAGGTTTATTATGCCTTTGCTTCTCCTTCAAGCCAAAGGCTAAAACTCAACCTTTAAATTAAGATCCTTCATATGCAAATTCATGTAAATTATAGCCATTACAAGTATGCTAGAAAGATCTTCACTGTGTGATGTTCATAGTTTAAAATTGAATTTCTTCATACCACACCCATATGAAAATTTCCTAAGTCAGTAAAGCAGTCCTTTTCTCAGACAGAAAAAAAAAATTATGAGGAGCTTTACTGTTCAAAGGAAACTTAGAATAGGAGTAGTAAATGAAAATATTTATTGTTTTTACAGTATATATATTCAAAGAGACATAATAGATAACTTATTGCTTTAAAATCTGAGCAAATAATTTCTTCATAAAATGCCATTTAAAAACGACAATTGATCTTAAAAGAAGTGTCCATGTCTGATTCTGATAATTAGAATTAAAAAAAGAAAAAAGACATACGTCTTTGACGATTGAGAATCGTTTGTTTTGCCCTTCGAACAAAGCAGAGGTGGTCAGAGGACGAAGGGAGACATGGGTGTGTCATGGTCTTCCAGCTTTGTGTTTTGTTTTTATTTTAGTTTATGCTATCAAACCCTAACTTTTTAACATTTTTATTTTATTTTTATATAAAAATAATACTATGTAAAATATAACATAAAGTGACTATTAATAAAAACGGCCCAATTATTTTTTCAGTATTATAACATTGATAGAGAATAATAGAAGGACATACATAGTTTAATTTCTTATATATGTTTTAAAGGAGTTTAATTTCTCATTTTACGAAAACTTTTTGTCAAGAGAGGTAAAATTGGTAATCTTTATACTTTGAAGATTAGTTTTACCACTTCCAGTTATGAGTATACTTTTAAAAAAAAATAGAAGGAATAATTTTCATATTAAATCATCTAATTTAAAAATTATAAATATTATAATTTTTTTTTTTTACACATCTCACTCTGTTATAAATTTAAAAAATATGCGAAAAATGAAAAATTTAATGGTAAAATGTGGAGAAGAAAACTCGAGTGATAAAATTTACAAATTGATGATAATTAAGTGATAAAACTTACAACCATGCCTAAAATTTTTACTTAACTAAATTAAAAAATTAGTGAAAAGAAAATAAAACTTAAAAAACACTTTTGTTAGGAAAAGAATTAGGTTGAAACAGTGGCTTGAGTTTAATAGCATATGTTTTAGTTACCGGTTTAAATATACGCCTGATTTAACCCTAATCATACAAATTCTTGTTTGTTGGTTTCACAGTATGAAAAGTATCCTCTGCATGTCATTTGTGAAGAATTTAAAATCACCATAATTAATTCCACCAACATTTATCACTTTGTTATATTTCTTTTTATCATATCTCATCAAATATCATAAATGTAGTCCTTTCTCTTCTTTCTATTTTTCTCTGGGTATCAATTAGCATTTAAGTATGGAGGATGGTTTTACCTGAAATCACAAATGTTTTAAATGGTAAGAGTTTTTCTATTTGCAGATTCCTAGTCCCAAATGCAATTGCGGTAAGTTTAGCGTTGAAGTGTATCGGGCTTCGCGGTTTTAGATGAAAAAGAAAAAGGAAAATCAAGTTTCTCGGCCACCACAGAAATTTGGTTTGGTTGGTGAAATAAAATCCGTGCATAATGATATTCGCACTTTTTGTTGCAGATAACTAATGCATACAGCGGAGCAGTGTCCTGCGAGCTCCGGGTAGACAAATGCTGCGCAAGTTTGTACTGAAAGTACTCTGTTACAGCCTCATCATGAGTTGGACTAACCCAACCCACCACTTTCCTTGCTAAATAATATACTTTTTTACATTTACTTCTCAAAAATCAGTGTTCCAATATCTGTAAGTTTTCATCAAAGGCTTGTTCAGAGTGGTGGCAGAAAACAGAAACAATGAAACGCCAAGATTCTAGGGTATCTTATTAGAACATTCAAGTATGCTGCATAATCAATTAGGTCAATTTCAAGAGTATGCTTTCAGTGTTTTTGGGGGTGATTTTTCATATTCTGTTCGTACCGTGATATCTTTGAAGGGATATTTTTGATAGATGCAATCGTAACATGTTACGTCATCTCATATACGAGACGAGATCCTAGACACAAACACGATTACTCAACCCTTAAATTAAAGTTGAATTGGGAAGGATACAATTAAATATGAATAGAGTAAACATTCATGAAACTAAGTAAATATATTAAAATATTTTTGACACTTATTTTTCTTGTCTCACGATTGTAGTTTATTGAAGCACGTTGGCAAAACTATAAAGCCAGAGAGAGAGACACATTGACACCAATTTGGACGTTAGAGGAAAAGTTTCGAAAGTCGGGACTGGTCAAATGCGTTTCGCGCGGAGCGAGCTAAGGTTGAAGAAGGTGTAGTAAAGTTTGGGAGATTTTTTGGAGTGTGTTTGTGTAAGGGCTTGAGAATGAAACGAAGGTTGGGGTAATAAAATAGGTTGAAAAGTGAAAAATAAAGTTGAGGAGAGGCATGACCCATTGGGAAGCATGGCCTTGTGCATATAAGGCCCGCTGGAAGTAAAAGAAGAAAATGAAATTAGGTAGGGTTTAAAAGGAGATGATTATGAATTTTGAAGAGTAAAAGGTGAAAGGGTTAATTGAGGAGAGTGGGAGTAGGAATATGTTAGTGAGTGAATGAGTGAGTGGGATTTTGATGTAGAATAAGAGTGGGATTTTAGTTGAGGGAAACGGACATTAGAGAAGGAGGGGGGAAACTTAGGTTGGGACACGTCACCACTGGCAGCTGGAACATGGAACCTATAATTTTTCTACTCCCGACAAAGACACATTTACACACACGCACACTCTCGCGAGTCACCACCCTCCACTCACTCACACTCCTTACCTCACTCCATTTCAATTCCCTCTTCAAATCCAAAACCCCACTCTCACGAGAAAAATGTTTTTCTCCATCAACCAATTCAAAAACACTACCCCGTGCACTATAAATAACCCTTACCCTTTACCCTTGCATCTTGTTTTCTTCTCCTTTTCTCTCAAACCTTCCACTCTCTCTCTCTCTCTCTCTCTCTCTCTCTCTCTCTCTCTCTCTCTCTCTCTCTCTCTCTTCGCTCCGGTTGCCATAAACTCATTTCTGCCCTGCGTTCCCGCCATAACATCCTCTGTGATCGCCAAGGATTCAAGGTTCGGCCTTGAATTCTTGAACCTTGTCTGCTTCACTCACTCACGCTTACCCCGTGTGTGTTAGAAGATCCTTCCAGGAAAAGTGGAGTGAGATTTCATTTGAAGCGCATCCAAGGTTGGCCATATTCTCTTCTCTTTCTCTCCCTCTCTTGGAATATATCTCTAGAAGAAAAGCAAAAGTTGTTAGTTGTTACCCATAAACATCTTGGTTTCTTTCTGCATCACCACCACCAAAAAGTTCTCAAACGTCTCAATTCTCCCCAGCATATACATCTACTTGTCCACTTTTTCCCCATACCCTCTAAATTCTCTCACTCTTTTAAACCCACTCTTCATGCACTCCTACTTCTCCACCACCACACCACAACCTTCCCTCTGCTCCCTCTTACTCTCACACTCACTCAAACATAAACAACCTTGACAAAACATCACACTCTTCACTCTTAAATACTTCACTTTTTTCCATCTCTCTCAACTCAACCCTTCAGGCATGTCCGTACACTCAACACTGACCCTCCACCCCAAGACCCTCTCCACCCCAAGTTCCCATTTTGACGATAACCCACCATGCAAAACCAAGACCAAAATCCAAAGGAGGCTCCTTCGGATCATAATCACCGATCACGACGCCACTGATTCTGACTCCGACGACGAATTACAGCAACAACCAAACAATCCAACAAAAACAAGAAAAGTGAAGAGGGAAATTACCCAAATCAGCATGCACCTTCCTCTCTCTGATAACTCCTTTTCTTCTTGTTCGTATTCTTCTGCATCGGCTTCTGCTTCCACTTGTTCCTCCGAACAAGCCTCAAAGTGCAAGAGACCCAAAAAACAGCCACCCTCCTCCGCCGCAGCCCGCCGTCGCAGCAAGTTCCGCGGCGTCCGTCAGCGGCCGTGGGGGCGTTGGGCCGCCGAGATCCGCGACCCCAACCGCCGGAAACGTCTCTGGCTCGGAACCTTCGATACAGCGGAGGAAGCCGCCACCGAGTACGACAAAGCAGCCGTCAAACTCAAGGGCCCCAACGCCGTCACCAACTTCCCCCTCACAACGCCACCTCCGGCGCCGGCGTCCCCTGTTACCGCCATCGATAGCTTCAGCACCGACGGCGGCGTGTCGTGCTGCGGCGTGTCGTACTGGGGCTGGGTGTCCTCGCCGACGTCCGTTTTAGCCAACGACGACTCGACGCCGTTCGACGATTTCCGTTACGGCGACGTGGACGCGTTCGGGTTCCACATCGACGCGCCGCTAAGTTTGGCGGACGACGCGCTGACGTGTCATCACGGGAAGGAGGAGGATGAGACATCGTTCGATGAATTCGATCTCGACGAGTTCATGACGTGGCCTTACTAAAAATCTCAGGGATAGTTTGGTAATTATACCGTGTTCGCTCATCGCTACAGTGTGAAAGTTGAAATTCCGAAAATGCCCCTCTCGTTATTGGAGTTTGAAATTTTGTCGTATTCGTTGGAACTTTGGAAGAGTGTAGATTTGTAATCCCATTTACTACCACCTGAAACGGCGATTCTTTATGTCGTATTTGGCAGAATTTAATTTGTAATTATCATGAAAAAGATAAAAAAAAAAAAAAAAGATATATATCGAAAAAATTGAAGTGTCAAAACTAGTGAATGACAAGAGGAGAAAGGAAAGATGGTGTCTTCAACTAAGAAAGGATTATATTGTAGTTTGGTATATAAATTTTGATAATTATTAAAGAGATTTTGATGTTATCTATATATAATGATAGGTTAGTGAAAAGGGACACGTTGAAAAAAAAATTGGCTGCAGAATCGGAACCATCAATGTTCATATTTGAATCATTGTATTACAATTATCAGATATTTAAAATTAAAATTTATTTATTATTTTTTGGTTTGGTTTAATTGATATCTTACTTTATGAGTTATTTATTTGCATGCTTGAATTCGGAAAGCAGAAAAATCATACCAATTTCTTAGTGTTGTTTAAATAAAATGCATAAGATTCTTCCAAGTGGGACTCTAGTGATTTTTGAAGTATACGATGTTGATTTATCTTGCTAAAGAATAAATATTAAAATGCATATTCTAAAAATAATTGACTTGGAAAGAGAAAAGAAAAGTCATGAACAACTATTCGAACTTAGTGTCTGGTATATGTTTTTTAAAAGTTAGCCAATATAATTCGTATTATAATCATATAATATTCACATCTAATCACGAATTGGAAAACATTAATGATTCACCATACCATCAAAATTTAATGAGTTTCCATTTCTGAGGAGAATCAACGAGTAAAAGAACAAGATAATCTATATAATTATAGGACTAATTTGTTGTATTTTTTGTTTGATATATATAACTATTCTTTTTAAATTACATTTTTTTTAATCCTTAAAAGGGTCTCAAAATTGTATGGTTATTATTATGTTGTAAGAAGAAGCTTTTTCTATAATTAGTATTTGTATATCAAACCCTTTTATAAAAAAGAAATCAAATAAAGTATTACTACACACTAATAAGTTGGATTGAATTAATTTTATAGATCAATTTTCAATACTACAAGTAACAAAATGATAGATTTAATGTCTTTGAAGATAAATTTAAATAAATATACTTTAAAATTATAAAATAAAAATATTATGCAAATTATTAAGGAGTTTTTTCTTTGTTTTTGTAAATTTTAAAATTTATAATTAAAAGAAGCAGACAAAATATTTTAACAACCAAAATTAAAATAGTAAAATTTTCATATTACAGAAACTAAAACAGTAAGTTTTTATATCAAAGGATCTAAAATAATAAAATGAATATGTTATAAAAAATATTTATATATGTAATATAAAACTATCTTATAAAATTATTATTTATTATACTTGTGATATTTTTTAAATATTAATTTACAAAAAAATTATATAAATATGAAAATGTTTTCTGATACATCTATTTTATTAAATATGATTCTTATAATAAAAAAATTACTGTTTTGATTTTGATATTAATGTGTTATTTTGTGTCACGTGAAAGAAATAATACATCTCTGTGATACATAACATCATGTATGACGTAAGATTGTGAATCAAAACAATAAAGTTTTATATTACAATCATCAAAATAAAAAAAAAAAACATAATAATAATAATTAAGAAACAATAATATATTTGATTCTATTTATTCATAAATATAAGCAAACCTATCAAAACTAAATATTCATTAAAACAAAGTAAGGTATATATATGCATTGTTATCTTTCATTTTTATGCAACTAAAAACAATATTCTTTTCTTTTTCTACAAAATTTCTTAACTTTCTATTTTCCATTTCTTAAAATATAGTTTTGCTTTCTTTTATGTACCACCAACCATGCCATTAAAAACTAGAGAACCATGAATTCGGCTCATTTTGAATATATTACATTAATTGAGCAAAGTTGAAACATTAAAAATTGGTTTTTGTCAATTGGGAGCAAGTAATGATAAATACCAAATTGTATATTAATAGAGAAAAGAAAGTTATAATAAAATCCTTTATGAACCGATCATAGATTTAAGTCTAAGTGTAATTAATCAAAGGGTATGAATAAATAAAAAAAATAAATAAATAAAGCAGTGAGTACAGTTGATGCACATGAGTAACTAAAAATTTATTTGATATTTGAGAATGGCTGAGTCTTATCATCCGATGCCAATTTTATGACACAATGATAGCCCTAGAGCGGATGCATTCAAAATAAAGGTCCTAAAGCAACATAATAATCAACAAAAAAAGTTCAACAACTTGCAAGCTTTATAATTAAATATCATAAATCAAAATAATGTTCGTGGAAGAAAAACAGAACAACACTTCCTTGTTCTTTAAATTTGATAAATATCAGGTGTTACTTATTTAAAAAACAACAACTTTTGATTACAAAAAACAACACCTTATAATTGATCATAAACAAAAACAAACTATATATGTTGGTCCATTTTTCTTTGGATTAATTTTCCTTTTTTTTTTTTTTTGAATTATTTGAATTAGGATATTACTAATGAAGATTGAGAAGGGGAAGTACATTAATATTCAACCATGTCAGCATCATATTTCTCTTTAGGCTTCAGCAATCAAATTTATAGTTGACATCCATACTAACCTATACATTTCTTTCTTTCTTCTTCTTTTTCTTTAACATTGTTGTTAGATCTATAATTGCTTCGCTTCATAATTTTGACTTCGTACTACATGAATATAGGATTCATCATCAAATATTTACAGCTTCCACTTCAGAATTTATTCTGTCATTCAAAGCCAACATCAATACAAAAATTTCATATATTTAACTACTCAATTATGTTCTATAATTTTAATATATAAAAAATTATTATATTTATTAAAAAAATTTAAATTAACTAAAAATAAAATTAAGTAAAATATAAATATCATTAAATTTATAATATTTTTTATATTATATTATAATTTTATTAATAAGATTATTAAATCTAAATTTTAAAAATAAATTAAATTTATAATATTTTTCACATTATATTATAATTTTAATAACAAAATTATTAAATTTAAAATTAAGTTTTATGTTAATTTAATCAACATTATATTATTTATAATTCTATTCTATAATATTAATAATCTTACGAAAATGAAAGTTAATTTTATGCAAATTTTACAATCTATTACCTATTATTACGTAGCAATAAAATATATATATATATATATATAATAATAATAATAATAATAATAATAATAATATTATTATTATTATTATTATTATTATTATTATTATTATTATTATTATTAATAATAATAATAATAATAATAATATTATTATTATTATTATTATTATTATTATTATTATTATTATTATTATTATTATTATTATTATTATTATTATGTTTATTAAATTTAACACTAGTCAATTTAAAACCATATTTAATAACAAAGTAATTTCTGTTTTTTTTTTAAATTTACCCTAATTATGAATAAAAATTAAATTGTATATCATAATATTTAAATAATTTATTTTGTTATTTTAAAAAAAATTATAATCTCTATTCATGTTTTTTTCATACAAAACTCGTTTATCAAAATAATAATATTTTTTATGCTTTAATTAGTTGTGCAGGTAAAAATTCTATTAGGTTTGTTACTTTCTTATTAATACTTATTTTTAATCAACATTAAATGTACTTAAATGTTTACAAATCACAATCAAAACAACGTTATATTATTTTGATTAATTCCAAAACGGGAATATTTTGAATGTTCATTTTATCGTTAATAAATAGCTACAACTTTTAAGTTTCCATACAATAATTACTAAATAAAATGCAATATATAAAATTGTACTATTTAAACAAAAATAGCTAAACTCATTAATATTCTCGTACGGGTCAAAACTAAACCTACTACTTACCTGCAACTTCTGACAGCATCTTAGCTACAATTCTAGATCACATTTATAAAAGCTTTTATATATATATAATTACGAAGGATCGCTAATTATTTATTTTTCAGAAAATAAAATTAATTTTTTTAATTTTAAGTTTTTGTTTTGTAATAAAGTGAAGAAAAACTTCATGACATTTTGTGTAGAGATATTAATGATGAGAATATGTTATCTATATTAAAAAAATGGTGGAAGAAAAAAAATTTGTAATTATGAAGAACTTGGTAAGATAGATATGTGAATGTGAAGATGTTGATTGGGCCAGTTCAGCAAGATCCTTTGAGAACCCCATTTTTTTACTGCAATTATGGTTCCCTTGTCATCTTCCTCCTTTTCAGTTTTTACATGTCTCAAGATGAGACCAAATCTAAGTTTGATTGAACAAAGCTTAAAGACAAGTAACAAAGTGGGTCCCTGGGGCCCATGAGCCCACCAATAGGTGGCTCCACAGTTAATTACAATAATAGCGCTCGGGCCCACCAAGCTGCTTCGTGCTTCAACATAATGGCCTCTCCATTGGGCCTGGGCCCCCACCCAATAAAGTGTTACCGGCGGCTGAAGCTTCCCAATAGTAGACACTAAGAAGTTTCAAAGGCTGAGATACTTGGACTTTTGAGTCACATAAAACTATTTTTTTAATATAATAATAATAATAATAATAGTAATAATATTTAACATTATTATTATTAATAATATTGCTCCACATTAGTTGCATTTATTATATCATATGTGTCTCTTAATGAATCTGTTGACAATCATCTGAAATTAACAAGGAAGATTTGAAACATATCTATTGCGTGGGTGCTGTTATTGTTTCCTAAAATGTCATTTTTTACTACCTTATCTTCTGCTAAACCTAATCAAATATAGCTGGATCCAAGTAATTACTACTAACTTTTTCAATTTAATTAAACTCTCATATTAACATGTATCATAATCAATCATTTAATATTAAAATAAATAATATTTTGGATGTAGTAACATTGTAGTTACGATTACCCTAATGAAACTAACAAAGTTCATCTTAAACAGTCTTGATCCAATTGATGAGGATGAAGAGGATTTGTGAAGTAATTGAGGGGAAAAAATGGTGTAAAAGATGATGAAAGTTGAAAGGAGATGAATGGGGTTGATTTGGTGTGTCCCACGGTTGGTGACCAAAACAGATACGAAGTTGAGAAAAAAAACCTAAACGTGACGACCCACCTCCCCTATCCTACGTAGCCGCCATCCACTATCTTCATTATTATTTTCAAAAAAAAATTTGTAAATAATTACGTTGTATTCTATTGTCATAACGTAGGAATTAAGTGAAAGCATGTTTATAGTACTAGATTGCAATTTGTGTCCAATAATTTGGCATTATTAAATGCTCACGCACTGATTCAAATCAACTCATTCTGAATATTCATTTCTTCTTCTGGATGCAGATAAGAAGAAGATCCTTCCAAACAAAACAGTGTCTTTGCCTCATTGGGTAATCCACATCTTCACAAAATTTACTCACATACATCACAATTAATTTAATTATGTCTCAAATTTTCAAATTTAACCATAATTTTCAAATTATTTTAATTATAGACTTTTCGTGTAAAATAATTTACAGTATCAGATAATTAGAAATTACTTCTACTCTGTTTCTAAAAAATTATTATAAAAAGTAATAATATTTTTATAATAGTTTTTAACTAGACAACAGTGTTTCACACTGACGGTAAACAACTTTTTTTATATCTGTATATAAATTTTTTAATACTTTTAACGATTAATTTTTTAATCTTAAATTCAGTTTTTACTTTATCTTTTAAATTCATGTTATATTTATACTTTAGAGAAACTAAAACTAAAGCCTTATAATTTTTTTTTTCTAGATTTTATGGTTTAATTACAAGAATGCCAAGTTATATGCTTCCTAGGTATATATATAT
Source organism: Macrotyloma uniflorum (assembly GCA_016859785.1). NCBI lineage: Eukaryota > Viridiplantae > Streptophyta > Magnoliopsida > Fabales > Fabaceae > Macrotyloma > Macrotyloma uniflorum. Next base: position 2,873,694 of record BDMB01000011.1, read on the forward strand.
ATATATATATATATATATATATATTTATGAAATCATGATTAAACCAAATCTTAATCGAGTTATGTTGAAGGAAGAACTTGTTTGTTTTATTTATAGTAAAAATTACTTTATATTAAAAATATGTATTTCTCTTGATAAAAACTTCAAAGCAAAAATAGAATTTGTACAAAAATAACATTTTTAATTATTTTGAGAGCTATTTTTCACATGTTCTAAAAACACACTGTAATTATAAATATATTTTTTATAATAATTAAATAAAAATATCATTTCGGTTCTTCTAAAATATCTGTAATTTGTTTTTGCATGGAAATTTTAGAGAGAAGAAAGTATATATTTTTTGTTTTATAAATTTTCTTGAAAAACTCTTTCATATAGTTAAAAAAGTTAAAGAAACTGAACCATTGGCAACACCATTTGTCGAGTTATCTACTCTGTTTTGTTTGATTCAGTTGATGGACACATTTAATACTGTAAGAGAAAGAGACCATAAAGTTTAAATTGCATGAACAGCTCAAGTGGCTGCTTTTGCTAACCATCAATCAATTTCACCACCTTTTCATTAACCATACAAAGAAAATGTCACTTCTGATTCTGTTCCTACAATTTTATCTGCATTTTTAACTCACAGGTTTTACTCTCATGTGTCTACTACACAAAGACAAGGTTGTTTCTACACATATACTTCAACTACGAGCAATAATTTTGTGTTTTTTCTCCTTTTCCCTCTCCATCATTTAAGTCCAAAAGGACTCTTCAATCTTCTCATGAGCCTTTATTATTTTACAAATGGGTGGGGAAAGAGACTTTTCTTCCTTCTATTACTGATTCGTGCATTATTACAATCTAGAAGGAAGCAGCTAGGACCAAAATCATATCTGGGTCTGCGACATAATTACACCTGTAGAGATATGTTTCTGTGCTTTTAAATATTTTCATTGATGGGAGACCCAGCTATCGAAGCAAATAGTACATTTTCTTTTCTGATTCATAAATCAATTTAATATACAATGTTTGTACAATTCTTTCATTTTTACATACTGTATATAACATCTTTCATAATTAGTATAATCAAAAGAGAAATACGAAGAAGAGAAGAAAGTGTGTATATTTAGATGACTGATGTGACAAAAAGTGAAAAAAAAAAGTGAATTAGAAGAAAGTATTGTGAAAATGTGATATAATAATATAATTATTCAAAGGGGCACCCTAAGATTTCGCAATCTGAATGGTACATTGAAATGAGGGTACATGTTGAGTAGGGGAATCACGGAAGGCCATGAGGGGTAGGAAAAAGAAGAAACAGAGTTGAGAAATTTACATGGAAAAGTTAGAAACATGTTGATGGAGTAGCCATAATGTGGCATATACAGATTCAGTTTCATCCACATGGAGATAATTGCCATTCACTTGACACTGTGATGCTAATGGGTGGCTACAAAACCCCACTGCTATCTTTCTTTCCCAATTAACATCCTCTGCATTAATCATCACTATCTCTTCGATCACAACATGTCAACCATGAAAATTGGATTGGATTTGATGCCACATTTCTCCTTTTAGAGGTCACCCATGTTTGCCAAGTCCCTTCATTTCACACTGCAAATTTCTTGGTTTGTCTTTACTCTTTTTGCTTTTATGTTTTCTTTTCTAGAAGAAATAGTGTGAGATACAGTCACACATTAAGTTCTAGGATTTCTTCACATAAATAAGCTCAATACTATATACACATCAAAATTTAACAAAAACTACGTACGTTAAATCGAAAGAAAGGTCTTGCTAGAATAGACTAAAATGATTCTTATAATATATATGTTTCATTCTATGTGATTATGTTCATCTAATTTATCTTGGTCAATTCCAATATGCCGCAAAGTTAGGAAAGGTTTGGTGAAGGATAGGAACAAGCTTTTTGTACGAGACAAAACTAAAGGAGAAGATGAGGGAAAAGTAAAGAAAAGCAACTGCAGATGATTTTTTTGGTTAATACTTTTCACTACAATTCTTCAAAGTTCAAGCTACCTAAGAAACCAATTGTCGACGTTGTTCTTCGCCAAATCATTTATTTTAAAATCATAGAGAGAAAAAGAAGAAAAAGATTTTCCAATACTCCTTGTTTGCGACCATGTATTCTCATTGACTACGTCTTGTCAAGACCATACAGACCAAATGAACACCACATAATGGAACCAAAATCAACTCAAACCTTCAAATTCTTAAGCATTTGGAATTTAACAATTTCATGAAAAAAGAGAAACTTTAAGCAACATTTCTTTGTTTGTCAGAAATTACAAAAATTGTTAAATGATCAGGCCATGATACGATGATGAAAGGGTCATAGAAAATAGTAGAAAGTAGAAACAAGTCTGATATATAATATGCCTTTACCCTCACGCAAGCGCATGAAATACTGTTCATACGACAAAGACAAAAATGTTGGAAAGTGCGTTGAGGAGGAAAAATTCAGAAACCCAATTAGCTTCCATATCACCCAAATTTATGGTTATAAATAGTTTAATAGTCAATTTCAGTGAATAAGGGTTCCGAATAAGACAAAACAGCTGGTAAATGTGATTAATCAATAAAGTGAAGAAAAACAGAAAAATCTTGCATAAGGGTCTTTTTATAGTTCAAAATCCTATGACTGTGTTTTCTTAAAAATCTGTCGGTCTTTTCGTCCTTAAGACCCGTTCTCTCTCAGTGTTGTCCAAAATCTGTTATTCTCTGTTGAGAGTTGATGCAATCTTCTGAATGCACAATTTTTGTTAGGCAGTCAAATTTAGAGAAGAAGTTGAAGATTGACCCTAAATTTATTGAACATGTCATGATTTCCATTAATTAATGTGTTGATGGGTGTGTGTGTGTTTTTGAGATAGGATTGGAGAGTTGAGGATTGAATAAGACTTGGAAAGAAAGGGGGAATGAATCTTAAAACTGGGCCTTCAGCTTACCACATATTTGGTCACACACGTCAAGCACAGGTCCAATTCCACACAAGTTGATGACTTTCAAATTCCCAATTCCCAAGTTTATGTCTCTACTCACCCTTTAATTTAGATATTATATCTCCTCATTAGGATCAATTACAGATTCTTTATTCTTCACCAATTGCATCTCTTTGATGGGTTTTCTCACTGCAATTTCTCTTTCTACTTTTCAATTCTCTTTCTATGATAATCTAAATGCCATACAAAAACTTTAGTCAATATAGTCTTCTCTTGTTTTCCTTTTCTTTTAAATTAGGTCAAATTTAAGATTTTGATTTCTAATTTCTAATTTAAGTGTTGGGCCAATTTTTAAAAAATAAAAGTATTTTTTTTCACGGCTTCTTTATGTGTGTACTTAAATATAATTTAAAAACTTTTTGATTTTTTTTTTTATCAACATCACACTAATACTCCTTATTATACTATCATGCTAAAATATTATAAAGTGTATTTCTATAAAAGTAGTTATTGTAAACATTAAAAAAAAAAAGGAGTATTAGGTAGAATTATATTTATTATTATTTTTGGCAAAATTTATGTGCAGATATATTTGTAATAATTAGTGTACTTCAATTGTGTTGAATATAAGGTCTTTTTGCATGTGCACTCTGCACATTGGAGACTCAGGTGACTTTGAATTGTATATAAGGTTTCTTTGACTAAAGGTCAACACTATAATTTCACACTATTAAATTTGAAACTAATATTAATACGTTATATTAAGAAAAATTAACATGGATAAAATTTAGAAGATGGAAAAGTAGAAATGGACTTTGTAGATGTTATTGAATTTTGCAGCATAGCATTAATTTAATTTTACCTACTGCAACTTCTTCTCATAATATTTATTCTATTTTGACTTAGAGTGAACCAATGCCATTAATTCGTCGGTGACTCATGGCTTCAGTTGTGACGTCCTGCAATTTATTTCAGTTTTTTTTTTTAATTTCTTTTCCATGGAATATGCTTTTTCTGCATACCTGCAATTGATTATGGTTGATCGAGGTTTCGCATTTTTTTTAATAACAAAAACTCATTTTACATATATTTTAGACTTAATTAGCTTTTAATTTTGTCATTAACTTTAATAACGATGATATCATATACCATTATCACATATTATTCTATTTATTTTTTTAAATGATAACTAAACTCCAAGTTTTTATTATGTTTGTATCCACTCACTATGTTTTCTTCTCTGCAATGGCCCACTAATAGACTCTATAGGCCCATTGAAAGGCCCAGAGTCGAAGCCCAACCATACCCATAAAAAAAACACAAAATAGAAAAGGAAAAAAAAGGGAGTAGTGGAACGCAGAGTTTTGCAGCGGAAAGAAAGGGTTTTTCATTTCGCAACCACCGGCCGCACTCTTGGTGTCGAGGGATTCCATTATCTCTGCTCTCACTTCAACGCTTTTCTCTGCGCTTTCAGGTTCCTTTCGTTTTCCCTTATCTAATATATATTCCTTTTATTTTCTCTCTTTTTTCTGTTCGCTGATGTCTGTACCGAATCGATTTCAATTTGTTTTGCATTTTTCGTTCTTCGATGTCCAAAATCGGTGCTATTTATTGCGCTTCTTTCTCCATTTACAGTTATCCGTTTCGATGTGTTTCTGGATTTCTTTTCTCGCATCTGTACGGCCTGCTAGGTTTTGTAATTTAGGGAGAACTAATCGTTTACTTAAAGATGTTTAGAGCACACCGTAAGCTAATTAAAAGAAGCACGTAGTTGCTTTTGGATCTGTGATTTTCGTAATTTCTGTAGATGAAGGCTCCTCCTGCTACTCGTGCTCAATTTGATAAGATTCTCGTTGTGCATTAACGATTGAGGGTTTGGGTTTTTGTTATGTTTAATTAGGTTGTAAAACTCGTTTCGTTTTAGTATTCAACTGTTCAATCAACAAGGTTCTCTTGCGTTTTCTTTTTCATTATTTTTCCCTCTTTTCGATTATTGGTTTGTAGCACTTTGGGAGTTCGTGACTTTCCCTAGTAGAACAAAGAGTGTTATTGGTTTCCTATATATAAGCGATGTTTTGACCAAGTTTCTAAATTTGCAAAAAAAATTGATTTAAAATATCTTCATTACTCTTTTTTGTATCTCTTCCTAATTATCTAATTATTTACAAAATTATTTTGCATGTGTTGCAGCAATCATGGCGGATGAAGCACAAAATGAGATGAAGGAGGAGATTCCAGAAGTGAGTTCATTAACCCCTTAATTATCCATATAACTTAAAATGCTTTCCCGCTGGGTGATTTATTAGGCCAAAAAATTAGGTTTTTTCAATTTAGTTCTTGTAGTAGTATCATCATCTGATGCATGAATTGTGTTGCATATTTCGGTCACCGTTTAACTTTGTTAGTTGAGACTTTAGTTTGTTGTAGCAGTATCATCATCTGATGCATGAATTTATAAATCACAGATTGTACCTTTTGACCCTACCAAGAAGAAGAAGAAAAAGAAAATTACAATTGTTGATCCTGCTGATGACCCTGTGGACAAATTGGCTGAGAAGACAGAAAACCTCGCAGGTTTGCAAAAATAAAACAAGCACTTTCCTTTTGTAGTTATGTTTTCAGTTCTATCTGGCTATTGTGCATATGTATGAATCTCATTTATTTTTCACTTGCAGTTTCTGATGGGGTTGAGGCTGCATTTACTGGTTTGAAAAAGAAGAAGAAGAAGGCGGTAAGTCATCATATTTATGATTAATGTGGTCTTTCTGTTTCCAATGCATAATTATATCTCTTCAGAGTTTAAGTTTTTCATGTAGCTAGTTTTTTTGTCGGAAGCAATTTGAAATCTGATGTTGTTTGATTATAGGTTGAAATCAGTAACTTGAATGATGAGAGTGGAGATCCAATTGAAGATTTCGATGGTGAGCAGCATATACCTGTGTAAATATTTTGTTTTTGTGAATAGTGCAGGAGTTTGTATTTTGTTCTAACTGAAGTATGTTTTGAGGGGAGCTTATTGAACACTTATTATCTGGTAAACTTTTGCTTTTAGATCACGCTGATGATGATGAAGGAGAAATGGTTGTTCCTCAGGCTCGTTATCCCTGGGAAGGGAGCGATCGTGATTATGAATATGAGGAGGTTTGTCATATTTGAAGTGTTTTTCTCCTGCTATAGTGAATTCTCCACTTAAATGTCAACGTGAGACTTGTTTTTTTGGTTGATTTTATCTTCATCACTTTGATGAAAAATTTTTCTGAGCTTATTTTAATTTTCTTCCATAATTCTGATTATTTATTTTGTGGATATGCCCTTACATGTCTCAACATTGTTTTAGTAGGTTAATGATGTTAGGGTGTATTGACAATGCTTTAGATTCTTTTATATGCTTGAAATTTTTATCATGGTAGCATTCATTTTATGTAAAGATGATGATTTATGTGTGCCTTGTAATACATCTGATTATGAAGGAATTTGTGAGTGCCTTGTGATACATCCTTCTTGGATCAAGAAATGTCAGTTTTCTATAAACCTTGTACCGTCTGTATGGAATTTTTTCTGATCGTGTTCAATTATAAACTCATAAAATATTGCCAAAATCATTTATTATACTGTTATGCCTTTACATGTAACATATCTCTTCTGCATTCTGATGTTTTTCCTTGCAGCTTCTTGGCAGGGTGTTTAACATTCTACGTGAGAATAATCCTGAACTTGCGGGAGATCGGCGAAGGACAGTTATGAGGCCTCCACAAGTTCTTCGTGAAGGCACAAAGAAAACTGTGTTTGTGAATTTTATGGATCTATGCAAAACGTATGTTACTATTTTATTCAAATTGCTTAATAGGATAGAGTAAAACATGATGAGAGTTGTTTCACAAATGACTAGACTTGATTCTTGTCTTTGTCTATTTTTCTTTTAATTTTAATTTTATTATTCACCCAATGAACCATGGACACACCATTTGTAATGTATTGGTAGGAGATTTATTCCTACTAAATATATGATACGGTCCATGACTTTGTGGGTTGGAGGAGGATCACTCGTTGAATCCAAACCCAAGTCCACCATCCATCAGTTCCCTTCAGAAAGAACAGTAAGTCCTTATGAACTTCCACGTTGGGCAGTTACTGGCAATTTAAGTGCAGTTAATTGCAGAAAAAAACTGCCAGGCAGAGAAATTTCTTAGAGGGAGCTAGTTGTGTTTTTATCTAATTATGTATTGTAGTTTAGAAAGCTGGGAGTTAGATTGTATGACTGAAAAGTAGTTTGTGGAGGAGCCCTAGTATCAGGAATTGCCTTTAAGGTGTGTCAATGAAATTTCCCTTTCAATTTCTGTTACTGAACTCTTGTTCCATCAGTATATAGCAATACTGATATTTTATGTCTGTAATATCAGACAGATCCTGAATATTCACTAGATTTCCTAATTATAGGGGGAGTAGTTTTGAATTGGCATATCATTAAAACCTTTACGTTTTCATTTTTATTCGAATATATGAATGCAAAATGCTTGCCCAATCTATAAATGCCTGCAAAATAGGTGGTTAAGACTTTTCTAGTAAACTGTTAACTCTGTTCTGCTAATAATGACTACTACCAGTGTTTATTAAATCCTTTGTTGACTGTATGTTTTCCTCCATGCTTTATTTCTATGCATGTAATAATAATAAAGGAATTAACAGCATGTATGCTTCCCTTAATATACTTCTATGCAATCTTTTAGGATGCATCGGCAGCCAGACCATGTCATGGCTTTCTTGCTTGCCGAATTGGGTACAAGTGGCTCTCTTGATGGACAGCAGAGATTGGTTGTAAAAGGAAGGTTTGCACCAAAGAACTTTGAAGGAATTCTGCGACGATATGTCAGTAAGTACTTGATTTTATATTTCGATAATCTGTTTTGTTTCAGAAATGGAAGGTTGGTAAGTATGATAGTTTGTGTTGTAGTTGGTGTTTGTATTGCTTTATATATTTTCCACTTATGTTTTTTTAATACATCCTGCCTAGCAGGACAAGAACTTGATAAACTCCCCATTGATATTTATATCAGTTGTTTATCTATATACTTTTGTGTTTCTCAGATGAATATGTCATTTGCCTTGGATGCAAGAGCCCAGATACTATACTTACGAAGGAGAATCGTCTCTTCTTTCTCCGGTGTGAGAAGGTTAATTTTCTTTACACTATTGCTTGTTTCTCTTTTTCCTCTTATAGTTTTCTTGCCATGTGTGTCTTCTTACCCACCTAGCGATAATCATATCTCAAAGATGGTGGTTTCTTGTAAATGGGTTATCTTATTTGATACCATTTAGGTAACTTAGCTTTTTATAGAGTTCATAATGATTTGCATAAACTTGGGAAGTCTATTTCATGTAGGAGTGGATGATGGTAGTGTCGTAATCTTCCAATTTTATTCATTCACAACCAATAATGGGACACCCAATTACACTTAATGGATTTTGATTGTTACTTCATCCAATTTTTGGTCAATAATTTCTTTCTCATCATAATGCTAAAGGATGATTTTTTTACCCGCGTCTCATAATTTTTGGTCAACGAAAGTAAGGTTTATCTTGTACTGAAAAAAAGTACTTGTGTCGGGTACATTTGTATATTGTCATTAAATATCATATAATACTTCTTTATTTTGCTTACAGTGTGGATCTGGAAGATCAGTTGCTCCAATCAAGGCTGGTTTTGTTGCTCGTGTTGGCCGAAGGAACACGGGGACATAATTTGGTTCTACTTTTAATAAATGTAATTGGCTAAGGAAGGATATGAACCTTTTTATGAAAGTTTTGCCCGTGTATGAGATATCTCGCTCTACAATTGAGTTTGTTGCAGAAACGATATCGTTTAGAGTTAATATTTTTATATATCTTGTCCTTTGGGTGCAAGTATAATTCTTTAGCTGAAATTGATTGTCACAAACTAGTTTTAGAAAATTGCGAATCTTAATTCCATTTAGAAAATCCCGAATGTTATCATCGTTTAAGTTTATTTTTTCATATTATATAGTTTATGATGATATACACACCGTGTCTAAATCTTCTAATTGTCGGACACCCAATCGAAACCTCCCAAAAGGATGCACAATCCTCCACATTATTAATAATAACTTCAAACTATTTTATTGTCTTACAATATTTCTCATTAGATTCATTTATTTATTTGTTTTATTTATGGAGAATCATGGAAAATAACATTGTTAAGGTGTTGTGAAGATGGAAAGTGGTTACAGTGTGAAGATGTTCGTTATGTGGTAAGTCGATAAAAGTAACATTACATTTATTCTTTCTTTGTGTGACAAGGAGAATACGAAATGGTATAAAAAATATTTTTAATTAGAATCTTGAATTAATAATATGGATATATTTTTAAAAGTTGTTTTGTAGTGGTAATTAACTCACGAATATTATTCTCTTAACTACTATATATAGTTTAGTTTCATTGGTATATGAGAAATATTAGTATATTTGATCAACGTAACATTTTTCTTGTATAAATCATTTTTATGATTAAAGTTTAAATCGTAATTTCAAAAACCATTTCAAAAGAATGTTTTTACAATTTTTTAATAACTATTTCAAAATTTTTATACCCCATCCTCCTACTCCTATCATTATTAGGGTAGATTGATATCTTCATGTTATTTCATGAAATATATATTTGGGTGATTTTATTTTTTTGCATATATTAATATTATGAATATTCTTTTTGTACATATTGATATTGTAAATATTATTGAGAACTTACTATTCTGAAGAATTTCTTTGGGATATGCAAAAAAATTGGATGAAGGAATATTTGGTTGGAATATGACCTTTCCATTTAATTATTACAGCTTTTGAGATTCTAATATTGTATCTTAAAAATTATGTGTGAGATTGAAGAAAAATCTAATTATCAGGTTTTTATTATCTTTAAGTATTCTCATATTTTTATGGAAAGAAATACATTTCGTGTTGATAAATTAGTTAATTATATAATGTTAAATAAAAAGATAACTTTCTTAAGTGAAGAGATATTTCCAATTTTATTAGGTATGATTTCTTTAGAAATAAACATCACTTACTTAAATTAATATTTGCTTAATTTTATCATGTTCTAATTATTTAGTTTTTGTTATAATATTTTATGTGAAATGATTTTAAGAAATGTACTTCATTGGAATGTTTAATTTTTAAAGTAATACTTTTGTAAATCCATTTTTATAAATTTTTTAATTTATTTAGAATGATGACAATATAAAGATTTTTTTTTACTGTATAATTTTACAATAATTACACTAAGAATAAGTAATTATAGTGAGAGTAAAACATATTTTTATAACTTTATTTAATCATAAAACTAATTTTTTATAATAATCGCAATACTATTAGAATTTTTTATATTTTATGAATTTTTTTCTTGTAATTTTTTTTTTTAAATCTTATAAAATTCAAAATAATTTAAAGAAAATTCAGTTCCTAAATTTTTTTATAAAATTAATATAAATTATAAATAATTCTAATAGTGTATAATATATTTTTTACATTAATTATTAAACTCTTAATTTGAAAAATTATATCAAGAATAATTTCTGATCAATTCAGAGTGCAAAATTTACTCTGTATGAATTTTACTTACTACTTGGACCAGCAGAGATTGCTGTTTCAGGCATGTATTTGATAACAAGTAATTCTTGTTATAATTAAATTTTTGTGTGATATTTTTCCTTATTCCGCTATGCATACGGAGAGTAATCTACACCACTAGTTTATTTATTTGTATGGATTACATATGAAATCATGAGGCTAAACATTCAACTAAATATCCATGTTTCTGCCATCTCCTCTGTTCCCTTATGCATTCACTCATGGCTGAGAAAACTGTCACATGGCAAAGGTGGCAATGAAGGCCATGGTGGTTAGTGTTGAAACAAGGGGCATATAAACTTTCCCATACAAACTGGTGGCACTGTTAGGATTTTGAGTCGTAACATTTGTATTGAAACCTGCATAACCAAAAGTAACTTTTATTTTTTTGTTACTATCCCCAGAAAGCTTCTAGAGTTTAGCTTTAATTCTATTTATATCCTTTTAAGTCTCATAAAAATGTGAATTCTTAGTTCTTCAAATTTCACAAGTGTCAATTGGACCTCTGATGTATGTTAAATGTACCATTTTAGTCTATCAAGAGTTTCTTATGAGTTAATTAGATCCTTCATAATTATGCAGGATAGATAAACTTTATTCTTGTTAATATGCATGAAATAATATATATATATATATATATATATATATATATAATTTACAAAAGTTCTTTCATATATATAGAGAGGAATTTGTTACCATTAAGCTGACTAGCGCAAGCCTTGAAAGTAACATTCCTGATATACGATACGGGTTGATAGGTCTGGAAGAAGAAGTCTGACTTCACATCTTGGATGCAACTTAAGACATCTAAAGTGTGATCATAGCAACCATTGGTGCAAAAATTCTTGATATCAGAATCATGCACATTTAGCACACCACTGATTCCAAGTGTGTATCCATCTTTTATCGTGCAAGAATCTGATGTCTACACATATGTGTTGAAATATAATAAGCATTATCATCAAAGAGATAAACTAATCAAAGTATGTTGATTGCTAATGTATAGCACTTAATAATCATTAAGAAGAAATTATAAACCAGTCACATATAACTCGTTACATTCAACATGCAGTAGTAAGCACTCCTCCAACTCTCGAATGGACTTAGATTTGGATTTCTCCTTGGTTCAGTTGTATCTGAAAGGAGACACAAAAAAGTCATGTTTCTTTTGTAGTCTCATGAATTCTACAAGATATAATCCCCACCAAAATGAACATTAAGGAAATAAGTTCTATGAACATAAGTGTTTTTTTATAATCGTAGAGGGAATTATAGGTTAAACCATTTTCATGCAAATAGTAATCAGTTATCTTGAACAACTCATTGAAATAAACTAAAAGCAATTTACTGACATGATTTACTTTCATAACCCTTTTCAAAACTTGTATAAGTGTTTAAACTGTAAGCAAATTCTTCCAACTACACCTACAAAGAAAAAGAAAGTGAGAAAAAGATAAGTACTAACTTTCAGCATTGACGTGGCTGAGTAGGAGTAAAAATGACCCCAAAGAAAAGCAAATAAGGAAGCTGCTTTTGCCACTCATCATTATCCCTTAATGATCAAATTAACGACACTTGTTTGACCAGTTGTTTTATGAGGAAATTCTGGCATTGCAGGATGTTATATTTATATGTCTCAGATCTATAAAACTTGTTGAGATCAAAACTAGGAAAAATGTTGTTATTTTCAGCATATAATAAGAATATGGTATCAAGCATCAAGCATTTGACACTAACAAGGCCACGATTGAAATTTTAGAAACATAGCAATATGACAGAAGATAGTGAAACATGTTTTGGAGGTTTCTGTCGGACATTAAGAGGTGGAAATACTATGATTGCATCGAACAAGGGTGATAAATGAAGGGTTCTGCCACTGTGGCATGGAACAACAAAGTAATTCTTGAACTTGTTCTCTCTTTCATCACATAGCCAACTCCATAATTAGCTGCTAGTGTTTAAAATTTTGTAAAGAATAGATATTCAATTAGATATCTCCTTGTATTTCGAGAGAAACAAAAAATAGAAAAGTTTGAAAAATGGTTACATCAGTAATTAGTGTTTGAGAAAAAGACTAAATTATCAGTAAGAAAAATCTGAAAGAAGAGAATAATATTATTCCATAAGACTTGCAGTTTTAGTTAAGAATAGATTAATAGGTAGGACTAAGAGGTGAGACTTATGGGTGACAGAAACATAAAAAAGAAGTTGTAGAAATGTTAAACATTATCTGCAATGTAAATCACTTGTCAAATTCAGGTCCCTCAATTAAAAAAGTGCTTTTTATATTTTGGAACTTCTTTTCATTTCAGCCATTAAAAAGGACAAAAATAAAAAAGAAAAGGACTTTTACTTTTGGCCAGCAATAATGGAAATGTACCCTCAAGTGACAGGTTTTCGACATATGCATAATAATGCATATAAATGAATAATTCATTCTACTAGATGTTGGGTCACTGTAGGGTGCCTCAAAGACAACTATATAAAGTTCCTAATTCAAATCATGAGCTAATGAATTTTATTTCAATATTTCTATTTGATTTTGATAAAAAAATTTAGTTTGAAAGTATATATATAGTATAGTGTTGTAGATTATTTCAAAGGTTTTGTTATATAAAAACACATTTAATTCATAATTATTTCTTTCAGTTTTTTTAATTATTTTGTATAAACATTGTAGATTAATTTATTACCATTGAGTGTGTACATCAAATCACATTAGAATTTCATCAGAATGATGATGCAGTTGTTGGAGTTTAAAAGATGTTGGGTATGGAGTTAAGCATAACGCGTAATTCATGGTAGATGTTGGGTAGCTACATAAAGTTCCTAATTGAAATTATGTATTAATTTTTCTTTAATTATTTGAAATTAATTTGTTAATGAAATAATGTAATTTAAAAAGGCTACACATAATGAAATAATGCATATATTATTTAAAAAATTATTATTTATTCAAAAAGTATGAATTTTTTTTATGAATATAATAGTAATAAAGTCAGATATTTAATTGAAAATTAATTCTTTTAGTTCTTACAAAAATTGAATTATTTTATGTGTGACCATGATATGAAGTAACATAATATTGTTCGAATTTAGTTGTATTTGGAAAGTTGTTGAATAAACCTTTTGGATCTCACTCTTCTAAAGTGAAAAGAATGTACTTTGGAGGATAAAGTACACGAATAATAATTGATTACAAAATCAACAATTATCTTCTATTAAAAAATAGTTATGATATTCTTATTGTGTTTGAGAAGATGTTCTAAAATGAATAAATCATTTCCATTAAGAAGATGAACTTTAGGATGGTCGTGAAAAATCATATTTATGGTTAAACACATTTTTCTCTACCATTTTAGGTTTGATACGTGCAATTAAGACCTATAAAAGCATATTTCTAAACAAAAATATTTGATCTTATCATTTCATCTCTTTCGCATTAATAGGTTTTGACAAACCAATTTACAAATATGTAAATTCATCCTCAAGATTTTAAAAGTTTGTTATATTTTATTAATGTATTATTAGTTTAACATGGATATATTCTTGTATAGTTGAAATTTTAGAGTTGAAAACTTTATAAACTTTTGAGGTATTTGAGTTTAAGAGAGTCTTTTTTTTTATCAACTTTGACATCAAATTTCTTAGATTGATCTTTGTGTTAAGAATAAAACATTCAAATCCTAAAATATTCTACTAGGGATGTTTTTGCTTTAAATAATCTTTATACAAATGTACAGTCAGTGTGAAAGAATTTTTTATATAAAAAATTTATATGATATTTTTTTACTTAAATTAAAATTAGCTTATTCATAATTTAAAATTAGATATTAGAGAGACTACTTACAAATTAACTAATGTATAATTTAAGTTTATAAAAATTTGATTTTTTTAAATTTTTTTTATTCTAAGAGTATATGGAGAAATTTACCCAAATATATCCTTATTCTTTAATGGAAAACATAAAAATTAAATAATAAAGACTATTTACATTTTGAACTAATAAATTAATAAACTTATAAAACAATGAAATAATAGAAAGTAATTAAGATAATACGATTATGCAAAATTAGAACAGTATGTTTGTAAGTAAAATTATATATATATATATATATATTTATTGTAAATAGTATTATGTGACATAGTTGATTAGTGTAGAAAGTATAAATTTGATTAAGTATTGGCTTAAAATAATATAATTACTGTTTTTTAACAGTTTATTTATTTATATGTTTTTAAATTTTAAATTTTCATTAATTATCTTTTACCAATTATATTTTTATTCTTTTTTATTTCATCACTTTTGATAAATTTTGTTTATATATATATATATATATATCATTTTTAAATTTCAAACTCATTAATTATCTTTTATCGATTATATTTTTATTAATTAATATTTTATCAGAGAAAAAAATAAATTATAGAAAAATAAAAAATTATTAATAAATTTATTCTAAGTTATAAATATTAGAAGTTTATTGATTTGAGTAATCAAACATATATTAAGAAAATAAATTATTAGAAAAAATACATAAGAATACTATTAAAAATAAGTAATAATTTATTATAAATTATGAAAGTTGATATTTTTAATGAGTTGTATAACAAAATCTGAAACATTAAATATTAAATTTGACTTGATACCAATTTTAATTAGTTTTTATTCATATATTTTTAGGAAGTAATATTCAATTTTTAACTTCTCAAAATGATTTGCATTAAAGGAAATAGATTTAACTTTATTTTTTTTTAATCTATCAGTAAAGATAGTAAATAATGGAAGGATATTAGGTAATGAAATAAACAAGCAATAACTATTTTGCCGTTACATACAACTTTCATCTTTATAATATTTGTGTCTCCAAGTTAAATTAAAGTCACCATTAATTATACCGCGTTTGTTTGAAAAAAATTCAAACCTCTACGCATGGTCGACCTTACATAATTAAAGCCTATGCACATAAATTTAATCCAACTTTCGTGTGTCACATTTTCTATTGATTCTTAAATTTTAGTATACATTTTTTATTTTTAATTCAACAAGCGTGGCACCTTCAACATTCATTGATATCTCACTTTTCTTTTATTTTTTAGGCATGAATTACACCATCAACCTTTTTCTAATCTCGAATTAAGAAAAAGATTGTTTACCAATTCCACCCTCCAACTATAACGGAAAGTCCATTTTGCCACGTGCCAGAGTGACTTAAAAAATATAACGATTTATTTTCTCTCTTATTTTTTTTTTAAATATTTAAAATCAAATTTCATTATAAGATATCATTTGATAAAATATATATATTTTTATTTCGGCTGAAATAATTTTTACTTAAATTGTAAATTGTTTCTCTAATTCCAATCATGTTTAAAGAATATTATTAAGTTGAAGTTAGTCTCACCTGCAGTATGATCATTCATTATATTAATAATTAATTTTATTTATCATATAAATTATTATTTATTTTATGAAAATTAATATTAAAGTAACACGCAATAAGTCATTGTATTAAATATATATAATATACATAGTTATTTATACAGTCACAAACTCAAAAAAATTAAAAAATAATTTATAAAAATAATATAAATAATGAGAGAAGAGGTAATATATATATATATATACTGAATATAATAGTTAAATGAAATTGAAAAAATAGAACAAAAATATGTTATTAAATAAAAAAAAAGCCGAAATGGACGGCATTACAACAACATTTGAAATATTCGTATCCTTGAAATGTATTTCTTTTGATTAATTAATTGAAGTTTCAAATTCAACGACCCAGATGTAAAATGAATAACAACAATTATTTATGGTTGGGATATCATGAAAGCCAAAAAAAAATCTTAAATAATAATCAACTTCGCGTTTTCAATTCTGAAGGTTAATTATTCAAGAAGAAATAGCAGGAGTATAATAAATTCACACTTAATATTTCTTTTGATTTTCTTTTTAATTATTATGTTAATTTACATAATCAAGAAATTTAATAATAATATTTTTAGTTTTTTTAGTAATAAGTGTGACTATAAAGAGACAAATAATTAGAAAAAAAATTACTTGTAAGACTTACATGATTTATTATCAATTAGCAAAATTACTGGATAAGATATTTTTTTCGCCATCGATTTTCTTAAGTTTACTGAAGGAGTGACAGATATTTATCAGTCATAAAAAAAACATGTAAGATAAAATAAAATAATTGAAAAAAGTTAAAAGAAAAAAAAAAGAAATAAAAAAATGTGGAATAAAAGGAGAAGAAAGAAGAAGGTGTGAGAAAGAGTGGAAACTTAGTGGACATTAAATGGAAGAAGCCCTTCCTTTCCCCGGCACTTTCTTTTGGTTTCAGTCTCCATTCTCTCTCTTCTTCTTCTTCTTCTTATTATTATTATTATTATTACTAACAACACTTTACACATTTCACAACACAAACACAAATCTCTCTCCATATTCCATTCTTTTTATTACCTTCTCCCTTTCTCTATTCTCAGATCCATTGCTTTCTCTCACAGTTTACGCCACTGCTTCCAAACACGCCCTTCTCTCATGTAAGAATCTCTCTCTTTTCCATTCATTCATAATCCATATGCTTCTTCTGTTTAATTTCCTTAATTCCTTTTTCGTTTCCTTTATTTTTTTTTATTATGTGCGAAATTCCATTGTTTTTGCGTTTTTTTAGTTGGATGGGAAGGGATTATTGAGATAACATTTGTGACTAGAAATCTTGGTCGTGAGGCGGAGGATTCTCGTATTTTGTCCGTATTCATCGTTATCCTACCGCGGCTACAACTTTGTTTTTTCTTTCATAGTCATTATCCTGCGACACCGAAGTGGTTTTTGGACTCATCGGAGAATCGAAATACTGAACAACAGCGTATTTGTCGTGAATTAATTTATTGTAAATAAATAAAATCGTTTTCTTCGTTTTTTTTGTTTAAAAGTAAAAAAATTAGTCAGAGATATTTTTCTTTTGTTGCGTGAGCAATGTCAAATGCAACTACCACCTCTAAATGAGGCGATTGCGCTGCACGACACGTGGATATAGCTGTAGCCAGTTGTATGTGATTTTCTGCATCGAGGGAAGATAAAAATAAAAAAAACAAGGTCAAAATTTATGGCTATTTATTTATTTATATTAAATAAAAAAGCCATAAATTTTTTGTTTTAAAATTTGTCCGCGCGCTACTCATGGCATGGGCATGGTCATGTGCTTCTCGTTTCAAACGTTGGACGGTTAGATTTCACTGTAGGTCTCGGTTTCTCTGCTTTGGGCCTGTCAGGGGAGGGTGCAGGCCCACGTAGGTGGGGCCCATATGTGGGGAAAATTACAGCATTCATATCGTAGTACTATCTTATTAAATATTTTGTTGTCATCTTTTTAAGCCATCTTCAGGCGTTACGCTAACTAATTATTCGACCTTTTGAACTTTGATTGTTGATTTTTTATTATTTTTTCTTTTCTTTTTGTGCTTGTTTTTGACACCAGAGTTTCACCAGCTAGCTAGAACTTGCTCTCGCAAATGGCAGCTTCTGGGGTAAGTGTCATGGAGCTTAATTTTTGAGTTTTGGGTTATACATATATGGTTGCTTCAGAAGAATGGTGGTTTCATTGATGCACGTGTTTATGGTGGGTTTTCTTTTTTATTATTTGTTTGTTGCAGGCTCATTCTAGCAAGCAAATGAGGAGGTTGGAATCGAGGAAGTCCCATTCTTGGTGGTGGGATAGTCACATCAGTCCCAAGAATTCCAAGTGGCTTTCAGAGAACCTTGAGGGTATGCAATTGCAATAGTCTTATAGTTATATGTTTTTTATTATATTTGTCTTCATTCTTTGGTTCCTCTGTATATATATAAATTCCCAGTCATTGTTAAAAAAGTTAAATTGTTGCTTTGATACTTGCAATTCTCAAATGAAAGTTCTCTTATATTAAGCTTTTTTGGTGCAAAAGCTTCACGAACTTCCTCATTTTTTTCATTTTGTTTCTTTAGACTATCTTCACTTCTTTTGTCTTTCTAAAACGAATTATCTGTTTTCATGTGGCAAGGCTTAATGCGTAATCAAATTTCATGCATTAATATCAGCAGGCCTAAAATTTGGTATTAGGTTCTCCAGCAATTGAACATCACTTATAGCATGACATATGAAGCAACCCAAATATTTTAAAGACAACTAAAATTGAATATGGGTGTAAATAGGTAAATAGGAGTCCCGGTAATTCCATCCAATCTATTTATATATGCTTGGAACCAGGATCAACATTTAACTGGTGGTCTAGATTATGATCAGGTCTTGGAGCAAGATCCCCTCCCCAACACCCCCCTCCTTTCCAAAAAGAAGAAATGGACATTGCCTTTCAATTTGCCTTGGATCAGGTTAATTGGTGGTGTAGTCATGTTTTATTCGACCTATTATACTTTATAAACACTGTTATACTTCTGTCGTATTCCTATGCTCACAGAGTACCACTGCCTGCCTAATTGACAAGCTTTTCCATTTCTGCATCTATGTTAATATATATCAATTTGACATTTCTGCTAAATGAAACGGGTATCAAATACCAATATGACTAGAGAGCCATAAATATGCTTTTATTATTCGGTATACTATATTAGGACTTTTTGCTAGGTTCTAATATTCAGTGCATTCATCAGAAAAGTTACAAAATAAATATTGATAAAACTTTGGGAAAAAGTGTCTCGAATGATAACTCTTCTACAGTTCAACTGATATGCTTCTATCTTTAAGTGGACTTTACTATAGTAATTTTAAATGATTATCTCTTATAAAGAGATTTAGCATCTCTAATGTGAGTGGGTGAACTTTAGAACTGAAAGTGTGGATTCATAACTATTGATTGAAAATTCAATAACAACCTCATAGTTCATAGTAGTTAATAATATATGGCTATATATTTTATCATAATTTCAGCTATTGATTTTCTAATCAATGGCTATAACTCCACATTTCTCCCTCGGTCCTCACTTTAGAGTAGCCAAATTTTGCTGTAAGATTTCTATGGATGTTAATTATCTCTTCGTTTTGATGAATAGAATGCTAATTATCTTTACTTGACCATATAACTCTACTCTCTACTTTCATGCTCAACTGTGGAACAAATACAAACTCCTGCTTTTCCTAAAGAGGCATTTGTGTTCATGTTCTGTTAAATTATTCCCATCCAAAAATTATCCCAGGCATATTTTTTGAGCATTATTTCTAGTAATAAATTCCCATTGATAGAGGTGGGTATAATTTATTCCCATGAGAATGATTTAAGTCAATAAAAAATAGAACTTTTTCAAGGATATTTTTTTTCATATAATTGCATATTCCTTCGAATATTTTTTAAAGGATAGCCAATACCAAATCTGAAAATAATAATATCATTCTCAGGATTATAATTCCGGGTTATCTTATTCCCATCAGTATAATGTTATTTATCGAAACAAATATGATCTGAATATTAATTTCCACCCCTTTATTCCATCCATGCATGCACCTTTTAAACAAGCTTAAAGTTTCTTGGAAGAATTCTGTTTTCTACACTTCAATGATGTGTTTTACTCTTAACAAAGTTTGCTTCTAGACTGCCATGGTCTAAACAAGGAGAGCTGTTGCATTTGTTATGAAGGTCGTAAGCTTTTAGATTGCCAAGGTTCTTTGTTGCGTGGTCTAAACAAGGGCAAGTTACATCTATAGTAAAGTATTTGTTATCATTATGATATGACATCTGTTCTTTCCCATGATTTCCTGGATAAGAATTTCCTAGTTGTTTTTTTTTTGGGTTGGGGGAAGGGGTTTTGAATATTGTTCTGTATAAGTCAGTCCCTTTTTATAATAATGTAGTCTAAGAAAATGACATGATTTTCAACTTCAGAGATGGACCGGAGTGTGAAGCGCATGTTGAAGCTGATAGAAGAGGATGCAGATTCATTTGCCAAAAAGGCTGAAATGTATTATCAGAAGAGGCCAGAATTGGTTGCCCTGGTTGAGGAATTTTACCGTGGTTACCGGGCTTTGGCTGAACGATATGATCATGTGACTGTAGAGTTACGGAAGAATATACCCTCTGATCTCCAATCCCAAGGTTCTGGTATTTCTGATGCTGGTTCTGAACCGTCCTCCGCATGGCCTTCTCCAATTCCAAAGAGGGGAGGTCGTCTTAAATCTAGTAACCGAGCTGCTGGGTTTGATTACTTTCTTGGTTCTAGTGGAAATGGTTCTGATGCACAAAAAGATGGGGATGAATCCTCTACTTTGACTGATTCTGAGGAGGAATCTGATGATTCGTCAGTTAATAATTATTCTGGTTTCTTACAGAATGGTAGTGATCTGGGGATAAACAGAAGAATAATGGAGTTGGAAACTGAGCTCCGTGAGGTAAAAGGAAAGCTATGGATGCAGGAAGAGGAACAGGCAGAGGTTGCATCTAGGGGATCAAGAAATGAGAATAGTGAAGATTTTTACTCCAAAATTAATGCATATGGACAAGAACTGATGACTGTTAATGAGAAATTAAGGCTTTCAGAAGAAGAAATTACTAAACTGAAGATTGAGCTAGAAAAATACAGACCCTTCAATGCAGAAAGTATGGAGGTTGGTTTTGAGTTTTCATCAACTAAAGAGCACGCCAATAATGGAGGGGAAGACCTGGAACAAAAGATGATAGAGGTTGACGGAAGCATTGATGGTGTGGATAAGGAATTGTTTGAGCAAAATGGTGAGATTGAGTCACTTACAAGGGAGCTAAGAATTACCAAAGAAAATCTCAAAGCTTCAGAAAAACAAATTACTTCACTGAAGTTTGAGGCCAATAAATCATCTGAAAGAATTCAGCAGTTGCAGGATCAGCTTGACTTGGCTAGTAAAGAGATTGCTACGTGGAAAACCAAATTCAATAGTGAGAAAAGAGAGAGCACCAAACTCAATGAAAGACTTGTAAGGTTAAGGACTAGTCTATCAGACCGTGACAATGAGATTAGGGATTTGAAAACAGCAGTATCTGATGCTGAGCAGAAAATCTTCCCGGAAAAAGCTCAGTTGAAGTCTGAAATGTCAAAGTTGCTGGAGGAACGGACACATGTAGAAGAGCAGATCAGAGACTGGGAATGCCGAGGCCGATCATTTGAAGAGGAAATTAGAAAGATCCAGTCTGAAAAAATAGAGATGGAGGAGGCACTCAAGGGTGAGATTCAACTGTTAAAGGCTGACATTGAGCAGAGAGAGAACAACATAAAAGATCTCAACACAAGCCTTGATTCTCTAAAATTAGAGAAAGATAATCTCCGTGTTGAAGTCTGTTCGCTCAAGGAAGAGGTGAACTCCAAAGATGGTAGGATTGAACACCTGAACAGCCATTTGAATCAGCTGCACATGGAACATGTACAACTGATTGCTGGAATGGAGGAGGCACACAAACAAGTGGAAGAGCTAAAATCAAAAGCTAAGCAACTTGAAGAGGAGGTTGAGAGGCAAAATACTGTGATCTTAGAAGGAGCAGAAGAGAAACGTGAGGCCATAAGGCAGCTATGTTTTTCGCTCGAGCACTATAGAAATAGCTACAATGTGCTTAGACAGCATGTTATGGGGCACAAACGGGTTCCGATTTTGGCTGCCTAATGAATAAATGTGACGGTGATCTTGTATATTGTTTTGGTTATCTTCATTTCTCTGTCTTGGAATGTTTTTCTTATGCTTATGATTCTAGTGTATATGAGTCAAGGTCATGTGTACTAGTATGGAGAAGTGATGACCATGTTAGTTTTACAATACATATGCTGAGGCCACTGCCAAGTTTCATCGCTTTTTGTAAGAAGCTGTGCCATAGCACCTTTCTTTAAGGGTTCATGAGAGATTGAAATTTGTTTAGTTTGGTCTTAATATTTGTGTAACACCCACCCGTCTGGTCTGATGTGAATGGTTGTGCAACCTTTTTTTATTTATTTTTCAAAGTTGTTGCATGCTGGAATTCTCTTATAGTAAATATAAAATGTTATTGGTAATGTAGTATCAATTTCTTCTGGACTTGTGCTAGCTCTTAAAAGAAAGGAAATCATTATTGCAATTGGGTTTTAGATTGTCTTTGATTTTCAACTAGCCCCTTCACCAATGCAGCAATTACTTTGGCAAGTAAAAATGTAGGTATGCTGTCTAAAGAATTCATTATGTTTTAGTTCAAAGTTTTTAAAAAATTGACTTCACATAGGGTGGAAGCGTGATTCGACCTCACAATCATATTTTTATGATAATTTTTTGTTCTTTTTACCAAAAAAATAATAAGAGTAACAACGTTAATTTAATTGGATGAAAATTTTAATATTATATCGATTTTTAAAATCAATGAATCAATTTTCGTATTTGACACAATTAATGGATTAAATTGAACTTTTTAATAATGGAATTAAATAATTGAGTAAAATAAATAGAGATCAAATAGGTAATTTAGCCTATATATGTAATAACATTCAGTATTTAATGTAAAAGTTGATACACGAGTGCAATAAAATGTCATATTTATGCATGTAACAAAATTTATAATATATTGAACGCTAAATTAAAATATGAATAAAATTGCGCAATTAAAATAACATAGATTCAAATTGACGAAAAAAAATAGGAGGGAAAAAGTAAAAACAATCCTATAATAAGAATCAGAGGATATCTAAAAAATTATCCTATTTTATTGTTGTACTTTATCCTCTAATTCCGTTACCGACAACAACTAAAGCAAGAAGAAACAATATAGGAACCCCATACATTAGAAATTGTGAACCGAAAAAGAGGAGAACACAGAAAATGACAATAGGCAACAATAATGTCACTGGAAAAGCACCCTCCGAGGCTTGACTCATCTCTAAGCCATTCCCTTCACCTTCCCCCTTTCCATCAAATTCAGTCTTACCCTGCAAAAAAAATATTATAAATCTGCATGATTTAGATTCAGACCACATTTACAAGTAAACCATCATCATTCAGAAGAATTTCATATAAAAAAATTATATGAAAATTGCATTAGAGTCTCTTACCTTGTTAGAAAGGTTACTTGCTATTGCTGTTACCATGAACAAGGATAGAATCACAACAATTGTGCTTCTTACAAAAGTCATGATGACACCTTCTCTATCTCAAAAAATAAGAATAACTAAAACAACAACTATAAGAACCAGAGGATTATGATATCTGATAATGAATAAATTAATCGGCTAACCTCTTATTTATAGATTAGACTAAATCCTATGTTTTTGTTACTTAGAAAAATAACTTTGTTACTCTTTTTCTCTATTAATTGCTTTTGATTCTCACGTGTCAACTAATATGTTCTATGTTTTGTTCGATTTTATTTCACGAAATTGGAAATTATTTCGAATTCTTTCATTATGCACAAAATGATTGAGATTGATTTGTATTCAATTTCCTTTTTATGAATTTGCAGCAAATTTAAACACTGTCCACATTGACTTTCTAGGTTAATTTAAATGTACACATTTTATGAATTAAAATTTGATTATTATATTTAGTATTTAATTAATACTATCTTTTATCATGATAAACATTACATGATAATTATAGGAGTAAATCTTTTCTAATTTTAATCAAAATTGTTTCTAATTATAGGATTCAAAAAATAATTGATAATGTAGATAAATGTGTACGTGCTGTCAGACTGTTATTATTATTAAATTACGTGTATAAATCATATTTCTTTGTTGGATTTATAACAAAATAATGGGCCTTTGCTCAGATAGCCCAATTCCTCCCGCTATGGTGTATGATCAACCCACTTTTTGGGCTTGGGCCGAACCAATATTTTTTTTTTACATTCATAATTTGATAAATGAATGCGAAAGAAAGAGTGCTTGAAATTGGTTAGAAATAGAATTACTATACGCACCACTTTTTTCATTTTCAGAGAAGACTGAACCACACCAATGGATCTTTAATTAATCGAATATTATGATGTGATTTTTGTTATATTAGTAAGAGTTTAGGTGAAAACAAATGTGTATTGTTTTGGTTGTTTTAATAGATAATATAAAACGCAATGTCAAAGCGAACATATCTATTTGCTGCCTCGATAATATCGCATTAGGATACAAATTTCAAATCAAAATGTTTCTCACTTATTTCTATTAAATAAATATCGCTATATTTAAGATACTCTTCATTTTAAAACTTGATACTTCTTTCATAATTTTGTATTTAGAAAATATATCCGAAAATTAAATAAAGAATATGTGTATAGATTATATTGATTTTGACTTCATATAAGGATTGGAGTTTTAAGAAAAATATTAAATGAAAATAATTTAAATTTATGGAAAATAAAAATTGATTTAGTTAAATTTTTAGAAATTATAGATAAAAATACTGAATATTTTATTCTCCATTTATTAAAAATATTATCTTTCTAATTCTTTTCTCTTATTTCTCTAATTTTTTTTTTTAATTTTGGATTTGATTTTTTATTTATTAATCCAAACAACATGAATTAGAAGATGATGAAAAATAAAATCATATTATTGGATCAATTTTTTCTAAATAAATTTTCTTTTTCTAAAATTTTAAATTCTTTTTTCTTCTCTCTTGTATTTGAGTCGTTTTGGATGTTAAAAATAATATCTACGGGTATCTGCTGCAATTGAAAATTGAAGGTATATATATATTATTAAGAAAATTATATGAGTTTGTAAGAGAAGATGAAGGTGGTGATTTTGCAGTGACATATAGCATGACGCGGAGGATTGTAGTTTTGAAAACGTATTTGAAATAAGGAGTGGTTGGTGTTGGTGTTGCACTTTTTGGCTCAATCGTAGTTGGATGGTGATTCTTCCTTTGAATTGTGTTAGGTGTGTGTGTATGTGTGGGTGGCATATCTCCATTATCCTTAGTCTTTTTCTGTGGTAGTAGGTGAGCCACCATCACACTCATTCTCTTACATCCATCACCACTTCAAACTTCTATCTTTATTCACTCCTTAAATCATTTACACTCATTCAAATTCACTAAAAACAATCTCCAGATCAAAATTCACCATTCGCTACAAAATTATTTTCAAAACCAAAAATTTAGATAGATTTCAGAGCTGTCAAAGAATAATCATTTAAACATCAAAAGCAATAGTCAAAAAGCTATTGCAATGAAAGTAACATAATATGCAGCTTGTAACATGGTTTCATTGACTTTGCAACAATTTTATGAATGACTAGTTTTGGTCTGAATATATGGAAGAACACTCCACATACAGAAAGTCAACAAGGAAAGAAAGTGTAATACTCTTAGACATCACAAATGCAAAATTCATGCTTTGAATTATAGAGAGAACTAATCTTATGAAAACAGTACTTTTTCAGAAAATCACTCCATTGTGTTCTCATTCATTTGTAATATCTTAACAAATGTTAAAAAAGAGAAAAAAAACAAGTCAATATAAAAATTCTTTCTCCAATATCTTCTTACCCTTCACTTTTAATTTCTGACTTGATAATTTTGCTATTTAGTTTCTCCACTAAATTTTAGTTTTTTATCTTATCATTTTACTACAAAACTTTATATCATGTTTGTTAAGTATCCACTATTCAAGAGGGGATAATACGGGAGATATTTTTATCAATGGAGTAAAATCTTAAGACTACGTTCTGGAAGACTTTCGATATAATAATCCATCTTAATTTAAGAGATCTCTCACCTATTTCTCGTGGGCCGGATGAACTTAGTTTTGATATCATTATTAGGTATTCAAGAAGGGGTAATACTGGAAAAATTTTCACCAATGGGGATAAACCAACAATCATATAAGTGAATACAACTCCACTTCTTACCCAAAATCTTAAGACTACAAATTTGTATGTCTTTCTCCCTTATATACTATTTAATCTTTCTATTTTTACTCAATATAAGATTTCAACTTACCTTAAACTTGAATAATATTTTCAACAAGTTTGATATAAATAATTTATCATATATCCCTAGTTTCACTTAAAATTGATTTGATTTACTCATTCGGAAGTGACATTAAAGCTTTCTGTTTTGAATTACATCGTGTTGTTTAATACGTTACTCATATCAACAAGTTGGCTTGAATTTGGGAAAGATATATGCAAATTTCTATAGATTTCAGAAATAACTATTTTCATACTCAAATATGAATGCATAACAAATTATCAGTTGATGAAGTATTTTCCATTTACGAACACTAAAAGTAGAGAAGAAGAGATCAACACCTTTTTTAAGAATAATGTATGCAGATTTATTTAAAGAACTAAAAAATTATTTATATTTTTAGTGAGTGATTTTATTATTATTTAAAGGCTAAAATAAATAATTGTATGAAATTTAGGGTCTAAAAATATATAGAAGAAGTAAATTTAAATAAAGTAAATTTAAACACATTGATCCTTGGAAAAGAAAAGAAAAATTAGACGCAAGTTGTTGTAGAAATTGTATTTGCTGTTAGATACATTGGTAGCTTGCACGTGCAAACTACCATCTTTGACCCTTTCTTCGTTTCTAACATGACGTCTTCGCTTCTTATCTCACTATTCTTCTCTATTTTCACAGCAAAACGCCGTTACATTTAACGCTTTTCCTTTGACCCTTTTCTTCTTCTTCTTATTCTTATAGTCCACTTTCTTATTTGCTATGTATCATTTCATTCTTATTTTAATTCTTTCAGTTGCATTCCACAAATCTTCGCCATTACTTTTTTATATGGACTAATAGCTTTATATTATTTCCAAGAATTTAGATTAATGGTAAGTTAAGCAATTGTTTCAAATATATTTTCATTTTAAGTTTAAATGATTTATTGTTGGAATAATCCTACATTTTTATTATAATATATAATTGAAAAGAAAATCTTATTTCTTAAATCAATTTTAAAAATAAATTAAATTCATAATTATTCTCAACCTTCATATTATTAAATTTAATTAAATAATTATTTAATCTCTGTAATGTAAAGATACTTGCATTTCAAATTTATAAATACCTTTTATTGTATTTTTTTATGCATTTTAATATAATAATAATAATAATAATTATTATATATAAATATAAAATATTTATTTTTTGGATTAATCATTTCTTATAAATAATTTTTTCGTAATTTTCTATTAATTTATTATAAATTTTTATTATATATATAGAGTATTATAGAATTATTTCATTTTTATATACATTTTTTATTTTATTTTCTTTTATAGAGGAAGATTTTTCATTTTAAATTTTTTTACTTAGGAGACATTAAACCTATTTTTCAATGTATGTATTCACATTATATCAACAATTCTAAAACTCTACTAAAATAAAATAAAAAACTATGTGAAGTAATAACATTTTTGTAATATTAAGATCTAATTTTTATATTAATTTTTTAAAATTGACTAAAAAAACATTTTGATGATTAGTTGTTTGTGGAAAAGATCTAAAAAAATTTCTATCATCATTCCATGGCGATCAGTTTAATATTCTTAAGTCGTTTTCTTTAGATGGATTGTATTGTGAAAAATTTTCCTATAAACATCTTCATGTTATTCCACAATCTCTGCAATTATTTTGGTTTCCTTTTATTTTTGTTATTGTTCTTTTTTCTATATACGTTCTTATATTATCTACTAATTTAGTATAATTATTTAAGAGTTCATTTTCTCATTTATTTATTATTATTTTATTTTTTTAACTCTGTACCATCGTTTTTATATCGTTTTCATTTTGACACTATCATTGAATTATCTTTACTTATAGGTGTATTATTTCTAACTCTCTTATTTTCATAATGAGGTAATTCTCCATGTAAGAAATATAAGATTGATTTGTTAATAAACATGGAAAGAAATGCCATAGGTTATTCTTAACTATCAACACTCTTTGTTTTCCTCTTATTTCGGCCATTGCTTTTCTTCTTCTTCTGTTTTCAATTATTTGATGTTCATGTATAGTGTCATTAATAAGATAACAAAAAACACTTTAATTCTTATAAGTAAATCTTTTATATATATATATATATGTGTGTGTGTGTTGCTATTTTTTTTTACTATAATATGAAGAAACAAAATCAGGTGATGGCTATGTGCCTCTTTATTTTGAACCATAACTTTATTATTAGGAGCTTTTATTTTACTTTTGGATAGAAGTGCATTCAAAAGTCAAAAGTCTTTCCGTGAAACCAGTAGACTCCACAGTTGAACCATGTCTAAAAGGAAGTTGAACCATGTCTAAAAGGAAGTTGCTGAAACAGATTTCAGGAAATAGAAAAAAATAAATGTTTAACTATAAAAATAAATTTAATTATTAATGAAATAATTTTCACGGATTTTTTTTTATAAAAAAAAATTAATTATCTATTTAATATTTTTTATATATTTAAATTTATGAAAATTTTTTCTAAATTTAATGTTAGAAAATTTTTTATAAATTTTTTTATAAAAATTTTTTTCATAGATTTATTTATGAAAAATTTCCAATAAATTTGTTTGTAGAAAATTTTTCATGAATATTTTGTAAAAAAATTTCTACTAGTCTTTTATTTACAAATTTGTTATGGTGGGAAATTTGTGGGTAAAAGATTAGTAGAAAATTTTCCACCAAAAATTGATGGGAAAATTCCTACAAATAAATCTATGAAAAATTTTCCATATATAAATTTATGAAATTTTTTTTATAAACAAATTTATAAAAAATTTTCCACAAATAAATTTATGAAAATAAATCTGTGAAAAATATTTAATGGGTAATTATTTTTTTTTTCAAAAAAAAAAAATCCGTAAAAAATATTTGATAAATATTTTGTTTTCACTGTTGAGATTCTTCTTTCAAATTTGAAAGAAATTAATAGGAAAAATCAGTACATATATATTAAATATTATTCGATCAATATAAATGATAATTTTTTAAAAATACTTAATTTAACTGTATATATTCAAACTTTAAATTCAAATCTGTTTATTAAACTAAATATATGTATATCTAGTTTATCTTGCATTGCATAGTTGATTGAATGAAAACTAACCCAACAACAAATAAACAAAATAGTCATGCAAATTAATCTCTTAACCCAATAAATCCTAATTTGGCTTACTATTTTATGGACTTAAATAAATAGATTGTTGTATGTAGTAGTGAGCTGAAAGTATTTGTTATGGAAACCTAAAACTATAATAATGTTTAGCCTTGAATTGTTTGACTAATTGTGATTTGCGAATTGAGAGATGAAGACTGAATATTTTTTGGTACTGGAGTGGCAGTGGCAGTGCCTAGTGTTGGCTGCTGCCAACCCCCAAAGGATAAATATTATGAAATAAATAAAGAAAGAAAGAATATTCAACGATGGCTGATTCATTGGTTCATAGTCCACTTTGGTTGACACATCACCAATATTATATATAAACGTTGACGGCTACATAATTTGTCACCTATCTTAAAATAATGCTAGTATGTGTCTCTTTGTCTAACATTGTGAATTGAGTTTGAATGCCATATTATATTCCATTTATTCAGGAATCTATGATGGTTGCT
Source organism: Macrotyloma uniflorum (assembly GCA_016859785.1). Lineage (NCBI taxonomy): Eukaryota > Viridiplantae > Streptophyta > Magnoliopsida > Fabales > Fabaceae > Macrotyloma > Macrotyloma uniflorum. The sequence continues at coordinate 2,903,800 of BDMB01000011.1, forward strand.
TATAAGGCCAAATTGAAAGAATCCCTTGTATTCTTCTATGTTAAAAACTGACATACAAATAGAGTTTAAGGGTTTATTACTGTTTATAGAAACCACGTCTATATATACTGCTGATTAGGGTTTATTAGATTATTTTATATTTCTTGTCATTGAAGCTATGTGTTATGGGGGAAAAATGGAGTATGCTATATACTATATAGTACTATGCTCAGGAGTTATGCCTTATATTTTATATATAGCAGCAAAATGTTTGCAGTAGTTACTATATAGTAGTATATTTGTAGAAGTAGCTAGAGTTATTTAATATTTGTAATAGTAGCTAAGAGGTTTGGACATTAGGTTTATCTGTTCTAATCAAATTTCTTTTTTTCTTTTACAAAAAGGAAACACAACTTGGTTATAAACTTAATAGAATCTTTCATTATAAAGAGATCAAATTAGACAAATAAATAATACATAAAAAATTATTTTTTTCTTATAAAAAATAATAAAATTATACTAAATATAGGACTTAGTCAGATTAATCTATAAATTTGAAATTTTTTATTTTAATCCTCAAAAATAAAATAAAAATTATATTTTTAATCCTTAAGTATAAAATTTAAGGAACTAAAATGAAATTTTTTAAATTTACTTTTAATCTTTTAAATTTAATATTTAGAGACTAAACTCGTATTTTATTAAGGTAGAAATTATTATTTAATTTGGCTTCGTATATTTATTGGTCTACATTAAGTATTTTGTCTTCCCGATATTAAAATTGATTATTTTTTGCATTATTTTCTTTTAATAAAGCTAGCTTGCACATTTTACATGTGACTATTTTGTGATAAAAGGTATATGAAAGCGAAAGTGTTGGTAATTGTCTTCTATCATGTAGTGGAAAGTTATGAATATCATCATCATTGGATTTTTTCCAACAAAAACACAGGAACATTGTGCATGAGATCTATGGTTGAGGTACTGCCATATATGTCCCAAGGGTTATATGTTTTTTTATCCTCGTAGAGCATGGTGATGATATTCCTATGATGTGTGGTGATTGATTTCACCCTCTGATTCCAATCTTTGTGATTTGTGTATGGTTCAAAGAGGGAGAAAACAACGCGATATCGAAAACTTGTAAAGTGGATTTTGAATTTGGTTCATTGTTCTAGTTCAACAAATTTCTTGAATTTCAAAAGCTTTTTGTCTCATGGGAAACAGTTAGTCGCAAACCACACAATGTGGAGATTCCAAACACACGTAAGTGCGTAACTTTACTCTTTCTTGACTAAAAATATGAAGCCACTAAATAAGACACTTAGTTAAATATATCAAACATGTTTTAGTATTTTAACTATAATATGAAAGTTGAAATAAAATTTGAAAAATTACTTTAAATTTTATTAAATTTATAGACCATAACAATAACGCTTACCAAATTCTTAGAATAAATGGAACAATTTTTGACTTTTCAAAATTAACCATCTCTAGCTATACTGCAAGGATATCCTATGTGGATTGGTTTGGTGGTGCCACTATACAAACCCTTGAACGTGTCAAATAAAATCCTCCATTGGAATTAAGAAAAAAAGTTGCTTCAATGATAGATAAAGACAAGAATAGAAATGACGTTGATTGATGAAGTAAAATTATAAGAAAATATTTTTGTTATAATATTATTTTATATGATTTTTATTATGTATATTATTTTGTTTATTATATAAAAGAATTGAGAATGAACAGGAAAAATACAAAAAATTGTATTTGATTGAGAAGAAAAAAAAAGAAAAACTTGTGGCAGCCACCAACCCCTCTTCACCTACTACATCCAAAAGCATGTCATAGAGGTGGCCACCATCATCACTACCTCTCTCTCTCTCTTTTCTGTTTTCTGCCTACCATCCACTCCTCTCTCCCAAAGTCAGCGTCATTTAACACCGTCACCGTTTATTTACATTCTCCTTCTTTCAAAGCACTTAATTTGTTTTCAGAAAAAAAATTATTTGAGCATCATCACCTTCTATTTTTTTCACTCTCAACCTCACACCTACTACCAATGTAAAACTTCCATTTCTCAATTTCATTTCCCTTCTTTTTCAAAGATAACATAGTGCCTTCAATCATTCACTACCAAAATAATTAAGCAGGGTGCGCTCTTCACATACACTCTTTAAGTACACAATTAAAATAATTTTCACCGCTACAAATCATGATATTAATTTAAATAAATGGTCAAGTTCAGTCGTTTAAAATAGATTTAATTAGTCATTAAAAAAATAAAAATTGATTGGTCGATAAATAATGAAAAATAAAATAAAAATGAAAGCATACGTAGTACGTAAGAAACACACGAACCATAAGCTCCACCTAACACCCTTTGAGCTACCGTCACCATCCCTCTATAAAACCCTCACAACCTCGTCACACTTTCCAATTCACCCCAACATACCAAATTAATACAAACCAACCCGTTACCAGTTTTTTCATTCACCACCGCCAGCTCATCAAAATGGATCTCCTCCTCCTGGAGAAGACCCTCCTCGCCCTCTTCCTCGCCGCGGTCGTAGCCATTGTCGTCTCCAAGCTCCGCGGTCGCCGCTTCAAACTCCCGCCGGGCCCTCTCCCCGTCCCCGTCTTCGGCAACTGGCTCCAGGTCGGCGACGACCTCAACCACCGCAACCTCACCGACCTCGCCAAGCGCTTCGGCGACATCTTCCTCCTCCGTATGGGGCAGCGCAACCTGGTCGTGGTTTCCTCGCCGGACCTCGCCAAAGAGGTGCTCCACACGCAGGGTGTGGAGTTCGGTTCCCGGACACGCAACGTCGTCTTCGACATCTTCACTGGCAAGGGCCAGGACATGGTCTTCACCGTCTACGGCGAGCACTGGCGCAAGATGCGCCGCATCATGACCGTCCCCTTCTTCACCAACAAGGTCGTCCAGCAGTACCGCCAGGGCTGGGAGGCCGAGGCCGCCGCCGTCGTCGACGACGTCAGGAAGAACCCCGACGCCGCCGTCTCCGGCGTCGTCATCCGCCGCAGACTCCAGCTCATGATGTACAACAACATGTACCGCATCATGTTCGATCGGAGATTCGAGAGCGAGGAGGACCCTCTATTCCAGCGTCTCAGAGCGCTGAATGGCGAGAGGAGTCGCTTGGCACAAAGCTTTGAGTATAACTATGGCGATTTCATTCCCATCTTGAGACCCTTCTTGAAGGGTTACTTGAAGATTTGCAAGGAGGTCAAAGAAACCAGGTTGAAGCTTTTCAAGGATTACTTCGTTGATGAGAGGAAGTAAGTGTTCCGTTTCCTTTTCTTCCTTCATTATCTCTCTTCATTTCTGGGAAATTTAAACTGGCTTGTTCATTATAAAAATTAAAAATCACTCATTTTTGAAATCACAGTAGTAACAATGTCTTTACCCTTCAAATTTTTTACAGTTACCCTTTTATATAATTTCTAAAGAGGATAAAAGAAACACTTTCTAAATTTTGTTATTTTTAATTAACTTTTGTTGATAGTAGATTATCTTTATGAAGTAGGGAATTGAAGAGTCTATTTTTTATAATTCCTTACTCTAATTCTCAGTAAAATGGTTGAGATAGGGAAAATATAAAAATTATTGTTAAAGGTTTTGGGAATTATTAATTATAAGTGTGGCATTGCTTAAAATTTGAAGATATTGCTTAAATGTTATTTTTCTCAATCCCATGTTTTTTTTTTTATTCCATTTTCAATCATTTGGTTTCTGTTTATTTTTTTGTATTTAGTACTTTTCCCTCTGTTTCTTCTTGTCATATCTTTCAAGCATTTTTACATCTTGGTAATGGTGCAGAAGCAGTTTGATTGAGTCAACTAGATTTTCTCTCTCTTCGTGTTGAATGGGTACAGTACAAAATGTGTTTTGCCTCAACTAGGTTGGAAAGTAATTTTTGTTTTACTTAAAAAGTACTCCTACTATTTTTTTATTATTATTATTGATCATTGATGACACGATCCTTAATTAAATAGCCATTTTTACTGAGAGAAATCCACGTTGGGGAGTAGTTAAAAGTATAGTAGTCGGTTGAAGTTTGTTTAGAAAGTTGCAAGTTGTGGTTATAATAGTAGTATTTATTTGTAATGAATTAAATTAAATGTGAATTAAAACAGGAATCTTGGAAGCACCAAGAGCACTAAGAACGAAGGACTTAAATGTGCTATTGATCACATTTTGGATGCTCAGAGAAAGGGCGAGATCAGTGAAGACAACGTCCTTTACATTGTTGAGAACATCAACGTTGCTGGTAAGATGCTTTCTCTTCTATTCTATTATTACAAAATAATAGTGCACATTAATTAAATAATCATTTAAATAATAGATACTATTGTACTATCATTTTTTTCATCTACATATTTATTAACTTCACCTGTCCCTTTAATTAGTTATCTTTTCAGCGTCGTCAACTAACACCAAAGTTATCTTGTTTCCGAAAGTTACTATGGTGCAGCTTTCAACCATTTTATACAACAAGAATTTGACTAATTCTTTTTCACAAATTTACGTTATTGATTCTATACTAATAATAGAGTATGAGATTGATATGGATTCAATAAAAAAGACCTCAAATGCATATAATTTTTTTTCTCATGTCTCTGATTTATGATTTTATACCCTACTTAACAATTGCCAAAATATATTCTCTTTCATTTACGAGAGATGCCAAATATAACGGCATTTAATAAGTACACAGGAAAATTTTCCTTGTTTTTCCCATTTTATAAGCGGTGAAACGGAAACGGGACACGTAGACATTTAAGTATTCAATGAAAAGTGGGTTAGGTGGAAGCTTGAACTGCAGGGTACTCGTTCCTTGCCATGTTGGGACTCGACCTTATCTATTTATCAACTTGTTTATCTGACATGTAATTTTATACGAAGACTTTTTCTTTTTTTCTTTTCTTCTTTTACATATATAAGTAGTGGGTGTGCTATCTTCTTACAATTTTTTTATTTGTTTTTTTGTGTATTTAAGTGGTCCTAAATATAAGTTGTAGTAGTAGGTAATGACAGTGACCAAATTTGGTAGGTGGACCTACCTTAGGCAAAAGTTGCAGGTTGTTTACTTATTTTGCTTTCGATTAGAAGGTAGAAGAAGAAAAAGAATGATTGAATTTTTGTATCAATATGATTAACATGCAGTCATGAAAATTCTAACCTCATTATTATTATAGAGCTAATTAGTTGGTAAAACTTGTCAATAAATTTATCATACATTGAGTGAAACTGCATGTATACTATATTCTATGGTGATTTTTTCTAATGTATCAAATGCATTAATGGAACAGCAATTGAAACAACTCTGTGGTCAATTGAATGGGGCATTGCTGAGCTTGTGAACCACCCAGAGATCCAGCAGAAGGTGAGGGATGAGATTGACAGAGTTCTTGGACCAGGGCACCAGGTGACTGAGCCAGACATCCAAAAGCTTCCATACCTTCAAGCAGTGGTAAAGGAAACCCTTCGGCTTAGAATGGCAATCCCTCTTCTTGTCCCACACATGAACCTCCATGATGCTAAGCTTGGTGGCTATGACATCCCAGCTGAAAGCAAGATTTTGGTGAATGCATGGTGGCTGGCCAACAACCCTGCACACTGGAAGAAGCCAGAAGAGTTCAGGCCTGAGAGGTTCTTCGAAGAGGAGTCCCATGTGGAAGCGAATGGGAACGACTTCAGGTACCTTCCGTTTGGTGTTGGCAGAAGAAGCTGCCCTGGAATCATTCTAGCATTGCCCATTCTTGGGATCACTTTGGGACGTTTGGTCCAAAACTTTGAGCTCTTGCCTCCCCCTGGGCAGTCCCAGATTGACACTAGTGAGAAAGGAGGACAGTTTAGCTTGCACATACTCAAGCATTCCACAATTGTTGCAAAGCCAATTTAAGCTTCACTACATGATCATTACCAATCCCCTTTATTATTTTTTCTTTCTTACTCTCCCTGTATTGTAATGTTTGAAAATGGGGTTGCCCTTAAAATATCATGTATAATTGGCCTGCTATAATGGGTAGGTGGTGATGTTTCTGTGTTGGTCCCATTGTAAATCTCTCACAACTTTAAGTCATCGACGGTTTTGAGATGGTTTTGTAATAAACCTACACTTTTCTCTCTCACATTCTCTTACCTATGCTACTATTACTATACTTTTTTATTTTTAAATATTTAAATAATATCTATAATCTTAAAATATAATATTTATATTTTTTTTTTCTCCATGGTTCCGGTGTGCATAATCTCTGCAGGGCCCATGGCCCACTTTAAGCTGGCGGTGGTTGTGCACTTGTCCTTCTCCATCATTAATCCCATAAACCAACTTGGACGCTAAAATCAAACCATGTCTGCAATTCCACTGCCTCACATTTACTTTTTCTACATCTAATGGATCCTTTACATTTTATCTCTCCAACTGTCATTTTTAATCAGGAAATTTTTTATTCATGTTTTTATTCTTCATTTCAACTCTCATACTTCAATCGTATATATGTTCAAAATAAATTGAAGGATACAACTTAAATAAATAAGTATAGATATTTATTTTATATATTAATTCTTAATAGTTGAAATTAAAAGTATTTTATCAATATATTTCTCTCCAATTAACAAATACTTATTCATTTATGACAAAACTATTCAATACATAAAATGAACAGTACCTCTTCGAAGGAGATTATCTGAAAGTAAATGTCAAATATTCTTATCAAAATTTAGTAGATATTCTTCACGTTATTATTTTCTAATAAGATTGGAAGTTTCATTTTGGAAACATGTATATAATTCAAATACAATTTGAAATATAATTTAACAATATTATGGAGACAAACAGGATAGATAGTGTCATATTTGATGATGGAAACGACGACCTACCACGTAAATGTTTTTTTTTTTTTTTTAATAATACAAAAAATAAAAGTACACATGCATATTTATTGTGTTTGGTTTGATTAGGTAAGCAAACCACAATGTGACTCGACATAAAAATGACAATAGAAATTTGGCAAGTTTGACAACCCTTAGTTAAAAATGTGTTAAATTTCTAACATTTTTTTTAATGATGAGAAAAAAAGTTATGGGAACATTTTTGTCAATTAAAAATTATTTTAAAATATTATAAATAGAAAATTAAAACTATTTTATAAATTTTATTTTTTTCTGTTAGCTTAAAACGTGTCTTTAGTCACTTATAGCAAACCTCCTCCAATTATTATTTAAATCATATAAATTCATATTTAAAGCACACAATTACTCACTTAAATAAAGAATTATATCATTTAGTCTCAGTTTGTTTTGAACAATGGAATATGATTGAAAGCAATAAATTAAGGGTTGTCTCATGTGTTTTGTAGAGGTGAGTGAAATTTGTAAGGAGGATATTAAATCTCACTATACTACTCTTCATATACTTTACGCAATACGTACTATTTTGATAAATAGGAGAATAATAAAGTCAAAAAAAAAAATCAATAAATAGTTTACAATAAATTTTAAATAATTTTACATAATTTTTTAAAACATTAAATGTTTTTATCTAATTATAAATATTTTATAATTATATTTTTAAATTATAATATTTACTCAATTATTTTAAGTTTTATTTAATAAATTCGTTATTTTTCTACAAAGTATTTTGGTCATTTAGTAAATATTTTAATTATTAATATTTTTTATTTTTTAAAATCAATTAAATCAAATATAATATATATATATATTTTACCTTTTTTTATTTAATTTTCTTAATTCCCACTCATTTTTCCAAGTACTTAAAACATTTTCTTTTTATATAAATAATTGTATAATGTAAATCTATGATTGCTTTAGTGATATATTATTTTGTAATAGATTTGTGACAAACATTTTGCACCACAGAAGTGTTGTAAATAATTTCAAATTTGTCACAATGTAACCATAAAATTTCATTTAAAGATAAAAAATTATTAATTTAATAAAAATAAATAGCATATAAAAAAAATTAATAGGACAAATTAATAATTTTTTATTTTTAAATAAAATTTTATATATAGAATGTGTTATCTTAGAATAAAAATATTAATTATTTTAAAAAATAGGTTAGTATTTAAATGTGAATACTTTTGTGTATATATATATATATATGTATATATATATATATAATTGTTATTGGTTAATTATTAATTTAAATTAATTTTAAAAACTAAAAATAAGTGTAACTCAAGTCATGTAATTTTGTGACGCGGATTTGGTAAAATATTGTTATTTATAACATGACGCATAATGAGTGGGCCTCTCAAACCCAAGATGTGAACCAATTGGGCCGATCATATCTCAGATAAATCATGGTCCCCTTTAATGAGTAAATTAATAATCTTGCGAAAGTCCGGTAATAAATATATTTATTTTAGGTAACCATTTTTTAATTCATTTATTACACTATTTAATGAAAAAAAAATTATTTTTCTTTTATCTAAAACAAATTTATTCATTTTTATATGTTACTTTACATTTCAAAATTCAACATAGTCTTATATTATATCTTTACATTGGTATTACTAAATAAATATAGGAGATAAATGATATATTAAGAAATTAATACTATTATTAATATACTTAGGATAAAATTACACATAAAAAAAAAATATTATTTTTATCCTTATTAATTATTATTAAATCAATTAATAATAATACAAATAATTATATTTTTATAAGAATATATAGAAATTTTTTTTAAATATTTTATATTAAATATATTCTTTTAAAATTATTTCTTATCATAAAAATAAGAAAAAAAAATATAATTTTTCTAATAAAATTAATCACATTTATTATACTTCTTAATATTTGTGTATGAGAAAAATTGTAACAGATAAAAAAGAACGACGATAATACTTCTTTTATTTTTTTTTAATAGTATTGTTTAAGGTAAACTATTTTAGATAAATTGCAAACATAATAGTCGAAAGTAAAAAAAAAAAGTATCACAAAAAGAATTTATCTATGAATAAAATTCACAAGAATTTTAACTTAAAAAAACTAAAATTAAAAATGCTGTAAAATCTATTTTATCAATAAAATGAAATTAAAATTTATATAAAAATAAGACATAAATATAACTACTTCTGTCATTTTATTTTTATTAACTGCTTTAATATATTGTTTTTAGTTAACTTTTATGTTAATTTGGTTAAACATAACATAGAGACTTATGACATGTTGATACTCCTTCCCTATTGAAATATAAGTAAAAGAAGTAGTATTTACTTTTTATGGACTTAAATATAAAGAAATTTCAACTATTTTAATATAATTTGATGCCATAATTCTAAAAACTCTCTTATTTTGAAGATAGTTTAGAAAACATAATTTTCAATTGGTATGCAATCAAGAAAATCGAATAAACCTAAAATTTGAATTTGAGTATTTTTTTTTCTTACATTTTAATCCAATAAAAATAGTAAATAGATATGCAACTAGGTATTTATTTGTAATATTAATAATTCATAGATATTTATAATTATTTTCTTTAACCTTAAAGTAGTAACATAAATTACTTTTAAATCGGTCAAGTTTCCAAAAATATAAGCATTATTAACATTTTTTTATTCAGATTGATAATTGCTGTTATTCATTATTATGTGAAATTGAAATTTGTTTTCTGGATTTGAGTGTGATGCAAAAAATTAATACAGTTTTTGTTGTAAAAAATAATTGTGAGGTAAATACATATATTTAAATTTATTGAAGTATTAAATAAGGGAAATTATTGAGAGAGGAGTGGAAAGGCGAAAGGTGTTAGAGTGAAAAGTCAACCTGAAGAAGCAGTAAACTTAGAGTGAGCCGAAGGCAAAAGGTCGTCATAAGGGAAGACCTGCTGTTAAGGTAAGCGGTCTCTTGCATGCCTTTTTGGCACTTCTCTTCAGCCTTTATTATGTAACGCTGCATTGTTTTGCAACTTTGCATGCACTTTCTCTCTCTACACTTACTCATTTTCTCTCTCTTACCATAAACACAATATTAATTCATGTTTCCAAAATCCTCCGCGTGTTGTATTGTTTTAGCAGCACACAGAAACACTCAGAGTTGTTTTCTTTTCCGAGGCTGGTTTTGTTGGCCCTTTTATATCTCAAAATCCGTGTGTCATTTCTAGGGTTTTGAGTTTGCAGTGTGTGTGTGAGGGCTGTGTGCTATGGAGGTCGAGGTTTGCATGAACGGTGCGTGCAAGAATGGCTTTGTGAGAGAGTGGAAGAAAGGGTGGCCTCTGCGATCTGGTGGATTCGCCACGCTCTGCGATAAGTGCGGGTAAATTTGATTCCTCTCCCTTTTTATTTTTTCCTTGTGCTGAAATTTCTTTGGTTTTTCCTTTGCGAGTTTCACTCCTTTAAAATGAATGAGTAGAAGGAAGTATTATTAGGTGACCACAATGTTTGAAAGGTCAAGGATCTTGGAATGTTTGTGACTGTAATTGTGACCGCATGGAAATCTTTAATGTGTCTCTTTGTATGCTTTAGATCTGCTTACGCCAATTCAATTTTCTGTGAAAAATTCCACCTACATCAAACTGGCTGGAGAGAGTGCGACTTTTGCAACAAGGTAGAGTGTAAAATATATATATATATATATATATATATATATTATTTTTTGTTTAAATTCTATTCAAGCCTTGTCCTTCTCTCCCTAGAAGTTTATTATTTAACTTGGTTCGCAGGCAATACACTGTGGTTGTATCATCTCGAGGTTTTGTTTTGAGTACCTCGATTTTGGCGGTATAGGTTGCACAACTTGCTGTATGAAGGCTTCCCAACTTCCTATGGTAAGGTTAATCTGAATGTTTATTGTTGAAGGATGAATTCCAGCTTAATTAATGGTTCTTGCTATTTATATTTAGTTAATTCCATATTTTTGCAAAATTGTACTTCTAGAATTGCACTTTTTGTGCATGGATGTCTAAAATTTCATAAAAGTTACTCACTGACAAATGTTGAAATCATAAGGATTGAATGCAACCGTGTTTCTAATATTTCAAATAATGGTGACTGTGTTATAAAACAGTGAATGTAATGTCCGTCTCTAGTATTTCAAATCACTAGTATTATTTTCGTATGCACTTTTTTTTATAAATGACTGAATAAGTTTTTCTGTTAGAATTGAGTTCTGTTTCTTTTACCAAAAGTTCTATCAAAAATGTGATGTCACTCATGTATTTGGAAGACTAAATCCATATTTATTCCTAATGTGCTTCATCGCTAGCTAATTTCTGACTGTCTCCTTCTGTCATACAGTTCATTTTCCAATTATGTTTAGCAAATTTTTCACCTTGTTGACTGGTTTTCTTAGGGATGCCTTGCCTTGATCTCCGATTATTGCGTTATTTCATCATTTATTTGACATAGCGTGAGATGTAGTTAGTAATTATTTTGAAGAGTTGTTAAATTCCATGCTGCTACAACATGAAAAATGCAAGACTCATTGTTTAATCTTTTGTTGCAGCTACAGGAGACTGGAAATTCTATTAGGTCTATTAGATCAATAAAAAATAATGCAAGTGATCGTCGTACTGAACATATTGATGATAGACTATTCGTTGATGGTTCTAGCAAAGGAAAACTTATGCATATGCGTAGAATTGTTGATGATGGAGAATCCAGCCGTAGGCCTCAAGCTGAGAGAGATGATATAGATTCATGTATTGGTCCAAACAGGGAAGACATAAGATTTTCAAATGTGATGAAACTAACTAATGATCCATTAAAGTTTACTACATTAGAAAACAATAGAGCAACATGGGAGACTAGATGTTTGCAGAGATCAAGTTCATTGAATATTTCTTGGGGAGCCTCATCAGGAAACCCTGTCTTGCCTTCTGGTTTAGAGATTGTGGAAGGGAGAATTGATGGTAAAGCATCATCTTCTTCCTTTCATCAAGGACAAAGACCTCTCTCCGTACTCCCTAAAACATTGATGAATATGGAAGCAAGCAATGGCATGATTTCTCAAGAACGTGTTGCTCGGCCACCAACTGATGGGAAAGCCAAGAATATGTTACTTTCTCGATACTGGCCTAGGATTACTGATCAAGAGCTTGAGCAATTGTCCGGAGAGTATCCTTTATATTTAATAAATAGTTCTTTAGTCTGTTGATTACATATGATATATGTTTATTTTTATATAATAAAAATTCATATTAAATAAATTATTTTAAATATAATAAAATTCATAAGGAAGAAACATTTTTCGAAATTATATTATAGATTTACAATGAACAATTTAAACTGTGATTAAAGGTTATTTTTAACTATTGACAAACTCATGTAAAAAAAACCATAGGAAGAAATAGGTATAAAAGAGGGTTGATTGAAATGAATACACTTAAGAAGATTAATATATAAACAAAGATGAAAGAATTGCAGTTTGAGTTTCTGAGATGGTTGACAGAAAAATATCTAGCTAGTTGTCGAGGTAGTGTATGATAAATTTTTAAGTTAGCTATTATAATTTATAATATTTACACGTCATGTGAATTAAGCTTTGTTATAAAGTAAATTCATTACTCGTATCCTTGACTTGATGATCACAGTTTGAAGTCTACTATAGTGCCTTTGTTTGAGAAGGTACTGAGTGCCAGTGATGCAAGTCGAATTGGTCGTCTTGTTCTCCCAAAATCTTGCGCTGAGGTAAGCCTTTGTTCATTTAATCTTTCTCTCTCTCTTTTTGTGACATGTTTATGCAAGCAGTTCTTGTAAATTCTTTTTTATTAAAGAAATATGTTATGACGTTAAACCTTATCTGCACATGAATTTCAGGCTTACTTTCCTCCTATTTCACAATCAGAAGGTCTTCCTCTGCATATGAAAGATGTGAAGGGAAATGAGTGGACATTTCAGTTTAGATTTTGGCCTAATAACAACAGTAGGATGTACGTATTGGAGGGAGTAACCCCTTGCATACAGGCCTTGCAATTAAATGCTGGAGATATTGGTATATATACATCCATCTCGCCAATGATTTCATGAACATACTTATTTCGTTATCATTTAATACTTTTACTAAAAAAATTATTTGGTATTCTGATTTTTGCGAAAATGTTATCAAAAGTAGCTGTGTTTTCATGGCAATGATCTTTTTTGGTTTCTTTAATTCTTTTCACCCATATGACTCACATATAGGCTTATTGCTATAAAATTTTCTCTCTGGTATTTGTTTACTATAATGTTAACCCAAAAAATGGGTTGGGATATAGATTTATAGAATTAAATCTAAGAACCAAAACCAAATTATAGAAATATTAATAGAAATATAACAAAAACATATAAATATATTAAAATTTTCTTCAAAATTCTGGAAAAGAAAAAGAATATCCTAGAATTATATATTGTAAATAATCTAGTAGTAAAGATAAGTAATAAAAGTTATAGAATTATGTAAAATATTTTAAAATTATTAACCAACATTTGGTAGTTATTCAGTCGGTGTTTGTTGATAGTTATTGAGTGGGTGTTCATAGGTAATTTACTTAATTACTATAAAACAATGAAAAAAAAAAAGTTTTTATTAGATTTGAGAACTTGGTAATTTAATTAATTCAATTTAATTCGAATAAAAGTTAATTTTTATATTAAATTAAATTAAATTTATTTCAATCTAATTAATGGATAAGGTAATAAGTTTTTAATATTAAATTAAAGATTTAATTAGAACAAAATTATTAAATAATATTAACAATAATAGTAATAATATAAATATTATTTATCTTATTTAATTATTTTATTAATTAAATAAGTATTTTTTGAAATATTCAAAACATTTAATAACATATTTTATTTTTAAAAATATTATTCTAAAAAATCAATTAATATTTTTTTAAATTAAAATTTTAACAAAATAAATATTTTTAAAAACTTTGATCCAATTGATCAACTCAATCAAGAACAAGTAGAGTTGGATTGGGTCTAAAAATAATATTAAAAATTTAATCCAACACAATTTGAAATTTTACTTCAGTAGTCTTTTAGTAATTACTATTGATAATTGTCTTTATTCTTCTTGTAATTGTTAAATCTTACTTCACTTTTCATATCTTATACTCCCATTAACTATGGAGATTTTAAGTTCTTACATGCATGAGGCAACTTATATAACTTGCAAATATGAAGTTATGATGGATTTATATTATCTTTGCTACAGTGATATTTAGTCGAATCGATCCTGAAGGCAAATTTGTTTTGGGTTTTAGAAGGACATCAGATTCTTTAGATACACAGGTTCTGATATTATTTTCTATTTTACTATTTGTTGTCTCTTCATTTGATAATATATACATATATATTATTTTCTTCTTTAGCTAAAATTAACAAAATGATCATTGTTAAAATAGGACGCATTTGTTGCTCATTCCAATGTTTTTGCAACAAAGGAAACAACCTTTTCTGGTGCTACTACAAATATGTATTTAGGAAATAGTTATCGTGATCTTCTGCAAACAAAGAGAGGGAATGGTGATCCTTACTTAAATGGATGTTCAGAACGTTTTCGTTTGGGTACTGGAACTGCTGATTATCTTCAAAATGAAAATTTTGAGATGGTAAACAACGATCTGGTGCAAATACCAATTTCAGTTTCAGAGAAGACTCAAAATACTGAGCCTATTTGTGAGAGACTAATCATACATAATGAAGATGCCATGGACTTGAGAGTTACATGGGAAGAAGCTCAAAACTTCCTTTCTCCAACACCTTGTGTCAAGCCCAATATTGTAACAATTGAGGACCAAGAATTTGAGGAATATGAGGTAAGTGTGAGTGACAATGCTTGTGGATCTTTTAATTATTTTGGTTTTGCTATTTCAAGGTGACTATGGAATGATATATGATGTGAAATTTGAAGTATTACATTCAAATTTATGTTAATTGACTAATATTTATGACTTTATGTATTTAGGAACCACCGATTTTTGGGAAGAGAACTACAATGAAAGCTGATTCATCTAGGTAAGATTAAATACATTTCATATTTAACATCTTATTTTTATTAGATCTTGATGGTAGTACAAGCATGATCTATGGTTCTTACAGAAAATGACTTTTCAGGTCTTTGAGCTCTGCGTCAATGGAAATGAGTCCAAAGGAATTAAATAAAATTCTATTAACCAATAAAGGTATGATACTCCTACTCTATACTTTTTATATATTCTCAACATTCGATAATTTTCTTGTTTGTAGTAATGTTGTTAGGTTGATGTTATATATGTTAGTTTTTACTTTCCTAAACTATATTAGGATTAGTGGTTGGATATCTTGTTTAAATTTTACGTTTGATATGTATATTCATATTCCAGAGTTTTTTTTTTTACTTATATAAAGAAGTTCTATAACTTGTAAATTTTTTTATGAATATTAAAATAATGTCATATTCTAAAAAGCTAAGAATTATAGAAAACCCTAAGTCAGTTCTAGAATATGAGTCTTCTGGTTTAAACGCACTACTTAGTGCAGAAGTTTTGGATGATGATCTTGTTGACCCTATTGATTCATCAGGTGGAGCCACCACTATACATCCAAGGCATCTTTCTATGTGCATTCAACCCCCAACTGGGAAAGCGAGACATAGAACCACATCCACTTGTCCTTCTTGTGTGACTGTGAAGCATCGATTTGAAACTCTTATGACATGTAAGAAACAACGCCAATCAGAACATGAAGTAAACACTACCCAGAAGGATCATATCTATCACAAGGATGAGGGAGATGATGCAAGTCTCTTGGAGAAAGAGGAAAGCCTAAACAAAGGTTTGCGCAAGGTGGGTGAACTCAGCTGTGCAGGACAAATAGACCTAAATTGTCTTCCCAATGAAGACATGCAAGTGGATATATGAAATGAGAAACTCTCTTGAATACAAGAATATATGAACCAAAATGGCCTAAATCTTCAATTTTGAATTGTATTTTAGATCTGTACTTGTTACTTAATCTTCTATTTGGAAGTTGGAAGCATAAGTTAGATTTTCCCTGCGTACAACAACCCTTTGTCACCTTTCACAACTTTTTACTACCCTCACAAATAACTTTCATTATTGATTTACCATTGCCCTCAAGTCTCCTTCTGCAATAAAAGTATGAACTCAATGCTAGTGGCCTTGAGCATGGTGATGGATGATCATTCAATGCAAGTGTGATTGGAAATTACATTGGTGGTTGAATGTGCTCCCATATATCTTATCTTTAATGAACTTACAAAACTTATAGAAATTGATTATTATTTTGTCTGGGATAAAATTGTTCAAGAGATTTTAATTTCTTTTATGTTCCTTCTCACACCCAACTTGCAAATTTTTTTATAAAGACACTTAAAAATCAAACAATTAAATTATTTGTTTGATAAATTGAACATTCAAAAATTGCATGCTCCAATGGAGAATTATATAAAATGATTTGAACATAAGTATTTATTAAAATTTAATTTTTAATCATTTGTTGAATATGCATTTAGAATGTGATATATATTTTTTATTTTAAATATATATTTATATGTTTCACTAATGGATTTAGAAAAATAAATTAGTTCAATATTAGAGTTGAATTTATATATATAATTGATAATTTGTCCAGATTAAAATTCATACTTTATTACCTTTTTAATTATATTAAATTCTTATGCGTTACAGTTATTTGGAATGGTGAATCGTTATCTCAATATACAATTGAAAATGAATGACTTGATCCGATAAGATTATTTTTAAAATTAAGAAATTAATCATTAGGATTTAGGATATTTTACATTTATTTTAAGATATATTACCATAAATTTTATTAGGTTTCAGTTTTATATCACATTTATATTTATTTAGAATGAATTTAAGCATTTTACAACTTCGTTAAAGTTTTTTATTAATTTTTTGCAACTTTATATATTTATTATTAATTTATATATAAAACAGTATAGATATTGTATACATCTATTAAAGATATTTTATAATTTAAAAATTCGAATGTCTATAAAATGGAACCAAATATTTACACATTTTTTTAAGCAAGTAATTGTCTTAACTAGTGTAAAAAGATAGAGTTTTCACATTGTTTATTGTCTACAATAGAAAATAATTTTCCACATTTATTATTTGTCTATAATTAGTGTAGAAAACATTTTCTACATTAATTTTGTTATTGTAAAAAAAATCTTCCAAAATTGGTGTGAAAAGTGTTTTGTATAATAGTAAAATATATATTATATTAAAAATGCCACAAAAAATAATATTTTAAAATCATTATATTATTTCCTAAGTAAATAAAAAAAGTAATAGGAAAATTTAGAATTACCATTCTAATTACGATTATGTTCTTTTAAGGTGCAACCATTTAACAAGGTAAAAGGAGAAAGAATAGAAATGGTTTGGGTAGTAAACCTTCGACATCAACTTCATCTCCAATTTAAAAATATTATACATATATACCTAGTCCTACTTTTGAATGGTTCAAACAACTTATATTGGATATATCTCTTAGAAAATGGCTACAACCAATGAACAGGAAACTTCGAATCTAATGTCTCTACCCAGACAGCTTACTTTTCGACCGGCCTCAAAACACGTAAACCTTGGCCATATGTGGTCGTCCTTATTTTCCAATAGGACCGAATTAACAACCACGTTCCTAGTAATTTTTGTTGCATCCTTTGCTTAAATATCTTGATTCAAAGCTATAGTTACACTTATCTCATCTTATCCTTAAGCTAGAACTCTAATGGGTGATCACATGAATAAGGGCATGCAGGAAAAACCAATCTTGGCAGCTCTTGAAGATTTGTACCAAGGAATCCCTGATGAATCAGTTAACCTCACCTTTCAACACCTTGCTGAAGTCAACACATCAGAGAAGAGAAAACCAGCAACAACCATAAAACCTTCAGGCTCTCTAGCCAAACTACCTAGTCTTGATTTCACCAAAGGCTTGCAAGGTTCTAGTCAACACCATGACCACCACGTACAAGACTTTGGCCATGGAGAGTCGTCACCATGGGGCCATTCTGGTCATTTTAGCCACCATGCTGGTCATGGTGCACAAAGACAAAGCCCTCAATGCATGACCACTGGAGATGATCATTCCAAGTATGGTGTGAGCTTTGATGGTGTGAGTGTTGCTACCGGAAGAGGTAGTCGAAGACGTCGACCTGGGATTCCACACTCTAAGATTTGTGCAAATTGCAATACCTATATTTATATATTCCGCACTAGATGCCTGGTACGTACTTAGATATATATATATTAACAAAGTAAATTTCTGAATTTCTAAACAATAAAATAAATCTTTTATAGCATATCTATGTATCTATTTTGTCATGATATATGTATGTCTACGTGTTACAGATAACAAAATTTACCATAAGTGCATGGAGAACATAACATAGATATACTATAGCTGGTTATATGTATTGCAACATTCAATCCTTTTGCTGATACTGAATCTGGTGCATGCAGGTGTGCGGCAGGGTTTATTGCAGGCAATGTGTAGAAATAGGAATGGGGGAAATGGTAGAAGGAAGAAAGTGTATTGAGTGCCTTGGATTGAGATTCAGCCATAGGTAACCATTTTATTCTGTGTTTTACTTAAAAAAGGGATCTGATGTTTGAACTAGGTAGCAGATGAGAATAGTCAAACTTATTCCAAGTAATTGAGTTTCTTTTGATCCAAGACGGGATTTTAAATTTTAGATAGTAACTTTCATATATGTTTTTGGCATTAAAAATAGTGAAAGGAATTTTGTGTGTATAAAGTGTTTACTGAAATTTAGGTGCTGATTGAAGAAACTGACTGCTTTTTTATTTTTTAATAGGCAAAGGAATAATATGATATTTTAATTACAATACGTGCTTGAAACACCACATGATGATGTTCTTGGTCAATTTCTGTGTAATATATAATCAAGTTTTTCGGTTTACACAGAAGAGTTAACAAAATTTGATTATGTCATGTGCAAATTGAACAAACCATGTTGATTTGGAACGATGCAATAGTTTCTCTCAAACGGGTAGTCACTGATTCATTACAAATGTAACAAGTAAAACCAGATAACAGCCCAACGAAAGAACATATGCTTCCCTACACATAGTATATATGCTACCCCACCTAAAGATATACAAATCCTAGAAGGCAATCACATGAAGATTTAAAGTTATTTTTTTCCGATGTTGTCGAATCCTCGTAAGCTGAAAAGCTCTATTAAGTTTAATTTCTGTCTGGTTCTGTTTTCTTTATACATTAAATTAGTAAGTTATATATATAAACATTATCTCTACGTCTTGAGACGGCATTATTTAGGTTTTTCATGGCCGTCCCGTTATATCAGACAATAAATAATGAAGTCATACATCAGAATCAAAGTTGGTCTCAATCAATATTGCATGCATTATCCACTCACTAACGAAAGGACAAGCAAGTGCATCCGGAACAATATAATTCCAAAGAGTACATATATTTTCCATCTTATCTCCTATCTCTCTCACATTGTAAGAATTGTCATAAATTAAGAGTTTGTGTCTGAATATCATCATTCAATACTCACTGCTAAACTATTTAGCCAAATATCTTAATTTCCTTTCAACAAACCTTTAAGAATATGTTAAAATAAGATAATTTTTTGAGAGCTAATTTGAGTTTTGTGGCACAGGTATATAGAAAGAGCAGGGAAGGTAGGGTGCTGTAATTGGAGGTATCCAAAGACATTGAAACAGGTTGAGCTGAAGTGTGCTGAGAAAGGACCAAGAAGGAGTGGAAGGTATGGTAATGGTGGGAGGGGAAACTCAAGATCAAGAAGTCCTATTAGCCCAAGAAGGAACCATGGTGTTGGTAGCAATGAAAACTCTTTTGTCATGTCCTCATCCTTTTCTCCTTTCTCCCCACATTACGCCCTCCCTTTATAAAGGAGTAACAGTTTCCTCCCATGCTGGATCACCCATGCTTCCTCAGCATTTACATTGTTTCACTTTATTCTATGTTTTTCATTTAAAGCTTATTATATTTTCTTCTACCTTTTATATATCTATAATATTATAAAGCAAGTTTCACTAATACTTTTTATAGCAAGTTTGAAGATTCAATATTATATCTAAGAAGTCATAAATTTTATGTTTTATAAATTTCTATGGAAAAAATTATATTAATTTTTTTATAAAATCTATTAAATTATAATGAATTATGATTACGATGAATTGTTTTTTTAATCACAATATATAATAACTAATAACGGTTGAAAATGAGCTTACTTTCGAATTGTCAGAAAATCATTGTTTCGGTATCCTAAATATTAGGACATTGGTATATTTCTTTTATATGAACCGATAAAAATTAATTATTTATATCTTATTTAATTTAAATTTAATTTGTATTTTGAATTTTATAATAACAAAATTGAATTTTATTGCAAATTTTATCAAATTCAATATTAAACATGAAAACATATGCAAATGTAAATAGAATCCAAAGTCTTTTAGCAACTAAAAAAAATTAAACAAATTAATTCATATTATTCACCAAGTGAATATTAAAAATGCATGGATTTAAAATCTATTAATGTAAGGAAGGAAGCTATCAATATTTATAAAATAGTATAATATAGAAATATTTATTGGCCATTTCAAGTTCAATATGTCAATTTCTTATAAAATATTCATAAATTTGTCTCGTAAGTGATAAATAACATTTAATCTTAAAATCAATGCGAAGAGTGTTAATAAAATCATTTGATGGCTTAGTTTTTTCTAGTCTTTACTTTATAATTTCAACAAAGAAAAAAAAGACTATAAATCAAATATACTCAATATTTTCATTAAAAATAGAAAAAAAAAACAATTATATCAATAATAAGCTAAGAACATTGTTTAAGGGTATTCAATGTGGATAAAAGAAAGAATGAAATACTTTAAAAAAGAAAGTAAAATATGTATTTAAAAATATTCATAAAGAAAAATGACCAAAAATATAAAGAAAAATGTATAAAAAAAAATTGAAGGGAGACATGACCCGAACCGTCCAATGAATGAGGTGGCATTAAATCAAGTGTATGAAGATTTAGACAAGTGGATCTTGAATAAAAAGAAAAAAAAAAACAATTATTAGTGTCAGATATTGATAATCCATGAATATTTTAGAGAGAGATACAGTGAACATCACCATTTGATTTTGAGAAAGGGTAGAGATGGATCCAAACCATTAGGTAGGGGCATTTTTTCAAATTCTGATGTTATTCAATGTTCTTTCATCTCTCTTTCTCTTTATATCTATTTATTATTGGATAAGGGTAGGCCAAAGGTTTTAATTCAGGGATATTGATGGATTTATTTATTTCAAAATCTTTTCAAAATAATTTTAATTCCATAATTTTATAAAATTAAATTCTAAAAAAAATGTAACAAAAATTTTATAAAAATGAAAATTATAACCAGGAATTTGAATTTAAAAATATTTGAAAAGAGTCCATTAGTAGTTTCTTGAAGTTGTTCGTTTAGAGACATAAATATAGCTAAAAAAACCTTTTAGAAGGTCAAAAGATGAATTGGCAGCGTGTATAGTGACATATCACTGGACCTTTTCAACCGTGTCACATGATTGTGCATGTGGTGTTACGTGAGGTTTGAAAACGATATATACAAATTATAACTATATATCTAATTCTATATAATACAAATTAAATTGGACTTTTTTTACCTCAACCAATTAATTAATATCAATTATTTAATTCACCTCGCTTTCCTTTGTACAAGGCGGGGATCACAAGGTAGTTTATAAAATTATTAACTTCAAAATATTAAAAAAAGAGTTTAGTTCAAATTTCAACAAAAATCATCATCCATCATTTTCAAACTAAGACACATTTTCATTCTTGGTTTTTTAATAAAATATTCTATCATTTTACATTTTTTTTTCTTGTTTTTTTATTAGATATTATGATTATTTATGATTTATATTAATGAATTGTGATAAGAATACCTTTAAATTTAATTAATAATGATGATTCATTTATTATATTGATAATATTTGAAAAAAACATTAAATTAATTACTGATATGTGTAATTATATTAAAAGCCTTTTATATACGAATCATAGGGAATATTTTTTTATAAAACTATTTATACTTTTTAAAGAATAACTCTAATTGACTTGAATAAAATAATTAAACACAGTCAATGTAATTATTAAGAAAAATGTTTTTAAATTCAAACTTATCATCTAATTCGGATTATAATATAAATCAAAATTGTATAATGTTATTTTTCATAATTATCAATAGAAAAAATATATGTATTATAAATAGTTTCTTTCAATGAATGGTGAATTTTATTGTATATATTCAATGGTATAATTTTTTTTATGAATCTGTAAAAAATACATTTTAATTTAAGTTGATGAAAAAAAAATGTTAACATTATATATTTCTTATTATTTAAATAGTATAGTTTTTTATTCGTGTCTATTGGAAATGTTAGAAGTGGCGAGAAAGAAGGAAGAGAGTTCAATTGTGTTGTGTGACAAAACGACTAGCTTTTGCGAACAGATGCAAGATCCATCTTCAAACCCTAATTCCAATCCCAATCCCAGTCCTCACAATGCCAATGCCGCATCCCAGCTACCGCGACCGCCGCCGTCCACGGCGGCCACCACCGCCGGCGCCGGCTCATCCTCGTCTTCCCTGTTCGCGCGCTCCGCCGGGTCTCATCACCGGCGAGCCCACTCGGAGGTGAGTTTCCGGCTGCCGGACGACATGATGGACCTTTCGCCGTCCGATCCGTTCGCCGGCGGGTCGTCGACGGCGAGCATGGAGGAGATCGGATCCGAGGATGACCTGTTCTCGACGTACATTGATGTGGACAAGCTCGGAGGCGCAAACGGGTCTGGCGGCGCCGGAAACGGAGTGGATCCGACCGGAGAACGGGAGAAGAGTCCGACGAAGGCGCGGCACCGGCACAGTAGTTCCGTCGATGGCTCTTCGTCGTTCGGCGAAATTATGGAAGCGAAGAAGGCTATGCCTCCTGATAAGTTGGCTGAGCTATGGACAATTGATCCCAAGCGTGCTAAGAGGTTCTCAATTTCGATCTCAAAATGCTCCTTTTACTTTCATTTTTGGTTTCTAGTGATTAGGCTTCGATATGACGTGTGAATTTGTTAACAGTAGGGTTTTATCTGTTTGAGGTTTTACTTTAGTTGATTTTCGAGTGTCAAATTTAATTGGTTTATGAAGTTTTGCGGTGAAGGCTGAAACTGCTCGACCTCTCTTTTGTGATTCTTTGATGATGTTTGTGTGAATTGATAAGTTTTCATTTATGAATAATTAGAGGTCAGGGTTTTTAATTGCAGTTGTGGTCACAGTTTCACTGCAATCGATGACATTGCGAGAAAATTAAGGAAAATGTGGCCTTACTTAAATTTCAGGTTGAAGTGAGTAAAAGAACCTTGTTGTGGCCAAACTAAAAATTGACGTGGCTGAATTTGAGGATGTGGATGCATTTTTAAAACCTTGTTAGAGACCATGAAGAATCTTTTTGTTGAGTGCAAATCATTTAAATGCTAGGAGAGAATGGTTTATGTCAAAAATAGTGCTCACTTGTTTCATTTAGTTATTGCTTTAAATTTGATTTTGTGGATTATTCTCATGATGTTGTTGTGAATAGAATACTTGCAAATCGCCAATCTGCTGCTCGATCCAAAGAGAGAAAAGCGCGCTATATTCAAGAACTTGAGCGCAAGGTTCAAACTCTTCAGACGGAAGCCACAACCCTTTCTGCCCAATTGACATTATACCAGGTATGTGTTGACATGTGTCTAAAACTGAAAGTACTTTTAGAAGTTCCATTTTACAGAGTAGACTCTGCTTTGTTAAATTGATTTCCTGATGCTTCTTGGTGCAATGATTTCAACTGTATCATGGAATATTTACATTTACGCCAGAAGTATTGTAAGATTTGCTTCAACTTGGTTTAAGTATAATAATCCAGTTTTCTTCTCTATGCTGCATATGATTATATTTTTATAATTTCTGTTTGTGCTCGTTACCTTCAAATATTTGTTTGAACCATAGGTATCTTTGTTGGTTTTAATTACAAAAATATTATATTTTGGATCATTCTCTGGAATTCCTCCTTTTATATGGAAATCTAAAATTTTATAGAATTTTACATAATGTGATTTGTGGGATATATATTTGTTTTTGAGGATTTACTGTGGTTGACTTTAGTTTCTATGCACATACAAACCAATTGTGGCTAAATATAAATGACTAAAATATTTCTTGATTCTTTATAGAGGGACACTACAGGCCTGAGTACTGAAAATACAGAGCTTAAGCTCCGTCTGCAAGCCATGGAGCAGCAGGCACAGCTTCGTGACGGTAACCATCATCACATTCTTAATATACATTAAAAATATGTACTTTACTTTTATTTATTATTATTTTTACGGTGACTTTTAAAGTGTGTTATTAAGATTAGCTAATTGTACTGAAATTAGTTTCTGATATGTTATAGCTCTTAATGATGCATTAAAAAAGGAAGTTGAGAGACTTAAGGTTGCTACTGGTGAGATGATGAGCCCCACTGAATCCTTTAATCTGGGAATGCACCATATGCCGTATACAACAGGATCAACTTTCAGTCCAATCCCGTCACAATCAGGTCCTTCTGGTCACCAGAACATCCAGTTGTCACCATTCGGTCACTCCCCATCCACCATGCCAACTCATCATCAACTGCATCAAACAAGTTCTCATCCACTTTCAGAAATATTGCAAAATGACCAGCTTGGTCGTTTCCAGGGGCTTGACATTAGTAGCAAAGGATCTACTCTGGTGAAGTCTGAAGGCCCCTCGCTTTCTGCAAGTGAGAGTAGCACTACATTTTGAATTTGACAGAAATCACTTGACCTGCTGACTTGTCCATCGCATTCATTGTTCGTAGTGTTGACATCTAGTCAACTAATGGAGGTACCTTACTTCATGATTAAGATTTGAGGATTAATTCTTAACTATTTATTCTTAGGGATGCTCACCAAAAAGGGGAAGCTTCCTTGGGGTTTTGTTGTGAAGTTCACACAATCGTGTTACAGCATGACATTGGTGTTTCTGGGCGCTGGAATATCGGGAATGAAAGGTCATTCCCATTGTATCTTTGTATGTTGAGATACGCATGGATCCTCTGGTCTTTTGTATCATCTTTTTACGTGATAGCTTTGTACACTGTGTGATTTATTGTTGTGTTTCACTTCATTCATAGTCCAAGATGGACTCTTTTCTTTTTTAAAATTTAGTTACTTAGTTTTAGCTTTATTCATAGTCGTTGTACAATCCAAGAGTGTTGGATATCTGTTGTATTAAAAGCTTCTTCCGAGAACAGACCTTTTTTAATAAGTGGCATTACTTAGTTTATTTCCTCTGATTTTAGTAGTAACTCTAATATAATGGAGGACACATAAAATTAATCAAAATATAAATATTTGTAATAGAACACTCTTGATTGTACCATGTTTAGCCACCATAAAAGTGAAGTGCCATGAGTAATAATCCAAGCTTCTTTAAGCAGTAGCTCTGCTGTAACTCCACCATAACCTTACCTTTTTCATTTAATATAGAGTTTTCGGCATTGCCAGTTGCAGCTGTCCTTAGTATTCTTTTGCGTTAATTTCAACCGTGTGATGTGTGATCTTATGTATTCGGTTCAATGATTTTGGGATGTGACGTTCCCAAAATGGAACAACGAATCTTAATACTAGGTGATGTTGTGGCAAATACATGTAGATGCATAATCAATGAAACCGGCAAAGGGCATAATTTGAAACAATTTTATGTTCCTCAAGTGGGTCCGAAATAGACTCTGTCCAAACAAGACATCCTTGGTAAAATAAATCAAGTCTCTTTCTTCCTACACTTTAAAATTCTCAGCCTGCACTCTCTTTTAAGTTTAAAATAATTAAAAATAAATAAAAAAATACCATCAGTCATCGATCACTCTTCCTGAACATAATCAGGAACGCATAAACAAATTTCCCCTCCTGCACATCATCCAGAACAAAAACCAATACCCCTTCCTTCCTTGTAATGAGTAATTCCAGTAAATCAAATGGTAGAATTATGAAACAAATATTCTAAAAACTAATAAAGTTAATTTCAGAATAAGTATTTTTGAAATATATATTTGTATTTCCAAATTACTAATTTGGTATAACAAATAAAGAGATGTTAATAGCGATTGCATAAAATTAGAAGTAACAATAACGAATTAATAATTAATCTATTTTAAGTTAAACAAAACTTCAAATACAAAAGATTTGACGATAAGATAATACCTAATAGGTATATTCATAAGTCACAACTTTTTTGCATTAAAATAAAAAATATATACTAATTATTTTAATTAGCTATGGTTTTGATAAGTGTCTCAGAAGTAAAACTCTAATTATAATATTGTTTATTTTTAATTAAAAATTTAAAAGAGATTACTTACATTAAGAAATGCATGATTAAAATAGATTTAAAATTTTATAATCCTCTATATTCATTTTTAAAGTTAAATTATATAATATAATTATTTTTAGAAGATATTTAATTAAAGTAATACATATAGAGAGAGGTGCAGGGTGGATATTAGAGTGACTGGTGGAACCTGATCTAGACTCATACTCAATATATTAATTAATAAATATGTAATAAAATCATAAGTTTATTAATTATTATATTTCATTTATTAATTTATTGCTTAAAATTTAAATTGTAATTATAATTTTTAAATTTATTAATAAATATTATATTTAAAATATTAATTGTTTTCCTGAGTATTTAGCATATTAATTTATTACTGTATTAAAATTTAACTATTGTTAAATTTATCAATTATTATTATATTAAATTATTAATTTATTATTAATCATTAATATTTATTAAATTAAAATTTTTAAAATTTTACTAATCATTACATTTATTCATTTATGACTTATCATTATATACATCTGATTAACTTATTACTAATTATAAAATTTATTAATATTAATTAATTTTCAATACTAATATTAAATTTATTAAGTTATAACTGATTGTTTCAATTAAAATATTAATTTATTACCATCTATCAAGTTTTACTTATTATTAAATTTATTAATTTTGATTATATTAAACTTTTATTTAATTACTAACTGTCAAACTGATTAATAATTATTAATTTATACTTATCCATTATATGAGTAATCATTAACTTCATTGCAAATTATTAAATTTATAGAAAAATCAATGAATTGTCACTTATTATTATATTTAATTATTAATTTATTACTCATTAAAAAAACTTATTAATATTTATTAAATTTTTATATTTGTATTGTTAATTAATAATTTATTATTTTATATTGATTATTATATTTAACATCTATATAATCAATTAACCCTTGACCTAACATATTCCAAAGAAGTATAAAAGAAATAATTTAATAAATTAATAAATTCATGATGCAATAAATGAAGAAAAAAATGATAGGAGTAGATATGATTGGACAAAATTGATAGTAAAAAAATTAAAAAATAAATAAATACATTCTTAATAATTAACTTATATATAAATTAATTTATAAAATTTTTTCTAAAATTTGACAAAAAGATTACTTTTAATATATTCACAAATTAATTTTAATTTATAAATACACTATTTTTTTTATTTATTTTAACTTATATAAATAACTCATCATTTGTATCCAAAAAACCACAGAAGAACAAATTACTTGTCTCATCTCTAATTAGTTCTGTTTTCTCTCTACAGCAAGAAGCCATGTTTACTGAGAGGAGAGTGAAGCTTGTAACTTTGACCCACAAGCTAGTGAGGCACGCAACATTCAAGAAGAAGAAAAACATGCTGAAGAAGGTGAAAGAATTGAAAGTGGTTAAGTGGGCAAAAGAGGAACAAAGAAGGAGGCAGAGAGAAGAAGAGAGACGAGTAGAAAAAATGATCAAGGAGGCCAAGAAAGAGTTAAGGAAGCTGAAGGAGAAGAATAGAATGAAGGAGTTGTTCCTTGACGTGCTTCATGTGCATGATGAGACTGGAGAATTTCCTAATCTCAAACATTTAACCAAAAAAGAGCTTAAAGGCTTGCTGGCTTTGATTGACGTTAGTATGAACACAATCAGGGAGCAGATAGATGAACTGAAGATTGATGAAGCTGCACATTATTAATCTCATTCAACATCAAATAAAGCTTCTTCCTTTTAAATTTAGAGTGTTAAGCTCCATGTTCTTCACTGTATGTGGTATTTAGAAGCATGAACATCATCAATCTATATCATTTAAAGTTTGAGTTTCATGTTTTTCTCCTTAAAACGACTTTCGTAATGGTTTGGGGTGGCTTCACAGTAGTGAAACATTTTATGTATTAGCGGTATTGTTGCAGTTTTTAGTTTATATTCCTTGTTTAATCTCGACTTTTTTTTTCATTGGATTTATTTTATAATGCACTATTTTCAAAATTTAAAGCTAAGGACCCACATAACATGTTAATGTTGAAGTTGATTATTAAGATCTTATAAGATAATGACCAACTTATTACAGAAAATAAAATCTGGTGAAACCAAAATTACTGCTAATGGACTAATTCTTTAGAATTGAATTGAGCTGGTGACCCTTGTCTAACTCTAATTTCCTCTTATTAATATGCAGATATACATAAATGCTGTCACACACAGTAACAGAAATCTCTGCATTAAGCTAACACAACAAACAGAAAGAAATCCTAGTTGGGTGTATTGTGAAGACTCGAATTGTATAAAAGGGGTGTCAAATAATCAATCATCTTCCATATCTATGTGCACAAGCTGTTTTATTGCATATATTTCAATGGAAAAAGGGTTTTATGTTACCACTGCATTTTAGAAGCTCACTAACTTCACAAACTCGAAGGTTACAAATGGTGGACAATTTTTTTTCTGTCTTCTTTTATACAAAAAATAATTTGCTGGTCAGTGGAGGAGGCCTACCCTTCAAGGGAAGTTTATTGTAATCATTTTGTGGCTTCTGATTCAACCGTCCTAGAGAAAAAACATTGCATCAAAACAACCACAGGATCCTTAATTTGATATGACAATGTGACCAAATTTTCGGACAATCCCTTGTGAAGGGTACTGTCATTGATCCTAAGCCCACAGCAGAACTCCAACAAAACTGCTTGTACGTATGTTATATTAAATAAAACACTGTGTATGTCTCTCTACATCTTTCATATATATATATATATATATATGTGTGTGTGTGAAATATACTTATTCACAATTTTTTAAACTTTCTAATAGTGTAATATAATTTCTTTTATAAATTTATTCAAATTCATTAAAATATTTAAGAGATAAGAGAGATTCATTCTATATTAAGATTATCCCATGTGACGACAATTATATGATATGATTTTGATTCACTAACATATAAATGCAATGAAGTGTTCCCAATATTTGAAGAGAAGAAATTACTAATATGGTTTATCCACATGCATTTTGGGTTTCAAACATAATCAATGATGGATTATGAGATGTGCAAAGAGTAATTTCCATCTGATCTATAAAAAATTTCTGAGCATGCACATCAACCAAATCATTCTTCAGTTCTTTTTTGACACACGTATCACTCCAACCATGATTAGGCAAAGTTGTTTCTAATAAACTATGAAGCAAAAACACTTCAATTATATTGAAGAAAGTGCATAGTTAATGACACAAACCTATGTAATCTTGTCTCTGTGCCAAACTGTCAAACACATAGAAGATACTATCGTCTTTTGCGCGTGGAAAAAGGGAGGCATATATCATGGAAATGCCCTCAGATGCTCCTGCTTTTAGTTACCCAGATAGACAGATACCCTTTCATGTGCAAAGATAATGTTAGGTTTATGATTTCCTTAATTAAGACTCTACCCTACTCACTTCAATTGGGGATGCATTTATAGCTATTGTCACTCGAACTCAAAACACCTAGCACCACCTACTGCTACCTATCAATACGGTTTCTTTAAAAATTTTGTAATTTTATCTATCTCCAATTTCTATTCTCATTATGGTTCTTTGGTTTTTTCTTCCAACGATGATCTTCAGATTTTGTAAATCTTCTCTAATTTTCAATTTTACAAACATTTATTTTCTCATTTTTATATTTTAATTAATTAAATCATTTCCCTTAAATACATATGTTAGATTTTGAGTGCAGTTGAAAAAGAAAAACATAAGCAAAATTGAAGAATAAAAAATACAAATTTTCTACAATTCAAAGTTAACTATTTTTTGTTATGGATGAAGATTTGATTCTTTTTAAAGTCTTATAGACAAACAAACCTAGGAGATTCCCTGACATTTATATACTAGTTCGATCACTGCAATTAAGTAAAAGCATACTAAAGTTTGTGGAATGATGTTTTTGAGTATTAATAACACTCTTATTCTCTCACTCTTATCCAACTAACAGTACCACCTTAAGTTCTTAACAATTTAGAAGAAAAAGAGATGCTAAAAGTAATGGCTAAAAGAAATATGATAATTAGGCCTATAAAGTTTGTTGGGCCGTTGGGGATGCATGTGCTGGTGTCTGCCCTACTAGATTAGCGGTTGGGAATCTCAACCAGAACCATGGCATGTGCACTTCATTTGGCACTTGTTCTGTGCCTTTAAGGAAATAACCCTACCATTCTTCTTCTTAGTAACCAAATCATGCTTATAAATACACGCTCCCCCTATTGGCTACACCATTCAACATCACACCACAGCAAATTAACTACACATTCCTCTCTTTTGCCTCCCCTCTTCAACCAATAAACTTCCAATGGCACTCCATGCATATTCTTTTCTGCTACTTTTTCTCACTTTTATCTTCATTCACATGCACTTGAAGGCTGCCTTTGCTGACTATGGTGGTTGGCAGGGTGGCCATGCTACTTTCTATGGTGGTGGTGATGCTTCTGGCACAATGGGTGAGTTTAGCTTTTGTCTTTATCTATCTTCAAACAGAATTACTGAGTATTCAAAACTGCTACATGTAGGAAACATTGACAAATTGAAACTTTTAGTCAGCATTATTACGTCTTCAATTTCTTAGACATCTATTGATCTTGAGACAGTCCTTGTAAATATTTTCAGAGCAAACTTTAAGTGACTTTGAAATTGCTTTCTAATTTGAATTGAAGTTTTCACTAGTAATCTGTGTAATACAAGTCAACATAGATTACCTTACCACTTTAACTTTTATCAATGTTTTGTCTTATTTTCTAATTTTTAACCCTTTTGTTTGATGCATGCAGGAGGTGCATGTGGCTATGGGAATTTGTACAGTCAGGGATATGGAACTAACACTGCTGCTCTAAGCACTGCTTTGTTCGACAATGGCTTGAGTTGTGGGGCATGTTTTGAAATGAGGTGTGATGATGACCCAAGATGGTGCAAGCCTGGCACCATTGTTGTCACAGCTACAAACTTCTGTCCTCCAAACTTTGCTTTGCCAAACAATAATGGCGGTTGGTGCAACCCTCCTCTACAACACTTTGATATGGCAGAACCAGCCTTCCTTCAAATTGCTCAGTATAGAGCTGGAATTGTGCCTGTGGCATTCAGAAGGTACGTGATGAAGCCATAAACTTGGTAACATTATCAAGCTTGAGAGGCTCCATTAATGCCCTTATAGCTAAATATACAAATTACAATTATGAATCATGGTAACTATATCAATTCAAGAGTAAATTTAAATCATCAACTACCTAACTCAATT
Organism: Macrotyloma uniflorum; assembly: GCA_016859785.1. Classification (NCBI taxonomy): domain Eukaryota; kingdom Viridiplantae; phylum Streptophyta; class Magnoliopsida; order Fabales; family Fabaceae; genus Macrotyloma; species Macrotyloma uniflorum. The sequence goes on from BDMB01000011.1 coordinate 2,935,543, forward strand.
AATCTCACTATAATAAAAATTAAAATTAGTTTCGAAACAATTTATATGTAATTTTAAAAATATTCATTACTAAATTTATCACTAAATTTATCACTAAATTCCTTACTTTTTAAACAAATAAAAGTCTCACCCTTTATGATTAGCTTTCTGTAGACTGATTGGAGAATAGACAAAAATTCCCTAAATTATCTTAACACATTTAACAATTTTGAAAAAATAAGCAGAAAGAGAAACAAAACTTTTGCAATTTTTTCTGTGTACTTGTGATCTTTAATTATTTGATAATGATAGGAGAGTGCATATATAATTTGATTTACCTTGTTGTAAGTTTCCTACCAACCTACTTACGAACCATTCTTTTTTTTGTTCTCTTATTTGGTGATTATGACAGAGTGGCCTGTGTAAAAAAGGGTGGAATAAGGTTCACAATTAATGGCCATTCTTACTTCAACCTGGTTTTGATCACCAACGTCGCGGGTGCAGGGGATGTCCATGCAGTCTCCATCAAAGGGTCCAGAACTAGCTGGCAACCCATGTCAAGAAACTGGGGACAAAATTGGCAGAGCAACTCCTACCTCAACGGACAAAGCCTCTCTTTTCAAGTCACCGCCAGTGACGGTAGAACTGTCACAGCCTTCAACGTGGCACCAGATAACTGGCAGTTTGGTCAGACCTTCGTAGGGGCTCAGTTTTAGGAGAAAATCAGACGTTATTAACTATATTTTAGTAAATTAAAAAATGTGATTACCTATTTTGTGTGAAAATTAATCCCAATGGTATAATAATTTCTCCATTTTTAAAGTTAATTAAAAATGTTGTAGGTGTTGTTGTTGTAGATGCCACAATAATCTTAAGAGAGGCATTGATTCTTGCATCTGGAAAGTAGCAGAGGTGATTTATATAAATAATTATTAATTTCCAATCCCTCTTTCTTTCCTTTTCTTTTTTTCTAAACATCATGTTATCTTTATATATATATATATTCTATCTAATAAAATTGTACTTTTAGTCTCTTTAAATTTTAATTTACTATTTGTCTATTACTTTCACAATTTAATTTTATCTAACCCTTTGTTTTATTTATTTTTTAATAAGTTTCAACCCATGAAATTGTTTCTTAATGAAATTTTAGATAAATATATTAAGTCTAAAGTTCAATTAAACTAAACTAACATAAATATGATCAAAATTACAATTTTTAAATAATATAATTCATAAATATGTTAAATTATATCAATCAATAAATATATGTTTAAATACTTAATAATAAATCATTAAAATTTAATAATTATTGAAATTTATTAAATAAATAGGAAATACAATTCTTATTTCTGACGAAACGACTGAACTTTAGTTATTTAAGTCAATTAAAAAACATAAATATAATCAACGAAGACTGGAGTTAAAACGTTTCAAGTTATAAACACGTCATTGTATTTTGACTTTAATTAATTTCAAAATAAAAAAAAATGAAAATATTGATTTTCATTAATTATTTGTTCTAGTTCACTTCAGAGATTAATCTCATTTATGTATTTTTATTATTTTTATTTATTTCTTTTAATCTATTTAGTCAAATATTAATCTCATTTGTGATATTCTAATCATGAATTTTTACAAATTTGTATCGATTAATAACTTGAGTTTAAAAAATTAGAATGATAATTATTTTCCATTTTTTAAAAGTTTTAAATTTAATATTTTGTAAAAATAATAAGTATAATAATTTTTTATTTTAATAAGATATTATAAAAAATTCTATTTTATTATTACTTTTATATTAAAATAAATAAAATAATAAAATATGATGTGAATGATAATATAAAAATTAATGTAGTGTTAAAATTTAAAAATAACACTTAAAAAAGAATAAAAATCTTTAAAAAAAATCTAACCGTTAAAAAGAAACGGAAAGAATGATAAGCAATAAATTATTAAATTTATGATAAACAATAAACAAGGAACAGACACAAATAATTAAACTATTAAAATTTAGTATAATTCTAATACATCATTATTGAAAAGTTAATATTTTATAAAGTATAGACGAAAGACAACTGTGTATTAAATACCCTAAAAATGAAATTTATTAATAAAGCTGAAATAAAATAACTAATGATGAAATGTTTCTTGTTAAGTCACTGAATGGTGCTTATAAATAGAGATTCATGGTGCATTCAACTTCCCAAAGAGTAAAAAAACAACACATTTTTCTCTGTCTTGGCTCTCTATTGAACCAAGATCACTGCAATGGAAGACCATGCATATTCCACTGCATTACTTATTCTCATTTTTGTGTTTGCAGAAATGCATTTGCAGGGTGCCACTGCTAACAATGGTGATTGGCAGGGTGGCCACGCTACTTTCTACACTGCTTCTTCTAAGACCATGGGTACGTCACTTACATTCTATCTTTGCTAAAAAAAATTCTTCTTTTTGTATTAACTTTATAAAAAATGAAAATTACAGTATTCAAAATTGTTTTATTGCTTGTTTAACTTAATGTGGAAGGGTTTGGTGCAGAAATGAATTTTATTAATTTCGATCTCTAAAATAAAGTCCAAATTTAATAAAATACTGATTTTTAAGGTTTTTGGACTATTTGCAAATTAGAATAATATATATTTAGTTCAGACTCAAGTTTTTAAATTCAAATCGTATAATTTGGTAAACATCGAATCGGTTAATCTAATCTATTCTTTTGTTTCTTTTATTTTCATTTATCTAAGATATTGAGAAATTAAAAATTTGTCACGACTCAGAAAATTTTATTTACTACTCTTTCTGATTTTTAATATAATAACATAACACACTTTCAACATAATTACATGGGTCAATGAAAATAATTAATTTAGTTGAATTTTCAAAATAATTATTAATATATTAAATTAATTTTCTTTATTAATAATTTTTAACTTTTTTTCTTACTATTCATCAATTCAAAACACAAATACTTATAATATTTAATAAAGTTAAATAAGAAAAAAAATTAAATATTAAAATTATAATTAAAACTGGAAGAAATATTAAATATGTATAATATCATTTAATACATTTACCTGACTGTTAATAATATTATATTTTGAATACTGATACATTTATTTATCTTGCCTGTGACAATAAATATTTTCTACATGTAACTCTTAATAATATTATATTTTATATCTTGCCTTTGACAATAAAATATTTTTAGGAAAAAAATATTCCATTATGTCATATGTCATTCACTTATCATAATTAAAATTATATATATAATTCACATCATAAAAATTTGCATTATTTGAAAAAGAAATCTGATTTCTTTTATTAAATAGTATCATTAAAAAAAAATGTAAATTTATCCTATTTTTTAACTCGAGTGATGTTATTATATTGATGCAGGAGGTGCATGTGGTTATGGGGATGTGATAGATGAGGGATATGGAACTGACACTACAGCTCTAAGCACTGCTCTGTTCAACAATGGCTTGAGTTGTGGGGCATGTTTTGAAGTTAGGTGTGTTAATGACCGAAGATGGTGCAAGCCTGGCTCGGTTGTAGTTACTGCTACAAACCTTTGTCCTCCAAATGGTAATGGTAATGGTGCTGGTTGGTGCAACCCTCCTCAGAAACACTTGAATCTGGCACAATCACCTTTCCTCAAAATTGCTCGATATAGTGCTGGAATTGTGCCTGTGTCATTTAGAAGGTAATCAAGCCATAAAATTCATCATATAATCTTCTCCAGATTAGAGATTCTATTCATTAACTCTATTAGTTCCCATGAATATTGACACTGATTCATTTGTTTTACATTGTTCTAGTTTCCTACCAACCTACTTACAAACCCTGTTCTTCTTTTGCTGTCTTATTTGGTGATGATGACAGGGTGCCTTGTGTGAAAAAGGGTGGAATAAGGTTCACAATTAATGGCCATTCTTACTTCAACCTGGTTTTGATCACCAACGTCGCGGGTGCAGGTGATGTCCATGCAGTCTCCATCAAAGGGTCCAGAACTGCCTGGGAATCCATGTCGAGGAACTGGGGGCAAAATTGGCAGAGCAACTCCTATCTCAATGGACAAAGCCTCTCTTTTCAAGTCATCACCAGTGACCGTAGGATTGTCACAAGCAACAACGTGGCACCAGCTAATTGGCAGTTTGGTCAGACCTTCCAAGGGGGTCAGTTTTAGACTGTGCAATGTGGGGTAGGTTAATTAAATAGCCTGTAGGTGTTATTACTACTATTGATTCACAAATGTACCCTTCTAATAAATATTGAATTCTACTTCAAATTCAACTTTCAATCTCTCTCATTCTTTATCTCTAAACATAATCTCCTATTTTTATTTTTTTTAGTTTAATGTATATACATATAGAATACGCAAAAATATTTTTAAAAATTATATAACTATTTATTATTTTTATTTGATTTCTTCTATTAGAAATATTATATGATTAGTTTCCTTTTTCAAGAATTGGATCCATAAAAGTTAAAAGTTATGATGAATATTTATTAGAAAATCTAATCAATATTGTTTAATATATACTTAAAATACATAGAAAGCACGTTGATGATATTTCTGGTTGAATCGATGAGTAAAACAATTGACTATTAAGACTGATTCGTAGGTTGACATTGTGCAAACTACCCAAACCTTCCACTAATATACTAGCTTTAATGGTTCAAATAAACTGTTTTATTATATTTGCATAAACAAAAAAATAATAATAAGAGGAATTTACAAATTTTGTTCCATATATATATCACGTGATATCATCATTATTAATAACATTTTTGGTTTTAATAAGATGTGATAAGAAAAAGTTATCTTTGATAATAATTTTTTGAATAAGTTTTCTTTACAGAATTTTGAAACATTGTAGAGATTAAGCAAACAAAATTTTGTAACTTAGGTATTATTTTTGATGATAAGTCCTACACCGATAGAGCAGAAGAGAACGAAGGTGGTCATTGGGAAGTTACATTCCGTGCAAGTTAATAACAAACCCTAAAGATGGAAAGAGAAGGAAAATAGAAAGGTGGAAAAATGTTATAATTTAACGAAGTTGACTATTGAAAAACCATCTTCTTCATTTGTAATGTTTTTTTCCAAGGCCCAAAAGTTGATCCATTTATTATTATTGCATCAAAATCAGAAATAGGAGGAGCATGGTGTGCTGGAGTCTGTTTCTTCAAGTATCGAGTACTACGAAACAAAGACGAGCCCTATTGCCCTATTTTTTTCTTTCTTTCCCTCTTCTCTCTCTCTCTCTCTCTCTCTCTCTCTTCTCTCATTTTTTTGTTTTTTTGGGTTTTCGCTCGCACGCAGATACATATCCTTCTTTTTTAATTCCCTTTTCTTTCTTCCTTAGCTTTTCGTTTTCTCCTCTTCAAAAACCATACACGCGCCACTGTTGCTAGATTCACACCACGCTCTCTTTTTCCTGTTATTTTCTTTCTCCTCTGCCCGGACTCCGATTCCGGGTCGGGTTCTGTCCTTTTTAACGACAGTGATGGGCGATCTTCATGCCAACGGCCTCGTTTTCGGGGAGGATCGCCCCTGCGGATCCTCGCCGCCCTCTCCGCCGCTTCCGCTTTCGAATCCCGATCCCTCCTCCATCGCGCCGGACGCCTGGGCGGCGGCCGAGCAAACCACCGCCGAGATTCTCCGCCGCATACAACCCACGCTTGCCGCTGACCGGAGGCGGAGGGAGGTCGTGGATTACGTCCAGAGGCTCATTCGGTACGGCGCGCGCTGTGAGGTGATGTTGCTCGCTTTCTTCGATTCTCATCAATATTAAATTCTCATCGTTGTCACTGACGTCGTTTTGGTTGCCCTGTTGTCTGTTTTCTTTTTTGTATTGAATTGAGTTTGAACGATCTTGGCGTGCTTGCTCGGTGTTTAGGTTTTGTTTTTTTGGTTTTGATGCTTGTGAAGGTGTTGGCACGAATTTGGAGTTGTTTGTGTTGTTTTCATGGCGTTGCTTTTTGAGATTAGGGCGACATTCGTGATAAACGATAACTTTACCATTAGGAATGTTTGTGGTAGTTGCAATGCTGAATTGGTAATGGAATGAACTTGCTCTCTGTCTGCCTTTGGTCACGAGGTAGAGAAAAAAATTATCTAGTTGACAGATTTGCCAAGTTTACTTTTGGTACTGGTGATTAAGGCAGCTAAATGTGAGGGAGAAAATGTAGTGTGGTTTTTTATGTCTTTAAATCTTTTGCTCTGAGGTGGAACCATGGAACAGAGTAAACATGAACACTTCAATATAGTGGTTAAGTTCGTATGTTCGATACTTCTGTTACTTTCCCGTAATGGATTCGTATTAATGTCAGACATTGGACATTTCATAGGCATTTTGAATATTTTTAGCTGCATTTTACAACTTCTTGTATTTTTTTAATATGTGTCTATCATACGTTATATGAATGTGAATATCGCAATGATTAGGTAAATTAAAGTGTTTTATTATGTCTTAAATGATCTATGTTAACTTTTGAAATATCCATTCTGTTTTTAATTTAAGACGTGTTTTATGTTATGTTATACTGATTTTATATGATGTTGTTTTATAGTAGTGTTGTGTCTTTTAACTTTCAAAATTTGCTGAATTCTAGTGCCTGCTGTGTTGTTTCCGTGCCTCATATCGTGCTTTCTTGCATGGGACATGTGGTGAAAATTAGCAGATCAGTCATTTGATGAGAGAGTCGGATGTTGAAGGGCATTAATTTTGTACTAATATTTTTCGGGTTTAGGATCAAAGTGAGTTGTCAAGCGTTGTAATAGTTATTAATTATATTTAAGATATTCTTAAATTTTTATTTGGACAATAATAAGCAATTTCTTGACAACTAAGCTGGGACACCATATCCATAAGGGTACCATAGCAACTCTGGTTTTTAAATGAACATGTAATCATTTGACATTACATGTGTTTTTCTACCACTTTGAAAATTTCTGTTGTTTAAGGATTTTGCTACAAGGGACCACTAATTGTGCAGATTGCTCGTCCAGCAAAATATTGCTGGATCATTAATCTACTTCGATACTCTTTTTTGAGACAAATGAAGAGACGCAAAAAATTGCTGGATCATTAATCTACTTCGATACTCTTTTTTGAGACAAATGAAGACACTCATCATTGTTGTCAAGGCTTCTGCTGTCGCCAGATGTTTCCACCATGGTCGTCTGTCACTGTTGCAGATTTCATTGAAAATGCTACAGTGACTTGAGAAGACTATGAGAAATGTCATCGTGGAGTGATGTTCGCCTTGCTTCTCGCAACTGCCATGCTTGTTATGAGTCTTGCATCACAGATCAAGCGTGGCAGAGGTGATGAGATTTTATGTGTTTAGAGGTGACAAAGTCTAGGTCCATGGGTTAGGTGAGGTATTAGGGTTCGCATCTGAAGAAACAAAACGATAGGAAGGTGGGGTTTGGGCTTGCAGGTCAACATGTGAAATGGGCCTTACCTTTGGGCATATATCATAATTTGTTCTTAGTGTGTTTGGGTCTGATGTTCATTTGGACCTATTATTTTCTGTGCTTAGTGGTTGATGACTTATTAAGAATTATTAGTTATTTTCTTATTTATGTTTTTTTTTGTGTATGAGATGTATATAAATATAATTGTTATGCACTGTTGGAAGGGTTTTATGATCCGCGCTGATCTTTTTCTGATCCTCGAGTTTGACAACATTGTTTGACAGAGCCAAAAAGTACTTTCATTCCAAAAACAAAAAGCTTCCCTTTCCAATTCATGCATTGCAATTCGCAATTTTGTATTGGAATTTGCAAGAGTGCTTCCATAAGTTTAAACCAAAATCTGGAGACTTGCTCGTAGAGGCTTTGGTACCTTGTCATATTATCGCAGAATTTTAAGCTGTTAGGTACAGACCCAAATTGGTTTTATTGCATCTCTAAAGCAGCTGCCAACTCCCCCCCTTCACACAAGAGCATTTTGATCTTGAAGTGTGGATAGTGGATAGATCCACTTATCTTGTGCTAAACCTTAACATCATATTAGAAAGATGGAGGTGGGAAGAATTGACCTCTAGACCACTAGGTACTAAAAGCTTCGGTACCATGTCATGAACTAACTATCCCATGAGGATGGTTTTACTCAAACAAATATTTGAAATGAATGGAGTATGATTTCTGCTTTTGGCATATACTTGTTTGATGCTTTTGTATCAGTGACAAAAATGCATTTTCCTAACATTCCCTTTTATGCATTATTGTTTGCAACATGTAAACTTTCAATAGATTTAAGGCAATAGGTGCCAAAAAGCACCTCAAGAAAGGCGTCAACATTACTTAAAACTTCAAACAGTATATCTGACTGTTTTTTAATTAATATTTCATTTAAATTAGGGAAATTACACTGATCTCCATTGAGGTTGATTCTCATTACACTAACACCTTGTTTGCAAAATAACACTAATATTCTTTATTTTATGCACTGCTCTTACCCTGTACCCTTGTTTGTTTAACAAATTATACATATCTCCCTCTTACTTTATGTATAACCTAACAAGCCCCCCCTATAATTATAACCAAGAAAAGGAGTGAATTTTATTTTCTAAGAAAGAAGGGTGTCAGTGTAATAAGTGCAAATCTTGGAGGTCAATGCAATATCCTCTATAAGTAAACTGTCCGTTGACACCCACAAATTAATTTATGTATCAGAAACAACTTTTAAAGAGTTATTTATGTTCTTGTCTGAATCTCTCTTTGTGTTTAATTCTACATCAATTATTGTTTATAAGCCACCGGTTTGCCTGTGTTTGTAATAACTATTTTTAGAGTATATTTGGAGTAAAATATTTTAAAAATCAAGAGTTTGATTTGATCTATGAAAATCCTTTCTTTAGAATTTTTTTAGGATAAAATTTGTTATGAAGTTATACCGAAGAAATTGATTTTGATTTTGAAAACCTGTTCCATTTTTATTGTGTACCAATTGAAATCCATTTAAAATTAAATGAATTTGAGTAGATTTGTTTCATTTGAGTTTAATTTCCATTTTATTTGACCTAATTATGTAAAATCAATGAAACATATCTTTAATGCGTTCTAAACATGGAATTTGATTTGTAAATCAATTCAAGTCTTATATTTTATGCTGATTTCCAAACATAAGAATTTGGTTTTTAAAATCGAGTAAGATTGCTCTTGTTTTTAGTTATTCCAAGCCAAACATTAAGCATATTTTTTATTTATAGCTCCATGCTGGTAATAATTTAGTTAAATTTTGATTGGTTATTTTTTCTTTGAATTTCTATAGTTCCCTTATTTTTTTCTTCTGAAACCTGTATATTTTCTTGGGGGTGACAACTATTTGCCAATTACTCAAGCATAATATTCTTAGTAATAATAGAAGTGGGAAAAGTCCAAGTAACAAAGGAAGACTTTCTAGCCTCATCCATCAACACATGGTTATCTACTCAAATGACTTAGTGTTTCAATTATTTTGTAGTCAGTTAGGTTCTAAAGGCATGGCTTACTTGAACTAGAACTGTGTGCCTAAGTTACCATTGTATTTTTTGTCATTAAAGGTACTGAATTTTCAAACCTAGTACCCAGTGGCACCTTCCAATGCACTGGTTGTATTAGATGTATGTGATAGGGACTTAAGTGTTATGGGTTCCTAAGTCCCACATTGAGAATTATGGGATATTTGGTGTAGTACTTAAGTGTTTAGTTCTCTCCCCCTATATGACTTGCTTTTAATGTTTGATGGGTTATTTAATTGCTCGGTTCTTCCACAACTTCTTTTTAAGAGTGAGTAGCCCAAGTGCTTGAGTGCTTATCAGTGTGCACTATATCTTGTTTTTATTTTAATGCCTTTTGAATTAAATGAAGATATTTCTGCCCTATAAATCAATCCTGGTGGTTCATGCCTTTTTTCTTTGAAAGAGCTTATTCAATTTAGTATAGCTGTTTAGTGTGCAGATTTTATGAATAAATTTTCTTGACTTTCATGCAGTGATTGACAGGATTCTTTCTAATGTGGTATAACATTATTGATGTTAAATATTATTCATTACAGGTGTTTCCATATGGGTCAGTTCCATTAAAAACATATCTTCCAGATGGAGATATTGATTTAACTGCACTCAGTTGTCAAAACATTGAAGATGGCTTGGTATCTGATGTTCGTGCTGTTCTTCATGGAGAGGAAATTAATGAAGCTGCTGAATATGAAGTAAAGGATGTTCGTTTCATTGATGCAGAGGTAATTTCCACTCTCTTGCTGATGCCTTATCAGAAATTGAATGCATTTTAGTGTATATATATTTTATGCCAACTGCCTAAGTAAATTAGAAATGAAGAGTTGTTAACTTATTATGATATGTGAGCTTGGAAACAGTTGGATTGACATTTACTTTTACTTTTTTGTGGAGGGGAATGTATTTTACTCTCATGGATGGGTCCAAGCATTCCCCCCGTATTGAAACTTTGAGGTGTTTAAAAACATTCAGATAATTGCCTTCCTTTATTCCCTATTTCTCTTTTCCAAAGCTGTCAGTTTTAAGAATGTTCTATTTATGCCTTTTGCTCTGAGTTATGAAAATGTCTTTCCACTTCTCAACTTGTTACTTCAGTCTATGTAATGGTAGTTTATTTTGGTAGATTTGACTATCTGATCATATGATGGCAGCAAAATTGTGGTATCTGTGTAACTTTGCTAAGTTGATGTGCTAGGATGATTTTGCTAGCCAGTTTTTTGTGGAAACTTTTTTTAACTTTTATATTTCAGTATTCCTTGTACCTATTGAAAACTCTTATTTATTGATGATGTTTAATGTGCATCTTTGTGCAATATTTGTGAATTGATTTTTTTAATTTATTTAATGTGTTGATATTTTTATGGTTCATATGTTTGGGGTTCTTTTTCTGCAGGTTAAGCTTGTTAAATGCATAGTACAGGATATTGTTGTAGACATCTCTTTCAATCAGTTAGGAGGACTCAGTACATTATGTTTTCTTGAGAAGGTATTATCGAAAGTGGCCTCATAAGGCCACAACAATATTTTCTTTATTTTATTTGAGTATGAAGACTTTAGAAACAGTATTATTTGTTGCAATCTATATGCATCCACATGTCGGGGTTTGGAATATTGTCCATTACTACTGTTTGACTCTTTTGTTTTATATTATAATTATAATATTATATTATATATGTCCCTTGTGTCTGGTATTAAGTAAATTCTGCACTTTTGTAGATTGATCGACTTGTTGCCAAGGATCATCTTTTCAAACGTAGTATTATCTTGATTAAAGCTTGGTGCTATTATGAGAGCCGCGTACTGGGTGCCCATCATGGTCTGATTTCAACATATGCTTTGGAAACCCTGGTTCTGTATATTTTCCATCAGTTTCATGTATCCTTAGATGGTCCTCTAGCAGTAAGTTCTCCATCAAATATACCTGGATAATACTTTTGCTTGAAAAGATGAAAAAGAAAATCTGCATCACATGATGATGGTGATGCATCCTTTCAGTAAGAATTTTGTGCACTCTGCCCTTTTTCCAGGTTCTCTACAGATTTTTGGACTACTTCAGCAAATTTGATTGGGACAATTATTGTGTTAGTTTGAAGGGACCAGTTAGCAAATCTTCTCTGCCTAATATAGTAGGTAAGCAGGTTTTTTCTTTTCACTTTTTGGTTTTGTTACACAGATTTATGTTTATTTTTTAATTAACGGTTTCTTGCTGTGTGAAGCTGAGGTGCCTGAAAATGGAGGAAATACCCTTCTGACTGAAGAATTCATTAGAAGCTGTGTGGAATCATTCTCAGTACCATCAAGGGGGCCTGATTTAAATTTGCGTGCATTTCCCCAGAAACATCTTAACATCATTGATCCATTGAAGGAAAACAACAATCTTGGCCGGAGTGTCAATAAAGGCATGTATTGTTTACTTTTTTCCGAATTGGTATTGAATTTTGTTTTAATGTTATGTGGCTAGGTTGTTTAATGATATTCTTTACCTAGATTTATCATGTTATCTTGCCTTTCAAAGACTTTTTTGTTTAATTGATCCTTTTAAGAAGGGTAGAATCTTTATCATTGAACCTATTGAGAGATAACTATATTCCTCTTGAGGAGATTTAAATATGATGATATAATAGATCAATCTCTTAATAAAATATGAGCAAGTCCAGCAATTACTTGATGATAAAACCTTGTAAAAAGAAGGAAAGGAAAGAGTAGGAAAGCATTGTGCCGCTCTTTTCTATTGAAAATTTTCTTCTTAATGTTATTAAGAAGATTTGAAATATTACAGGAGACCCCCTATAATTCCACAGCAAGCTCCTCAGAGAAGTGATAATTCTCTGTCTACCCAACCCCTAAGGTTTCTAACAGAAAAGATACTTCCTAAATGTCTCGTGCCACGTCCTCTCTCTATTTATCTATCCTCCTCTAACTAATCAATCAGCAATTGTAACAAACTCTTTGTTTGGCCAATTTGTTGGGCTTAGGTCCAAACCCAAGATCCTTACAACAGACCTCAATCTCCTGCATTCATCAATCAAAGGACTAAATGTATTTTTTACAACATTCAAGTCAGATGGTCTACAATTTTTTTTTTCTTTTAGCCTCAATATTTTGCTTCCATGGAGGAGATAGCTATGGCTGCTCTTTGAACCAGTGCCAGTTATGCTGTTTCAATAGCTTCCAATTAGCTTTTAGTACGTTCCAAAGAAGTGATCTGAATGCAGGAGACATAATTAGTGTCATCTAATGCTTATCCTGAATTCTTCTGCTTAGTCGTATCTTCAAGTTAGCTAAAGAGCAGCTATGATAGAGCCCCCAAACCACTGGAAGTGTATGTCTGGAGGAAGTGGGAGAATCTTCTAAAGCAGTGTCTATATGTGTTTGTTGGGGGCTGATAATAGAGAGTGTGGGTATGGAATAGTTCATCTCTTGGAGTTTTAAGTGCAGAAGTTGTAATATTATATTGGAATAGGAGCATTTAATGTTTATTATTTTTCCAAGCATTTAGTTGGGTTCAATGTATCTTAGGAAGTTGATATAGTTTAATTGTTTTTTTTTTTTAAATAGCTGTAGTATATATTGCCTACCTAACCATTCTGATTATAAATAGATCAATCTCGGTGGAAATATTACTCAAGCATATTAAAAAAATACACTTTGTTTCTGTTTTCCAACATGGTATTGGAGTTTGTTACTTGATCTGAAAGAGTTGGATTGCCCTCTTGGATGTGTGTTCATTCAGAAAGGACCTTTGATCTTGTGTAAAATTTTCAAGTCTGGAGGTACTTGTTAGAAGAAATGATAATTAGTAAAAGTTTAGTTCATCCAAGATTTGTGATGACAAATTAGCATCTGTTAGCAAGTTGAGAAAAGCAAAGAAGCTTAAAACCATCTTTCGTGGACTTGATGCACCTATATCATGTTTTTTTGTGTACGTTATTTTAAAGCACTTATGTGTTTCTTTCATTTTGTTTTTGTTTTTCTATGGAAAGTAAGAACAGTTATGTATGGATGAAACCAATGTTGTAAAACTACTATATTTTAAGGTTGATGAAATACGTTTTTGGTCCCTAGAGTTAACCTCAGTTATTTCCTTATATTTTATAAGTTTGGTTTTGGCCCCTATAGTTCATTTTCTTTAGGTTTTTGTTCCTGCCGCCAACGATATGCCACTAGATGTACGAGAGGACTATCAAGACAAATGTTTGGTGAACTATATGAACGAAAATCTAAATGTTAAAAAAAAGTACAAGAATCAAAGCCTAAACAGAATGGAACTAACGGGACTATAAGCCTTACTTTTAAGGTATAGGAATCAAGATCTAAATCAAGGTAGACTACAGGTATAAATTGTATTTAAACCTTATTTTAAATTCATAATTTGGTAATATAATTGCTAAGGCACTCTTGCATCAAGAGCATAGTAACCAAATTACCATGTAATATGTATTTATTATATGCTATATCGCAGGCAGTAAATCAGTGAACTTCCCCAATGTGTTTGTTTCCACTGTACTTTAAATCAGTAACAGTATTCTACTATCTTTACACACATTGCCACTGTAACAGTACTGAGACTATGTATACTTTGTTTAATATAGAGTCCATGGGCACAAAGAAGCATAAAAAAGTAACTATAGAGGCCTTGCTTTTGCCTAATATCTCTTCCTGATGGTTGCATTATTTTTTTTCTTTCAGGTAATTTTTTTCGAATACGCAGTGCTTTTAAGTATGGTGCTCGTAAACTTGGTTGGATTCTTATGTCACCAGATGATAGAATAGCAGATGAGCTTATTAGGTTCTTTGCAAACACTCTGGAAAGGCATGGAAGCACTCAGGTGAATGTAGACAAGTCAGTTTTGACCTTATCTACAGCATCAAAAAAGGATGGTAAACCTGGAAATCAACATAATTATGAAAGCAGAGAGGAAATACAAGATGCCTCCCCTTTGGCAGTGGAGTTCTTTGATTCCTCTGGGGACGGAAATGCTGTTGCAAGTTTTAAATTTAGTGAAGATTCTAGGGATGTCGCAACATCTGGATTTTTGGATATTGCAAGCAGTAATGATTTGTCGTATTCTTCAAATGGGCAAATTGAAAATAATATTTCTTACAGTGAACCTGCTCTAAATTCTGTTATTGATGAAGGTATGGTGAGCAATTCTCCCAGATCACATACTGATGAAAAGATTATGGCATCTTATGGTTCAGCTGTTTCAATAGATGCTAATATCCTTGAAAATAATTTCTTTCATAGTGATAGATACACTACTAGTGTTTCTGGGGGTACTGAAGCTTCAAAGTCGTTGTTGGACCTCACTGGGGATTATGACAGTCACATTGGGAACTTACAATATGGTCAGATATGTAATGGTTATACTGTCTCTCCTGTTGTGCCTAGTCCTCCTAGATCTCCAAAGTTCCCAAATAGGAATCCATGGGAAACTGTTCGTCAATGTGTACAGATGAATCATAGTATTCGTTCTCAGGCAAATTCAAATTGTGTAATTGGACAACAAGTTTACGTCATAAATCATCCTACTCTGCCAATGACTTCTTTTGCTTCAGAAGAGAAGAGGAAAATACGAGGAACAGGCGCATACTTCCCTAATATGGTATTTAAAGTTTATAGTTATTAAAGTTTGATGCATACTATTCATAAACATACTTTAAAATTGGACAGACATCTAATCTATTCATACGCATACTTTAAAATTGGACACACACATCTTATCTATTTATACACATACTTTAAAATTGGACCCATGTTTTCCAGTGATTGAGTCATCATCTAATTGTTAAGCTTTTAATTTTGCAGACTTCTCGTCCATACAGGGATAATAGGTCAATGCCAGGAAGGGGAAGGGGCCAAGCACCAGGTTCTCATGGGCATCTGCAGAGACACACCCGCAACAATGGCTTGGCCCTAGCTCCACAAGAAATGAATTTGTCTGTGGAAGGAACCTTTGAACATTCTCTAGAAGGATACCCTACCATTGGTAGCACTAAAACCAGATCATCTGAAACCTATTTCCCTCAACCATCTACATGGGGATCACATTATGCTAACGGTTTCCTTCACTCGTCTGAGAAACATGAATCTGGATCTGTGAGCCCTCAGCTTCGTGTAGCCCCAAGAGCTGAAATGGGCAATTACCCTGACTCAGGCTTTTCTACATCTAGGGGCACTGTGCCTAACACTGGGGTGGTGACGGAGGAGAAGTCTAATTCATTGTCTGTAGTTGATTCCAAAAGGTAATATATTTCTTCCAGTGTTAATTATTTTGTTGCTCCAGAGATTATTTATGATGTTAAATAATAGCAACTTTCATTAGAGCTTAAAGCACTAAAATTATAGTTTGTACTCCTAGTTTTCCTCTCCTTTAAAGGGGGTGTCTATGGTTTGAGATTCAGGATTGACGTGCAAGCTTATCATTTGAAGAATGAAGATGACTTTCCTCCACTTTCCCACTGAGTGCCAGTGAAGGATGGTGAATATGTAGTAGCATTAGCAGTAATGGTCAATACATGGAAACTATTATGACTTGCCTACCTTTCAGCAGGTGCTACCCGAAGGATGGCGATTTTGTAAGAAGTAAGAAGTAAGAACAATGTGCATTCGTCTCAAAAATGAAGATAGCTTCCCTCAACTCTGGGTCTCTTCTAGAGATTGGTGAACACATAGAAATGAGAGTACCAAATAAGTAGAAAACTGCTGGGAGTAGCCTTAGAAACTAACGAAATAGACTAAACTAGATCGAGTGTTATGTTATCCATATTCTCTCGTTTCTTACTTCATTTGGTCCTTTGTACAAAAAGTGCATGTATATTCTGGTTTCTTTTTTGCCTCTTACATCCGTTTTTATTTTTCATTATTTAGGAATGTATATATCAGGTGATTTCCTGAGGTTGAGTTTATAGTTCTGTTCTGTTGTTTGTAGCTTTGAAACCAAAAGTTTAGATATCTTTACTGAAATGGATACCCAAAATTTTCGGTCAGTTGCAGTAAGTATATTTTAGTGTTTTATTCATGACCTTGCTTGATGATCTCAACATTGAAGAAAGGTCTTCATAGCTGAAATGCTTTATCTCGAGTGAGGAGAGGCGACTGGAGAAATATCAGTGATTCACCCAATTCTTTACTGGTCGTTTTTGTTTGCTTCCTGTTGAACATTGGTCGATGCAATATGATAATGATAGCTTGGGTGTTGAGTTGTGGTTTATTATCTAGCAGGAATATATGAAATCTGAAGTAGTGTACTGAGGAAAAGATGACGGAGTCTCTGAAGATTTAGCCATTATGTGAAAAGAAAACCAATTTAAGAGTCTATTGAAAGAAAATTACTCTGAGAAGAGTTGGAAGAGGATCGAAGAAAACTTTAATAGAAGCATTACACAAGTGTTAATTTCGTTTTTTCGTGAATTAGTTTTTTTAGTAAAGTACAATGACTTGTTTCGATTCATTTTGTGATTTCACTTGGTGAGATTACCCCAGCCCCAGATGTTGCTATATATGAATATAGATGCTTCATGCGTGGCTTATATTTTTCCTAGATGTGGTATTTAATTTTATATAAATTAAGACGAAGTATTGATCATTTTATGTGATATTTTATACTTATTTTTGTTCATGACAGCAGTGTCTTTGGTGGAGTCCTTGGCCATTCGAATTGCCTTGATGATGCCCCCCAGAAAAATGCGTGGTAGTAATCATGACGTTGCGTAGCTCTTAATGATAATATTTTGTGAATAGACCTAGGCTTGATTGAATCTAATCCAGACAAAAGCAGGATTTAAAATAGAAGAATTAGCATTATTTTTTGTTTGGATTTAAGTTGTATTTTTATACTAGTGAAGATTTTATCTTTGTACATAAAATATAGTCTTATCTTGGTAGGATGTTTCATCAGGCTATATGAGGCGAAGATAAAGCCGAGTATAAGCTTTACTCTATTTTGTTGTCTATACTCAAATGTCTCATTTTCCAAACTTATTTTTTTTAATATAATATGTTTTAATTTCTACAAATTATTGATGTTTTTTTAGTCCTTGTAAATTATTTTTACTTTTAGGTCTCTGATATTTTATAAATATTTTCTAGTTTCTATAATTAATTTAATTAGTTAAATGTTAATATGATTAACAAAGTCGAAAATACTAACATAATAATTAAGATATTGAATGGTAATAAATTAAGAAAATTTTATATTAATTTTAGGTACATAATTCAATCAAATAATTTATTATTTTATATAAATAAGAAAATCATACACAATTTATTTTCACTTTTAATACATTATTGAACACCTAAAATTTACTTTTAATATATTACTTTTGATATTATTTTTAATTTTCAATTCATTTATTTCCTACATTTTTTTATATTTTATTTTTCAATATATGAAGTGATGATTTTTTCTTAAATCGTGATTATCATCCTATTTAGAAATAAAAAAATAAAATATTGCAGCACTGCAACCGAGTTTAACATATTTAGAAGATTTATTAAGTTAATTTACATATTTTTTTTTTGTATATTAAAATTATAAATACATAATTAATATTTTTTATATATTAATAATAAGGAGAGTATGGCATAAATTTTTTTATTTGAAATATTTAATAATTATATAATTTATATATCAGTCTATAATGTTTAACCATATTTATCGAAAATTTTAATTCCTTCTAGCTAAGGGGATTTTTAGTAAAAGAAATAAGCTGGATAAAAATATTTCAGATGTTTCTTCTTCCTAAGTGCAAGTTTAGTTATGTATATATAAAAAAACTTTCTTTATCACTAAAGTCTTTTGTAATATAATTGTTATTTGGTAACTAATCCAAGTTACAGTTTCTTTAATTTATAACCTTTTTGCGTGAAAAATATAATAATTTTTAAATTATTAATATTTATAGACAATTTCGTAAAGACAAATGTTTACATTAAATCCTTGAATGTAGGTTTTTCTATGATTTAGTCCTGGAAAATTTCGAGTTCAAGAGATGCTAAACTAAAAGGACTATAAAGTAATTTTAAACTTTGAGGAACTAAGTTATAGAAAAGCATATACTAAAAGGTATCAAAGGTAAATACTGCTATTTTCAGAGACGAAATGGTGAATTAAGTTAATTATGAATTAAAAGAAAGGTTTATGGAAGTTCTAGTTGTTAATTTGAAGAGTCTAATTACTATGTTTAATCATGTTAGGTCAAAGACGCAAGAAACGAGAGTAAACTTAGAAAACATTACTAATCCGATTCCTCAAACGAAAATCTAGCAGGAAGTTTTTCACAAAGAATAAGATAAAATATATTAGTTATTTCTAAGTGGATTTCCAACAAAAGCACCAGTGGTCTAGTGGTAGAATAGTACCCTGCCACGGTACAGACCCGGGTTCGATTCCCGGCTGGTGCAGTGTGTTGGTGTACGAGCTGTGATGATATTCGTGTCAACTGTGAAGGATGGGTCTTTCACATCGCTCTGATCCTCAGACGAAAGGTGACACTCCTGAGCTCTTTCCAAAAACCTTTTTTTTTTTATTAATTCTTGTTTTCTTTCATTATTCTATAAACCTATGCTTAATTACCTTTAACCTCACATTATTAAGAGTGGTGGGTTCATAGTTCTCGATCTCCTGTCACATATTTTGTTTTCTGGGTGTCCCACTAGGCCAACATAGTGGTAGTGCCCCAAACGAAGGAGTGAATGAACAAAATCCAGTGTCTAAACCATGTGCCTAAGAATGTTTTTGTGCATGCATGGCTGGCTTGACCCCAACTACATATTCTTTCAACAATCACTATGTAATGTCTTTCTTTGTCGGAAATCAATCCTCAACCTTTTTCTAACATCTCTTTCTCATCTCAATTTTTTTCTTCATTAAACTAATTCTCATTAATTACTTTTAACTTATACCTCAAATCCTCATTTTACATGCTTTTAGTTTTTTCACATTCTATTTGAATCCTTTTATTTTTCAGTTCCTGAGAGACAACACTTTCAATTTCACCACGATTTTTTTAATGAACTGAGACGACCAAGTTTAACTAATTAATATATGCTTCTTTGTTTCTATATTACCTTTATGATAATTACACCCGACA
Organism: Macrotyloma uniflorum; assembly: GCA_016859785.1. Classification (NCBI taxonomy): domain Eukaryota; kingdom Viridiplantae; phylum Streptophyta; class Magnoliopsida; order Fabales; family Fabaceae; genus Macrotyloma; species Macrotyloma uniflorum. Next base: position 2,955,136 of record BDMB01000011.1, read on the forward strand.
TAAGATCTTGGACCCTATTTGTAACAACCTACGGAAAGCAAAAAATCATTACTTGCTATTGTCTCTAAATTTAATTCAACCATCTTTCTTTTTTTATTCTACATTATTAAGGTAATCACACCTAAAACCACTAAGAACTCAAAAAGTGAGATTCTCTAGAGGTAACCTAGGGAAGGTCTCGTAAAGCACACACAGTGGTAACTTGTAGAGTTATGTCCTTTCAATCAACCCTAAAGACTTGTCCATGAACTTATAAGATATACGAGTTTAATTTTTATACATTAATGTAAAAAATATACAATTAGTATATTAAAAATTATTCCATATGCGACTTTTTTAAAACAATTGTTACAAAAATCAATTTCCTTAGCTACATGATAATAAATAATTATTCTTTTGTCAACGTTAAATCATGCTCTTTCGTTTGTTTTCATTTGATTATTCTCAAAGAAAAAGGAAATACCATAAAACATAGAAATATGTAACACTTTCAAGTAGATTCCAGAAATAAATGCATGCACTATTCGAAATGCAACAATATGACTTTTCTAATTGGAAGTCACCTGTCATACACAATTATTATGGTCTTTTTCCATGAAATTAATACCTATTACTTCAATTATTAAAACCAACCCACTACAAATTCTTTTTTTTTCTCCTAATTAAATCATTACTAGCAAGTGGGAAAACACTGTATAATGATCAGAATATATAAAAAGATTGGGGAGAGAGTTGAACTTCGTGTTGGTTATCAGTTTTGGAAATTAATCCTCTTAAGAGAACGTTTTTAAAATTATTCAGAGACAACCTTAATAGGTTGGATATGTTTAAAAACTGAACAAGAACACTAGTTCAATAAATTTGAATAATTTCCAACTTAGTTTTATATAGTTTTTAATCTGCTTTCATATTCAAATTCTGAAAGTAGTATTATTTATCTCAAATTCTATCATAACACTATCATTTGACTAATATTAATTAAGTGCGACTAAGTACTTTTTAATATATATATATTAATATTAATTTTCCTACAGAAAAAAAATTGGAATAAAGTTTAAAAACGATGATATGATTTAATATATTTGTCCAACCCACGTATGATATATGATTTAAAAATATGTACATTTTTCTTTGTCTTGTGAATGGTAATGATTTAATTTTTGGCGTGCGATGGTCCAATAAAAAATTAATGGTAGTTGTGTTAGATGAGTGTTGTTTTGGTTGTCCTCATTCCTCGAATATGGACATATTTATGTTTCTGCAACTAATAAGTGTGATATCATCAATGACTAAGACCATGCATTTTAAACAATTTTTTAACACCATCATTATGATATTCAAAATTCGTAGCTTTCGTATACTTCATCAAATTATATCCATTTTTCCCCCTAAAAGATAGAGATTATAGGTAGGTCTATCAATTATTTTTGTAATATTTAGTTCTCCAAAGTTTAGAAAGTTTTAACGCGTACAACCACTTTCTTTCCTGCATTTTTAGACACTCCTTCTTCTTCTGCTACCATGAAGATTAATCCATTCCAATTGAATTTCCACTTTTCTGCATTCCACATGTAATGCAATCTTAGGGCAACATCTTCAACAACTTTGCCATTATCATAAACCATTCAATGCAACTTTCCTCAGCCAAGAAATTTTGTCTGCGTGATAGTATTCTTGTGATTATATGGTGAAATTTCAAATTTTGCAGATACCATTTTTTCATCCATGGTGATGGTGAAAGTGTCATGCTCATACACATCCTGCTACTAATTTCATAGTTTTTGAGATGAAAGTCTTTGGTGGGATTGTCGACTTCATCGTGCAGGGAACTTTGTCTGGGTACAACAAGTATTTCCTTTTTTTTGCTTCGTTTCAAATCGCTTTGTCTATTTCAAATTTTCTTCATATCATTACATTTTTGTTACACATTTTCTAGTTGCCCAATATGGAGGAAGAAGAAAGAAATTATTCATTATCTAATTGTTTAGAAACTTTTGTTACAAATAAAATGACATATATACCTATAGATACCTATTAGTTAATAATTATTATTTTATTTATTTTTCAAATCAAATTATCAGTGAGAACATTAATATTTTGATTTCGATTTTTTAGATTTATATTTTTTATTTAAATTTAAGAAATTAAAGTTGTTTTATTAAAAAATTAATTTTATTTAAACTTATATTTTAGAGTATAACTTATTTAGATTTATATTTTAGAAAGATTCATTTTTATTAATATTTTACAATACAATTTTATTTAAATTATACTTTAAGATAAATATTTTTATATTAAAAAATAATTTAAAATAAATAAAAGTATTTGTAAGTATACTACAAGTATAAAATAATCTGTAGATTTTATCAAGTATTTAAATAGTAACGGAATGAGACAAATTTTTTTGATAAAACAGATAGTAAATAATTATTATTCATATTCGACCTATTTTGTTGTCATCTTGATAATAATAGATGAAAAATAATAATATATGTTAATTATTCGGATGAGATTCTTTAGAAAGATTAAGAGGGAGAAATATAAAATAATATAAAATTGAATTTTCCATAAATTAAAATTAATTCATAAAAATTAAAAATAAAATTTTGAAAAATTACGTGATAAAATTTCTACAAATTAATTTTTATATAAATTAACTTTAACTTATGAATAAATTAATTTCTTTTTTTCTTCGAAAAGTGGTTTGAAAAAAAATAATATAATACCATAATAATTGTTCTTAAATAGTTGTAGTTTCAATAATTTGTATTTGGACGTGTAGTTTGTTAAAATAATGGAATGATAGAAATAAGAGACATATAAAATGCGAACACTTCTCTTCTTAAATAAAGCATAAAGCACACAGTTATGTAGAGACAAATAGTCAAAATTAAAAAGAAAAAAATTAATAATCATACAGCAACTTAATTTTTTAATATGTAAATTTATCTTAAATAAACTATAATATATATAAATAAAATATAAATTTTATTTTTGAATAAAAAAGAATTTTCAAATAATAGACTTGGATGAGCCAGCATCTGATTCATGTCTTTGTATGAAATTTGTTACAAATTTGAGTGATTCATGTTTGTTGAGTGCATAGAAATTTTTATAAGCAAATTGGTATGAATAATGAGTTGTGTAAAATCTATTCTTAAAAATTAGGTACAATTTCAACGTGATTCACATAATTTTACGTATAGGAAACTTTTTGATACATAAACTATTTACATAACCAATCTCATACAATTCTATTCAAACACACAAACATTTCCTAAACTAATATCTTCAAATCAATTATTTTTTCCTAAAATTAATTAATATTTCCCCCTTCTTTATCTTAAAAAAATAATCAGGATTTCGAAGGTAAATTATGATGTTTTTGTCTAAATATATAGATAAAAATAATCAAATAAACTGCATATCTATTCTTATAAATATTACAAGAAAATTGATTGTATATTTGGATGCATATTTTGAATGATGATTAAATAATATATCCCTTGAAAGTAACAAGAGACAAACTAATTAGGAACATGTTCCGTACACGTTCTAAGATTAAGATATCAGAGTTGAATATCCTTTTCTGAAGTTGTCCAACTTAATTAACTACTTCATTATTCTTCTTCTTTCTTGTTCATATTTTGACCTACAAAAATGGACCTTCTTTCTCCACCGTAGATTCTACATCTGTTCAAATATAAAAAACACTAGAATATTGTACATATTATTAGTACTCATTTTAATTTGGTCTTTTAATTTTAAATTGATGCAATTTCTTTAAAGTTTACAATTGACAACGTTTTTAATGAAAGTAACTTCAAAGATTTAAATCTTGAAACAGTGATAACTCAAACTCGTCATTTTATTTATTTATTATTTGATGGAAATAGTTTGCTTTGGGTGATGTAATAATAGATGGAATAAAATTTATGGGCTATCTTTATTGGAGTGAAGAACAAAATTGATTATTCTTCATTTATTTTTGAACGGGAAACACATTTCTTAGATCTTATTCACTTTGGACCAAGCTATTCGAATAGCCTTTTTAAAGTCCTATCTAGGATCACTTAAGGTGGATAATCGGATCTTCACCCTTCAATTATCCAAACACATCATAACAATTCAAATGGCATCTTCTGCAATGATTTGACATGAATGAAATTACATCTTATATGCTACTTTTACAATAAATTCAACTCCTATTTGTTTCTAAATACATTTCTTACCACTTGGGTTGGAACAATAATCACAAGTAAAAGGATCAAGTTTTTTACCATACTTTCACAATCTCATTCACATCAAGTAATATCAGATAAAATTTCTTATATTAAAGGGTAAGTTTTGTTTTAGTTTTTTTATCTTTCTAATTACATTTTATAAAAACAAAACATATGAGTTGCATAGACCAATTCTTTTACTCATTTTACATAAACAAAAAAGTATTTTATCGTATATTAAATCAAAATTTTGACACTCACTCCACCACAATAAACATGAGAGAATGAATAACAGAGTGACACACCACACCTACCATAAAAGTGTGATGGGAATAGGAACAGGGGAAAGGTAGTGGTGTGGTGGGGCAATATTATTCCACATTCCACTCACTAAAATCAACCTTCTCATTTGTCTTCCCAAAATTGTATTCTCTTACCAAGCAATAAACTTTTACATGTTTCCATGGATGGATTGTCTTGGCTACTGCATACACATATATATCACTTTATATTTATTATATCTTTTGTTACTTTGATCTATTTTTATTATTTCTCATATATTTAGTACATCTAACATATTTTAAATATATACCCTCTTTAACTTCCTCAGATAATCCAAAAGCAAAAGTAGACAAGTTTAATGCTGACAGATCACTTTTCAAGTTGTCTTTCTCCACTGAATAGCCTCAGCCTTTGACACACATGACAAAGCCACAGTGCTGCCAAGTAACTCAGAAGTTCCATCACCAACCCCACTTCCATCCCAAGCTCATAAAATCATCTGGTTTTTACTCTCTCTATGACTATTATTAATATTATATTGTGCATTTCTTCACCAACCATTATTCAGTATAAATTTACTCTGCAAACCCTGAAACCACACCAAATCCTTACATTCACAACTTCATTTCTTCTCTGTAATTGTTCCCTCTCTGCATCATTTTTGCACCTCTTACTCTGTTTCATTGGCCTCCCCTGTTCCCACCAATGATTACACCAAAGCGGGTCCACAGATTCTTCAAGTTCCGTGCGTTAGTGCTTTCCCTTATCTATACCAACCATTATTTGTGCCTTGTGAATGCCCAAAACTGACCCTGCGCTCAAACCTTATCTGCCACAAATCCCCTGCACCAAAAAGAGGTACTTTGACACCAACCTGTCACTTTCCTTGTTAAATAGTAGCTCCTTATTCTCCCATCCAATCACTCGCACCTTGCACCACTTTCTCACCCCTCTGAAACTTTCGTTTTCAAATAGAACAAGAAACGAGAAAAATCAAATGGTTTCTAAGGACTATAACCACTTAACATGTACGGTTGTGAACATGGGCAAAATGATGCAGAGCATTGACTATTCTACACTTTTCTGGCTATTTTTTGGGGTCTTCTCTCACGTAAATCATGAAGGAAAGCCTCGAATCTAGGATAATACCATAAGGCAATTTTGTTCTGCTTTTATTTATTGTTTATCTCTTTCTTCTTCTCTGCACAAGTTGCAGTCTGCGAGATATAGTGTTTCAACAAATTCAACAAATATAAGAGACGACTTGATAAGTTGATACATATAGATAATAATCAAGCATGGGAGAACATTGTTATGTGGAAACCGACCCAACTGGTCGCTACGGCAGGGTAAGTTCTAATCCACCTGTTTTCTTTAGCCATTTTTATGTTGTTTGGATAAGGATTATTAATTATACTATGCCTTGGGTTAAAAATATACTCCACACCTTGTTTTGTGTATCACAAGTATGTATTTTTTGATTTATATGAGACATACTTTCAGTTTTATCTGAAAGTTTAAGCATGTGTACTATTTAGTTATTATTAGACTTTGATAGGTAATCGCATAATTGTATAAAATTTTTGAGGGGGAATATTGTGTTTATAAAATGATAAATGTTATCTGTTATAACTGATCGAGACATGCTGTTTCTTATGTGACATATGGTGTGTGTTGTTTGTGATTGATTATTAGTTTGGAGATGTTCTTGGAAAAGGGGCAATGAAGACTGTGTACAAAGCAATTGATGAGGTTCTTGGAATTGAGGTAGCATGGAACCAAGTCAGACTCAATGAGGCGCTTCGCACCCCGGAAGATTTGCAGAGGCTTTACTCAGAGGTTCATCTCCTCAGTACCCTCAAGCACCAGTCCATCATAAGATTCTACACTTCTTGGATAGATGTTGATAACAGGGCCTTCAACTTTGTCACAGAATTGTTCACATCAGGGTCACTTAGAGAGTAACTACTTCCTTTCCAACTATAAATTAGGCAATTACTCAGTCCCATTATGTAGTTCATCACATGGATTTTTGTTTGATACAATTGGAACTTTTAACAATTCATATTTAATGCAAACTTATATGGGATCAGAAAAGAAATGAGAATATAATCATAAGCATTAAATGTATAATGCAACTTTATGCTTGTTTTATAAAAAAGCATAAAGTTGCAATAAATATTTCATGCAATGATTTCTTTTCAGTATTTTTAATGATCAGTGATTAATTTCTGATTGTAGAATACTTTGAGTTCGTTAAAAGAATAATTGAAGATTTTCTTGCACATGCAGATACAGGAAGAAATATAAGCGTGTCAGCATACAAGCTATAAAGAATTGGGCTCGCCAAATCTTACAAGGTCTTGTTTATCTACATGGCCATGATCCACCAGTGATCCATAGGGACCTTAAATGTGATAACATATTTGTCAATGGTCATCTTGGACAAGTAAAAATTGGTGACCTGGGACTTGCTGCTATTCTCCGAGGTTCCCAATCTGCACACAGTGTCATAGGTACTCACTTTGGTTCCAATGACTGTTTCACATTGCAGGTACTAATAAACACTATTATTGTCAATTAAAATTTTCCCCTTTTATGCTAGGCACCCCTGAATTCATGGCTCCAGAATTGTATGAGGAAGAATACAATGAACTTGCGGATGTGTACTCATTTGGCATGTGTGTGTTAGAAATGCTTACATCTGAATATCCATATAGTGAATGTTCTAATCCAGCACAAATCTACAAGAAAGTGACATCGGTAACTTCAGATTCTGGTGTAAGTTTCAGGAGATATGTATAGCTATGTGTTTTATTAAGAAAGAAAATTTCATATTTCAGGGAAAACTACCAATGGCGTTTTTTCGGATTGAAGACATGGAAGCACAAAGGTTTATTGGAAAATGTTTACTGCCTGCAGAGAAGAGGCCGTCGGCAAAAGAATTGTTGCTTGACCCGTTTCTTGTGTCTGACGATCCACCATCAACAACGAAATTTGCAATTCAGAAGCCATTTTTAAATGCCACTGAGATGGAGAAACTGCATTTAAGTGATGATCTTCCTAGGACTGGAATGAAAGTGATTGGGAAACTGAATCCTGAAGATGATACTATCTTTCTCAAAGTGCAAATTTCAGATAAGAATGGTTTGTAATCTTTTTCTTAAGACAAAATCTACTTTGTTTATGACTCTAAAGTACATTGCTTCTTGCCATTTGACCGCTAAAGAATTGCATATGTTTTGTTAATGAACTTCAGTCTTCAATTGGCTAACTTTATAGGTCTATATTAAACATGATCATATTGAAGTAACAATAATTTGTTTTTGGTGCCTGTTTCTGCAGGTTCTGTTAGGAATGTATTCTTTCCCTTTGACATTTTTAATGACACCCCTATTGATGTTGCAACTGAGATGGTGAAAGAGTTGGAGATTGCTGATTGGGAACCTTTTGAGATTGCAAATATGATTGATAGAGAGATATCTGCTCTGCTACCTCACAGGAGGCAAAGTAGCTGTTCAGATGTCTTTCACTCATTCAATTATATTGATGATGATTGTGATGATGATGCACCTCATAATCAGTTCCGCTCGTTCTCTTCAAGTTCATCTTTCCTAGAATCAATGCCAGATTTTGTCGGTAAATCTGAGGAAATATCAAGTGGATATTATTGGCTCCATGGTATGTTTTCACCGTCCTTCTCCTTATTCATATTGTGAATGTCCTATTTAATAGCTCTATATATAGAAATGTTAGATAGTTCAAATAACCATAGTCTAAGATTACTATGGTTGGAACTAATCTTCACAGGACAATATTATTATTTTTTCTTATAAATTGAAAAAATTCAACTACATGCCTCATAGAAATTGATCAATATATAATTTTGTTAAGAATTTGAAAGGAATTCAAATGAAAATCTAATATTTTATTTTACTTCTATGAAGACTAAATAATGCTCTAAAATGACTAAGTATTGGTGTTGTACCTAAATACAATGTACATAAGTACGTGTCTGGAAGGGCCCTGATTTATTTATTTTTTTCAAGAAGTTTGTCTCATGTTTGTGATAATTCTGATACTTTGATAGGGAATAAACTTGTGTATGACTTTACCCACTCCTCTGGATTCTCAAAGCTGATTTTTTTTTTTTGGGTCAACTAAAGCTGTATTTAAAATAGTGGGTGCGCAATTATATAAATCCAGACTTCTTTGAGTAGGACTATTGATACTTTTTTGGCATTTTGGCGTGAGTTGGAAAAATATGTAATTGAGTGACTTGTTCATAGGGGAAATAGTATATTTAGATACGGGCAAGGAAATATATCTAACTATAAATTTAGATAGTATATTCAATCATATATTTATGTAAATTATTATTTTTTTAATTTATATTAATGTATCCTTGTTGGAACAAGTACATGGCTTCATAGGTTTTTGCTTTAATCGTATAAGAGAGGGAGATAGTAACATGAGAAACTATTGTTGCAGATGATTCGCATGATGATACCAGTTCACGATGCTCTTCACAAGGGACATATTCCAACTTGAATTACTATTCTGTGGACGATCATCAAGATCAGTACAACGTGCCTTCTTTGAGAAAAGATAAACTTCCCATCATAAAGAGTCACAGCAAGGGCAAAAAGGTTTCCCCTGGCGAAGACTTAAGCAATTTCAACCAATGTAAGCTCATGGTAGGATCACAGGTTCCTTTCACTGGTAAAAATAAGAAGATGATGAACAATCACAGATTAACAAGGAACAGGTCATTGATTGATATAAGGAGCCAACTATTACACCGGTCACTGGTTGAGGAGGTAAACAAAAGAAGGCTATTCAAGACAGTTGGTGCTGTGGAAAATATTGGATTTCAGACACCTTGTGATGTTACCACTAAAAGGTCACAACATGTATCTGCTGCTACAAATGAGAACTCTTCAAGGAGGGGCAAGGGAGAAAAAATAAGAGATGAACACATTTAAATGAACGTTGAAAAATAAATAAATGTAATGCATAGCCTTTTGAGTTATATGAGCTCGAGAAAATTATCTGGTTGATTAAATATTTGGTTAATTATCAGATTTCCGACGAAGGAAATGTCAATATTAAAGTTTGGCCAAAAAATAATTGCATTGTTTGGGGGAGTTAGGTTCAGATGAATGTGATTATGTGTATAGATGTACATGGAGCCTGCTTAGCAAAAATAAATTATTTTTGGCTACGAAAGTCTTCTCAGGAATGCTGGTCCAACATGTTGTACTGTTTCTCTTCTGTAGATGAAAATGAAACCAAGTGGTGCATCTGGTCGAAAAGAATATGCTGATGCTAGTATTTATTTTTTCACCTTGTTTTGTCATTTTTGGAGCATTCACCCTTTTGCATGCTGTCAAATATGACTGTATGTGAGCCCTTTGTTGTCAGTTATAGAGATTACAGAGCCATGTTAGTCAACTTTTTCTATTGTTTGTTGCCATTCTTCCACAGCAATCATGTTTCACCTATGATAGTTGATACTCAAATTTGTCCAATTATTCATGCATAAATAATTATTAAAGGAGAAGTTCAAAATGAAAAGTAATCAATTTAGAATTTTCAAATAAAATATGAAAAATGAAAGAATAATTGACAATTTGTAAGTTAGAGATGGATGTAATAAATAACTGAAGATTTTCAAGTAATTTTAGTAAATGTTAGCAAGATATATCTCTTAGAATTTGTTTGATTTTGAAAAGAGAGTTAGATAAAAAAATAAAGTTGAACGTTTGATTATTTAATAAAGTAGAAATATTTTCTTTTTAAATTGTGTAATTTGATTCAATATCCATCAAGCATGAATTTTGAATCCAAAGAGTGGCATCCTTCGTTGATAATTTTTATCGATGTACTAATTAAGAATTTATTTCTGGTAGAATGAGATTCATATAAAAAGGAAAAAGATATTTATAATGATGGACCCCATTTTTGACTAATGAGCCATACTATGAAAGGTGTGGAGCTGTATCACAATTGTGTGTCTCATTTGTTAGATGCAGCATGGGGTTATTTTCAAGGCTATGATTGTAGATATAAGCAAATTTGAATATAACTTTAATGCTAATTATATGTCCCTTGATCATGAAGCCTAATAATACTGGATTGCACTTGAATTATGATGTTTTAGAGTCGTTTTATAGTGGAAAACAGAAATTTTCTATGCTTCTTGAACAATGAAATATGAATTTATAATCTTCAGTTCCATACTATTGGAACCAACATCAATATATTAGATTAACTATCATTAAACAATTTATTTTGACACATCTACATCCATAGAGTCTAACACTATTCGAGTAAAGTGTACAAGGTAACACATTCAGTTTGTCTCATATGGCAAGAATTTAATGTAATAAGGAGTATATCATACTACTTGTCTGGGAGCTACCTAACTTTCCAATATTTATGGAGTATTCCTGTATTGGGGTAAGAAACATTTATGACCGCTGTCAATCTCAATAATTGCCATATTTTTTTTGCAAAGGCCTACCTTATTTTTAATTGGTTTTCAGTAGGAAAGAGATCAACATTATGAGGACTTCTCATATCTCATTCAATTTGCTTTCATATGACCCGAGATGCAGAATTGCCGACATCATTGCAATGTTATGTAGTTCTTTTCATATATCCAATTCCAATGTTCTGATTGACAATGTCTACCATTCTGATTCATGACATAACCGTAACTGTATGATCGCTTGCTTTTGTTACAACTTCCAAGTTAACACCATTGTGAAGAGGAAATGAGAATCTGCTACAGGGATTCTGTGTCACAAATTTCCTATACAATGAGAGACTCTTCTAGAAAGAACTTGGATTTGACTACCTATTTCTTAGAGCGTTATGAATATCATATTTTTATCAGAAGGAACACTTGGTCATTTTATTTTTTCCTGTGTAACTTCTCTTTGCTGCAGAACTACTCTGCCACAACTGGACTAGTTGTTCTCAAACAACACAACTGTAGATAAGGAGAGCTATTTATGGTATTTTGTTTTTCTGTTTGTGGAGTCTGGTATGCTAGGTTGCAGAGAATGATTTCAAAAACCTGACATTGGGATCTGGACTGTACCAGCTGTTTTTGCATTTCAGGTGCTCTACTACTCAATCAAGATATAGTTAAATGCTTAAGATTCAACGAGGGACATTTACTTGACATTTGACAACACAGAAGATCCAAAACAATTCAATAGTGACAACATTGATAAGGAAGTGGTAAGGGAATTCAGCAAGTGTTTTAGCCATTAGCTTGCACTCATCAGCAGCTATAGATATATTTATCACACTCCATAGCTAAATTCTAAAACAAGAAAGAAAATAAATTGATCCTTAAGATAAATTCAATGTTTCCTGGCATATTCCAGGTTGTCAAAACTTGAGGATATTCTTTACATGAGGATACCAAATTTGGCATCCTAATAGTTCAGAACAGAAGTTGATCCAAAGAGTGGTGATAATTACAAGACTATAAACATGCATTGGATAACAAGAAGATCTTTACATTCTAAGTTGAGCCAAGTCAAACCAAATTTGCTCAAATGCTTTAACAATGAGATCATGGTATTCACTTGAATTCAGGGAAAGGTAGCAGGCAAGTAGGTCCTCCAAATCTTTCGATGCTCGAATATTGTTCTCCGCAATCATCTCCACCATTGACTCCCTGAAGTCACTCTGTGGATCAAATGAGGACTTCACAACAGCAAAGCCATCTGGGAATCCTGTACTCCTTGAAGCTTTGCTTGCAGTGGATGACACACTCCTTCTTGCACAAGCTTGAATTTTTCTGCTAACAAGTTTTGGAGAATTGATTCTAAGCCTTATGCCAGCAGAATTAGCAAAGGGCTTTCTATGACTGCTTTTTCTCCTCCTTTGAGTTCTATTGCCTTCCTCTTTGTTAATTTCAATTGAGAAAGACTGATCATCCTGCAGCTCATCCCATTCAGTTGAACTTCTCAACTCAGTAGCTTCAGTGACCTTGTCATCAAACTTCACTGGCTTTGTCAATATAGGAGCAAGACCTAGCTGTGAAATTGCATCAAACCCGTCGTGCTTCTCAGATTTCCCAAGGAAGGACTCATTGTTCATGTCAATGATGATGTCATTAGTGGAGGAGCTAACTCTGCAACTGCAATTAGAGGCCATTCCATTAAGCAAATCAGGAACAGAAAAGCTGTCACATTCAGACTCAGAATACGCATATTCACGGAGATCAGATTCAGAAGAGCTTTCCACTGAAGACACATCATAATCTGGAGACTGAACTTGGTATTGCTTGATCCAATGATTGGTGGAGTCATAGTTGGAAGTTGGTATGAAAGATGAAGAGACAACAGTGGGAGAAGGCTTATAAATGGTTTTTCGCCTTGCCCTTCTCTTAGATGACCTTCTAGGTGAATCAGTGAATGGCATGTCCAAGTCTTTGGTGTGAATAGGAGTGTTGTATAGCTTACCGGCTCTGATTGGCTCTGTGGAGAAATAATGTGAATATCTTGGCAGCGACCTTTGAGATGTTGTTGGTGAAGATACTTTACTCTTCATAACATGAGAACCATTTCTCTTCCTTGATCTGCTCATATCTTTTAGCTTGTAAAACCAAGCATTTGGCATCATATCTGACAACTTGAACCTGTTGTTCCCCATCAGAGATATGACACAAACACACACTTGTTCTCTAAGTTTCTTATATTGTGATGCCTCAGAAGTGTTTCCAATTGACACAAGATGAAATGAAAGATGAATGAAGGAAGAAAGGTTGGTTTATAACAGGAGAAAAAGAAGAAAGTTGAAATTGGTGGTCCAAAAGTCCCTAGCATGAAAGCAAGGGGACCAAGTTTGTCCACCAAATTACTTTCTCTCATCATTGCTTACCAGCAAACATGCACAAAGCTCGTACTGTTTGTATTACTACAACATTATTGGTTTTCTATATTCAAGCTCGTCTAAGCTATCAATTCCATTATAACAACTGTAATATAGTTGTATAAGAAACATTCTTAACGCGCACTATTCATCATAATGAAAAAGAAGATGCACAAAATATATCTGCAAATTTGCTTGGAATACTGACACTATTAAGAGTTTAATTTTCGAATATAAATGTGAAGAGATTTTAATTTGTGCAGTGAATATGTTTTAATTGAACTTAATCTTAAATGTATTTATGATATTTTTATAATTACCATTTTGTAAATTTGATTATCTTTAGATTTTAACATGAAAATTTAATTGATCTATTAACATGACATTTAATATTTAATAGGGATATTGTTTTTCCTTTGTGTTTGTATGAAGTGTTTTGGTGGGAGTTGAAGGATTGAATGTGATGATCTGCTTCTCCACGCTCTGTCTGGGGTGTATATATGTTTGACCTTCAACAGATAATCATGACAACCATTATTTCTCATATGCTCCTCTCCTCATTCATTTATCCCTCAATTCTTGGCTTTATCAATCATCACAGATTCTGCCTTTTTATCCACATGCATACATACATAGTGCTTCTTTAACCTTCTTTCAAAGTTTCTTTTTTTTTTTTTAATGAAATTAGTTGCATAATGTCTATGTGTTAAACGGGCCTGCTACATGGCCCAACAGCCCAAACAGCCTAAAAAATTTGACTCCTATTTTTAAATAAATTATTTTTTAAGTCCGATTCCTACGTCAAATTAATAAAAAATATAAATACAAATTAATTTTAAATAAAAAATATTTTTAATATTTAAATTATATTAATAAAATTAATTTTAGTTTTAAATATGTTGATTTGATATTTAAATCTAGAATATACCAAGATGTATAGTAAAAAATATCTTCCAGGAAATATTATTGGTAGTAAAAAATAATAACTCTGTCTTTTCATACTCTTCCTTTTTATTTCTCATAAATACTTTTCTACAAACAATTGTTTAAATAGTGAATTTGGGGTGCCAATGGCAGACCTCTTTAACAGTTTATCTCAATCCCAACAAGGTTGTCAATGATTCCAAATTTTTAGTTTCAGTTTCGTGGCAACAAAAAAGACTTGTAGTTAACTCATTTACAATTATTTACATTTATAACAGTTTTCAGCATAATTAACATTTGATTCATTTCCAAAACTCCTCTACTTAATTCCTCTGAAAAGTAGCGTTTGTTACAAATAATAATTTCACTTGTCTCATGGCTAACTTTATTCTACATTTTCATTCATTGATCAACAAAATGCCAAGGAAATGAAATAAGAAGAGAGACAGCACTGAAGACAAAGCCGAAATTCCCTTTATCCACCAACTCCACTAACTCTGATAATCTATCACCTAATATCCTTTGCTATAAAAGCTGAACATATTATTAGAAAACAAGTGCGTTTGTTAAGCTTTCTTTAGAATTTTTTTTAGTTAAACCAATATATCATGTTTCGTTTATATTATTATCCTACAAGTCATAGAACAATGCAGGATTCTACTATATTCATTGTTGGAACTCTATATACATGTGAGAGATCAGATGACAAATATAGATAAATAAAATGTTTTTTTTTCTCAAATGAATGATCATGGTACAGCTAAAGACAGCACTGTTTCATTCCCTTAACGCGTATGTTATGAGGTAACATATTCATGCTACTGCTATGCCATTTCTATCCAACGCCACATCACTCAAAGACGTGAAACCCACACACACCAACTAACTATACAATAAGCACAACTTATTAAAGACCTCACACCCTCTCAACACACCAATAGACTTCCCCTCTCTCTCTAACCAACATCACAACCTCATTTTCTCCAAGTTAACAACAACTTAGGTTCCAACAAACATAACATCCACCTACAACAGTAATCACAAGCAACAAAGCCACCATCCTATAGTAAGTAGTACACTAAAGCACTCTACTTTCTTCAACAACACTCCTCTCTTGCTTGTTAGTGATGAAAGGGAAAGCATTGGGTGTCTTTAAATCCAAGCTTCTCAAGCCATGCAAAAAACTATTCTTCTTCTTTAGACTTAAAACCAAGAAGCCTGTGTTTATAAGAGCTCTCAAGTTCCGTGCTTACAAGTCCATACTCCCTAAGGCCTTCCCTAAAAAACCAACTATGTCTTCTTTGTTGCAATCTGTGTTTCGTTCTCCAAAGAAATCTAAGCACACAGACATGTTGCAAGGACTCAAGAGTCCCTCCAATGTGCATGAAACTCCACTCTTTCCGTCTCCACTTACGCCAGTTTGTGGGGCGGAGAAAAGTGAAGAAGGTTCGAGGCAAGAGGTGGAAGATGCGTGCAAGAGTTTTGAGAACTATTTGGTGAAGATGATCGTGGAAGAAGGGAAGACTAGAGACTTGATGGATGTGGAGGAACTTCTGTATTGTTGGAAGAACCTTAAGTGTCCTGTCTTCATTGATTTAGTTAGTAGATTTTATGGAGAGCTTTGTAAGGACTTGTTTTCTCCTGTGAGTGAGGATGGTGAAAGTTCCAAGTGAAGGCCCAAGGAGAGAGTGTGAGAGTAAATAGATATTCATTTATTCTAACTATAATTTTCAATTGAGTGTTCCCATAAAATTGGATCTGTGCAATCTATGTGTAGTAGTTTATATGAAACATTTTATGAAATGATCCATCTTGATTTATTTATCCTCAGTTTTGATGAAATAACAGACTGTCCAAAAGTCT
Source organism: Macrotyloma uniflorum (assembly GCA_016859785.1). Lineage (NCBI taxonomy): Eukaryota > Viridiplantae > Streptophyta > Magnoliopsida > Fabales > Fabaceae > Macrotyloma > Macrotyloma uniflorum. Next base: position 2,971,323 of record BDMB01000011.1, read on the forward strand.
CAACCCCTATGGTTCTTTATATAGATCAGACTCTTGATTTGGTTTGAAAAACTGAATGCAGAATTGCTTCTTGTCTTTTTGGCAATAATCAAGATTAGCATTTTAGGATGAACCCATAAAAAGACTTCTAGCATGTACTTGACAATATGATAACAAGTTGGTAAACAAGAAAGCAACTGCAAGTTGGCATCTTCTTAAAAAACCTCAAATCATTCTATTCTATGGCCATTTTGAGTCTCCCCAACTGTTGTTAGTAGTATATTTAGTATATTTAGGATCGGAGACACATTATGATCCTAAATATACTAATAACAGCGTACTGTCACATACATGAGTATAGTAAATAAGCATTCTTACAAAAGATTAATACATCAACAACAGTTTACAGTATGATTGGAAAAGGATAAGTTAAGGACAAAGCATACACACACCTTACGGAGTTGTTCTCCAATCAAAATTGGAGTTTCAACTCATGATTCACATAATAAAGGTTGCAATAAGGATCGGTATAAGTTACGAAGTAAAAAACACTAAAAGCATCTAAGAGAATATAAGTTTAGTCCATAAACTAATACCTGGTTGCTTTGGGGCAAGGGTGACTAAAAATTCAAGAGTGATGAGTGATGACCAGAGAATAAAAATAAAGTGCACTCAAGAAAGGCAGTTTTACTTGAACACCTATTTACAGTTCATAGAGAAATTTGAAAGGTCAAAAAAAAAAAAAAATACAGAGCAGTAAAGAAATTTAAGACCACTGTAACTACAAGTTATATCAGGTCTCTAATTAATAGAAAAGATTACAACATAGAGCTGGGGATTAAGGTTCTAGCATAACCTAGTAGTCATGGTTATCTTGACTAGCTAAGGTACCATTCAAAGAACTCTAGTACAAAATTAAGGTGGTTCTGTTAGCTGAATTACCAGTTAAAACTCCACCATTTAGCTTCAATATTTTGAGATATAAACTCGAGACTTCACCACCATGTTTCCAATTTTAAACCCTGGCATTATCATAAACTGAACTTTGTAGGTAGTTCTTTCTTCATCTGAAAGAATTGCACTCTGCTTTTCTTCTTCAACAGATTCCATGTACAAGCTGGAGAACACACTTCCTCTGTTCACAGAAAATAGGGTTGCTGCAGAATCTATTGACAGAGAAGATCCAAGTAAAACCCAAACCCATTTTGCCATCTTAGCAAACAATTGAAAGAACTCAGTTCTAGGGTGCTTTCCATTCATTATAAACGTTCGGTGATCCAAATTGCCAAAGAACGACTCTTCCATTTTGGGATGCACAACAAGAAGGTATTTTGCGTGACAAAATTTGGCAAAATCAGAATGTGGATTCTCCATCAGTGCATCAAAAGGATCATCAAACTTCATAATATCACTCACATCATAAGAGGTTAATTCAACCCCATGAAACATTCTTCGCGCAATGTAGGCCTCAAAAGCATACTTCTTGTCACACCTTTTGGAATAAACAACACCATTCTCAATAGAACTTGCAGCCCTATCAAGGTCCCAACCTGAAGCTTTCATCAAGCTAATAATCGGTTTTGCAAAATCATGAATGGACTTTGAAGCTGCCTTGAAGACATCCTGAAACTTGGTAACACTCAAAACAGCTGCTCTCCTTTTCTCCAAACTTATCTGCCTGATCTTCTCAGTGAGATTTTTATTCCCTATCTCCAAATCCAGCAGCTCACGCCGCAACCGGACAATGTCTGAATCTTTAGCACTATTCTGAGACTTAAGCTTCCTCAACAGTGCCTCCTTTGCGACAATTTCAGCCATCAACGGAGCAGAACGTGCGGCATTTAACCTTGCTTTCTTGCAATGTTTCTGTGTGTATTCGCGCTTGAACTTGCAAATCTTCTCAAGCTCAACAACAACCAGGTCGTCAGCAGCAACTATCTTCAGAGGGTCATAAGGAATATGCGCCTGCTGAAGCTGAAGGTATGCCAATTTCAGAGCTGAAACAGCGTCAAATATCTTCCTCATGACCTCCAATCCAGAACAAGCATCCTCTTTGACTGGCACTTCAATGGGGTGAGGATGCACTTTCTGGTGATAACATCTGCCGTCTTCATTGCAGTTTTCACTCAAAGGAGTCTCATTGCAAATGGGTCTGTGCAAGTGAGGGAGATTGGGGATTTCAGAGGAAAACACCCCAATAGACTTCAATCTACAACCTTTAGCAAACTTGCAGACCATTTCTGATATATTATTTGAGTTGGGTTTCACAGGCTTAGTATCTGAGCATTCCATGGTAAGAAAGATCAAACCTTCAACTCATATAAATCGATCCAACAGTGATCCTTGCTTCAACAAACAAGTAAGCACTTCACAAAATCCAGATAAAGTAGAAAAAAGAAAAAAAGAAAAACACTCACTCAAAATACATTTGATGAAATGAGGTTTTCTAACCACATTGCACACACCTAATAACTCAGCCAGAGCCAATATTCCAGGCACAAACACCTGGTAGTGGTGGCAAGTAGGATCCCAGATTAAAAAATGTAAGAAAATTGTTTTATTTTAAAATTTTATATAACAAATATAAAGCCTAAATTTTTCCCAAAACACATTTCAACACTGAAAAAATACGTTGTTACATTCAAACTTCACGACACACAACACAGATTAAAAACACCCCTAAGAAGAGCCAATACCCATTTGAGTTTCAAAGGAAAGCAAGAAGCTAAAGCCAAAATCTAACCAGAAAGTTGAAGTGTAGTTGGAGGAATAGTGAGGAACAGTGCAAGGTTGCAAGGTCTCTCGGTTGTAGTTCAGTGCTGGTTGGCACCATCTTCTGTCTCTCTGACATTTGAAAGTTTGAAACTTGAGAGAATACACATTCATACGTGTGTGTTAGTGTTGGCTTTGTGCGAAACGCGAGAAAGTCGTTGTTTATTCATTCATTATTACTATGTTATTTTATTATTATTTTGGGTGTTTGGGAAAGGGGTGAGAAGCAGGAAAAGGAATCTTAATCTGTACTGTTTCAAAAAACTGAAAGATTTTCTTCACAGAATGGAGAGAGAGAGTGAGAGAGAAAAGGTTGTGTTGTGTGTATGTACATGCAGGGGAAGGGACACGCGCAAACCAGTACCAAAAATGAAGTGAAAGTGGGTTCCGAATTTTGAAGAAAACAATGAAATCATAAACAAATAATATGGCACGCGAGGTTGTTACTACTTGTTTGGTTTCTTTCGAAATCATGGATCCCCATGCAGATGCATCCAACGCACATCATTGATTCCATTTCAAACACAGAACAAGCAATCGTGGCCGTTCATTTTCTTTGCGCGTGTGCCTTCTCTGCTAAAAAACCTTCTCTTCTTCATACCAAAGCTACTACTACAACCATGGCGTTTCTCCCATCAATTTTTTTATTTTATTTTTTAAACTTATCACTCCCTCGCTTACAATAATATAATTTAATGTTTTTATGTTATGATAATAATATTTTTAAATAACATTTAAATAATAATAAATAAATTTATTTAATTTTTTATTTATTTTTACTTTCTTTAATACAAACAATTTTATTTTTATTCTATTTCTTTTTATTTTTTTTCTTTTCCATCCAATCAAATTATCTCTTTTTATATCCAAACAAAATATTAATTTGATGAATTAAATCTAATTCACTCTTTCATTCAGATTAAGTAAATTGATCGTAAAAATTAAACTCACATTTTCACTTCTAATGAAAACGAATTTTTATTTGTTTCATTTTTAATTAGTTAGTTTGATTTGAAAACTTATTTCTACTATCAGATGAAATAAACTTGAAGAGTTTAATTACTATATTTTTAATAATGCCAAATGAAGGTTTAAGAAACCAAAGTAAATTTGTTAAAAACTGTAAGTAGATTATCATTGCTCATAGTTTGTTTATCAATAAGCACCAGTGGTCTAGTGTTAGAATAGTACCCTGCCACGGTACAGACCCGGGTTCGATTCCCGGCTGGTGCAGAGTTGTATATGAGCTATGACGATATTTGTGTCAGCTGTGAAGGATGGGTCTTTCACGTCACGTCTCTAAAGACGAAAGGTGACACTTCTGAGCTCTTTCATTTTATTTTTCATTTTATTTTTCATTTTATTTTTCATTTTATTTGGAACGGAAGTTCTATATATATAAGTCTTGACTCACATATTGTTCGCTTCCCATAGAATTTCCTAATGGATCATCACCTTATCTCATTCTTAACCCTTTTTCTATATTCACTGAGTTTCATCCTTTTTGTTTTCCAGTTTTTGAAAGTGGGAAAGAGATCCAAAACATTGAACCTTCCGCCAGGGCCTTGGAAGCTACCTCTCATTGGAAGCATACACCACTTATTTGGCTCTCTAATCCACCATCGCTTGAGAGAACTAGCCCAAAAACATGGCCCTCTCATGCACCTGAAACTTGGTGAGGCATCAGCCATTGTGGTTTCTTCTCCAGAAGTTGCCAAAGATGTCATGCAAACCTATGATGCCATCTTTGCTCAAAGACCCCATCAAGTTGGTGCAGACATCATATGCTATGGTTCCACTGACATTGCCACTGCACCATATGGGAGCTATTGGAAGCAGCTAAGAAAAATATGCTCAGAAGAGCTTCTAACCAACACACGCGTGAGGTCATTTCGATCAATCAGAGAAGAAGAAGTGCTGAATCTAGTAAGATATATTGAGACCAATACTGGTTCTTGTGTGAACCTCAGTGAGAAAGTGACTTGCATGACAAGTGCCATCACCGCAAGGGCAGCTTTTGGTGAAAAATGCAAGGACCAAGAAGAGTTCATTTCCCTTGTCAAGAAACTTATTAAACTGTCCGAACGTTTAGTTATTTATGACTTGTTCCCTTCTCACAAGTGGATTCATGTGATCAGTGGAGAGAAACCTAGACTGGAGGAGTTGCATAGAAAATATGATGTAATCATCGGAAACATCATTAGAGAAGCAGAAAAGAAGACTGGTGAAGCAGAAGTTTACAGTCTCCTTTCTGTTCTTCTAAATATTAAAAATCAAGATGCCCTTGAATATCCTTTGACAATCGACAACATCAAGGCTGTAATGTTGGTGAGTCTGTGCATTCCTTTCTGTTACCATTTGCTGATTTTACTGCATATTATAGGAATTTTAGAAGCTTTTCGGTCGAACTACTTTGAGATGCACACTTTGCAATCAATACGATATGAATATTCATCCGAGTATCAGTTTAACGAATCGATCAGGTGTAGTTTGATGACCTCAGAAAGTTGAAAAAAGTAATTCCGTGTTCTCATTTACCTGCGTGTGCATATATATATATACATTTTATTCTGTATTACAAGTTGCCTTTTGTTAATGGAAGATTTTGTATGCATATGACACATGAAGGTATAATCTTCTACTCATTTTCGTGGTGTAGAACATGTTTGGTGCTGGAACTGATACATCATCAGCAGTTATAGAATGGGCCATGTCAGAGATGCTGAAAAACCCAAAAGTAATGACCAAAGCTCAAGAAGAAGTTAGAAGAGTTTTTGGTAGCAAAGGATACAGCAACGAAGAATCACTTGAGGAACTAAAATTTCTGAAAGCAGTGATCAAAGAAACAATGAGATTGCACCCTCCTTTCCCTCTTCTTCTTCCAAGGGAATGTAGAGAAACTTGTGAGTTTAGAGGATATACAATACCTGTTGGGACCAAAATTATAGTGAATGCATGGGCAATTGCAAGAGACCCTAAATATTGGAGTGATGCAGAAAAGTTTTATCCCGAAAGATTCATGGACTGTCCAATTGATTATAAAGGGTCTAATCATGAGCTTATACCCTTTGGTGCTGGAAGGAGAATATGTCCAGGCATTTCTTTTGGGGTATCTAATATTCAACTTTGTCTTGCACAACTACTTTACTATTTTAATTGGGAACTTCCAAATGGAAATAAGGAAAACCTGCATATGACTGAAGCTTTGGGAACCTCCTCAAGAAGGAAAACAGATCTCATCTTAGTTCCCATCTCTTACAATCTTATTCCTGTTTCATAAGAAATAAGTTACTTGTGTGTTAAGGTATTGTGTGTAAGTGGATATAAGATGTGAAGTTTATCTCTTAAAAATGTACCCATTTATGTTAAGCTTGTTCCCTTATCTGTATTTTAAAATGCTTCATTATCCTCTTCTATCATGTATTTATCATCTTTATTTTAAAATGACTTGTACACTTCTTCATTTAGCATTGCCAAGTCTCATCTGCCATATGTAATGTTTGTACAATATAGCCATTATCAAATACCAATTAGTAGCACCAAGATTTCAGTAATCACTTTTATGGAACCCATAATATCACTTTCATTCCAATACTCATTCCAAGTGACCAATCCAATCAACAAATTTCTATCAGAAGTTATAAATAGTTTTGTCACCAGCAGATATAATATTGAAAACAATTATTATTTTTTTTACGATAATTAATCAGGTTAGATTCGAAGATAAGGGATTTGATTCAACAAGTTCTTCATCAAGATTTTTAAAATTGAAAAATATGAAAAAAAAAAAAAATTATTTTTATCGTAAATTTAAATTAATTTATATAGAAATTAAACAATTTTGAAGTATTTTAGAAAAGTTACTCTTTCATTTATTTTCCCAATGTGAAAGATGATTAATAAAAAAAAAATTATATTTTAAACCGTATATTCGAAGATATGAACCTATTTGAATGATTTTTTAAAAAAAGGTTTTTTAATAAAAAATACAAAAAAAATTATTTGAAAATTTAAATTAGTTTATATACAAATTAAAAATTAAATTTGGAGAAATATTAAAAAAAGTTTATATTTATAAATTATTTTATCCATAAACTAATTTTAATTTAATAAAAAAGTTAATTTTATTTTTTTAGAATTCTTTATGACAAAATTTGTCTAAAAATACCCATAATCTGTTTTATAAGTTTCTAAAATGTTTTGAAGATCTATTCACAATTCATAATTTACGTGTATATCTTAAACACAAAATTATAATCTGTTAATACAAAAATCCTTTTGAGTCGTAGAGACTCCAAATATTTTCGCGATACTTCTTAGATACGAGCTTTCATATATATATATCATCACACTTGCATGCATGTCAGATGAGTGCCTTTAACCTATCAGAACGTACAGTTTTATAAACACTGAAAAAAAAAAATATTTTAAAGCTTTTATCACAGTGGTGTTCCTGCCATTAAAATTCGAAGCAAATATAAATTACCCCTTTGAAAGTAATGGAAAAATCAGTTCTTAATATGTGTCGATGGTGTTTGAGATAATGTAGTTGTCTTACCCACAATTGTCTGACATTATCTTGCTAATTCTTGCAACTTCATCACTCTAGGAAATATTTGTTTGAAAGCAAAACGTACTTAATGAAATAGAAAAGTAAATATAGCATATGAGCTTTAAGTGATTGATAATGAATAATTTTATTTTCCATAATGCTAATCTACAATCAAAGTGTGCAAGGTGTACATTATTACAATATTCAATGGAAGTTCCTTTCAGCTATAATATACATACGAACAGAGATTGTTAAATGAGAAAAATTTTTACTGTGAAAATGAAAATTATAAGAAAATATCTCCATACACAAAATTATTTTAGGTGATCATATCAGTATTTTTAATTTTTTTATGTTACAAAATAACTTTTAAGGACGGACTCAAAAATTTTACATGAGAGTCGAACCCGAATTAATTAATATATATATATATATATAAATTAATTATTATATAAAAATAAATATAATAAATAAAATTATTAATAAATTATAAATTATTTACATATATTTAAAATTAATATAAATAATTATATATAAAGTCAAATACATGCATAATACATCTAATTTTCTCGACCATACTTCATGTTATAAAAATCATTAATTATCATATTTGTATTAAATTTTGTAACAATTTTTTTTTTAATCCAATCAATAAGAAAATCAAATAACTTGAAAATCGACGAGAATGATTATTTAATTAGAAAGATGATACACATCCATAAAATAGTTATATGATCCAAATTTTTATATAGGTTTTACGAATTTCATCTATTTGACTCACAAAATAATCATAAATTTGTACTGCATTCCAGAATTACATATCAAAAAATTAATATTAATTTTTTTCTGTATCTTTATAATTTTAAAAGAAGATTGTTGAATAAGTTGATCAATTATTTGCATTGTGATTCATCATCAATACCATTTTCTTCAATATTACTTAATTGAATTTAAATTTAGTAGATTTTATTTCATCAATCCTATCAATTTCTCTTTTCTTAAAAAATGAGTTTATAATTATCTTCTTAGACATTTTTAAACCTCAACCTAAATTTTTAATATTTTAACATCGAATTAAAATAGAGCATCATAAAACATTAAAAAAACTAACAAATTGATAACAAATAATAAAAATCATATTACACATGCTAATATGTTATAATAGGGAACAAAAATAATAAAAAAATAATTTTTCTTACCTTATTTTTTCACTATAAAAAAAATATAATTAGCATTATTTTTACTTTATTTTTTAATTTTTTATCTTTTAGTTTTTAATATTTTATAATCTTCTAATATATGTACATATAATATAAAAGATTATTTTAGTATGTTTTAATTTTCTTTTTAATTAATAATATTTGTTAAAAAGATATTCAGTATATCATATTATGAAATAATATATTTCATAATTTAATTATAATTATATATAATAGTAGATAAAATTATAAAAATTAAAATGTTAGAGGTGATGAACCTGCGGGTTGCTCGCTCCGCCCCTGCTTCTAATGTTTACCATTATTTATGATTGTATACTCTTCATTTCGTTTAGGGTTTACACATGATTCTAGGACTTATTTCTGAAGTGGTGGACACTCACTGTAGCATTATCCATTTGTGCAACGAAGTACGGTAAAATATTGACTAGCCAGTGGAGCTTTGAGCTAACTGTTGCTTGGGGTTCCACTTAATTTGTAGGTATGAACCTAGCCAGATTTGACATGGAATATTGAATGCAGGACATATATATATCCTAGGTTGTTATCCACAAAATAATTGTTTTACAGATAATTAAAACATCATTAAAGGTTAAAAGAATGGAAGACAATCATTGTAAAATGAAAAACAGAAATTGTTACAGAAGACATTGTTCAGTGAAAATCTGATTGTAAAACTGATAAAAGACTGTAGATGGTTACTTTAAATGCAGACAAAATTAAAACCGTAACTTTTTTTTAATTTGCACTAAAATAAACTTGTAGTACAACACCACATACACACATGTATATGTAATTTCCTAGAGGAGGGTAAATAAAAGGGTGGCACATGATGGAGAGAGAGAGAGAGAGAAAGATGAGAGAAGGATTCTTGTGTCAAAATCAAAGAAATAGAGGGAAAAAGAAAGAAGAGAGGAAGTGTCAGCTTTATTCAAAGTTGAATAATTGAGACCTGCACATTTCACCCTCACCCTTCCCATATCACTATCAAAGCTCTAGGTATGGTGGGACAACCATCAATTTTGAGCTTCAAAAGTATATACGATTCGATGGAAACTGCTGAGACAATGATATCTGTTAAGAGTGGGCCTCAGATCCATTGAGAGAGAGAGAAATTAAGAAGGACATAGATTCATATGCATTATATGGACCTTGCTTCACAACATACAAGAGGATGGAAACAACTAAGTTACAAAGGTAATGTTATCACCCTTTTCTCTTTCTCCACGTATCTTATTCTTCTACCAAGACTATATCACTCTCATGTTCCAACAAAACTTGTTTCATTCATCTTAAACATGGCTGAAACAATATATAATATATAACCTGCAGTATGTATATATTGTGTTTTGTGTACGTATTGATTAATTATATTCAAATCTAAAAAGCCACCCACTTGTCCATTCCTTTCTTCCATCACATACGGGTCACTTTGTTCTGGATTTTCCTCCTTTGGATCCTTCTCTTCATTTCTTACACCTAATTATAAACACTGTTATTAATACTTCTAATGTAGTACAGCAACCATTATGCTTAATCAGTCTTGCAATTTGAAATTCGATAAAAATTTTAAAGAATTACTTATGTATTCTACTTTAATTATAACATTACAGAAATTCTTCTATGGGTTAATAATTGATCTGTTATTAGCTTGTCTAAATTAAGGAGATAAACTTCATTTACATTAAAGTGAAATTAAGGAGACAGACCAGTCATTCTCAAGCAGATTTTTTGAGGATCACCAATTAAAACTATATCTTCTTGTGTATGTATGGTTATAAATTGTGGTCAACACAACTACAATTGGTCGCAATATTATATCGAAATCAACATCGAATAGAACAACTACTTATCGTTATCTTGATCCACGATGGTTGTTTCTAATAATAGCATACATGTTTATGCAATTGTCGTTATCATCATGCACGAATGAGAGTATATAGCTATTAGCCTAACCATATAGACCACAACTATTTGAATAATTGTTTTCACAACAGAAAGAACCTAAACCTCAATTAGGTTAAATTACGACATTCGTGTGAGAGGAAAACCCTATCTATGATCCTGAAATTAATAGAAATTTTCAATTTACTGATGTGTTTTTAAGCACACTTTTACCAACAAACTCTACAGAAACATTTTCATAACAACTCGTAATCGTCGTTAGATAGTCCATTTTATTTAGAAAAGGAAACAGATAAATTGTAATGAAATATAATAGTATGTTTGAGATAATTTCTTTCTGAATCATTCTAATTTGAGAGTATACATGAAAATTAACCTATTAGGATTAACCTAGAGACCTTAAGTTATTATATACATGAAAATTCGAAGCTCTATCTCTATCTCTCTCATTGTAAGAAAAATCATGTCGCAGTGATGTGACACAGTTAAGTGTGTCATCTCAATCTTAAAATCATGTCATTTCAATGACCATTTTAATGTAGAGTATAATATGATATTTCTAGAATAAAAATCATTACTAATTAATAACTAATGATAACTATTATTTTTAAAATATTAAATTTATAAGAATAAAAGCTACTAAGCAAAGTTTAGCAGTATAAGGGTTTAGGGTTGCATGTAATTTACATTTTACCCAACTTCAAATTTGGTGGACCACTCTGAGGCATCTACAAGTTCTCATTCGTACAAACACTAGTCACAAGACACATCGTATCTTCTACAGCTTTTGTATGGCATAATCTTAAACAGTTTCACTGTACATGACATGGTATATAGTTATACCTCTCACTTATTTTCTATCTGTCTCTACATATGCATGTCAAAAACATATTTAAAATCAACTGAAACAATTTGCTATTGTTCCATTTTTTACGTTTAATAAATATTTTCTAGCATGATCTATTGTCTTGTGAGGGTTTAGTTATAATGGTCTTTTGGTGGAACTGGTCTTGAATATGGATTGTGATAGATGATAAATTTAGTTGGTGGTACATGTTAATTTTGGTGGAAAGTGAAAACCAGAGAGGGCCCTCAGATTCAAATAGTCTCCTCAGCTTTCAAATTCAATATCTCTACTGAATGAAGGGAAAGGAATAAAATATTGCTACATGTGATCTCTGAATAGCTGTGTGTTGAATTGTAGTAAATGGTAAGCTGTAACCGACCAAGACCTAATAATCTTAAATTGAGAAGTTGAGAACAAAGATATGGTCATGTGAAAATTCACCATTCTAGGGCAGTATGGTTCTTTATTCAGGTGTGGACACACTCTTAATTTTCAACTTTGTCTCTTCATCTACCCTATTTCTCCAAACTCACCACCTACTTGTCACAAATTTAGCCATGGAATTAGAATAATCCAAACTCTGAAAGGTTAAGAAATTATCAGATCAAATTCATGAGTGAAGAAGACTTACCAAATTATGTGGGAAAAGAAAAAGGAAATGCCAAATCAAGAAGGATAAGATTTAACCTATGCAGTTTAGGAAACCAAATAAAAAATGGACATCCCATGAAATCCGCTTATAACTTGCAAGAAGAAAGCTTCAAAACTTGAGTCCAATTATTGGTACTATGCAGTTGAAATTGAAGACCCTATTGCATCAATGCAAATTTGATTTGCATTAATGGGGACTGAGTGAGGCCATAGAGCAGAATACATAGATGTATCTATCAAGCTATTCTCTGTCAAAGAATACACCATTTTCTTACACAAAATTTGTCTATACCCTTTTGCTTTTGGAATCTGAGCAAATTGATGGACTTTTTAAACAGTCCTTTTGACCAAAGGCCATGACATCCCTTTCTCTTTTACTATGTGTCATATATCAATGGCTTGAGTGTTCCTCGGGTCACAGTCCCTAACAACTACCCATCATGCTCACACGTGCATCACCAGAGGCTATTCTTGTAAATACATGGGTGGTTCCTCCGTGTGAGAACTGGCCCACACTCTAAGGTACCTAGCTGCTAGAGCATATTAATACACCAGATGTGCAGGACATTTTCAACATCTTGTACTTTTTTCCATTCCCAAAAAGTCCAACTGGAACCGTGGTGAACCAAAATATTGTATTTATGTGAATTATTAAGTACATAATGAATCTTTAATGCAAGTACCAAGATATTCCAAAAGCTTTCCATATCTCAACGGGGGTTGAAAATTGAAGTTGCAGTTTAAATATAAAATTGTTCACCCTTTGAACCAATTATTTAAGTATTAAAATTATTGAAAGTCCCAGAATTATATGGCTTTCAATAATTATAAAGAAGAATATATTAAAAATGTTATTATGGTTTATCTTGTTTTAATACACAATCAATAATCTAAAACCATTTAATAATGTCTCAGAAACAAGAGAACCATGCAAATGCTTGGTTGATACTAAAGAATAGAAAATAAAGAAAGCATGCTTAGAGATAATTTGTGTCCTTTTAAGAAAGGGATTAGTGGTTATCATGTATCCAAATACCAGACTGCAGCACCAATAATTTATAGTATCTTGACATTACATTTGAAAAGGAAAAGTATTAATGAGATGACGGTAGAAAAGAGCATGGAAGGGGCAGTTAAAAACCGAAGCTGGTTAAAATTGAAGAGGGTTGCCCCAAGTTTCTCTTTAGAGAACAAAAAACTATATACAGAAGGAGAAAAGGCAGAGGAAAACAGAGGGAGGGGTGAGAGCAGGAGGCATATATCAGAGTGATGAGTTGGTGTTGCTTTAGCTTTTCTGGGTTTGGGAATCGTTGAAAGACAGTGGAGAAAGCCTGCAAGAGAATCCGAGACCTAAACATGGTAAAGCTTAGGAAGTGATGATCTGCATAGATTCACCTTTGTTTTCCTTCCTTTCTTTTTAACCTCTCTAATAAGTACTGTGCACACACTCACACACACATACATACATACACCCTCTCTGCCACAACACACACCCATCAGATAAGCCGTACCACTACCACACTCCATCCAAATTTTTCCACTCTCTCTACCTCCCTGCACCTTTATTGCACACTGCTCTCACTGAGACAAAATAAAAGTGGTGTGAGAGAGTTGAAAAGCACAAAAGGGTGTGTGACTTTGTCTATTTGAGACAAATGGGCTAAGTGTTAGGTATTTGTTTAGCTCTTATTTGCATGGAACGTGCAAGCCTTGGTGTTGCAAACCCTACTATTTGCTCATAGCTTCAAACACTACTCTTCATAGGGTCATTGAGTGAGTGAGAGTGTGAGTGTGAGTGTGCTTGTGTGTGTCATATATCTGCAACCATCCCAGTGTTGGTGTTTGTAGTGAAGGAATTTTCTTCTTGTTCATGGAGAGAAAGAGAAAATCCGTTACCCTTGTGAACAAAACCCATCTTTCTAGTGTCTCCTTCTTTTTCATGCTCTCAATTTGCACACTGATCTTCATCAGTAGAACTACCACTGCCTCCACCATTCCATGTTTAGGTATGCAATTCTTCCACACTTATTAATTACTCTGACATTTCCACTATAAATTTTCACCTCTCTAATTCTATCTAACCCCGTGTCATCATAAATTTATAACATCTTCATCTAATTCGTCCTTTCTCCACTGCAGATACCAAGTGTCCCATGTTCCCCAAAGCTGATAGAGATTTTAAGGTATAGACTGGTCCTGTACATTCTTTTTCCATAACACATACTTTAATTTCTTACTATTTTCCCATCACCTTAACTTACCTTCACTTATTGCATGTAGCATCTAATTCAAATTAACCCATCATCTAATTAATTAATTAACCTCTTCCTAGGTCTAGTTCCGACAGTAGGACGCTGAAATTTTAATTATTTTTTTTTCAAATTAAATGTACTTTTACTTTTTTTAATATTTAAATGGACTAATATTTTCAGATTTTAATAAAATACTAACTTTTGAATTTTATTTTTAAATAAATTATAATAATGTTTGTATTTATAGTATAAAGGGTAATGTATATATTAAGAGAGAAAAATTATTTTACTATTGTTATTTTTAATTCCTGCAAAAAATTAAATTACAGTATTTTGAGATGGAAAAAGTAAATTTTAGACAAGAATGTCCAATTAATTTAGTGATAATTGAAAAGGGTAGTGATTTTTGGAGAGAAGAAATGAATTGAGGAGATGATTGTGGTTGTGGTTGTGGGAGAGTGTGATATGCAACTAACTAGAACAAGGTTTGGATGGTGACAGTCTTCAAAGTTACAGAGACTGCTGGAAAAAACTGATAGTGGCTAACATGCGCCAAAATAGGTGCAGGGGTGTCGTGGGACCCACTTCAATGTGAGCCGTCAGATGCATGGACTCCACCGTGATTACGAAACACACGTGGTGGTGGTACCATCTGCCTCCCCACTGCTTCCATCGTCCTTACGCCGGATAAATATTCCCTGTGCTCAGCCAATTCACCCATTCCTCCATCAAAACCGTTGATGAAAATCCAACGGATAGTTTAAAACGCACGTTTACATGTAAACTGTCCCGTGTTTCATCCAACGATGCAGATTCGTGAATGTGAGAAGCGGTGAACGCAGGAAATGTTTTTCCCATTGTTGCTGAATACTTCTGCTCTGATCTGACCCATTATTCAATCATGTTCGGCGTAACACCACCCGCGCACGTTAGAATGAGGTAGGGAAATTAGCTGTCGTGTTTGTTTTCTCATAGCCACACACACGAGTCTGGGTAACGTGCGCGTACAGTGTACAATGCTCAGCGCTTTCACCGCAAAAACGCAACCACAGTTATATTATGGCCGAATCATGGTCATGATGGTGCATGTCAGCCTCCTCTTGTACATATTTTGCTGACTTGGATGTGGCCCATATTATCACAACCAAATAATATATATAGCTATCATTTTTAATTATATGATCATAATCGATTTCAAGTTTCCATCTTTAGAATAAAAATCAGTCCTTTAAATAAAGACTAATATTTCACTCTTTGAATTTTTGCTTCAAATTCATTGAAGATCACATATTTTAATGAGTTTTACTTCTTATTAGAAAAGATTCTTAAATGAGAACTGAAACTATGTTCTGCTAAATTTAAATCAATAATAGACAATCTCTCTCCTAACATTTCATTCATTGTTGTATGTGTGTGAAAGGGCTGAATATTTCTTATCAATTTGCATTGCTTTTGTCAAATTTCTTTACAATGTTAAAGTTGATTGTTCTTTGATGGGAATAAAAGGAATAATTATGGTAATCATCTTAATCTAGCATTGACTATTGGTTTGTTACTTCATTATGCTGGGGCAGGAAATTAAGGGGGAAATTGGACAAAGCTTGGTGTCTGGAGGTAAAATAGAGGTTTCATCAATGGGCTGGCCCAGAAGGCTTCTAGGTGGACCTGGGTCATCGCCGCCACGGTGCACCTCCAAGTGTGGCAAATGTACACCGTGCAAACCGGTTCATGTGCCGGTGCCACCCGGCACGCCGGTGACAGCCGAGTACTACCCGGAGGCATGGAGATGCAAGTGTGGCAACAAGTTGTACATGCCATGAATATATTTTCTGAGTATGATGTATTTTTGTTGGGTCCAATATATAGTTCATTTTATTGACTATAAAAGACTCGCACTTCTTAGCTTGATGAGTTACATTAGCTTTAGCTTGTGGTGGATATTGGATATGAAAAGAGAGTACAGAACTTGATTTGATGTGAATTATATAATATCTTCTCACTGATTACGGATTAATGTTATCAACAGTAATGTGGTTTCATAATTTCATTTAGCTATATGCTAGTAGAATTGTTTGGACTTTCTTTTGTTTTCTTTATTGAATTGTTTAATGCCTTAATTGAGAAACCTGTGAAGAGTGGTTCATTCAAGAGACATTTTGCAGTGTCAGTTCGTTTTAGGTTATCAGAATGTGATGGCCTGAATCTGAAACAAGTACTGCTGTCTGCTCTTTGTAGTTTCTCCTTGTTTTTATCCTTCTTGGCTTCATCTGTATAATACACATTTTAATTTTTAAGTAATAATATTAATGGAGATGTTTGGTGCATGATCAACAGATTGAGATCGTAGTCACCAAAATTTCAAATAGATTGATGTAACAACAAAACACAAAGGTTTCTGAATGGAATATATAAAATGCAAAACTTCACGTGCAAACCTTTGTCTGCAGACATGATAGCTGATATGATATCATTAACACAAATTCTGTTATTACCATGATATGTGTTTGACAGTTTTCAGACGAAATAAATATAAATTCATTAATATAAATATAACTTTTCCATAAAAAATAAGACAATTTTAGTTTTAGTTTTAGTTTTTTTTAGAACAAAAATAGTTTTCATCTTTAAAGTATCTGAAAATAATTGTTTTTTATCCGTAATAACATTCATTGATTACTATTGTATGTCATAATATACATATATATATATATAGTATACATATCTAATTTTTCTTTTTCCTCATAGGGTAACACAAACATTTAAGCCTGTCTATTGAGGAACTTTTAATTCCTTTTAACGGGTTGTTACCAAATCCCAAAAGCCCAAGTAATTGTGTGATACTTTTTTTTTTATTTCCCTTCACATTGGGCTTGCTCCCTAAATGGCCCAAATAGTCTGATATTGGAAAGTAGGTGCATGTTCTAAGTAAGCCACAAAACGGTAAAACTTAAGAATTAATTTTTTCTTATTTTTTTACTGAGCAAATCATAATTATAATAAAATTAATAATATTTATTTGACTTAAAATTTCTTGTGTTGTTTAATTTTAGATTAAATTTTCTTTGTATTTTTCCTAAGTTTTCTCAACTCATGTTTATTAGGTACTTTACTTTTATTTATTTTTCGTTTTACTAATAAGTGATGTTGTCTTGCATCATTTTCAAGTTCACTAACAAAATGTATAACAATAAATTTAAGTTCATAAAATTATTATATTTCTTAGTCTATTTGCATTAATTTTTTTGTCGATATAAAAAAATTTAGAACAACAAGGAAATATTGGTCAAGAAATAGAATAATTTGAAGAAGAAGGAATAATTTATAAGTACTACAATCTTAATAAATAATAATGCTTTAATGGACACGTGTCTGCATACAAATTGAAAATGTAGAATTTTCACGTGTCTGGTTATAATAATGTTTGAGATAACATCAAAGGCAATGTTTGGTTCGACCACTATTCACACGTCAGTGGAACTTGTTTTTTCCAACTTCACCAGTATCATTCCAGTTGCACTCCACTCATTTATTTCCTGCACCATCCATTTTTTTCGTTTTATTTTATGAAATTTGATTTTTTTTTTTAATTTTAATAGAAAAGTTCATTTTCTTATAATTTGAAAAATTACTAAAATTGAACTCTGGAACTACTACGAGTAGCAAACACAAATAAGAGCAACAAGGATTGAAATTAAGACCGCGTCTTTTATTATCATATATTTTCCTCCATGCATTACACGTGCTAATTATTTTTCCACTGTTCCTTGTAGAACCTGATTAACTTAATGGGCAGAAAAAAAATTAAATTAATTAAAACATGTATAAATCATGATATTTTTCTTCTGAATAAAATAATAATTTAACAGAAAGTAACACAATAAATGTAACAGCACGTTCGATACGCGTATTATATAAGCTTTATGACCATTTTAAACTGCAATATTTGACTTCGGATCATGGTTTTGTTCTGGTCAAACCTACTGGACAAGGTTTATTTCTAATTGGAAGTAAAAAAATCAATATAATTGGTTCAACTCAATATAAAATTAAAGAATTAAAAAAATAGTTATTTCAATTGCTATTATATTATCTTAAATTAGAAGGTTTGATGAATGAAATTTATACTGAAAATAGAAATTTTTAAAATGTTTAAATACTTGAATTATATTATGAGTAGTACTATTGTTGTTATTTTATTTTAAATATTTTTAAAATATTTGATATATATTAAATGTAATTAGAGTATTTAATTAACAATGATGATGTAAAGAGAATTGTGTTTTGAGTTACTTCTTTTAAATTTGGAGTGTTATATATTTTATATATTAAAAACTATTTATTTATTATGAATTTTAATTATAATATAATATTCAAAATTATTTAATTTATTATAAATTTTAGTATATAAAATTATTCATTTGATCTATTACATTATATAAGATACTGGTTAAAATTTAATTAATAATTTTGTAACTTAAAAAGATAAAATAATAAAAACATTTTATCTTCCATATTTAAAAAAGAATGAAAACATTATACTGTTTATACTTTTTTGATATATTTTTATTTTTCATATATATATATATATATATATTATAAATAAAGTTATGTAAAATATATATAGTTGAATGGAGATACGCAAAGCTAACTTGTAATCGATAAGGATGAATATTGGTTGGTTAAGGAAAATCTCAAATTAAATTAGATAAAAATGTAGTTAAAGTTAGATTTTTTTATAGAGATTAATCATTAATATATTTAATAGATAAACATATAAAAATAACTATTACTTATCTTTCGTAATTTCTATTTTATAATTTTAATTATTATTTTCCCTTTTTCTAAGCTCGGGTTTAAGATAATGGATTGCAATGATGATGTATTTGCTACTTAAACATTGATAAATCGTAATATTACTTTTTTTTTGGCTACTATTTTTTGGATTTTTTTTATTAAAATATTTATCGTAGTTATTTTATTGTTTTAAATTTTGATAATCAATATTTGTATAATTTATTATTATATTTGAAAATTTTCAATTATTACGCTAATAAATAAGTACAATAATATTGGAAACTGATAAAATAGAGGATCAAGTTTTTGTGGAACTAATACCCATCCAGACTAAATTAATTAAATATAATTAAACTTATTAGAAACCATGAACACCAATTCCACTGATTTCTGATCCAATAAATCGAATTTGTGATGGTATTTTGAAAAGTATCTCACCGTTTCAAAGTATATTCTCAGTTCTTGAGAATCATTTTTAATTCTAGATTTTATTTATTAAAATCACATAATTATGCTTGTGGTGAGAGGCTGAACATTATTTTTTATTTGTAAATATTAAAAAATATTATAGTTTTAAGCTAAGAGTCCAAAAACATTGGTAAACTGTTTTTATATTCTTTGGAAAGAAATCTGAACCAATTAATGCTGAATCTGAAGGGGACCCCCAACTGTACTTAAGAAAAAATCAACTTATTTGATAAAACCGGCACCGACGTGGCATCATCCTATTGCAAGAGTCAATCTTATATCCCAATCCTCACCGGCCACGTGTATGGACAGAATTAACACCTGCAAATGTTGAAAAAAGAAAAGGGGAATCAAGTTCCTTTCTAAGCAATGGATCCACCTAGCAGTCTCCAAAGTTCAACCCAAACGCACCCTTCACGCGTATCATACACCCCACCTTCATCTTTTTATTTTTCTTCTTTTAACTGATTCGCATTCTTACAAAAATTTATTAAATTCATTATTAACGTTAAAATTTTTAACGTTAAAATTTTTAACAATCTGTCTATTTTAAAAAATAATTTTAATGTTTGTGAAATTAATCATTTTTCTTTTTTCATTTCAAATGTGCTTAGTTAAATATTTAATGTTTTAGAAAGAAATTAATTTTAATATAATTTATGATCATTCATTTTTTCGGATTCTTATAACAGACTTTATCTCATTAAATTTAATATTTATTTTTTACTAAGATTTTTTGACTGAATATATTAATAGTATTTTATGATATCAAAAACTGATCCTAGAGGTTGTATATTTATTTTTTTCCTGCAAAATCTAGAGTTCAGTTTCAGTTCATTAATTATTTTCTAGTTTATATTTTAAATTCTGAAATGTTTCAATTTATTTTTTCTAGCGTTATTTAAATTACTAAATATATTTTATCTTTTATTTTATTATTATATTATTATTATTTTTCAAGTTCATCTTTCTTTATCCCAGCGCATTAAGTAATGAGGAAAGAAATAAATAGCTTCTGACTTATCGATTCAGTTTAAGTTGAAACAAGAACCAGCACAAACTCATCAAACCTTAACGTGATTTTCCAACGCAGTTGCTTCCTGAAACTTCTCATACAACCAAAGCCAGCAAATCCTCCTTTCCTTAAATCTTCATCAAATACTTTCCAATTACGTTTCCACCAACCACAACAGGAAAAAGGAAAATCAATCCCAGAAGGCTTAATCAACAATTTGGGCGAAATTTCCCAGATTGCGTTAAACCATCCTACATTAACCCCCCACTTTTCCAAGGCCAAAAACCATCGTGCTCACCGGAGAGCACGGTCGCCGCAGTAAAAACAATGCCGGAAACCGAGCAAGCGGCCACCGCCGCAGAGAGCAGCGTCCTGTTCGGAAAATACGAGGTCGGAAAGCTCCTAGGATGCGGCGCGTTCGCGAAGGTGTATCACGCGCGGAACATCGAGACGGGGCAGAGCTTGGCGGTGAAGGTTATAAGCAAGAAGAAACTAAACGGAACAGGGTTGGCCTCCAACGTGATGCGCGAGATCACCATCATGAGCCGTCTTCACCACCCCAACATCGTTAAACTCCACGAAGTTCTGGGGTCCAAGACCAAAATCTACTTTATCTTGGAATTCGCGAAAGGCGGCGAGCTCTTCGCGAGAGTCTCGAAAGGTCGATTCAGCGAAGATCTAGCGCGGCGATACTTCCAGCAGTTGATATCCGCCGTCGGGTACTGCCACGCGCGCGGCGTTTTCCACCGCGACTTGAAGCCGGAGAATCTCCTCCTGGACGAGCACGTGAACCTTAAAGTCTCCGACTTTGGACTCGGCGCGGTTAAGGAGCAAATAGGGGTGGATGGAAAGCTGCACACGCTGTGTGGGACCCCTGCTTATGTGGCACCGGAGATTTTGGGGAAGAAGGGTTACGATGGGGCTAAGGTTGATATTTGGTCTTGTGGGATTATTCTCTTTGTTCTTGTGGCTGGGTATCTTCCCTTCAATGACCCGAATCTTATGGTGATGTATAAGAAGATTTACAAGGGGGCCTTTCGGTGTCCGAGGTGGTTTTCGACGGAGTTAAGGAGGTTTCTTGGGAGGTTGTTGGATACGAATCCCGAGACGAGGATAACCGTTGATGAGATTTTGAAGGATCCGTGGTTCAAAAAGGGGTACAAAGAGGTTACTTTTCGGGATTTGGGGTTGGAGTGGAAGAGTGAGGGTGATGGGGTGAAGGATTTGAACGCGTTTGATATCATTTCTTTCTCCGGGGGGTTGAATCTCTCCGGTTTGTTTGATTCGTCGCCTGGGATGGAAGAGGGAGAGAGGTTTTTGCTGAAGGAATCGCCGGAGAAGGTGGTGGAGAAGGTAGTGGAGGCGGCGGCGACAGTAGAGGGTGTTGTCGTGCGGAGGAGGAAGGAGTGTGGGGTGGAGTTGGAGGGGTTTAATGGTAATTTCGCCGCTTTGGTGGAGGTTTACCGGTTAACGGAGGAACTGGTTGTGGTTGAGGTGAGAAGGAGGGATGGGAATGGTGGAGTTTTTAAGGATGTGTGGAGGAATAAGCTGAGACCCTATCTATGTGCTGCTAGTAGCAGTACGACGTCGGAACGGGAGGAAACTGGTGCGCAGCCGGTTGCCGGTGAACTATGATTCGGGGTCATTATTTTTTTTTTTCAATTGGTATATTTCAAATAACATTGAAAAGACAATGGAAAGTGGAGAATTGAAAATTGAAATGTAACTTTCTAAACATAGATGTGTGAAACACATGGATAATCAAGCCTCCAAGTTCATCATGTATATTCTCATGCTTATATATAAAGTATAACAGTATTTTGTTTAGCCTTATTTTTCCAAAGTTAATGCTTTTCGCAGTTTTTTGTGTCGTTTTAATAAGTTAATTCGTGCTCTGTTTCTTGCTTTTATTTGCAGGTTTTTTTGGTCTTATGAACTTATTATTACAGTTAGTTTTCCAGGATTCTCTTGAACTGCTTGAAGGTTTAAATGGAACAAAAGGAACATTTGAATGAACTTAGAAAACATTTAGAACTTTCATTATTTCTTCTTACCTTGTTTCTGTAAGTTTTTAACTTCCCAATCATTACTTCATCTATTTTTTCTAGTCTCTCTGGGAATGATTTGGCAATGGCCATTTCCATTGTCCATGTGCCTCCCCAACATCAATCAATGACTCCAATCCTGTGAACACTTAGATAACAGATTTAACGATACGCTGTTGTAGTTTGATAAAATGGAATATGTATTGAAGATATAATTTGAAAAGAAGACTTCATTATGAAGGTTAACGAAATAGTACTATTAATTTAAATATTATAAATAAAATTTCTAACTGATTGAGTAAAAACTTCTACACTATCATACATCCGCATTAATATATATATATATATATATATATATATTTATAGTTTATGGCCATTGAATTATACTTACAGTTTTATTTTATTTTCTGCATAAACATTATACTCCACTTCTAAGCATCAAGAAATTTGGTATATTTTATTGTCACAGACTCACAAATTACACCAATAAACTAATTACAGTAATACCAATTAAAATAGTGTCACAAAGACATTCTGAGGGAGAAATGATGTTTTTGTCAGAAAATCTGATATAGCATGTGAATCAAAAGAAGGTAGTTTCCTGAGCTCCATGATACATTCAAAAGTTGGTCATATATTGTTTGTCTTTAATTAATAGAAAATGGACACGCTGCAGTACTTGCATTGTCTTGGCTACTTCAAGTGGTCCAAAATTGAAATCTTAAACTTCACTTTTCAACATCTTTCCACGTAGAGAAGTTATTACGTGGTTTAAAATTCTTAATATTCATAGTCTCAAATAAATTTGACATGACACATTAAATATTACCTAGTATTTTGTTTTCTCTAGGTTTGAGTTAATCAACTGATGCCATGCGTATGGTCGAAGTTTGCCATGCAAATACATCAACTAGAGGACCTCACGATTACGCGTCTGGTTGAATATCACATATGCATGCACCAACCTAACCTTCACGAGCATGATACTAAACTTTTTATGTAATTTTTTTGACATTATTTATCCTATATTATTTTCATCCATTTCCTTCATAATTAAGGTGTGTGCACCAGAAAGAGAGAACAAGATTATCCAAATTCGTAGCATAACATGTGAGAAAGTTTGCATAAAATTGAACCATGTTACACTTGATATGAATAAAAAACCATGTTAAGTTCATTGTCGTTTTTGGTTGGCTGTACACAGAAAATATGGTTGGTGTTGGAATCCATATATTCCTTCCGAAACTTATTCCAAATCTTAAATGATTTGAATAATCATCTGTTGACACCAAATATTAACTTACTTGCTTGTTGGAAAAAAATAACTTTGGATTTCGTAATGTCATTGTTAGTGTGATAGTTTGAAAGTGAATAACTCAAGGTACTACATGCCACTTTGTTTATCATAAAATAAAGTATCTTTTTATAAGCCAAATATATATATAAAATTATGTCCTAAGATAATATAAATATCTCCCTGAAAATAATAAATAGAATATACCTAACATGACTTGTCTGTGATGGGAACTCTTTTCTGTATAAAAGTGTATTATTATGTATCATCACCACCTTTGGTGTGGGTCATGCCATGCAAGAGAATTATAAATTAGTGCCTTAATCATGCTAGTAATCGTGACTAAAGATTACCGACAAAATTTACTAAAAATAATAACGAAACAACAGAGTATTCACATGGTCCCACAACAAAGAATAATGCAATATTAACACTAATCGTAGTTTATAGTATGTATAAAAGTGACCATGACGTAACCATTTAATCAATACAAATCATCATTATTTTTTTTATAATATTGAAAAACTATATATTGTTTACATGCATTATTTTTTTATGGATACTTGTTAATTATTAATATGCTAGTAAGGGATTCGAACTGATGACTTTTTTTTCTCAATCCCTAATATTTTTTAGCACCAAATAATAATAAAAAATAAATTCATTGATAGTCGCTTTAACAATGAGGTTCTTAGCTTTTCTGAACTTGTCTATAAATTAGAGGTGTCCAGCCCGGCCCAAAAGAAAATATTCCTTTGTTCTGGCCTGAATTTCAATAAACAAAGATTTTCAGGCCCAACTCAATGATTTGGTCCAGGTAAAGAAAGGGTTAAAATGTTCAAAATTAAATGAAAAATTGTAGAAGTTAGTAAATTCCTTCCTCCTAATAATGATTCTTTCTTGTTATGACCTTAAATTTGGTTGGATATTTAACTGCGTAATTCTTAATTAGACTTGTAAAATCGAATTGATGAAATTTTTTTAAAATAAGAGATGCGAAACATTTTAATGCTCATATTAAACTTTTAGATGTTAGAATATCGAATCCCAAGGAAAAATTATATGAGCATTGAACTAATTTTAGAGAAGAAAGTAATGAAGGATGTGTAAATTTATCTCCATGATGAATCAATTAATGAGTGCTTAACAAAACAAATGAGATGAGAGTGGAGAATGAAACGCGGTGAATGCATTTGGAAGGTTTAAAATGGATGAATTTCTATAAGAAAAAGGCAATGCAAACGTGTGTTCAATTTAAGCAAGAAAAAAGGTACCATCAAGTTATGCCAAAGTGAAGAATTTGACAATAGGACAAAAATTGATTGAGACCGAGCCACCAACTATGTGCTTTATTTAGTGTCTTCTTAAATCAGCAACACTTTGCATCGCACTAGAACAGAGTCGTACCCTGATTCCTCTGATACACACACAAACGTATGTGAATCCGAGGAAACTATGTGTCCTCTCAGGTTCATTCTCGTATTCTTGTCGGCAACTCTTGCTGGTTTCTTTGTCCTCAGAAACCTCAGATCTGAACCTCACACCACTGACACTGACTTGGATGCAAACAATGAAGACACCCTAACCTCAGATGCTGTTTCTCCTTCCTTAAACAATGCAACTTCCAAGGTACAATGGACCCTTTTCCACCTCTTTCTATTTATGGTTTAGATTTTACAAAATTTTGTCTTTTCATCTCGTGGATTGGTGAGTCTACAGGTTCGTGCTGCATTGCAATCTGCGTTCTGGATCTTCCTTGACATGGCCAGCGGTCGCTATCTTTGGAGGCACTTGACCCCTTCCTCTTCCCCAAAGCCTGAATGAACTGTTCCTATGGTATATAGTTGCTTTTAATGGTGATAATAATCATAACATAGCTGCAGCAATACTACTGTCCACCCCTTGACATGTCGTTTAGACTTACGTTAGTAATTGCTTGTTGCTTTTATGTGTAGCTGTGAATGGAATACAAATATGGTGCAGTTGATTGACAAATAACCATGCTTCTTATTCACTATGTCTCTTACGCATTTGATTTGAGATTAATCGTTTGTGTACGAATAAACGGTAAGAGAATAAATCTTTCTATAAAACAGTATTTTACAGATTAGTTTTTGAGTTTTTGAACTGAAAATATCTCAGTTCACCAAAAATGTTGTGAATGAAATACGGTTTTCCTCCCTTAGAAAACTGGTCTTCTTCTGATATTTTTAATAAATTAGATGCTGAAATAAAAACTTCATAAGACTAAAGTGATCAATTCTTACGAGACTAGAACGGGTTTCTACAAGGATAACCTACCGATCACCATTTGATGATGCAACATGCTTCACCTAGCCCGAAGAAGATATCTTAGCTTCTAAAATTCTTCATATTAGGTAAGTATAGGTTTTTGAAATTTTTTTTCTCCAATAATTTGGAATTGATTTTAAATGCTAGGAGGGTATAGGCTTTTTGCTTTGTGGAGGAGTATTGTCTTTATTAGCATTGATTTTGGAAGAATATAATCCACATTCCTGGTTGTAGACAATATATAGTTTCATTTCTGAATGTTAGAATCTGTCTGCTTTTCATTAAAAAAATTATAATTTATAATCTGTAATAAAGATTAATTTATCCCAACCTTATTGAAATCAATGGCCATGATATTGTTTGTGAAAATCACTGTTCTAGACATAGAAGAGTGATGAGTTATGTTTTGAACTTCAAATATTTGGGTTAATTTGTTAAGATTGGTTACGTATGATTAGTAACACAATTGCCTTTGCCTGTATCAGAAGCAGGTCTTTGTATAAAAGGAATTGATAAAGAAACTACACAATTTATTGATTTTCTTAGGACGGTACGTATGACTCTCATTATTCACTCATGTTCTTAAAACTTAGGAGCGACTACCACTACAAACTAAACATCTGCCACCTGAATTTGAGACTCTGTGTACTACACTAAAGTCATGGCATTGCAAAACAGAAGAAAATCATTTAAGATGACATTTCATGTTACTGATGCACAAATAGTAAGGCTTGAGACATTGAAAACCAAGAAAATTTTGTATTTATGACTGTGATTGTTGTTGCTGCTGTTGCTCCAACTGTTGTGATTGCTGTTGTTGGTCACCTTGCCAAACCCAAACAATATCTCTAAGAGCAGGCCTTATGGCTTCTTTCAATATTTTCTCAAATTCCAATGTATCTCCATTTGATTTCTTCACCTCCACCAAGTGCAAAAGTGGAGTAACCTCAAAGATCTCTGCATCAATGGATAAGATCCCCTTCCTACCTTCATGAAGGTCCTCCAATTTCAACAAACCGGCAGCCCTTTTCTTTATTTTCATCTTCAGCCGCTTCGCAATTTCTTCCAGCCTGAAGATGATGAGAGATGCTGGTTGTCTTGAAATAAATCTTGCTTCGCTTGTCTGAAAACTGTCTTCAAAGAATCCACAAAGATTAAACCCAGGTGAAAGGGATATGATATCAAAGGCATTTATACTTATTGGTACAACTGACTCTTGCCTAACTTCTGCTGCTAAATCGTTACTTCCATCACCACATTGTTCAGAATGATTTGTACTTGAAGGAGAGACACTCCTGTTTTCCCCTTCTTGTGCTGTCTGTCTACCATTTGGCCACTTCTTAAACCAAGAACATTGCTTAATCTTATCCATGGAAATCCTAGTGTCTGGATTCGGATCCAACATCTTGCTCAATAGCCTCCGAACTCCTCCTGAGAACCATCTAGGACATGTAAACTCTGCCCTGGTTATCTTCCTATACATCACCATCAAATTAGTATCTTGAAAAGGGATGTAACCTGCCAGTAAGACAAACAACACTACCCCACATGACCAAATATCAGCTTTGGCACCATCATAACCTTTCCTTTTGATGACCTCAGGAGCAACATAGGCAGGTGTTCCACAAGTTGTGTACAACAAGCCATCTTGATGTTTGGATTCAGCCAGAGCACTTAAACCGAAATCCGAGACCTTCAAATTATCATTTTCATCCAACAGAATGTTCTCTGGCTTTATATCTCTATGGAATACACCTCTGCTGTGACAAAAATCCACTGCATTCACTAGCTGCCTAAAATATTTGTGTGCAACATCTTCTTTGAGCTTTCCTTTGGCCACCTTCTTAAACAGCTCTCCACCTTTAGCATATTCCATAACAAAGTAAATCTTATTCTTGGTGGCCATGACCTCAAAAAGCTCAATAACATGTGGGTGTTTGACCAGTCTCATAATAGATATTTCCCTTTTAATGTGATCAACTTGCCCAGTTTTTATAACCTTATTCTTGTCAATCACTTTAATGGCCACACTTTGGTTAGTTATTGTACTACGTCCATAGTAAACCTTTCCAGACATGCCTTTGCCTAGTAACCTTCCTAGTTCATATTTTTGCATCAAGATGCTTGATGTGTTCTCCGTAGGAGACATTGAAGTTGGGCAAAATAAAATTGCAGTCTCTCAGCCAATTAAAATTTCTATACCATATATGAGTATAAAGATTATATGATAGCAAATAAGCTATTCAACCGTCATCACCCAGGTAATGTATAGGCGCATCAAAATAACTTGTGTGCCAATTACGCATCAAGGAATACCGAAAGAATAAGACACAGATTTTTGCTCCACTCTTACCAATTAAGCTTGGCAGTTTTAGCAAGAACATAACCTTATGGATCTCAGAGAGAGAGAGCACATTTTCCTGCATCCCTTTTATCTATGTCATGCACAGCTGAAGTATATATGCATAGATGTGTGCCACAGATAGGTGAGGGAACTTCACAAGTGTATTGAACATTTTGGGGATGATTTTCCTGAGAATGTAGCCATAGAAAAGCATAGAAACATTAAACTCAATTCAATAATTGTTTTAGAACATTATGTTTTCATTTGATAATATATAAATAGCAAAATAAAAAAATAATCATAGATGTGAGTCAATAGCTCATGACAGAACAAGCTGCAGTAACCAGATTCGTCCTGTCAAAATCTATGATCTTCACTACTACATGAAAATTTGACAGCAAATACAATTGTTCCAGATATATTTGATTGTAAACATCATAAAATTTGATTGTAAACAACAATTGCAGATATTACACTTCAATGTAAGATGATTTCATATTCAACACACACAAATAAATAAATTAGAATAATGAACCTAACTAACCCTCAGAATTGAGATTGAGCAGAAGTAGACAGAGTTGTAGTACCAAACCAGAGATATGATATACAGTAAAGGGAAGGAAAGAAACAATTAATTAACTAGACTAGAGAGCTATTATTTGTCAGTAGATAATAAGATAACATACATATATAATATGTATATTGTTGTAATATTTTGGATTATTATAATTTTTTATGTGATGATGTGTTTTTTTTTGGCTATTTCTATCATCACCACTAAAGAAACAAAGAAATGTAGCCAAACACGCGTAAGCACATTAATGAGTGAGGAGAAGGAATGAATTTGGATGTTCCCACCTCATGGTAGTAACGTAAGCAGTATTTATGATGTTGTGCCACGTGGATGGTGACCGACACGTTGGCAGTCATGATGATCTCGTGTTGTTTAGGTAAGTGATTGATTTAAACCGAATAACATAAAAGTTACCAAATTCTGACTAATTTGTCTGCACTGAATCAAATGTCCTTTTTCTAAATCTATACTTTTATGAAAATGTTCTCTTCTCCCTACTTTTATCTTTCTTTCTTCTTATCTGTTTTTATTTTATTTTATTTTATGAAATAAATAAAAAATTAATAACTTTTATTTTAATAAAATAGTTATAAAACTTGTATTTTATTTTTTTTCTATTTTTAATTTATAATAAATATATAAGTGTAACTAAATAAAGATAAAAAAATTTGATATTTTTAAAAATTAATATTATTTGATATTTAAAAAATAATAAAATATAAATAAAAATCACAGTCTTTCCAAATTTTGATAATTAAAGAAAACATGGAGAGAATTTAACTTTAGGACTAAATGCATTTTTTTTTTGTAATTATTTGTTCTCTTAAAATAAACTGTGGGCATTGCTGTTTTGTTTTATTACTGTAATATATATATATATATATATATATATATATATATAGTTTTTGTAAATGGGTAGATAATTTATTTTCTCCTTTTTAATAATTTTAAAATAATCAAATATTATTATAATTAAATGAAAAATAGGTATATTAGAGATTAAAAAAAATGATAAAGATTTATAATAAAAAATTATACACCATTTTAGAAAAAATAACAATTACATAAACTAATATGATTATTACACTTTAATTTTACTAAAATTGTCAAACTTATAAATCCTTTTCTCAGTTGGAATAATATTTATTTTTTTCATTAATTTTGTAATAAGAAGAGGCTAATTCTTTCCAAGAGAATTTTATCAAATGCAATTATTTATTATATTTAAATAGAATTTTATATATTTAGAATTAAATAATAATCAACAAAAGTTATTTATAATTTGATTATATTATATCTGTAATATATTTATAAAATAATTTTTAAGTTTAAAATTATGTAATTTATTTATAAATATAAAAAATTAAAATTATAATACAAATAAAAATCAAATATATATATATAATTTTTTATTATAAAATATTGAATAATTTAAAAAAAAAATTAACAATTTTATAATAAAAAATGAAAAATTAATTTAAATCAAAATTAATCATAAAAATCAAATATTCATTTCTTTTATTTTTTCTCTCTTTCAAATTCATTCACTTAAACAAAAAGTGTTGGGAAATGTAGACGTCACTTTGATTTTTGTTTTTGGATTGATCATATTCTATTCATACAGAAAGAATGCTACCATTCTCTTTCCTTATATAAACAAAACAAAAAAAGAAATTTTTGCTCAAATATAACAATATAAAAAAATCATAAAAATATAACAACATAAAAAAATAAAATAAAAAAGCTTATTTTATTTTATAATATTTACAATAAATCTTCTTAATCACTCACTCTTTCTTATTAATTATCGTTCACATTGGCAAAGTAAATGAAAGAGTAACTTTTCTAAAATATTTCAAAATTTGTACATAGATTAATTTAAATTTATGAAAAAAAATATCATTTTTCTCAATTTCAAAAATCTTTATAAAGAACTTGTTGAAACAAATCCCTTATCTTTGAATCTAACTATCATAAAAGAAAATATTTTCATTGTTTCCTCATGTAAGTTTCATATATAAGGTTGTTTATCTGCCTGTGACAAAACTATTAAACTCTAATATTTCTATTAGAAATTTGGTGATAGGATTGGTCTCTTAGGATGATTATTGGAATGAAAGTGATATTCTGGGATCCTTAAAAGTGATTACTGATCCTGGTGCTACTAATTGGTATTTGATAATGGCTATTTTGTACAGACATTACATATGGCAGATGAAACTTGACAATGCTAAATGAAGAACTGTACAAGTCATTTTAAAGATGATAATTACATGATATGAGAGGATATGGAAACATCCTAAAATACAGATAAGGGAACAAGCCTAACATAAAATAGGTACATTTTTAAGAGATAAACTTCACATTTTATTTTCACTTACACACAATACCTTAATACACAAGTAACTTATTTCTTATGAAACAGGAATAAGATTGTAAGAGATGGGAACTAAGATGAGATCTGTTTTCCTTCTTGAGGAGGTTCCCAAAGCTTCAGTCATATGCAGGTTTTCCTTATTTCCATTTGGAAGTTCCCAATTAAAATAGTAAAGTAGTTGTGCAAGACAAAGTTGAATATTAGATACCCCAAAAGAAATGCCTGGACATATTCTCCTTCCAGCACCAAAGGGTATAAGCTCATGATTAGACCCTTTATAATCAATTGGACAGTCCATGAATCTTTCGGGATAAAACTTTTCTGCATCACTCCAATATTTAGGGTCTCTTGCAATTGCCCATGCATTCACTATAATTTTGGTCCCAACAGGTATTGTATATCCTCTAAACTCACAAGTTTCTCTACATTCCCTTGGAAGAAGAAGAGGGAAAGGAGGGTGCAATCTCATTGTTTCTTTGATCACTGCTTTCAGAAATTTTAGTTCCTCAAGTGATTCTTCGTTGCTGTATCCTTTGCTACCAAAAACTCTTCTAACTTCTTCTTGAGCTTTGGTCATTACTTTTGGGTTTTTCAGCATCTCTGACATGGCCCATTCTATAACTGCTGATGATGTATCAGTTCCAGCACCAAACATGTTCTACACCACGAAAATGAGTCGAAGATTATACGTACCTTCATGTGTCATATGCATACAAAATCTTCCATTAACAAAAAGCAACTTGTAATACAGAATAAAATGTATATATATATATGCACACGCAGGTAAATGAGAACACGGAATTACTTTTTTCAACTTCCTGAAACTACACCTGATCGATTCGTTAAACTGATACTCGGATGAATATTCATATCGTATTGATTGCAAAGTGTGCATCTCAAAGTAGTTCGACCGAAAAGCTTCTAAAATTCCTATAATATGCAGTAAAATCAGCAAATGGTAACAGAAAGGAATGCACAGACTCACCAACATTACAGCCTTGATGTTGTCGATTGTCAAAGGATATTCAAGGGCATCTTGATTTTTAATATTTAGAAGAACAGAGAGGAGACTGTTAACTTCTGCTTCACCAGTCTTCTTTTCTGCCTCTCTAATGATGTTTCCAATGATTACATCATATTTTCTATGCAACTCCTCCAGTCTAGGTTTCTCTCCACTGATCACATGAAGCCACTTGTGAGAAGGGAACAAGTCAAAAATAACTACACGTTCGGCCTGTTTCATAAGTTTCTTGATAAGGGAAATGAACTCTTCTTGGTCCTTGCATTTTTCACCAAAAGCTGCCCTTGCAGTGATGGCACTTGTCATGCATGCCACTTTCTCACTGAGGTTCACACAAGAACCAGTATTGGTCTCAATATATCTTACTAGATTCAGCACTTCTTCTTCTCTGATTGCTCGAAATGACCTCACGCGTGTGTTGCTTAGAAGCTCTTCTGAGCATATTTTTCTTAGCTGCTTCCAATAGCTCCCATATGGTGCAGTGGCAATGTCAGTGGAACCATACCATATGATGTCTGCACCAACTTGATGGGGTCTTTGAGCAAAGATGGCATCATAGGTTTGCATGACATCTTTGGCAACTTCTGGAGAAGAAACCACAATGGTTGATGCCTCACCAAGTTTCAGGTGCATGAGAGGGCCATATCTTTGGGCTAGTTCTCTCAAGCGATGGTGGAGTAGAGAGCCAAATAAGTGGTGTATGCTTCCAATGAGAGGTAGCTTCCATGGCCCTGGCGGAAGGTTCCATGTTTTGGATCTCTTTCCCACTTTCAAAACCTGGGAAACAAAAAGGATGAAACTCAATGAATATAGAAAAAAGGTTAAGAATGAGATCAAGTGATGATCCATTAGGAAATTCTACGGGAAGCGAACAGTAAGTGAGTGAAGGCTCTATATACAGAATTTTTGTTCCACACCCATAGTGTCATCAATTGTTTGCTTAATATATAGAAATTAAAATAATTATTTTATTTTTATTATTAAAAATAAACTTTAAATATAATTATTAAAAATTAAAATAATATATTAGATTTTGATAATTTTTCAACTACTCTGATTTTATTTCTTTTATTTCAATTTAATTGAACTATAAATTAAGTATTCATTTAAGTTATCATTAATAATGAATTAATTAATTAAAATATAAAAAATAAATATACGTAAAATAAAAAATTATACTGAAATGTAGATTTTTTAAAACATGAATCAAAATCACGACTTAAGTAAAATAGAGACACCAAAACTATATTAAATAAAAAAAAAAGCATATATTTATAAGTTAATAAACATTGATTAGTATTTATTTGTAGAAATAAACATATAAATCAAAATAATATATTTAGATTCAATAAATTAAGGTCTACTTTTAAAGAAAAAGTTATTTTGAAGAAAAAAATAGTATTTATATTAAAAGTTTAAGTCAAAATTAACTATTTCTGATTGATTATACCATTATTTCTTGTCTAAATTTCAATTAATTTACACATTCAATAAAATATATTTTTATGAAAGAAATAATAAAAACATTTTCTTCATTGAAATATTAGTTTATGAGAAAAAAATCACGATTTAACAAATAAAGCATTTAAAAGTGCCGAATATTTAAGAATAAGTTAAAATTGAGTTAAATAAATTATCGATATGCCGGCTCATGAATAAGGTTATTTGAGATATTCGCATGTTTTGCATTCGGCTATTGATTTTGCATTCGGCTATTAACTTATTGACAAATTAAACACTAACATTTAGGAACTAAAAATATATCTAAATTGATATAATATTTAAACCTAAATATATGTTCACCGTAAAACATTTAGAATTTTTTTTATAAAAATTAAAAATATATTTAAACCTAAATAAATATTATCCGTAAAACATTTAGTAAATCTCCAAATATTAGTAAAGTAGTGTAAGATAATATGTTCCAAATATGATAAGTTGTATATTAATTCTCACTTGTTTAATAATGTAAATGTAGACCTAATGAAACAATGTAAAGGATATATTTTCTAATCTTTTGATGTTCTTTGTCACAAACATTATCGTTGGGATTTTCATTTTTATACTTGATTTGTCTTCATTTGTAAGAGTACTGAATTCGAAATTGTAGGAGCAACTGGCATATAGCCATCAAATTTACTTTTACCAGGTAACTGGATTGCAAAGTTTCATGGCTTGTAAAACCATCTTTCCTCTTGAAACAGTGTTAACCCTAAGAAAGGTTCAAACTGATGTAAAAGAGTGAATAAATTAAGTCAACTGGAAAGTGTGGATGTTGGTTAAAGGAGAGAGCAAAAGCATAAAGAATACAATGAGAAACGGATTTATTATAGAATTGGCGCTGAAGATCGATCACATGAACAGATTTAGCCTTGAACAATTGGCCACTGCATGTGGGGGGAATATCTCCACTTGACTGAAGTTTAAATAACTCACTCATGAGTCTGTGCCGGCTTCAGATTTAGAGGATGTGGAAGATTAACTTCTTAAAAGGGAGACAAGGTACGGTGTGTTATAGTTCCTGTTCCCATGTGAAGTTAAACGTCATATATATATATATATATGTGTGTGTGGAGTGACATTTATTTATTTATTTCATTATACTAAGACTGATATAGTTTGAGAGTCTAATTAAACAAGAAAAGGGTTTAATATATATTCTTAGATCGATCTATATCTATATAAAGTTTTTTCTGAGTGTATCAGGAACCATATTTTTCTTGTGCATTTCCTTAAAAAAATTCATGGCATCATCCACTTTTTAATCTTACATAATCCATGAATCGTGATACTATAGCAGTGAACATCAGGAATAACTCCCATTTGGGTCATACTGTAGAATACATGTTTTGCATTCTTCACTTCATTAACTAAGAAATACTCATCCATTAAAGTACTACAAATAATAACATCAGGTTTTAAACACGCTTTCAACATCACAGCTAACACATTTCTAGCTTCTTTTACCTTTCCTTCCTTACATAAAGCATCAATCAATATACTATAAGTATATATATCTGGATTGATGTTTACCAAGACCATTTCATTTAACAAACCACTTGCTTTGTTTAGTTGACCCACAATGCAAACCCATGTATTAGACTAGTGCAAGTGACAACATCAGGAGAAATTCCCTTGACAATCATTTCAGAATATAAATCACAAGCCTCAGTTACAAGATTATCTTTGCATAGATTATCAATGATTGTACTGTACATTATAAGATGAATATTCATATTGTATTGATTGCAAAGTGTGCATCTTAAGTAGTTCGACCAAAAAGCTTCTAAAATTCCTATAATATGCAGTAAAATCAGCAAATGGTAACAGAAAGGAATGCAGAGACTCACCAACATTAAAGCCTTGATGTTGTCGATTGTCAAAGGATATTCAAGGGCATCTTGATTAATATTTGGAAGAACAGAGAGGAGACTATTAATTTCTGCTTCATCAGTATATTTTTCCGCCTCTAATGATGTTTCCAATGATTACATCATATTTTCTATGCAACTCCTTCAGTCTAGGTTTCTCTCCACTGATCACATCACATGAATCCACCTATGAGAAGGGAACAAGTCAAAAACAACTAAACGTTCGGCCAGTTTCACAAGTTTCTTGACAAGGGAAATGAACTCTTCTTGGTCCTTGCATTTTTCACCAAAAGCTGCCTTTGCTGGCACTTGTCGTGCAAGTCACTTTCTCTCTGAGGTTCACACAAGAACCAGTATTGGTGTCAATATCTTACTTTTGTTTTTGTGATTTTTTTTTTTTAAATTACTTTTCACTTTTATCAATATGGCATCAAATTTTTTTTAATACTAATCTACTAAAGAAAACATGTGGATTTTTTTGTCAGAAAAATATTTCATATATTAAAAAGTGTAGGGTTTTACATAAATACAAATCAATATTAAATAATAGAATTTTTTTTGTTATTTTCATTAATAATATAATGTGCAATACAAGTAGGAATAAAATGTACCTCTAGGTTTTGTAAAAGATGGAGTTTATTTTGACAAGATTTAGCAATATAATGAAACTCTAAAATATCTATTAATGGAATAACATCACAACTATGAAGTGCATGCTTATTATCAAGGTCAACAATAACATCTTCCAACTTCAACTCACCAACCTACAATAGCACTTCCAGTGCTCAAAATTAATACAACCTCAATAAGTGTCTTAACTTTTTAATAAATATATATTATAACATTTTACATTATACATCAATATTATATATATATATATATATTTGAACTATTTATTTAACTATATAAAAAATTAAATAAGTAATGAACAAGTTAATTAACCCCTCATGTCGGTAAAAATGTTTAAATTAATGAAACAAAACAAATTTTATAATTAATTTAAAATATATATTTTTCCTCCCAAAGGAAAAAGTTCCACTAGAGAGAGGTTGATTGATTTGGGAATTTGATTAGATTCGCATGGTGAAATATTACACCTTGAGTTGTAATATAATTTATTGATTTTTTTTTCTAGGAACATTATTACTATTTACTGATTATAAAAAGTCAAGTAAATGTTTCTTAATTTTCTTTTTAATAAAATAAATTGCTTTCAAGTGGAGATAGAAATAGATTAGATAGTGTTAATATTTTTTATATATATAAGTAGTAAAATGAATTTTTTAAGTGAAAATGTTAGATTTTATGATTAAATATTATGTATAAGAATAATGCTTAGTTATTTATTTAGGTTTAAAATATAAATATTAATATTTTACTCATAGATTGAGAATTATAGTATATTTTATAAATTATTTTTATATTGAGAATTACTGGGAACATGAAAGTTGTTAACAATTTTATATTGACTAAATATAGGATAAAATTATAGTATATTTTATAAATTATTTTTATAAAATTAATTTAATTTGCATTTAATTTTTATATAATATTAAAATTTATTAGATTTAAATCTGTTTCTATTAAACTATATATATATATATATAGTTTAATAGATAAAATAAATAAAATGTTACATGAGTTTGAATATAAAAATTTATAAAGATACGCCAGTCATTTCTTTGAGAATTTTAAAAATTTCTTTGATTTTTTTTCACTTGACAAAATTTAAATAACTGATAAAATACATCAAAATACTTTATTTATTTAAATTCCTAAATAAGCACTCAAAATATTCTAATAAACTAACCTTTTAGACCATTAAATATAGAAATATAGATTATTTATTCAATAATAGTTGCTAAATAATATTTTTAGCTTGTTTTAATGCAAAATGACTCGTTAACTTGTTACAGTTTTTTAAGTTAGGTGTAACGTTTATATAAGTCTAACCTAACTAATTAATATGTTTGAAAACTTATTTCATATTAAAACTTTAAAAGATGAATAAAAAAAATCGAATATGTCACTAGACTTACGTATTAATGAACCTACAGCTAATAGATTTATAGGCTAATGGACCAATCACAAAACTTTGTCAACTTTCTTATGAGTCAATAGGTATCACCCTAAAATCTGTTAAAATTACAAAAACTATTGCATTCATAACCATCATAAAAAGTAGAATAAAATAACATAATGACATAAAGCATGCAATATTGTATTATTTCATATCAGACTTCAGATTTAATATCAGAAGAATTTGCACATAAAACTTAGCTGGTAATCTAGAAGAAGAACAAAGATTCGTTAAGAAAGTATCGATCTATCACTTTCCCTTGAGAAGGGGAGTTTGATGAGTTGGTAATTGAGTTGCAGTTTTTATATAGATGGTGAGATGAGAGTTGCAGAGTCTGATTTAAGTTACTATGAGATGCCGTTAGCTAGTCACAATACCAATCTCAATTTGTGTCTTCTCATCACTTTCTAGTCTTCAACTCAGAAAATGTTAGCATTCCATTAAACTACAAACAATTGGTACTAACAGTGATTGTGATGGCCTAACTCACCTTGTTTGTTGGGAGTGGGTAACATGCATCTTTGTTCACTTTCTTCTTATCTTCACAATACATCCACTCACAATTTTCTTTCCTATTAATCACAGAATACAACTTTCTGCAACATAATATTTTACTATCAAGAGTTTAACATGCACATAAACCAGTATATTACCAGTTCATCACTATTATTTGTTAATATGCATTAATAATTCTGACCAAATGCTAAATTATAATTAAAAACAACGAATGAATGTATTGGATCTAAAAGTTGACAAAAAAATTAAAGTAAAGGAGGCCTGACAAGGCACGTGGTTGAAGAAGAAGAAGCACGTGTTCCTTCATCTTTCTTACATTCATTAATTAGAGTTGGTATTGCCATACGCCATGTTTTCCTTTGCTTGTTTTGGCATTGCTCTTGAGATGGATGGTTATGAAGATAATTGTGTTTCAAACAAATAAAAGGTAAACATTGCATTGCGTAATGCAATAAAAAACATCTAATAACCCCACAGTGAAGGGATGTTTTTTAAGCATTGGTCGTATAAGATTTATTCTGAGACTAATTCAGAAGACGTGGTTACAGCTGAAAGGTCCTTTCATTAAAAATA
The DNA here is from genome assembly GCA_016859785.1 of Macrotyloma uniflorum. Lineage (NCBI taxonomy): Eukaryota > Viridiplantae > Streptophyta > Magnoliopsida > Fabales > Fabaceae > Macrotyloma > Macrotyloma uniflorum. Next base: position 3,010,262 of record BDMB01000011.1, read on the forward strand.
TTACCTGGTTTCTTAGAACTGTGACTCATTCTTTTTGTAGCATGAGAGTTCACTGTGTCGATCTAGGGTTTCTCGCACCAATGTATCGTAGTCAACCAAAGCTTTGGAGATAATGACTACAAATTTGAGTAAATATGATGAGATTGTAAAAGAAAAGAGAATAAATAGTGCGATGATTAGAGGCTTGTATTCCACTTCATCCTTTGTTCATTCCTTACATTATATATTTGATAGGATAACAAAAATTGATCTGACTCGATCCTAGGAACTATAAATCTATCAGCAATTAATCATTAAAGAGCCATTTGGATTATCTTTACGTGAATTAAGCGCCATTAACTAACCTGCCACAATTGTATATAGTTGACTTCCCTTTCTTTTCTAATATATTCAACCATCACAAATTCCACTGGATGTGGAAACCACTTAAACATACACCCACTACCAGTCGCCCACCTCATGTTATAGATTTCCATTTTTAACTTAAAAAAGTCCTAAACTACTCCCTCACATCACCAAAACCCTTTGAACATGTCTCTTTTGCACTTTCCCATCTCCAACACATAGTCATATATACACAACATACACACTATTCAGCCACAGCTACATAGGCCTAGCTACCTTGTAATTAAGCATGTCAAAGCCTTCTAATAACACTCTCCAAAGGCCTTCTAACATTGTTGTGCAAAGGCCTCTTAGGAAAGAGAAGAACATGGTGATGTTTCTTCATCGTGATAAGCTAGCAAGGGATTTGTCTAACCTCTCCAATGAAGCTTACCATGTTGAATCTGCTGCAGTTCCCTTTGTGTGGGAATCACAACCGGGCACTCCAAAGGTTAGATTCAAAGAAAACTCTCTTCCTCCTCTGACACCACCCCCATCTTATTTCCAAAATGCTACCAAAAAGACCACTCCCAAGGCCAAGAATAAGAACTCACCAAAATCTAGCTTTTTGCAAACTCTATTCCCCAAACGTGCTACTAGAAAAGATGGTGTTCCTCCAGATCCTGGATCTCAAAATATTTCGTCTTATTCTTCTTCTTCCCCTTCTTCTTCATCATCATCTTCTTCTTTGTCGTTGTCTTCGCCACGGCCTACATCATATTCCGTGCCATCTTCTCCGATGATACCCTCGAGGAAGGGTGTAGAAGATGAAGATCTGTATGAGGTGACTAGTTCGAGTTTGTGCTTCGGTAATGCCAGGTCGCGAGGGTGCTATTCATCCATGTTCAAGAAGGTACTTCTTGGAGAGTTTCTGTGACATGTTGTAGCTGTTTTTTCGTCTACGGTTGTTGTTAATAAACGTGGCTAGTTGGATAGATTGTATGTGCCAAACTGATTCTTAAAGTAATGAAGTGCATAATATCTTTAACTTGCTTACCTTGTTTATACGTTGATTCCTTCTCTTCTTTCTGATTTCAAACTTTTAAATTTAGACTTATATGTAGTAGTGCCTTTATGTTGGGATTCAAACCTGAACCAAATCATCATCGCCATACTCATTAAACGAGACAGGTTTATTTTAATTAACTACTGAAACCTCAATTAGTATGAGGTTGTTATAGCAGATTAATTTCAATACTAAATGTTATTGTAATTTTTCCTCCCATCTATCACCTCTTTGCTGTGGACACCATTAGATCAGAGTCTCCTAGGCCTGCACGTCTAAAAATATATATTAAAAGTTGGCCTCACAATCTATGTTTGACAATTTAATTTCATTCTCATACGTAGCAGTCAAAACACAGAAGAATATTTCTACTTAACATAAAATGGATGAATTAAAAAGATCGAAAGTTTAAGTGACTTAGAGTTTACTCATGCTAATTTCTGAAAGTAATGAAACTATTTTCATCTTCAACAAAATGTTATATGATCGACAAGAGAATTCCATTGCAGTAGGGATCGATGGATAAGAAAACATATGAAGACGACGGCAAAATGAAATGAATAAACTATATATTCTGCTATATATAGTATACAATACAACAATTTTTTGTACGAATGCTATACGAGTAGATGACATACGAACAAATTGAAGAAAAGAGAATCAAAAGTGCAAGATATATATGCATATTGACGAAGGTCACTATCCAATAAAAACCATTGTGCACCATGCGAATCCTTAAGTAACTGATATAAATTAGAAATCCTCAGCTATAATATAATGTTATTGCGCAGCGTAAATTGTCAATAAAATTCAGAAATTCAGTGCGCGTATTGGTCGTACACTTATGGTATGCATGCATTACGAGAGACATATACGAGCAATTGTCACTGACTTGGCCATTTGTTAATTGAATACATAACTAAAGTAATGAATTAAATTATTCACGTTATTGTTTGATAGGCAAAATCTTGTACACGTACCTTCACCGGCTAGGATGAATCCATTTACCATAATCAATTGGAGCCCTTGATTTTGAATAAAATAGGATTTATGGTTTTGTGTTTCACTTTAATTTGCTTCACTCCTATCTGATACTGATATTTGTAGGTACTTCATTTTATATACATATTATTAAAGTATCAAGCCTTTAAAACTTATGCAGCTATAAGAGATAAAAAAAAGCATTATCTTTCAAGACCAACAATGTAAACTTAACAGAACATGTCCACACATAATCGACCTTAAAAGTCAAACCCAAATATTACTCGTATGTATCATATCTTGTATATTCTTAAAATGATCGTATGGAATACATATGTTATGTCACTGTACTTATACATTATATAGAGAGTGTGTATTAATGACCTGATCAACATGTAATTGTATGAAAATTCCTGAAAAGTGTGATTATTTGGCCACTCGCACAAAACCTTCACCTTCGTTGGGTGAACAGACAGAAATTGTGAGCTACAGAATTCAATTATTTGGTACTGCACAAACTTTTTATTTTCCATAATTTTCCTCGTAAAGACTTGAGTCGCTGAGTTTATATAGTTTAATCATGGGTTAGTGTTGATTTTTGTTTGCTTGCATTTTTCTTATGACTGACATAAAGTAGATGATGGGTATGAAGTAACGTGTGGGACCAATTTTCTTCTAATGAATGATTAATAAGATGCAAAGTTACGAATTTAATGGTTAAAAATTAAATTATGATAACTAGTCAAAACTACCAGCAGAGCTAGTTGCTGCAGGTTTGGGTGTAAAGTGCACTCAAATCTTTGAATTCAGAATATTCAATATATAGGAACAATTAATAAAAAATTAAGGTGATACTAAAATAATTATTTAAATGTTTACAAATATTGTTTGTGCAAACATCAAGCATCTTATGCATAGAAGAATCCTCTTTCTAAAAAATTTCCATTCTTGAATTGGTTAAATATATTCAGAAAAACTCTTTGAAAACGCTATAAAATATGCATTTCACTGTTCAAAAATACAATAACATAATTGCCTCGTAATACACTTAAACAACTTAAACCCAACCTATGTTTCTAAGAAAGACCTATATTGTTTACATATATCAATAAAACAATTAGAAAGATCAATGCATTAATATTTTTGTTTGCCATGCTATATATTAATATAGGGAAAAGAATAAATACATGTTCATATTACGATGCCGTGGTCCTTCTAAAAAAAATGATCTATATATTATTCCGACGTGAATAGAGCAAATAGCATTGGGTTAGGAAGAATCATTATATGTTAATTAAATATTTTGCCTTCTGGAATTTGTCTGTGGGAAGGGACAGAAACTGATATGTATACTTTGGAGCACTTAACCCTCATTCATCGTCTTCATTATTAAATTCTTTATGGTTTTCAAAGAAAAAGAAAAAAAAAACTTTTTTTTTTTTTTTGAAAGAAAGAGTCTCAAAGACCCGGTTGCCATTGGAAAATGATGTCTTGAAAATTATAATATATCTCCGAAGACTAGATGTCACTTTTAATGTATTTTAATGACATGATCAGTAGATCCCATGAAAATCCATTGCTTTAAATTTTGCCATCACAACCACGCGTTGAACACTTTTTTCCTTGGATTACTTGCTCCAAGCAATGCAAAGTCTCTTTCTACTTTGCTGGTGGTTGCGGTGAATAAAATTAAAACTTAAAACAAACATGTTCATGTTTGATATCTACATAACTACATTTTAAAGCCATACCCATATGGGTGAAATTTTCCATTTAGGTTTATTTTGTTCAACTACTACACCACAATACCATAATAAAAAAAACAAAAAAAAAAAACTCATAATATTACATAAAAGTGAAATGGGGATTATTGTTTCACCTAGTTAAACTAGTTAAACTTATTATTAGGGCATATAGTTATTGATAGATTTTGTGATTTTTCTTTTCTAAAGACATCTTGAAAGACATCTTGAATGGGGATAATCGGATTCAAGATTGTCGGCAGCAGATTATATTACTGGGAGGGATGTTATCACATCAAGGCATGGAGTGTTTGGTTGAAGATGGCAATTCTTGACTTGGAAACTAGCCTTCCTTATTTACATGTTTAAATTAATTATATGTTACCAAGGTCAAATTAATTTAACTTTTTCTTTACTATTTTATTGTACAGTTATGTTTGGTCTATTTTTATTTTTAGGAGCCACTTTAATTGTTTACAAATAGTTTAGAATTCAGATATGAGTTAAATAGTTCAAATAGGATTTCATTTTCTCTATCATACCTTCTAAGAGTTACAATTTTACAAATACTTAGTTTCAATTCATCTTAAGAAAATAGTTCTTAATACCAATTGGTGACTTAATTAAAATATATTTTGAAAAAAAGAAATGTATTATGAGGAACAACATATCAAACTCTTATTTGATTCTATACATAACTAGTTTTATAAATAAAATTAATTCTTTAATATATAGAAAAAATTGACCAAATACAGCCTAATTATAAGAAAAACTACGTTCAAGCAAGAGTCATTCAAATTTCCAACTCCAATGTATCAACCATAAGTAAAATTATGAAAAACTTCTTGGTTAGTGCCACAAGAAAGCACCTCGACATAGTATATGTGAGCTAGTGATAGCAAGCCATTTTTGGGTATCTCTGCAAATGATAAAGCAAAAAATAAAGCCTATCTTAGAGTTGGCTTAGTCCATATAAATGATAAAGCAGACAATGAAGCTTTTAAAGAGAAATAATAGGTCAGATTAGAAGATTCGTTATAGGCTTAGACATTGTCACATGAATGAAAGAACAACTGTCAAATATAGTCTGCATTTGTTCTCAGTTTTAAATTTGTTTTTTAAGTGAAGTTATATAGGCTTAGGTAAATCTATTTTCTTACATCAATTTTTAAGTTTTGAGTTTAATGTCGCAACTTTGATTCCATTCAATCAAAATGGCAAGTACAATGAAGCGGTTGTTAGAAAACTCTTTTTCTATGTTTGCAGAAAGTGAAGACAGTTTCTGATGCTGCAATAAAGGTTGCACTGAGGCCCCTAAAGCCAAAGAAGAAACCACACAAGAAAATTTCATGTGTTTTCCTCTGATATTTCATATTCAGTATGTCTCACTCCAAATCATTTATAGAACAAAATCGAAGCTCAACGATTGCACATAAAGAGCCTATGGATTTATGAATGTCACTTCAGAAGAAGGACAGAAGTTCTCACACACATAAAAAGCACTTCTCTAAGAACCCTATCTCTCTCACGCACACACATCTCATACAAATTGACCTGAAGTTGAAGGCTCTAAGATTGTCAGTGCCATTCAGTTCAAGCTACGCATTTGAAGGAAATTAATATATAAAAGGCCGTTTTTGTAAGCAATCTGAGAAGTGACTACAACAAAAACACCAAAAATATCAGAAGGCTAGTACTTCGGCCATCAAATAGAATTGAATGCTTTCAATCTTCATTGGAAGCAATCTGCTACAACTCATTTGGATAATTACAACCTCACCTCTTCTAGCTGATCATAAATTCTATAATCAACATATTCTTCAAATAAGGAACATTCACACAGAAATGTTTTCCACAACACCATTCTTGGTCTTTATCTTCACATATATCACTTTCTCGTCATTTTCGCAAGAGAAGAATCACTAAAATTAACAGCAGAGTGAAAATTTTCGTCTTTTTTTTCGAGAAAGAAGACTTATTTCCACTCATAATTGTTCCAATCTATATCCATCCACATATATACCAACTTATTTTATTTGGTCTTTTGCCTTCGTGACAACCATCAAAAAGGTTTTTGCTTCCTTTTTGTCTTAAAGGAAGAACTTTTCTATTCAGTACATCTTAAATTTTTTTCTCCATGACTGCATTTTGTTTTCAATGTCTATACTGCCCCAAAAAAAGTTTGTGACAAATTCACTAACCTTCCTCTGCAAAAACTTGTAACTAGTCAGGTTTGAAATTATTGACACTTCACTCTAGAATAGCCTTAAGATTTTTTCTTCATTAAATCTCATGTTTGAAATTATTTATACTTCACTCTAAGTGATGGTCCTCGTAGAAAGAAGAAATAATAAAGAAAAGGCACAAATCTCTAATACAAACAAAATTTAACTACTTTATTTATAAATATTTTTTAAAAATATTCTAACTTTATTTAATGTCTCACTTTTAGTTATATTATCATAATATATGCTTTCTAGAAAAATAAAATAAAATATTAGAAAAATTTAATGGAATTAATATTTTTTTTTTAGTATTTGTGAAGTTAATTTTTTCTCATATATGAGAACGCAGGTAGTAACCCTCCTATTTATAAGACTCTTTCAACACATTTATATCTTTATTTTAAGAAAATCATTAAAAACAATATATTTATGAGTAAATTTTGTTGTCATTTTAAAATTACTTTTGATATTGTGAAAATGGTGGAAGCTTTTGTTTATTGATAAAAAGAAGATAAGTATATTTATTTTACTACATCCAAGTGAACTTATATAAACAAGATCTTGATAAATATCAAAGATGCTACATACCAATTTCTCATTTTATGTACTTTCTCTAAAAACAAAATAATTAATTTGTGAAGATCAATAAAAATAAGGATATTTAGTTTATTTTAATTAATAATATTATATTTACAAGTTTTATTCTAAAAATACTCATAAAAAGTAGGTGTAATATTTAATGATACTATACATAGTTTAAGGGATAATTTCTTTCCACCCATAAATGTGGCTTATATTGTTAATAAGTCAATAAATGCAACTAATTCAAACAAGAATCTATATTATTATCTAATAGTTATAAATTACACAACAACGTGTCATAGTATTCATAAGTTAATTAGAACAATTATATTTTGAAAGCCATGGACTCAATATCTCTCTTAAACTACTACTAAGCACTCACTAATCTGAACCACCTACAACGTTAATTCATCTAAGTTTTTTTCATCAACCTCACCAACCCCAAAATCACAATCTTTAGTTTAATTAAATCAATCAAATTCAATATTAATTAGTTTGGGTATCATATTTAAGATTTACGAATTTTATGATGTAATTATATAAATATTTTTATAACTTTTACTATTATTTATTTTATGTAAGATATCATAATATAAAATGCTATTTATCTTTCTCTAGTAAAGAATTATTGTGAATTTTTTAATAGAATCATATATGTATTTTTAAAGTAATTTTGTTTAAATTTATATATAATTGGTTCCAAGTATTGAGAAATTTAAATAATTTTGAAAAATTTAGTGATGCAAATTGAAAACTGCCGTCTTTGAGGAAAAAGTGTGCGTATATATTGACAATAATTAATTATTTAATTTGATTATAAGGAAGTAGATTAATGGTTCATTCATAGTGCCAAACAAAACATAGAACTATAGCCTCAAAACCTGGGAAAAGATGTTTTCGGTGGAGATTTCGAAATTTGATTTTTCGGTTGATTTTAATACTTTATTTTTGTCGTCCACAATCTTAATCATTATTTTAAATTACAAACTAAAAAAATAACCAATCATTTTTATGTTTAGAGATAATGTAAAATGGATTGTTCATTATTAAAATTCTTTTTAAAACAAGTATCTTGGTTAAATTAATTGAAGTTAAAGCCGAAGGACTAAACTTTTTTATTTTTATTCTTTATACAATTAATATAAATTTAGTTATCTTATTATCTAATATAAAATAATACTTTATTTATCTAATTATCATATAAGTTTATATAAATATAATCTTATTTATTACATGGTTACTTATACTATTCGAGATAAAATTCTCAATCACTATCACTCACACTAGAAGGCAGTATTTCTAAGAAATGAAAGGATGATGGTTTTGTTAGGAAATTTTACATTTATTAAAAATTAAAAAAAAAATTAAATTATAATATTTTAATAAAGTGTAAATCTCATTTTTTTTTTTTAATCGGTTTATTTTTTAAATTATTTTTAAAATGAATTAGATATTATAATATTTTTTACATATTTTATTTTATATTTGTGATTTAAATTTTTTAAAAAATTCAGAGTGCTGATAGGAAAAATTTCAAAATCTTTATTTAAATATTTTTTAATTATGTCCGTACCCACTCTAATTTAACAATTTTTGTATTTTGCCTGAAAAAGGTTTGGAAGTGAGAGAGGTGAAGTGATGGTGATGGTGATGGTGATGTTGAGTCCGTGCAAGACATAAGCTGTTTGATTGAAGTTCACTATCATTCATTGTCTGAACTGAAATTATCTTCCCCTTCAATTTAAACTGTTTCCAAAGGGGGAGAAAAATGGCGAAAGATTGTCAAGAATTGCAATCTTCTAATCTAATTGGTCCCTCATACATGGCTGCTACATGAAAACTTTTGTGACAAATACAACACACCCAATAAAGATAAGCATACCACTTTGCAGCCCATAGCAATTTCCCCAATAATTTTTCTCAGAAAACTCAATTGCTGAGTAGTCTGACATTGATGTTTCTTGTATTTTTTTTCCAAAGTCAATTGTCAGTTTTCCAATAGAACTAACACGTGTGCAAGCTATTGACAAAGAGTGCTACTTCTCTCTCTTTAAATGGTTAATGGAACCTAATCATTTTGTTTTTATTTTCTCCTTCCCCCTTAGTTTCTTTTAAAATATTCTATATGATCTACAAACTTTTCTTTCTAATAATTCCATATCTTTTTCTTATAAAAAGCATTGACCTACTTTTCCTAATCACCACCTTGCTTTTTAAGGACTTGTTTCCCTGCCTTTGCTCACCTTGTTTGTGTCTGTGTATGAAACAAAATCTTTCTCCCTCCCAACCCACTACTTGGACCAAGACAATCAAAAGGCATGTTTGGACATCAAGAGATAGGTAAATATTAGATAATAAACATCAATTTTCTTGCTCTTTAAAGAATCAATTTACTCATGAGCTGAAATTAGTATCATACCATTCATATCACAGTTTTAACTGTTTTTTGTTTCTGGTGATGTTTCTGAGGGTATGATGCTACCACCCAAAATATGCATTATTATTTGTGTACAGACTCAGGGTTTTAACATGCAGTTTTGTGTTTTTCCCAAAGATAGATTAGATGAGATAATAAAGGTGAGAGCAGAGGCAGAAGCATCTTCTCAAATGGGAAGGAAGCATTTCTATGGTCCAACTCCTGGGACAACCTTAAACACAGTAACCCCTTGTGCTGCATGCAAGCTTTTGAGAAGAAGGTGTGCTGAAGAATGCCCTTTCTCTCCTTATTTCTCACCACATGAACCTCAAAAGTTTGCTGCCGTTCACAAAGTGTTTGGTGCAAGCAATGTCTCCAAGATGCTTCTGGTTGGTGCCTAACTATCTCCACACTCCAAAATAGTTACTTTTTTTTTTCTTCAATTAGATTCACTGTTCTTATTGAATTAAAAACTGAGTTGTTTTCAAATTTTATTTTTATGTGTAGGAGGTACCAGAGGTCCAAAGAGCTGATGCAGCAAATAGCCTTGTTTATGAAGCTAACTTGAGGCTAAGAGATCCTGTGTATGGATGCATGGGTGCAATATCAGCTTTGCAGCAGCAAGTTCAATCTTTACAAGCAGAACTAAATGCAATAAGGGCAGAGATACTAAAATACAAATATAGAGAGGCTGCAAGTCTCATTTCTTCTAATCATGCTGCTTTGGTTTCTTCAGCTGATGCATTATCAGCAGCAATTCCTGCAAACTCACAACCACAAGGTCTTTCTCAACCTCCTCCTCCTCCACCAAAACCATTACCTTCTCCTTCACCAAAACCATTACCTTCTCCTTCTGTTATCCTTTCGTCCTTGTCTTCATCTTCATCTTCTTCTGTGTACACTCCTTCTAAAAGCTCCATGAGCCTTGGATCCATTTCCAGCACTGAAAATGTCCCATACTTTGTTTAGGTTTATTTGTTTACTATTCATTTGATGTAGGAATAATCATGTTTTTCTCAACAGAGTAGAATGTATCACTTGGTCATCTAGAGCTAATTATGGGAAAGGGAAACCCCGTTACAAATTCATATGCTTTTAGTGGTATTTTCTACTCTTTTGATGTTCTTTTTCACAAACATTATCGCTGTGATTTTTATTTTTATACAACTTCTATTTATGTTTGATTTGTCTTCGCTTGTAAGAGTACTGAATTCGAAACTGTAGGAACAACTAGCATATAGCCATCAAATTTACTTTTACCAGGTAACTAGATTGCAAAGTTTCATGGCAAGTAAAACCATCTTTCCTCTTGAAATAGTGTTAATCCTAAGAAAGGTTCAAACTGATGTAAAAGATTAAAGCATGAAAAGGAGAAAAAGTGAATAAATTAAGTCAACTGGAAAGTCTGGATGTTGGTAAAAGGAGAAAGCAAAAGCATAAAGAATACAATGAGAAACGCATGATGCTCTGAGAACTATGATTTTATTATAGAATTGGCGCTGAAGATCACATGAACAGATGAAGTATAGCCCTGAACAATTGGCCACTGCACGTGGGGGGAATATCTCCATTTGACTGAAGCTTAAATAACTCACTCACGAGTCTGTGCCAGCTGCAGATTTAAAGGATGTGAAAGATTAACTTCTTAAAAGGGAGACAAGGTACGGTGCCTGTGTTATAGTTCCTGTTCCCATGTGAAGTTAAACGTCATATATACATATATATAGATCGATCTAAGAATATATATTAAACCCTTTTCTTGTATTAAATAGATTCTCAAACTATATCAGTCTTAGTATAAATGAAAATATAAATAAATCTGTCACTCCACATCTATATATCTATATATATAAATGAAAATAAAGTTTTTCTCTGTCTTTGTTGAATTAAATACTTGTGAAATGTAGCTAAACTTTGATGTAAACAGCCAAATTATAACCACTGATTGCGTAGATTAGTTAACTAGAATTAATTGTTATAGCTTAACAAGTCACTCAAAAGTATATCTAGTTATATCGTATCTCCACTCATAAGAAAAAGGAGAGGCATAGATAACAAAAGGCTATGCATAACCTTTTCTTTCAAAATGTGTGATATTTAAGGTATAGTGGCATTAGAATCTTATGTGAACACCAAAAAAGTTAGGTAGAATAATCGAAGAAAAGAAAGATTGATAATCTGTTAGCGACAATACTAGTTGCTAGCACGTAGTGTAATCTAGAATAAAATAGTTCTTCAGTTTCATTTTAGTAGCCAAAAGAGAGAACTAAGCAGCTTTTAGGTCCAGCCAAAAGTTACACTCATGACATCAAATAACTCAACGATGATATAAAATAGTACACTGTTTAAGCCATGAAAATGCTCGAATCAATAGCCTCTCATGCAAAACCAAGCTTAACGAGGAGAACCAACTTTATTGTTGAACACCAAAGAATCAAAGAAAGAAAAAGAAATGGTGGAATCGTTTGCTTGCAGAGTAATTAAAGTTGTTCAATGTAAGTAAAGGCTATGCAATCTAAGTCAATCTTTCTACCAACAAAATCTGGTAACCTATGAAGCATTCGATTCCTTTGACGTGTGAAACTCAACCTGAGCTAGTGTGAAAGATAGGCCTAGAAAAATTGAATAACTATAAAAGATAGTTTAATACACATATACAGAATGCTCCATTTGTATTATTTATTTATTCCTTCATCCATCTTCGTTTGTGTGGTAGTTTGGACGAAAGATGCGTCTGGATTATGACACAGATCGAACTTGGTTTTGTCACCGTTGCTTGAAATATTCGCATCTTTGGCTCAACATGGCCATTAGTTATTGTTCAATTTATTATTACTTAATATCTCACTTAATATTCAAAACTTCAGAAACTTCATCTTTCCAACAAAGCATATTGTGTATCATGTCAAACACCCCATCAACAAGGCACGAGAGTTTGGTTTTCTTTATTCAGTTTTTTTGAGAAGTGAAAGCAAGAAATAGTTTTATAACACGCAATTCAAGCTAGTTGGGCGACTTGGTGGTAAATCATGGAATATTTTAACCAGTAATATGGATTAAAAAACTATTATCAAACTGATATGGCATTTATGTGGGGTTGACAAATTCTAATGTAGTATTAAATGTCAGAAAAAGATAAATTATGTGCTTGTGAGGATTCCAAGACACATAGATGTATAGTAATGATAGGTCTTTGGATCTATATATATACATTTATATGTGATTAAAAGTCAAAGATACATATCTAATAAAGCATTCACATGGATATATCTATGATGCCTAATTAACTATTAGTTGAGCTGTGTCACAGTAGTTAATCTGAGAGGTCCTTCCCAGTGACAGAGACAGCTCAAAACTTGCTTTGTATTAATGAGTCCTCACATGGAATCATCAACTACAACTTTCTCTCCAATACTATAATTAACCTAAAGGACCAGAGGTGTTAAAAGAACACATTCCTCTATTTGATTCATTTATATGCTCCATTGTTTAGTCATGGCATGTTAAGTTTGGTTGCAATTTATCAATATATTCTTTGGTTTATCCTAAAAAATGTTAAGTTGGATAGATTAGATTTTAACATGGTCCCTTAAACATATTAAATAGGACTTCATTTTTTTTTTTTATTATGGCAAATTTTTTTATGAATTTAGTATATTTTTAAAACTCCTAGATATCGATAAAATATAATGTGAATTATGTTAAAAGTAATGAAATTGTTATTTTTTATAATTAGATTTAATTCTGTAAAAATTAAATTTTACCTTTTACAAGTTACGAAAATTATAAATATTATAACTTTGAGAAGTTATTTTGTCTATGTAGTTATTTTTCTTAAAATGGTATAATATTTTTAAAAACTATAATTATCTATTTTCTTAAAAAACTATCTAAATAAGAATTATTTAAATTTTAATATTTTTACAATAATATAATTTAAATGTTTCTTTACTATTATATTTCTTAAAGATAAAAATTTTAAATTGTAAAGGAACTAAGCTAGAAATAATAATCGTCACTAAAAAAACTCATTCATTTAATAAACCCTAAAAATATATTTAATAAAAAATTATATCTTCTTTATTTAATTAAACCATTTAAAAAATATTTTTCTATGTCATCTTAATTTAATTTATAACTTTATATTAAATAAAAAATTTTATCAACATTTAACAACCAGTAAACTATAATAAATAAATACTTAAATTCCTTGTATATTATTGAAAAAGAATATTTGCATTGTTAAAAAATTACAAGTTCAAATTTTTATTAAGATGTTCTTAAATTGCATTCATTATTGGGAATGATCAAAGTAGTGAAGAATTGGTGTTAGGAAAACTCATTGAGTGAGCAAAAGTCGTATTATCACAATTTAGATTAGTATCAAATCTAATGGACTGCGTTGTATGATAAAATAAATGTCATCAATTTATTAAAATAATACTTTCTCAAAAATATAATTAATATTTTTATAAGACAATTTATAATTTTATGCCAGTATAATTGTTATGATTTATATCTTTAATATATAACAATTAAATCATTAGACTTTTTGTTTATTAAAAATTCTTTCATTTTTATATATAAATTTTTTTATTTTAATAAATTTTTATTTAAAATTTAGCTAACATAATATTTTTAAATAAAATAAGAGAGATAATAATCGTTTATTAGAAATATAAGTATTTATTTAAAATTAGAAGGAATGCTAGCATATTTAATTAAAAATATAAAAAAAATACCTATTTTAAAATGAGAGGAATGTGAGTATGATTTAACTTTTTTTTATTAGAATTATATCCTTAAATATGTCACATGCGTCATTCGAATTTATAGAATATAATATGATTAACAAGTGCTATATGTTAGTTTTTATGGAATAAAAAGTAAAGCAAATATTGAATAAAAATTATGATGATATTTAGTATATTTATTAAGGTTATGATTGAGAAAAACTAATCAGAAGGATAACTAAAAGTTAATTGACAGAAATATTTTGAGAAACTGCATTTTTCTAGGATTCAAAATTGAAGTTCACTCACATAATTTAATATATATGTATGAACGAAGAAACTTACAAGAAGAAATCTCATCTTTATGTCATCATTATAGCTTTCAATAGTAAGTTCTACAGTAACATCCTCTCTCACTTATAGATGTTAATATATCAGCCTGAAGTACACATATTCAACCCTGGAAATTTTTACTAGTATTTTGATAATTCTCATCTTGGAATTTAGTACTAGAGACATAATTCTGTCATGGAAAAAGGCCAACACCTTGAGAATTTTCCTGGTCATTTCAGCTACATTTTCTATTTTGCAACATTGGTTATAACTTACAAGGGAAAAACTGATATTAGAGAAAGCAAAACATATAGCCTAGAGAGAGCATCCACGAACTGGAAATCTTAGATTAGATAGTTTTTCTTCCCATCTTATTTCTCCCCTCTTGTTTAACCACCTCTCCTCCAACTCTTCAATCAGAATAAAGCTATTTGAAAAATAGCATCTGAATAATTTTCCTACACCAGTAAAGATAATATAGCTCTGTTTTGTTTGCATTTAGAACAAGTCAACCCCTAAATATATCTTGAGAATACTTTATTGTACTGGAATTAGTGAAAAGGGCAGTGGAATCATGAGAGGGTAAATTGATTGTATCCAACTTAAGAATAATGTTGATGTAATTCTACAAGTCAATCTAACACAAGACAAGAACCTTCTTTTGTTTTTATCCAAAATAAAGTAACACCAGGCCAATATACAAAACTAATATGAACTCTGCAGCAAATGAGTCATTGAAAAGTTTCACAATATGCCATGTAACAAGTAAAAACCACGATTTTTAATAGGAATAATACGAGGGGGAAAAAAGACTAATTAAATATCATTCTTCTATCTGAATCTTAATTAATATGATAGCTGAATCAAGAGGGAAGATACAAAACAAAAAATGCAAAATAGGTATCTCTCACAACTACAGAAAATCTGAGAGTCCCGTATATGCTTCCAACCTCTACTCCAAATCCAATCTATCTCTCACTATTTCCCTCTTATTTATAACTGTCACTTTTCCCACTCTCTTATAAATTAGTTAGGAACTCTAAGTTACTGTTTAATACAGCTTTTAACAATTTGAACTGACACCAGTCTGAGCATAACAAAAATAGAAAACCAACCCAATATCTATTCCCGTTTTGTTCCCTATTGTTCCTGCTAGCATACACCTTTTTAAAGTCTGCTATGTGCTAAAATGATTGCTCTGGTCGAATGATTTTGCATATGTTGCATCAATTTCCCATCAAGAAAGGTAGATTACTAACGTGATGTAGACTAGTTACTTAAAGCCACATTGATGATTTTAAGCAACAAAGTTGTACGGCTCTCAACCATGTAGGTAATGATAAACCCAAGAGATGCAGAATGGAGTTTGCAAGCTCTTACAGCGGTAAAAATTTTACTAACGTGTAAAGTACTAAAGTCTACATAACAAAAATAATAAAACTAACACAAAAATCCTCACTCATCTACATAGAAAGTATCTCTGCACAAATGAAAAGGAACAGAAATAAAACTTGTTATAGTTTTGCAGAAAGCCCAATGACATTGCATAATTTCTAGTATATGATTTTTAAACATTTATGTGACTTTTTAAAGTTATTTTATCTACACAATGAAGAAAAATCCAGGGCAAAGTTGAAAATTGTCCTATTAATTTAACTGGCTTTATTTCAACAAGCATACGAAGGTCTAGGCAAGCCATGTATGGAACAAACAAGCCATGTAGAACCATTCACTCTACCTCTGTAATTCATGCTGTTTTGCCTATTCATTGTATAAGCATCTGTTTTTGTGCTCGTTTAGCTTCCGAACACTTCAATGTTTGTACTACATATGGCAGCATTGTCTGGAGTAATAGCACACCTTATGTAATTCTTAGTAGTTCTATTAGTTCAGGAATGGAAAGCATATTTTGATCCTCAAGACTTTGGAGGAGTAAAATCTGCCAGTAAAAAGTTAAACTGTGCAATGGGATTAAATTTTGCGCTAGTTTTTTGCATGCCTTATGATAAGAGGATGAAAGCTGATGTATATTTCTTTTCATTTAACAACCATTGTTAGGGGCTATCTTTTCTGTTATTCAGTTTCTGACACAGCTAGCAGTTAATTAGTTAGTTGGTCGTGCTAGTTAAGCTTAAATAGTACTTCTATTTTAAACCTAATGTAAACAGCTGGTACCTATGTAAGAAGAAAGATTTAGAAGTTTAATACAAGTGGTTGCTGTGAGGAGATTGAGAGTTCATTACTCTAATCAAATCACAATTCTTAATTTCTGTTGCTTCATTTTCTTTTTCTTGTTCTTGTTCTTGTTCTTGTTCAACAAGAATCTCATATTTGTGTGTAAAGTCTGATGTTGACTCGACAAAAGCCAAAAGTGACAAGTAACTCCACCCGTAGTCACTATGGAATGGAGAACCAACTATATTGTAAGAAAACAAATTCCTCTTGACGAAGATAGAAGATCAAAATAAAGTCTCGAGTCTACATAACCCAGCTGCCATAAATAGTTCAAATTCTCATCACATGGGTTGGGTATGGGTTGGAAAATCACACATCTGTCTCAATTCTTGGAGTGTGATTTATATATTTATTGGACAATTTTGTTTAATAATAATTGATTTTAAGTTGAAATCTAATAGAATATTAGAATTTATATCTCATCTTAGTAATTGTATATTCTAGAATGCTCCTTTGGTTTAAGAGAAGATGCAAGAAGTCCTAATTATTAAATTTAAGATGAAATCTAATATTGTAAGTAAACTAGAAAAGAAAATTTAAGCCTTCTAAATAATTTCAATTCCTTATATCTCTTTTGTTCAATACTTGATAAAGGTAAAATTTGGATGATCATTGAAACACTTTTCTGAATAAGTACCACCACAATAAACCATATCCTTTATAAAAGTTCCCGTTAATTAGGAAGCAATGCCATCAAAGAAAATAATAGTAAATATAACACCTAGGCTAAGACAACTCAAATTACATGAACAAAATATACTAGTGTTCTCAAATTTTTCATTCCTGCAGAGAAGAGCACAACAAATACACTGCCAACAAACGGATTCCAGTTCTACATTGGATAATCATGGTATATAGGGTCAGCTCTACGAGATAAAACATTCTAAATAATCATTTCAGCTTCAGCTTGATTTGTTATCTAAAACACTAACCATTAGCAGTGACTGAAAATCCATAAAGTAGATGAAGCACATTGGAAACAAAAAATATAGCTATATCAAGACAAAAAAAGGTCAATGATTCTTATTGTTAGAATATGAAAATAAATATAACAACCTATGACTTCTAATCAAAGTAATATCACATGAGCTCATTGGAGGTTATGTGAAACTATCAAAAGAAATAAATATTAGTTGGTCCTCACCAAATTCAAAATTTCAAGTGCTAGAAGGCATCTCACCTAGTTTACTCTTACAACAGGCCTCTAGCAATCATTTCACGGAGAAGTTTCTCTGCCTTATCATTCTTATCTTCTTTAAAGAAAGCACGAATCATTATTTCAAAAGTTACAGCATCTGGGATGCAACCACGGTCTTCCATTTTTGATAACAAGGCCAATGCTTCATCAAGCAAGCCCTCTTTACAGAGCCCATTGATCATAACAGTATATGTATGGGCATTTAAACAATAACCTTTAGTCAAAAGATCTAGAAAAACCTTTTGTGCATTTTTAAGTTTTCCACCTTTACAAAGTCCATCAAGAAGTATAGTGGATGTGTACACATTTGGCCGAATTCCCTTGTCTTCCATTTTGTTTAAGAATTCAATTGCCTTGTCAAGATGACGGTTTTTGCATAAAGCATCTATTACGTTATTATAGGTAATTACATCAGGAGGTTGACCTATATCATACATTTCATCGATAAAATCCCAAACATAAGAGATTTTTTCTGATTTGCACAAACCATCAATAAGAGAAGTATAAGTCACTGTATCAGGAACCATATTTTTCTGGTGCATTTCTCTAAAAAGATTCATGGCATCATCCACCCTTTTAATCTTACATAGTCCATGAATCATGATACTATAGCAATGAACATCAGGAGTAACTCCCATTTGGGTCATAGTGTAGAATACATGTTTTGCATTTTTCACTTCATTAACTAAGAAATACCCCTCCATTAAAGTACTACAAACAATAACATCAGGTTTCAAACATGCTTTCAACATCACAGCTAACACATTTCTAGCTTCTTTTACCTTTCCTTCCTTACATAAAGCATCAATCAATATACTATAAGTATATATATCTGGATTGATGTTTTTCAATACCATTTCATTTAACAAACCACTTGCTTTGTTTAGTTGACCCACAATGCAAAAGCCACGTATTAGACTAGTGTAAGTGACAACATCAGGAGAAATTCCCTTGACAATCATTTCAGAATATAAATCACAAGCCTCAGTTACAAGATTATCTTTGCATAGACTATCAATGATTGTACTGTACATTATCACATTAGGCTTAAAAGACCTTCTTCCTTCAATCATTCTCAACAACTGAATGGCAGCTCTTGTTTCTCCTATTTTACACACCCCATTGATCAAAATTCCATAACTAATCTCATCCAACTCAAACCCTTGTGCTAATACCCTGTTATGAAAGTGTAGTGCTTTCTTGACCTCGCCCTCAAGACACATACCTTTCATGAGTGTGTTCAAGGTTATGGTAGTTGGGTGATGACCCAGTTTGAGAATCTTACCCACTACAGAGAAAGCCAAGGCCATTTGACCTAAGTGGCAGAAACAGTTAACCAAGATGTTCAAAGTGAAAATGTCTGGCTCAATTCCAGTGAATTCCAGTTGCTTATAAAGAGAAATAGTAGTGGGGTAACGCTTAGTATTCACAAGGGAACTTAAAATCTTGTTAAATTGGAAGATGGGTGGTGTAGGATGCATATGAAGCATGTCATTGAATTGGAGAAGAGCATCATCAAGATTGTGAATGAGTGAGGGCTGGGAAATAGAGTGAAGAGTAGAGGATGAAGGGAAGCAAAGAAGGGAAATGGGGTTCGGAAGGAAAGGATGAAAGTTGGGAATAGAAAGAGAGCGAGAATACCTTAATCTTCTTGTCATTGTCAATAACATTTTTGCCTGTCGACACCGACATAACCAAAAAGATTGAGTTTTGTGTTTGTATTTGGTTGGTTTCTGTGAGAGACCAAAGTACGGTTTGCTACTCTTTTAGCTTCTGGGAACAAGGTAGAACTGACGCTGGGCATAAACAAAAACAATGGAAAGACAAAGATAGGTTCCGAGAAAAACTTTTTCATTATTTTAAGAAAGAAAAATAAAAAATAAAATAAAATCAGCTGTACAATAACTTATAAGAATTTTTATACTGTGAATACATCTTAATTAGCAGCTTAACTAAACTAGTATTTTAGTTTGTAAATTGTAAATATAAATATTAAATTTTATATAATTAAATTCAAAAGAATAATTATTTTTATATATGAATTATATTATAACTAAAATCAAAATTTAATGATAATATTTAAAAAAAAATGAAATTCAATTTTAAAATAAAAATTTAAGATATTGAATTGAAAGGAATAAATAAACAGCTAAAAGAATGAAATATAGATTAGGGTCTTCTCCATCAAACTCTCTCCAACCTTATCGTCCTCTCATATATTTAACTTATTACATTTATATTTTCCTTTGGGATTTTAACCTAATTTATTTTGGGAATACACTAGTCTTAAACTTTTATTTTACATTTCTTTATATATAACTAAATTATTATTTTATCTATTTATAAATCAGTTATAAAATAAATATTTATAATATATTTACTTGAAATATTTCATCTTAACTAATAGATAAAAATAATATTCTTATTATGACTTTAAATACATCTTTTACATATAGTAAAAGAAGTTTATTCGGTAAAATAGTTATAGTTAATTGTAACTATAAATTAGTTATTTTTGGGTTATCAATGGTATAATAATGGTATAATAGTAGTTGGTTATTTAGACTTACTTATATGTTTAAAAAAATATCTATACAATATCAGGTTTTTTTTTTTAAATTCCCGAACTCATTGAAACATTTAATAACAGAGGACGAATTTTGTCTAAAACAATATAATTCCTCTTGAAGTTCAACAATTCTCATCAAATCAATATGTGAGAATCATCTAAATCTTGGCATCCATCCTAAGTAGATCCAAGAAAGTACCAAATTATACATCTCTCTCATGCATCATTGCTTGAATAAAAATTGTTTGGCTTTTGAATGCTTGCATTGATGAAATTTTGTTTAGTCTTTGAGATTAAATCATGTTGCATTCGAAAGATTTGTAAGGATTGTTGTTAACGAAGAACAGATTACATTGAAATTGTTGTTTAAGACATGATTATTTCGAGGCATGTTGAAGAACGAATTACTCACCAGAACTCCAAAATAGTTTGATATTTGTTTTATGGTTTTAATAAGTTACGATTGTTGAGATCAACTTCATATTTTATATTTGATTTCACCATGTGTTCCCTTGTTACACTCTTCAAGTAGTAATGCATATCATCATAATTTATTGTCTTTTTTCTTGTACTTTTTAGAAAAAAATAAATATGCACAAAATTGATATAGTTTCAGATGTCTTCAACAGAAAACTGAGCATTCTTTTTATTTCTCTATTCCACAATAGGCTGAGCTTATACTTTATCAATACAATTAAAAGGAATTACATTTCTACAAAATTTATGAAAATAAGTATAACAAAGAGATAGAAAGAGAGAAAAATATAAGACAAGATATGTCAATAGAGATTAAAAAAAGTTAGTAATATAGAAAACTGTAATAAACCAGTATAACTCTGCCATCAATATGATGCAAATGTAACTATATATCTTCGGGTACTAAAATTTTCTTGTTTTCTTCCTAAACTCAACAAATTCCTCTATGTACATGCCCAAATTGCAGCAAATTAAGACGGACATAAATCTAAGATGGGAAAGAGAAAATGGACCAGAGTTTTGACATCCTCAGCGAAAAAGATTTAATTCTGATTAAGAATAGCCATTCCAAACGTTTTTAGAACATGAATGATCAAATGAAATGTAAAATAATAGTTAAAAGGCTATTCTAGAATAATTTAATGTAATAAAACCAAGAAAATAACCTTTTCGTGCTAATGAATTTTTAGTGTCATTGTCCATCGTTTCATCCACGAGGTTGCAGCCCCTCAATCAATCAGAAGAAAACAACCCTATTTAAATGTCATGCAACACAGCAACAACTTTGAAGCAGCCATTAAGCGAGAAAAGCTTTCAAATTTAGGAAGGGCTCAAATGAAAAGATAGTGTTTGATATACTGACCAGTCTAATGATTCACTATACATAAGAAATGCTTTCATTGGAAAGATGAAGGTCTCATTGGGCAGTAGTGCAATTTGCTACAGCTGGTTCTTGATATAAGTATATAAGGTGACATCGATATCAATATGCCATACAAATTGGAAGCCAGTATAACTTCAACTTGTTCAACCAGGCTTTACTCATGTCAGAAACGCAAAACATACTATGTAGCAAACATAAAAATGTTATGGAACAAAGATCAAGACTTCCACTAAGAAGACCACTGCATCCAACCAAGTACCAATGAGTTCACTAATCTATGCTCAGTGCAATTAGCATTTGTTCAACAATGACTAATAATGTATTCACTTCCAATATTTTCTATTCAAGAAATGTTGAACTTACAAATTTACAGCTTTAACGTTAGATACTCCATCAATAAGTACACAGCTGCAATGTTTACTAAATAATGGATGAGAGTAAGAGGGTTATTCTCCAAAAAAAAAAAAAATTGGTGCTATTCTCCAAACAAAATTGAATTTTCACCTAAATAATCTGTGAAATAAAGGCTTGCATTACAGACCAGTACAAGTTATTCAGGTCAAACTCTAATTCTAATTAGAAAACAACACTTAAAGAATAAGCTTCTTGTATCAGGAAAAACAACGGTTTCCTAAGTGTACAACAAAACCACAGAGCAGACACACAGTCTCCAAAGAATACTCAGTATTCAACAGACACTCTTAAGCTATTCTCACCAGCACCTTATTCTTTTTGCCAGCTGATAACAGGAGAACTTTCCCATCCACTATATCCGCAGCCTCAATTCTCCTACCTTCACTGTCCACTCTGCTATTATTTAAGTAAAGCCCCCCTTGCTTCAACAACCGCCGTGCCGCAGACTTACTCTCGAACAAACCAGAAGAAACCGAAAGATCCACCAATGATAGATTCAAAACCTGATCATAAGCCAAAGAACAAGATGGCACATCCTCTGCAATCCCCTCAATGGTTTTCCAGTCCAACTTTGTCTCAGACCCCGGCCTCAACGCCTCTGTGGCCTTAAGAGCCTCAGCCAAACCATCCTCCCCATGAACAAACCGCGTAACTTCCTCGGCCAGCCTCCGCTGAGCGGTGTTAGGCACATAGCCAGGCTTCACCATCTCCCCTTCCAAGGCAACTATCTCCTCAATGTCCAAAAAGGTAAGAATCCTCAAAAACCTAATCACATCAGCATCAGGAACACTAAAAAAATACTGGTAAAACTTATAAGGAGACAAAAAAGTTGGAGACAACCAAATGGCACCATCCTCAGACTTTCCAAACTTTGTGCCATCACTCTTCAAAAGAAGAGGGAATGTCAAGCCATAAGCACCTTCCACCTGTAATATCTTCCTAATCAACTCAGTCCCAGCAGTTATATTACCCCATTGGTCACTACCCCCAATCTGAACATTAATACCCTCATTCTGAAACAAGTGCAAGAAATCATATCCCTGCAGCAATTGATATGTGAACTCAGTGTAACTCATTCCTTGTTCTGATTCCAACCTCTTCTTCACACTCTCTTTAGCAATCATAGACCCCACCCTAGCAAACCTACCCACCCTTTTCAAAAAATCCAACAAACTAAACTCCTTCCACCAATCATAGTTATTCAGAATCACAACAGAGGAATCAGGACCCACCAAGTTCGGATTTTGAGCGCGACCCAAAATCCGTTCGATGGTGTTGGAGATACCCAATGTGTTCTTCTCCAAGGACTCGGCATCAAGTTCGGGCCTTTCGAGGGATTTTCCCGAGGGGTCGCCCACGCGCGCAGTGGCGCCACCGATCAACGCGACGGCGCGATGGCCGCAGCGGCGAAACCAGGAGAGCACAATGAGGCCGAGGAGGTTGCCGAGGTGTAGAGACTCCGCGGTGGGGTCAAAACCGCAGTAAACCTTGAGCGGTGAGGAGCAGGCGCCGCGGAGCGCTTCGCTAGTGATGGACTCGACCAGACCGCGTTCTTCGAGGATTTCGATGACGTTGTTGCGGCGAGGTTGTTGGAGGGCGCAGGTGGTTTTTGTGGTGCATTGGATAAGGAAGGGAGAAGAAGGGGGCTTGAAGGAACGGAAGAAGCGTTTGGTTGAATGGGTAAAGAGGAGTGATCTTGCTGGAACAGCAATGGAGGCCATTGGGTGTGTGACTCTTCCTTACTCTTTCAAGTTCGGGATGATGATGATGGATAGAAGGGTTGTGCTTGTGTCTCATTTACCATTTTTATTTATTAATAATTATAAAATTGACTAATATATACATTATTTTATTTTAAAAAATTAAACTTATTTTTTATCAAGAAAAAAATAATTCTTTTTGTTTTATATAATTTAACTTTTTATTTATTTATTTTAAACTCTATATGTAATGAATCTTTTTTCTTTATCGTGACATAATTAGAAAAATTACTAAATTTAATTCACATATTTTTCTAAAACATAAAAGTCAAGAATAATTAATTAATTTTAAATCACGATGTTAAAATCATGTCAATCTAATTCCAAATTTATAATAGAAAGAAAAAATTAATATCTGAATTGAATAACAATTTAATAACAAGTTGAAGTTGAGTGAGATTGAATTTAATATAAAAATATATAAATATTTAGTCTAATCTATTTTTTTTATTGAATTGTATAATAAATTTGTTAAAACTCAACCTAACAAAATATATATATATATATAGTATTAAAAAATATATTTATATTTAAAATTCTAAAAATATGAAAGTGAATTAAATTTTAAAAAATAAAATAATATATATATATATATATATATTTGTGAACCAAACAAGAAAATGGTAAAAAAAGGAATTTTAATTAAATATCTTGTTTAATTATGAGAAGGGTTATTTAATAAAAATAAAGAAAAAAGCCATTTTGTTCCAACATCAATCAAATTCTAGAATCATCATTCTAATGTATGCTAATATCAAAAGCAAAGAGAAAGTAAAATTTGCTCATTCTAAAAACAGAAATCTCCATACATGCTTTCAAATGATTAAAGTCCATTAACATCATATTATGAGAAGTAACATAAGAAGAATAAAGTTGTAAAATGTTCTAAAACCATACAAGATTATGTGTTAAACTTTATTCTTTAAGGTAAACGTGTTAAGAAATATTATCTAGAATACAATTTAAGTCTCCATAAGCAAAATATAAGTATTTTGCATGAACTCAATAAGTGTGAATCCTTTATCAATGTCTTTTATTTAGGATGGAGAGGTTAATTAATAGTCATTGTTAAAAACTCATTAATTTTCAAATTTTACCAATATGTTTTTTTTTTTTTTA
Source organism: Macrotyloma uniflorum (assembly GCA_016859785.1). Lineage (NCBI taxonomy): Eukaryota > Viridiplantae > Streptophyta > Magnoliopsida > Fabales > Fabaceae > Macrotyloma > Macrotyloma uniflorum. Next base: position 3,035,319 of record BDMB01000011.1, read on the forward strand.
CTTTAGATGTTTAAATATAATTTTAGTCAATGTAAACGTTTAAAATTACTTGTACATTCTTATTATAGAAAGAAATTGTTATAAAAAGAATTTGACAAAAATATTAAAAATAAGTGGTGGTCAACAACTACATAGGAAATCTATAACAAGAAATTGTACAAGTTTTAGAATGATTCCGGGTCAAGAAGAAACTCATTCAAATGTAACAAATTTGACCCTATTATCAAATAAATTAAGTAATGATGATCATATTCAAAGATCTCATACCACAAGCAGTCATAAAATCAAAAGGTGAAAACGATTTTTATATACTCTTTCGTTCGAAAATTTTCTGTTTAAGAAGATTTCTAGAAAAAAAATTATAAATTAAAATTAATTTATATGTAACTTAAAATATAATTTAAAAAAAATATATACATTTTTTTTCAAATATTAATTTATATATAAAATAATTTTAGGTTATACAGTTTTTTTTATAAGGAATTTTTATCACGCAGGATTTCTTAGAAGATGATATTCCAAACATACCGTTATTATTAAAATAATAAAAGCATTACTTTTCACACGTTTTATTTATTGCAAGTCAAAGCATAGGTTAGAAGAAAACAAGTTCCCCAAAATTCCACATTTATTTTAGCACCACCACTGCGCCTTTCAGCTCCTCCTATTCCAACGGTGGCCGGAAAGCCCATTTCAAGTGTGCTGTAAACTAATTCTTCTCCTTTTTGTCACTATCAACCGGGAATCATCTGCCATATAGCACTTCTCCTCTCAATCCCCTTATTTTGGTAAAACCCATGTTTCATAACTCTCTCAATTACTGGTTATTTTTTTTATATATTTTTGAGTTTGACACCTTATTTCATCCGTTTGTGCTTTCATTTTGACAAAAGGATGCATTTTTATCGAAAGTTGTGTTGAGTTTCTAGTTCTGCACTTCGAGCATATGCTGCTGCATTTGATTTGTGTTGGTTATTGTTACTCCTTGGTTGTTGCACTTTATGGATTTTTTAGTCTGGAAAATTTTTTGGTCTTACTTGGTTTGGTTCACTGTTGTATAATTGTTTGTTTTTCAGCTTGAAACTCAACTTTTGACGGGCTTTGTATATTCCTAATTGCAATGTGATTGTGGTCGAGCTCAAGTAAACTACACTGGTTATATGCCTTTCTTTCTTCCTCCTTTTTGATTGAGTTGAATTGAGCCTAACTTTGCGTATGTTGTGCTTTGTTGTTGCCGAGTATTACATAGCATGTTCCTTGCTTGAGTAAAAGAGGTTGGCTGTGTTGCCTAATCAATTGTTAACATAAAACTTCATTGAATTTTTGTGATGATAGATGACATAGGCAAGATAAAAAAAATGAATGTGTTATAGCACTTGCTATGGAAAATATGACGATCATGCCGGAGTTAATTTAGTCATGTGTTGGACAAGACCAAGATATGCCCCAAACAAGAAATGTTCAATTGATGGAGCCATGGATGATAATCCAATAATTAAAGGAAGAGGAAAAACAAGGAATACTATGAAGAGAAAGCATTAAAAAAGACAAATATCTAAATGGTCATTGTGCAATATTAGATTTTGAAAGAACATTAGGTTGTTGTTTTATCCATATCGTCAGCCTTACCAAGTGGGAAAAGGATTTTGTTAATGTTATTATTCAAATTGTGGTAAGTTCGACCTACTATGCTTTTAGCTTAACTTATCTAGCCTTTCAAGTTCTATTATTATCCAGTGATAGCAGATATTTGCTTCATTTGCACAAGAGTGCAATACTGTATGAGTAATAAATCTTATATTATAACTTTATTATATTGAGGTTCTCTGGATAAGGCTACATAGGAAATGCAATGTGTCATGAGTACCTTGTCGGCAATGTGTGAGACATGAAAATTCTGTTTATAGTGGAGGGATCTTCTCTTATGCCCTGAATTTTTCTTCTTTAAGTGGTATTAGATTCTTCTCATATCAGAATTTCAGTTTTCTAAAATCTTCTGTACAAATAAATTTATGAGTCAGAATTTTTAAGAGTAGGAAAATGCATTAAGAATTTTTTTTATGATCTCCAATATTTGTTAAACTGAATGGTCAATTTGACCAACACTACAATTTGTAATCTTTTAGAGAGGAAATCTTGTTCTTTGATAGTCTCATTTTCATTGAATTTCTTTCAAGTTTTCATTGGCTACTTTGACCCTATTTGTAAGGTTCTAATAGTTCCATACTGATTAATTTTAATCTCTCTAATATTATGAAAAATGTTCTTTCTAAATTGACATTTAATTGCATCAATTAGGTTATGTAAATTCCAGTAACAAATGGTTAGGTCTTCACACTATCAGTTATCTAATACAGTCCTATAGTGTTAAAGGCTTGTCAGTTTCTTATTATATCAGGTCTTATAGTTTCCTCAAATCCGATGCTGTCCTATATAATTTAATATCTGGAGCTATTGTACTGTTGTCCTTTTAGATTTACATATGTTAAAGATTCCAAATACCAATAATTGCAATAAATAGGTAGAACAATTAGTTAGTCAGTTAATTGAAGAGGATGGAAGTACCGAGATTTAACTTAAGTAGGATGGATAGAAGGGAGTGGCATTCTGTTTTGTATCAATTGGGAATTGAGCATTAGATCCGTCACAGAAAGGGGAAACCTTGGATGAGAGATCTTTCTCCTTGTCTTGTTCATTTTCAAAAGAGAAAGAAAGTCTTTTTTATTTTTATTTTTTTCATTTTTTTGTCTGGTTTTCCAACGGCATAAACTGAGCAATTTTTTTGTTAATAATGTAGGTGTTATGGAGATATCTTTGTTGAAGGTTCTATCTGATGCGATATCCTCATTTTTTCAATTATCTTTTTCTGAAAAAATGAAGTTAGAACCTGTATCAAAATATTACCAAAAGGCAGAGAAGATGCTTATGCAGTTGAAGCCTATTGTTGATACTACTGTTCTATCAGATATAGCTTCTAATGAAGTGCTTAGTAAATTATTCAAGGAACTTGGTCTGGCAGTTGATGAGTTGAGGGAGCTTATTCTGAACTGGCATCCATTATCTAGCAAATTTTACTTTGTAAGTTTCATCATGTCTCTATATTATAATAGGGTTTTCCCTCCATCCACTTTCCCACCCAAATTTTCCTCTCAAGACTATCACATCACAATTCTATACTACTATATTGATATTATTTTTATTTTACTAATATCTTGTAAAAAAAATATATTATAGTTGTATACGATAATTGTTGTCTACGTATATAATTTATGTTGTTTCAGTCAGTGCCTAATCAAAGCTTTGGTTTGTACTATATGTTCACCTAAGTTCTAGTTTTTATTGAGGTTAAGTTCATATCATTACCCTTGTACACCTTGGTTAGACAAGACGTGCAGAGGTTAGAAGCAAACAATTTGCTATTATATTTAACTTGGATTTCCATCTGATATGGAAGTATATTATGTACTAGTTGTTTTTTCAGGCCTGCTTATCACAGATGTTATTTGGCTTAATTCTTGTAAGTTAAGTATGTGCTGGTTCTCACTCTTTCCTCTTTCTTAATCTCTAGGTTAATCAAGTTGATCCCTTGATATCAACAATTCTGGCTTTGGGTCTCAGCATTTTACAACAGCTGAAGGATTCACCGCAATGTCTCCCTGATAATTTGGGAAATGAAACATCATCAACCATTAGAAAAGCTATCGTGGAACAACTGGGAGGTGTAGGACCAAGTTGGGAGGTCCTGGAAAATATTGCTGAGAACCTGGGTCTAAGGTCTAATCAAGAGGTCCTGATTGAGGCTGTAGCCCTTGAGAAGTTGAAGGAGAAGGCTGAACAAATTGAAAATACTCCAGAAGTTGAATATATTGATCAAATGATCTCAGTTGTAAATTGTATGCTTGAGCGTCTTGTTATGCTTAAGCAAGCTCAGAGCTCTATCCCAGTGTCAGTACCTGCTGATTTTTGCTGTCCTCTCTCTTTAGAATTGATGACAGATCCAGTCATTGTGGCATCAGGACAAACATATGAGCGGGCTTTCATCAAGAACTGGATTGACCTAGGTCTTACTGTTTGTCCAAAGACACGTCAGACTCTGGTTCACACCAATCTAATACCTAACTACACTGTAAAAGCATTAATTGCTAACTGGTGTGAAACACATGATGTGAAGCTTGCTGATCCCCTTAAGTCCAAAAGCTTAAATCAACCATCTCCCTTTGATGGGTCTATGGAGTCTGGTTTGACCAAGGATTCATCTGTTATAACTAGTGGTGAAACCCACCATGAACGGACATCAACATTGCAACCGTCTTCTACTCCAGGTGGTTCCTTAAACGGTATGGTTCAAGAGCCATATGTGGATCTTGAAAGAATATCACACACAGGCTCAGATGATAGATCTGCCAGCTCAGATGAAGGGAGTGTGGATTCAGTTGGTGAATCATTAACATCACCATCTAGAAATACCTTGAGCTCAGAACAATCTCAAACTGATGTTCGAACTACTTCCGATAACAACAATACTCCTTTGCTGACAACCATTTCGGTCCACAGTCAGGATGCTTCTGGGGAACTGAATTCAGGGCCAGATGCTGTTGCCTTGCCAACTTGGCTTAGAGAATCCGAGTTTTCACCCCAATTAGCAGTGCCAATGTCTCGCCAAACTATATGGCAACGGTCATCTGAGTGGCTTGTTCCTAGGGTAGTGTCTGCTCCTATTGAAACCAGAGCTGATCTTTCTGCTGCTGAAACCCAGGTTCAGAAATTAGTGGAGCAGTTAAAGAGTGATTCTCTTGATGCTCAAAGAGAGGCAACATCAGAACTCCGCCTTCTTGCTAAGCACAATATGGATAACCGAATTGTGATTTCAAATTGTGGAGCCATTAGCTTATTAGTTGATTTACTACAATCAACTGATACTAGGATCCAGGAAAATTCTGTTACAGCTCTCCTTAACTTATCAATCAATGATAACAACAAAGCTGCTATTGCAAATGCTGGTGCAATTGAACCTTTGATTCATGTCCTTAAGACAGGGAGTCCAGAAGCCAAGGAAAATTCAGCTGCCACTCTTTTCAGCCTCTCAGTTACTGAGGAAAACAAAATCAAGATAGGGAGGTCTGGGGCAATTAGACCACTGGTTGATTTGTTGGGGAACGGAACCCCTAGGGGGAAGAAAGATGCTGCCACTGCTTTGTTTAATTTGTCAATATTTCATGAAAACAAGGATCGGATTGTGCAAGCTGGTGCTGTGAAACACCTTGTAGAGTTAATGGACCCGTCAGCCGGAATGGTGGATAAGGCTGTGGCTGTTTTAGCAAATCTTGCTACAATACCAGAAGGGAAAGCAGCAATTGGTGATCAAGGTGGGATTCCTGTTTTGGTAGAGGTTATTGAGTTGGGTTCTACAAGAGGAAAGGAGAATGCCGCAGCGGCACTTCTACATCTATGCTCTGACAATCACAGATATTTAAACAGGGTGCTCCAAGAAGGAGCCGTGCCACCTTTAGTAGCATTGTCACAATCAGGCACCCCGAGGGCCAAAGAAAAGGTATGGGTTCTTTATGTTTTAATAATTTAGTTGCCCTATTTTATTTCTTTTGGAACAAAAAGAGGTGATGAATTTATTTTTCAATTCAGGCCCTTGCTCTCCTTAATCAATTTAGAAGCCAAAGACATGGTGGTGCTGGGAGAACTTGATCTTAATTTCGCAACCACTTGGGCCTTGCAAAGGTTTTGAATCAACTTACAAAATGTTAGATCTATACACAGCATTGTGCACATAATATGCGTAAAGGCCTTTTTTCTTTCTTGTTTACGCATGCTTGTAAAGGGGGGGGAGGTAATATGTATGTATGAAGGGGAGGAGGATTGATTGTGTCCTCATGTGAGACCTCTCTTTGATGTGAAAAAAGAATTGTGCATGCAAGTGTAACTTATGTTTCATAGACAAATTTCTGGGTTTTGTTACTGAGCTAAGGCAAAATGTTAGTGAACAAGTACTTGTATTTGGTTTGTTTGGTGATGTCTTAACTATCCCTTTCAATGAGATAGAGATCTGGATATGATAGTATACAACAAGCATTTGAAGATAAAATAGTTGATACTGGTGGACTTATTAGGCGTTGTATTTGGTTGTTTACCAAATTCATATTCATTGCGTCTATTACATTCCCTTGAGTTTTGGGTTCATCAAACATACAAATATTCACAATTTATTTTTTTATTTCGTGGAGGTGACAAAAAGAGTTGATTCTATGTGTCGGCTCACCCAACCTGTCACAAATGACAGATTGAGCTGGGTGGTTTCACTTTTGATATTTTATTTTCCATGGGATGATGTAAAGGCATTGAAGTATTAATATATGAAGAGTTTTGGCTGGGTTTTGAGTGTATTTTGAAGAAGGAAGATACGTTTTCTTAATAATAGTAAAGTTTTCCAATAAAAACATAAGAGAAATTTGAAATAAAATGAAATTCAAGAGAATTATAAAATTTCGATTTTAGAGCTTTTGATGCTTACTTATTTTTTCTTCAGCTAAATTTCAAATTGTTATATATATATATATATATATATATATATAAAACATTTCGTTAGTTTCTTCCCGATCTTCATTTTTACAAAAAATATTGTATTATTTTTTTTATCAAATATTAGTTTTAAGAGAGTTCAAACTATTCAAGTGCATATAATTTAACTAATATTGAATAAAAGAAACTTTTCCATATCAGAATATTAAGAGTTAAAGTCTTAACATCTTAATGATTTGTTATATATGTATACATAACATTAATTATGTATTATATATTTGTAATTGTTTTTATATTTATAGTATGAATTTTATTAATATATTTATTTTTGTTGAAAAAAAAAACATAATATTATTCGTTTATTTTCTTATAAACTATTAAAATTATTTACTTTATTCTCCAAAATAAGTTGTCCAGCTTAATGAAGTTGGATCATAAAGAAAACAATTATGTTTGAAAAAATAAGTTAGTCCAAAACATCACTTATTTGGGTCAATCCATTTTAGGAAAATAACGTAATTAAATTAACCAATCCAAATTTAAGGGTAGGCAACAATTGGTTTCAGACAGTTTTGAGTAAAAAATCTTAATCCATCGAAAACCGATCATTGAGTCAAGAGTGGATCATTGGATGAAGGTATGCTCTTTTTTTTTTTCTGTTCTCAAAACATTCTACGTGAAAAGATTAAAAAATGATAAAAAATTATTAAAATAAGATGATATTTAAATATAAAAGTCTTCAACAGTTGGTTGATATTTTTTGGAGTTTCAATTTTTCAATTCACGACCCTGAGCTACATAAATTGGATTTTCACCTATTATGATGACTAGTTTTTGTTTTGAATTGAGTTGGGTTAAATGCAGTCACATCTTATGTAAATGTTGTGATGGATTTGTTAAGATTTCCAAAAGCTACTATAATTAGGGTTTTCTACTTTGACTTAGGAAGGGATACTAAAACAGTAACAGACAAGTACAGTTTAGGATTTATGACTTCAAGAATAGGTTCTTGAAGGTAATAAATTCTACCCTTTTTATCATCACATATTCTTTTGTCATTGATTGTTAAAATCTTTTAAGCTAGGGTTTGATGAATTGGAATTAATTGGATTGTGATGTAATTGACTTCTACGCTTAATCTAAGCTTTTGTTTTCTAGTTTATTATTAGCAACCTTCATTAAATGTTTGAATGTAGTTAGTAATCTTTGACTATGAATTTGAAAAATATAATTTTGGACCATGCTTCTAATTGATTTAATTGCATTCTTCTTTAATATTGGGTCTATGACTATAGATATAATTCAACATGTTGGACCAGGCCTCATCAATCTTATGTACTCAAATAAAAAATAAATAAAAATTTTATCGGATATATATATATTAAAAGATTTTTTTTTAAATTCACGTTATCCTTAATGTGAATTTAAAAAGTAAATTTAAAAAATAATATTGCTTTAAATTTTAAAATAAAAATCAAAACATATTTAAGCTGTTTGGGATTTTTATTATTTCATGTTCTTTCCATTTACTCTCTTCCACTCTCCTTGTTATTTTTTTTTTAAAAACTAAGTAATGAAAACATTAAAAGCAATATTCCACTTCCATTATCACTTTTTCTGAAACATTACAATTGTTTGTATACATCCTTAGAGTGACATCACATGAAAAAATAATAATAAACATGCTTTAATTACAATTAATTCCTTACAATAATTGAGTACTAAAATTGAAATTGAACTTAACAACAAAACAATATTTGAAGGCACAAGAAAAAACCTTAAGATGAACTAACAAAACAACTCCCCCACTTTTGGGGTGTATATGTATGTAACACACAAAAACACAGTTTATAATTTATTTGTTGCGTCTCCTCTAATTGGGTCTTCTGCATTGCCTCCTTATTTGTCCATTTGACCCAGTTAAAGGTTTGATGTTTCCCATCTTAATCATTGCAGTGACAAAATCAGACTCAAAAGCCCTCTGATTGTTGCTGTAAGCTCTAACAAGTGAATCTGTGGATCCTCCATTGAAGAGAACTTGATCAGAATGAAGGAGACCCTTTTTGTTGATGAGGTTCTTGTAGTAGTTGTTGTCAAAATGGTTAGGAGTTTTGAAGTCTAGTGGTGCTACATTGTTGTCTTTTGGTGTCCCATTACTATTTCTTGGACAGTTCTTTCGCCTTGCCTCGGCAAATAAACTGTCAATGTTCTTGTCATTGTATATGCGATTTCCATAACTAGAACACCTTGCCTTACCAATTGTGTGTGCTCCTGAAACCACAGAAAAAAATATGAAATAAACTCTAGTTTCAGTAACATAATTTGTGACATGTAAGGAGTTTAACATTACACTAAAATATTGAAACATGGAAGCTATAGTTGCGAAGTTCTTCTGCATGTATCCATGCTGTGTTATGCAGTTGGTGCACTAATCAAATTGATTATTAACTTAATTAGTAGTTCTTTTACATTTGAAGTGCACAATATATATAATGCTTGTGAAGTGATAAGCATGTTATACAAATAACCAAAGACTCTTGAGCAAGAATAATGCCAACTGAAAATAATAGTAAATGGATGGTGTTTTTCCTTTTTAGCAGAAAACATTTAAATATTTACCAGTCAGTAATGCCGTATATATCTTTGCCAGTTAGTTAAACATGCTTTTCTTTTAAGTTGACTCTTCTATGTTCAGAAGTCACGTTGCTTTTAGTTTAGAGAAAGAGCATGACATGCATGAGTGTAGTTGTTTAAATGTCACATCAGGTCCACATATCCACCATATGTAATTATTAACTAAGGAGTAAGGAGATACTGTATTATACAATAAAATTTCTGTTTTCTTCACTTTCCTTTGTCACAATACTCATATATTAATTCACATTTTTCTCACTTTTTTTCTCTTATTATCAGTCTTGTAAAAATACTGTATGGATAAAGAAAATTTCTTCTGATGGAAACGCTTGGGATTGTATAAAGTGGTTTTGAAAGTCTCAACAATGATATTAGCAATAATACAGATTGTGTCACACAAAAAAGATAAAGAGAAAAGGACATATACCAGATAAGGCAACCATGTCCTTGGCAGAGAGACCTTGATCTTTAAAACTTGAGATAAGGGTGCTGAGGGTAGAAAATGGAGATGGGAGAACACCACTGCTTGCAAGTTGGAAGAATCCAGTCTTGGAATCCCTTCTACCAAGTTTAACCTTCCAAAATGGTCCTCCAAGCTGCATAATGAAATTTTATAAACCAAAAACCTAATAAATAAATGTTTAAGAACCCTAAATATCACACATTTCATTAATACTTATTATTTTTCTTTCCTATTCATTTCTTATCAATCATATCTTTTACTATACTTATGTTTTTTCTCTTCTCTCTCTCTCTCTCTCCAGGTGTTAAATAACCCTGAGTCTACTGATAATTTCTCACGTAAGTGATCTGTTTATCATGAGAAATGAAAAGAATAAATCAATCACAAATATAATCATGCATGACTAGTCAAAATTAAACAGAATTACTAGTAAAAAAGTGTTACAACTTTTCTTTTAATTTAAATTTAAATATGATTTGATTTCTAATAACAAATTAACACATATGTTGGTTTAGAACTCACAATAGTCACAGAATCACGAGCAGCAATGGCTACTATATCAGCACATGAGACTACTCCAGGGCAAACTGCCTCCACCTTAGACTTGATGGCATCAATGACTTCATAACCTCTCAAAGAATTATTGTTGGGAGGTGCAGTCTTCTCTGAGGAAGGGCCATCAAGTAGAACTGATCCATCGCAACCCTGTTTCCATTTAAGCAGCAACACACATACACTTAAGGAAGCCTTTCTAAACTACATATCATGCATGTTTAAAGAACAACAAACTGCAATATAAGGATGCTGTTTTATTATTTCGATTACATTTATTTAAACTATGGTGATATCAAATTTAAAGAATATCTGTCATTGACAATTTAGTTTGATAAAATTCTTGTAACTATTTATCTCTCAAAGAATCAACTCAACTCAATTTATCTCTCAGCGGATTATGCATGGAAAGGTTACAAAATATAACTTAATCCAATTCATTTTTACATATTAAAAGAGTTTACTTCAGTTCAATCCATTTTGAAATCCGTGCGTGTTGGTAAATATGCTACAACGTAAATTAAACAATCTAATTAGTGTGTTGTGTCAGATTAATGAAAAGGAAAAGTAGAAGGAAGAATAAATGGAATATGAACTCATCAGACAAACACTTTATTTTAGTAATAAATAAAGAAAATATTATATTACATGATGACTGTAATTGGACTAAGAATATTTAGATATACTTAATTTATTTTATCAGAGATTCGCACCTATGGCCTGTGGGCGGAAAAACCAAAAAACCTACCTATGTTTCAAAAAGAAGAAGTATACGTATTAACCATGAACACATTTGGATAAGAACATTTTTACTTCATTTTTTTATGCTTTGAAATGTGTCTGTTATTGGTGATGTCCCATCATCGAATATGACTTGTTGAAAGTGATAGAAACTTTAAAAGAAAGAAAAACAAATACGTATGATTGGTCAATAACGTAACACAAAAAAGAACACTGTATTGCACTGTTTAACACTTGTATTTTAGTATTACGATTATCACACACAAAGTCCATTACACTCTTCATGAAGGAATACGTACGTGAATGAATATATGAAATCTTAACTTGGAAAATCTTGTTGACACCCTAATGAAGTTTTGTTTCATTGATGCTAAAAGCTATTACTTGATCGACCTAATATATGAAGTATTATAGTATATATAATTAAGAAAAACTCAAGAACTTACATTGACAAAGCAATCATGAAAGAAGAGACGAAGGAGAGAACCTCCCATGCGAGGTTCTTTAGCCACAGCAGATTGAACCACGGATTTTACAGCATTGAAAACCTTGGGACATTTATTGGCATAGAAATTCTCAGAGAGTTGAGCTGAAGAACTTCCTATAAGAAAAAGCATGAACAAAACTATAGCAAAAAGGGTTGTTGATGAAGAAGAAGAAATTGCCATTTTAATTTGTCAAGTAAGGCTTAGAAGATGGATGGACTAGCTTAGAGATTATGCAAGGAAACTGGTACAATATATAGGAGAGGTGACACAGAGGATATGTGAGTTTTGAGATGGCAACTCACCTAATCATCAAGAACTTGACAAATTAGTGAATGGCACATAACATTTATGTCTAAGTCTGGAAAATGTGGATTGAATTGACCAGTTGAATCGAAAAGGATGAAATTTTTTAGTTAAAACCTTACTTTTTTTATTGTAATTTGGAAAGTTAAACACAATAAGATTCTGGTGAAATGAACTTGGTCGATGCATTTGTCCTTTGTTAGAACTATAGGGTCCTTATTTGTTTGGCTGTTGTTATTAAAGAATATTGCATAGGTTGACTATTCAAAAGTTGCAGAAGGTCCATATTATATTATATATAAATATAACAAATACATAACAAAGAGAAATGCTACTTGAATAAATATTGTGGTAGATGCTAATAATATATTATGCAATAAATTGATTAATGAGAAGTGATAAAAAAAATCTTAGTCAGTTAAGAGTATCTTGTAAGAGTTTTAGTTAAAATTTTAAATTTTAAATCTAAATCTTATATAAGATTTTTCAGATTTTATGAACCCTGACGTTAAGAATAAGAAATATATTTATTATAATAATTAAATTAATTTTTTAAATTGTAAAAGAAAAAAGAATTTAAGTAAATAAATTATAAAAGTATAAGTGTGTATGAAATTTCATTATTGAAGTACAACTTGTAAAAAGATATTAAAAGTAACACAGTATAAAGTAAGATAAGAGCTCATTAGAAAATTTGATAAGACTATATATGGTCTAATATTTATATGTACCCCTACATATTGACAAGTTGATGAAGATGCATGCAGGTTCAAGCAAAGAGAGCTAGAAAATTCGTCAAGTTTTACCCAATCAAAATTGCCTGCATTTAATTATAAGGATATAAAGTATTTACTTTTTTATCATCATCAATCATCATCGTTATATAATATTAATTAACTTTATCGAAACAACATAGAAACTGGTGGTGGAGCTTCAATCAAAATTTTAGGGCATAATAAGTTCATAGAAAAGATAATGGAACCTTCATGCTTCTTTGCTAGCTGTTATTTCAGTATACTAATACATCACCACACCACCTTCTACAACCTATTTGTATCTTTAGAATTAGAGCATAAGATTTCACATTTTTTAAATGTTATTATATTACACAAGAAGATTGATATGCTACTTTTCAATCAAATTTTACAACTCATAGCTAGAGATTAGATAAAACAATAACGTAAAGTCTTCGCTCTCTATACAATTATTACATCAATATGCAGATTTTTTTCTTCTTCTTCATATGATTCACCCTGAAAACATTTTTTGGTACACCATACTATGATACTACTTTCTTTTACAGGATTCTCATACATGTTTCCTAAGAGAAAATACCCTAATCATCGTATAGAAAATTAAAATGATACGAATGTTACTTAAAATTTTTAACATGATTGAATCTGTGACTGATATCTTTTAAGACAGACTCATACTTCAGTTATACGCATGGAAGTGCTATAATTATAAGAGAAACCACCTTGTTATAAATTCCACAATCCTCCTAATCAAGCTACCATCAAGTTCTGATGCATTTCTAAAAGATGTTTCTTCTCCTTCTGGATTGATTTGGAAAAACTTCAACAACTTTATAAGGAGATTAATTTGCAAATAATATTAACAACACTTAACCTAGAAACTACTAGCCAGGATTAAAGTAATACTGATATATATATATACACTGATATATACACACACACTTAACATAGAAACTACTATCCAGAATTAAAGTAATACTAATATATATATATAATCATTGTCATCCGAAAGTTACAGGCAAAGTGGCTTATATCTTCATTCTTTCTTTATCTACCGCAGAAGAGTCATCCTTAGCAGACAACTTTTTTTAACATTATTTTCTTAATTTTCCAATGATTCCTGTTTGGTATGGTATCTCTATTTCCTTCTGTCGGCTCTATTTTATTATATTCTCAGCTTTTAGACTTTTCTCCTCCCTCACAGTGTGATGTTAATCATGTATGTTCTTGTGATCTTCTATTTTTAATCTACACATAATAACACGTGTGTAATCTCGTATTCATGCTTCTTTGGTCCTTGTGTTGTATGATATGAGTGCACAAATGGAACAAAACGTTGTATAATAAAACCAAAAATTAGACTTTCATGTTAACCGAAAGTTTATGAGTTAGAAGTCACTTTATATGAAACAATATTATTTTGATAAAATCAACATAGGAAGACAAAAAATTGTAAATAATTTGGACGACATAATTTTTATTGACCCTGTTTTAGCGACATAATTTGTTATAAATTTATGCATTGTAAAAATGCCAGTATTAGTTTCATTCTTTTCACCTTTTCTTTGTCAAAGTTTCAAAATCAATAAAGGCTAGCTCCAACCCTCTCCAAAGGATATATTATAAAGTTAAAACTAAAAAATGATCTATATTTGGTTTCTGACAAACTTCAGGTAAAATTTAGAACACAACATTACCTTATGGTACTGACATAAACATGTCAAATGATTGGATGTCGGCTGAAACAGCAGCCAGCTTAGTCCAAAAGTTGAAGTTTTTTATCAAGAAAAGTGGATGTGTTTGTTTAGTGAAAATCAGATTTAGTAATTAATTAACTGTTATATCTAGGATGTGTTTTGTTTTTCCTTTTCAATGACATATTCCAAAGCAAAAAAAACATAAGAAAAATATAGGATGGTAAGAAACTGGAGAATAAAAGGTAGTGCAGATTTTTCATTAAAAGTTTTCTATTGCTTCTTTTTTCTCTTTTCTGTTGTGTGTGAGAGAATTTTGAGTGAGGAAAAATCTACTAAAATCTATAATTAGCTTCAATGGGTATTATAATTTTTTTGAACCTCTTTTTATGTTAAAGATAACAGTGGATAAAATTAAAAAAAAAAATACAAGATTATATATTATATAATTTTAATATTCAAATACTAGATATATTCATCATACTTAACCAAATTATATTAAATTTAACGGAAAATTATCTTGATCAAAGTTAATTGCAGAATAGTTGATGCCTATCTTATACTATTGGGTTTTTGTTTTTGTCTTTTGCAGAGTGAGGATGGCTTAGGATCCTAGTCTAATCCTATATATGAATGTTGATCATATCTTTATAATTAAATAAAATATGAATTTGTGGAGTTTATTATTTTCTAATGCCAATTATGAGTTAGTTAAAAGGTTGTCAGCCAAAGCCCAAAAATTTGACTGAAATTAAACTCTAATTTAACCATTCTTTTCACTTACTTAATCCTAATTTATCGTTCTAATTACATTTTCCATTTTATCTCATATAGTTAATTTAGTTCAACTAGAAACCATTAAAATTATCTCATATTGTTAATTTAGTTAATACTGTGATACTTTAGATACATAGTTCCTCTCTTTGAATCTCCTGTGAATGGCAACTGTGTTAAACAGAACAAGACGTGAACTTAGAGAAAATTAAGAAAGGAATGGCTGCCAAAGTTACGACTTTTAGGACTAGTTATAAGGGTATAATAATGCTAAAATTTACATGGGATTTGAAAAGGACAAGTTGGTAAAGTTGGTAAAGTTGAAGTCAAATAGTACATCACCAACCAATGATGAACAAGATGAAAAATCGCTTCAAAAAAAAAAAGATGAAAGTGAAAAAATATAGAAAAATGATGATGATTATACTGTCATAGGAATAGTTATGGCTATTAGGGACGTAAAAGATTTTCAAAGGGTCAGAAACATCTTTATTCAAGGACGATAATTAACTTCTTTGCCAAAAGAGGCTGCTTCAATCACACACCAACCAACATTTGCTTTTCTTTCTTGATCAACACAAACTTAAACTTCAATTTATCAATAAAAAGGAAAATATTTTATAAGCACTCTAAAATTGGACATTATTCGGTATTAAAATGTTGCACTCAATATTACTAAACATAACATTTTGTCGTTGAGTAAAGTAAAATTTGTACTTAATTATTATATCTAATTTCACTTTATCTACAAGATATTTATATTAAGTTAATATATCTATTTTGATTTTATCTGCAATTGATTCTATAAATACCTACTGAATCAAATAAATTTATTAAAATAAAAAATAAAAAATAAAAATGAGAGAGATGCATGTCGAATCAAACAAATTTACTAGAATAAAAGATAAAGATGAGATATATGCTCTCATACTATGACAAAAATGAATTTTAAACCTAATTCATCCTTATAAAATCAATTTATAAAATAAAATTTATAATCAATTAGTATATTCTAATTTAGTGTTAAGTGATATGAAATTTTTAATCATATTCGTTAAACGCAAATACATTACATTAAATATATTGTAAATGTCATATAAGTGTTTAGATATCATGAATGTTTATAAATTATCTTTGATTATAGAAAAATAGTGATATATATATATATATATGACTAAAATATGTAATGTTTATTTATAAACTCATCATAAATTCTTATCTTGGTTTTGGAGTCTAAGCTTTTAAAATTCGTCATATTCGGGCGTCGCATGCTAGATAGATGCATATTCTTTTCACTGAAGCTCACGAAAAGAGAAAGGTGTGGAAGAGAAGCAATTGGTTGCTATCACTTCGTTATAAAAGTCCTTTTCTGATTTTCAAAACTCAACACACATTACTTGCTTATGCACTTAATTTCAAATAGCAATATGACAGATTATAATGATTTGAACCACTGATATATCTGCTGCTCTAAGTCATTTTGGGACCAAAAACTAAGTCATTTTCATATTTCTCATTTTTCTTAGAAAAAAGAGAGGAAAAGAACAAACAGAATGTCTATATCTCCATAATTGATGTACACAACAAACTTCACTGTAATGTTATTTGAAAATTGATTTGAACAATTTTGCTGAACAATTCCAATAAAGTAGGTATACAACTTGACCACTTCCACTCTACCAAGTACCAACTCCTACATTACCATTTTCTCTATTAAAATACATATAGGGTTGAGCCAAGACTGATGAAAAAAATCAAGAGGGAGCTACAGTTTTAGACCTGGGTTAGGGTTGATGAGAATTCAAAATGAAGACCTTGGACATTATCTTTAAACTTGGAAGGTGGAAATACTTGTTAATTTAGCAGGTATAAGGTTATCTTATCTTAGCAGATATTATAGTAAGAGCATGTTTAGATTAAGGAATGTAAACTTTGTAAAATATAACTCATGTCTTGTCTTCTGTTCCATAAATTGAGTTTTCAAGTAAAATTTTAATCTGCAAATTTATTTATGAGGGTAACCAAACGTATTACCAAATTTATTTATGTATGAAGTCTAAAGATAATTTTGGTTCCTAAATAAATGGTAAATCAATGATAACTTAGTTTTTGAAAGAATGAAAATTTTGTTTAGAACTTGAATGTGTAAAATGTGCAATAACTATGTCTTGTTTTAGAATCTAACAATAAATTGATCTCTAAAATTTACAATTTAATGTAATCCTAAAATTACAATTTAGAGTTAAATTAGTCTTTATATATTACCGATTAATAACAGAATGGTCAAACCAAACTTAATAATAAAATTTAATTATTGAACTTTTAATATATTTATAAACTAAATAATAAATTTTATAGTTACGATTAAAAAAAAAAAAAACGTGACGAAGCAATTTCCAATGAACCCAACGTGATTCCCGACGAAGATTTAATGGGCAAAATGAAAAACTAAGGCCTTTGCTATTTGCACCTGTTTTCAATTTGTAATATTACATTAAAAAATGAAAGGAAGTAGACTAAGATTGAGAGAAAGTTGAACCCTCCTCAATTTGAGAGAACAAAATTACATTTAATTTATAATAGTAATAATAATAATAATTAATTTTTTATTTTAATTTTTTTAAGTAAATATGATGTTAATTTCTCAAAATTTAAAAAATATTTTAATCAATTAAATTTTAAAAGTATGATTTTAGCCTTTAAATTTTATTGTTCAAAATTGAAAACAATTTTGAAATATAATTACTCAAAAAAATTCTCAGGCAAAAATATAATTAAACCTAAATAAACAACAATAATAATGAAATAATATTAATAACATAAATAATAGTAACAATAATGTTTTCAAGCTAAAAATATTAATTTTTATTCTGTCTTCTCTTCCTGGTTACGTTTTTTTTAAGCAAACAACGAAGAATGTTGCGTTGTAAAATTTACTGGGTAAGATCTTGCCGCGAAACCAGAGGCAGAGGGGCTCCTTCAGTTGTTTAGAATCGAATGAATGAAAAAGGGTCCGTAGGAATGGACGCAGAGCCAAAAGGGTTAGAGGCTTCACTGCACCATTTGCTCGAAGTCCACCATCACAAATCTCTGGTCCTTGCCCACCACACGGGTATCTCTTTTCCCCCCTTCTCATCCTTCCTTCAAAATCCAATCTTGTTTCGCTAACACTAACTCTCTTCATCTGGGTGTGCAGAGAAAGCCAAGAAGGAGGCCATCAGGAAAACCGAGCGCGTTTCTGATCTGTTAGTGGAAGCAGTGAATGGCGGGGTGCAAGACTCCTTCA
Organism: Macrotyloma uniflorum; assembly: GCA_016859785.1. Classification (NCBI taxonomy): domain Eukaryota; kingdom Viridiplantae; phylum Streptophyta; class Magnoliopsida; order Fabales; family Fabaceae; genus Macrotyloma; species Macrotyloma uniflorum. The sequence continues at coordinate 3,053,540 of BDMB01000011.1, forward strand.
TCAACCAGAAGAGAATTGAGCTCGAAATTCGAACCCTTGCTGCGACCATCGCAAGGTTCATGAAGCAAACTGATCAGTGGCTCGCTGCCACTCATGCACTCAACACTGCTCTCAAGGTACCACTCCTCACTTTCTGTCATTCATCGTTTTTAATATCGATCAATGTGTTGCTTTTGCTGAAATTAGAGACGGGAATTTTATAAATTTGTTGTTTTCATTGTTATTTGTAATCAAGATTTTAAATTGATGTTAATGCGATAAGTAGGGTCTTAGAATCTCTAAAGACCTTGACAAAGCCGTTGTAGACAGTGTTTTAAAACCTTTTTTTTGTAATACTTGTTATTGTTGTTTTTTGCATTGGACACAGCTCTGGCTAATTTATGTGTATTAGAATTAGAAGGGACATGTAAGAAAACAACAACTTGGTTGTGATTATTGATGTGTTTTAGACAGTTCTATTTGTAAATGATTATTGTCGTTGTTGTTATCATCGCCATCTAATTACGGATGGAGCGTACAAGTTTAGGGGTGTTTTTGACATGCCTGCCCTTGAATTTATTGGGTAAGGTTTTAAATTACAGTAGTTGCAGTTTCATCACAATCCTTGATATTCCAGAAAATCGCCGACAGTGACTAATGCGTCACAATGTTGATGTGAAGACCACAAAACCCTTGGTGTGCAATTGCGGTTGCTGACCGTTTTCTAAACAACCTTTGTTATTGAGTTTGTAATTGGGCTGGTAAATAAATTAAGCAGACCTAGAATGTAATGTTTCTTCTTGCCAGATATTCATTTGCTTTAGATAGATGGCTCCATTTTTGAGTTTCTCTTTTGGCACTTTTTGACTTATGAAAAACTTTAGAGTTTTGGTTCTACTTCTACGGTTAGGGATATCCCAATAATTAAGATAGCTGTAATTTCAAGTTTTAGTGCGGGAGTTTAATTCCGGGTGTAGGCATCCATCAAGTTTAGAGTAACCATGGGATGGATAAATGGTTTAGTACCTAGAATCCCTTTTTATTTTGAGATACTCCTTATGCAAAATTTTATAATGGAGTATAAAGAGGGAATTGGCGGAGAGGATTAATCTTTAGTTTCTTCTCATTAAATCTGGCATATATTCTATATATTGTATATTTTTCTTTGGAGTGTAATGGTAATTGTTAAAGATAAGCCATCTAAAGGATGATATATGCTTAACTTATTATTTAATATTTTACTTTTATAAAGTGTGGTTAACTTGTCATGAACTTTCATCTGAATTCATAGGAAATTGGAGACTTTGAGAACTGGATGAAGGTCATGGAATATGATTGTAAAAGTATCACCACAGCTATACAGAATATTCACCAAGAATGATATTACTGCAAGTTTTAATGCATGTCACCATGAAATTCTAAATATCTAATCCCTTTTCATTCATTTTTCTATTCTAAGCTTAGTACCAAATTTCATGTATTAGTTTTAGGTAACCATTTGACTTTCTTTTCATTGTAATAACTGGCCTGAAGAAGGAATAATGGATTATTACCCTTATTCTTAATTAGTTATGCGAAGCTATTGTCAACCTTTATGAATGTTCAATTTTGAAGTTTTCTTCTCTAATTAATCACAATAAAGTTTGAGTATAGAAAGGATTAAAACAAGAAATAATGATGCTTTGTCTTTGTGCTCTTATCATAGAACCTGGTGTATTTGGATACAATAGATAGATAGAGCACAATTCTTGAAATTTTAGCAATAATTATCTTCCTTTAGCATTTTTATTGGGGCTTTTGCCCGTGGGTTATTTTTTGGAAAATTATATCCGTAGATTTTCTAATGGTGTGTTTAAGTCATAATTGCAAAGGGATTTGAGGTATGTATTCACTCTTTCCCCTGCCCCTCCTCCTTTCTGTTTTCTTGTAGCATTTGAATCAAGGTTGTCAAATTTAAAAATCTATGCATACTCATGGAGTGTCAATAGGCTCTACTAATAGACTCACATAAACTCACAAGTGTTTACCTGATATAAAATAATTCCAAGAAACCAGGTGGGAAATATTACTTCAGCTACTGATTTATGAAAATATTATGTACAGTCATTTAATGAACTAAACTTGCTGACAAAATTCCAAATTCTCAACATTCCAAACATGTAAATATGAAGGCAATCAACTAAACAGAATCGCCATGCTAATAATTTAACCAATGATTGAGCGATTTGCAGAATAGAACACATAAATCACAAGTGATATAACAGTCTGCAGATAACATTGATAACATAGCAGATTAGAAAAAAATTATTTGAATTTGTCTCTGGGTTCAATTGCCACTGTCTAGTTTGCCATGAATTGCTGGTTTTGCAGAATAATGTTGTATGTTGAATGCTGGATCACAAATGTGCTGCTTTGTTGGGTCAGAGCTTGCTGAGCTATGAATTTGCAGCTATGATTGTACAACAAACTTGCTGGGTCACTAACAATAAGCAGAACAGTGCTTTGAAAGAGACAACCAAAGCATGATCGTTTTTTACTGTTTGGAAGCAGATATTGATTCAAAAAACAGTCTAATTAATTCAGTTGTGGACTTAAAATTCAGTGAGTTCGATAGAGATCGAATAAGTTTACTTGATTCTACTGACAAATGCATTTGAGAGTTAGTCAACTTTATTTTTCTACCTAGAATCGCAAATTGGAAGGTTGTCTGGTTAGTCTGACAACCTCGGTGGACACTTCCATATGATATCATCCTGCTTTGGTGCACACCTTTTGTAGAAGATAAATCTGATGAATAATCGCTGTCCAAAAAAATCAATTCCCTTGTTTTTGGAATGGCTGTTAACCTTAAAAAATTAGCCAGTGATTGTTATGTGGAAGAAAGAACGAGAGAACCAAATAAGATGATTTTCAAGAAAAGGAGTTAAAACTGTCCACCTGAAGTCATCTGATGATATACTAGTAGTTCTTGACTGGATTTAAATATCTCACAAAAAGGGTTCACAGTTTGTTTCCAACTATGACATAGTAAATATTCTAAGTGATATTTTAATGATGAAAATTTTCCTGTACAGTATAATGAGAATATAATCTTATGTAAAATATGCTTTTACACAATTTAGACATTCATAAATATTAATTCAATGATTGTTATTTACGTTTATTTTAAATACAATATTATCCTAAAAAACATGAGATGAAGAAATATCAAATAATTTTTGAATTTTGTAAATTTTGTAGATTCAATTTAGTTTACAAGAATTTCAAATTTAATGATTGAATTAATAAGTTTCCTTGTGATAAAATGTTGTCCAAAGTATTGTTTACTAAATTTGACATAATGAAAGTATTTTGTTAAAATGTTATTGTCCCCACCTGCCCTGTATGTATCTAATTCCAGTAGCTGATTAGTCTTTGGTAGCTGCTATCTTTGCTTCTTGGTGATGAGCAAGAACAATAATAAATCTTTTATTTTCACCCTTTTCTCTGTGCCACCCTCCATTATAAAGGGTCCCATCTGCTTATCTAATACATAATGATGGGGATGCTAACTTATTATTAATATTTTACCTATTATATTATTTTCCTTTATATTGAACAAAATGCAAAACAAATAAATAAAAATTGGTGAGCTTGTTTATTTATTTATTTAAAAAAAAATATAGGTTTTTTAGAACTCAATGATGCTGTCGGTTGAATAATTTAACGACTCCATTGACTGGAATATGGGTCCTTGTCGTTGTTCTCGTAGTTTATCACTTTTAGTCTTTTCATACTGCCCAAGAAATCAAATGCTTTTGTCCAACAACTTTTGGGAATATTAGCTGTTCCCTTCGTAATTTCTAAACAAAAATATTTAATATATGCTTTATGTACCCATGCTAATCTAATCTTATCTTTTTTTCACTTATCACCTACGTAAGTTAGTGCTTCAAATTCCTGCAAAACTTATCTATAATGGCGAAGATGATTGATTCCTGTGATCACGGGGTTAAATTAAAGGCATAGTCGTTCATGCACACCAAATTCAGAACTCAAAACAATAGAATTTCAAAGATTATTGAAACAAATGTTTTAGCATTTTTTTTTCTCTTAATATTGAAATTCAATCTAAATTTAAAGCTAAATCATCATGATGGAAAACTTAACTGTGTAAAATAAAATCATTTTATTGAATATTAAATTTGTAAACGTTGACTTAAACTCTTGCTTAGTTTATATCAAACTATTTTATGTCAGAAGGTGGAGGAATGACAATAACTAGATACCAGCGAAGTTGATTGAGTTGAAATCTTAGCTGGAATGGTTCATTGTTAAATGAACCACACACAACATGAAAAGAGAAAACATAACAAAAAGAAGGATGAAAAATTCGAACACAAATACTACAAAAATATGTGCAGATGACACACGAAACATGATAATCACATACATATAGACAAATCAAAATATTAGTTAATGATTATGCTATGAGAATGCATATCAACTTAGTGCTCGTGCTTGAGACAAGCATGATTTCATGGAGTTAATAGCTTGATACTTGAACCAATTCAATATACTTTTAGGTCTAAAATAAATTGAGTTAAGACTTCTCTTAGACTAATAATTTTTTTTTTATAAATATATAATTACAATATTTTATTAAAACAATCATAATTACGCAAAATTTATCTTTCAAATTCTTTAGGGATGTAAGATAATTATTAAATTATTACGATAGATAAATAAAAGCATTTTAAATTTTTTATGTTGTGACATAATTATATGTAAAAAATGAAATTCTAAATTACTAAAATATATAGGAAACAATTTTGGCTGAATGATAGAAAAAAATTATCTATATGATTGTATATCAACTAACTAGAGACTATTTCAACTTAACAGTAGTTTCAAATTCAAATAACAAGCATGACTAAATAGATAGTTAGGGAAAGTATTGTTGTATATAAGACTCAAGCTGTATAAAAGCTGTATAAAAACTGATAAATTGTATAGTAAATATTTTTTAAATAAAATTAATAATTATTTTTAAGTAGTTTTACACAAAGAAGAAAAAAAGAAAGTTGTATTGATTAGAAATATAATTAAATTATAATATATAAATAAAAATCTCACTTTATAAATATAAGATTAAACAAGATTACTGTTTTATAATAAGATATATTGAAAATTCATTATAAGTTGCAGGTGATGGCCGTCTACTGTATTTGAATCACTGGTTTTGATGTTTGAAGGGAATATATTGGCTATGGAGTTCTTTTTCCTTCTGATGTTGCAGTGGAAATAGTTAAGCCAACTTTGGTCAAAGAGACACAAAAGGGTTGGCATATATATATAATATTGAGCTAAAATACAATAATGGTGTTAATAATAAAAGTTATTAAACTAAAGAATAATAGTGAGACTAAATGACTTGTGGTACCTTGTACCTTCTTCCCTCTATATAAGTGCTGTGTTTTGTAGCAATGTTTTAAACCAGAAGAGCAATATTACTCATAGCTTGAGAACATGGCTTCTCATCACCATATCCAATCAATGGTTGTGTTTGTGGTGATTGGTATGATGACACTAATCATCACTACCAATGCAAGCCTCTCTCCCCATTTCTATGATAAAGTTTGCCCTCAGGCATTGCCTGTCATAAGGTCAGTGGTTCAACGAGCAATTAACCGGGAACCACGCGTCGGAGCATCTCTTCTGCGCTTGCATTTCCATGACTGCTTTGTAAATGTAAGTTACTGCTACTGCTACTGCTACTGTTATATACTGTTATATGCTCCTATGAAACAACAAAAAATATCTTAGCTTTTAACCTTTCAATAATTGCACTAGCTCAACATGCATAAAATACACTTTAACATGATTTAATACGTAATTTTATTCCTTAAACATGTGGTGTAAGTTTGACCTTATTTCTGCATACAAAATAATTGTTAAAAAATATCAACTCCTTAAATAGATTTTAAATTAAATTGCATTAATAGTTTCTGAGATTTTTTTTTTTCAATTACACTTATATACATTTTTTTTATGATGACCTTTCTTATAAGGGTACAAGTATTTCAAAAAGTTAGTCTTTAATTTATGAATATATATATATATATATATATATATATTAAGAACAAGTAAAATCTCTCCATTAAGGTGTTCTAAGAATGCGGATGTGTTTAGACACAAGTAGGGATCATTGCATTATAAATTATGATTGATGTAATCTTTAAAATAATTATTATGAAATTAATAAAATTTTCATGCATGATATAGCATATGATTAAATAATAATATAAAATATGTGTTTTACAGTGTCAATACATAGTTTTTTTTTTAATCTTTTAATATGTCTCCACAAGCCATCTTATTCAAATTTAATGAGTTTTTTTTTTTTTTTTCTATTGTGATTTTTTAATACTATTTTCTTACACTTATTTTATAATTCTGTTTTTCTTATCATATCACCTTTAAGATTCTCATTCTTCCCTTTTAAAATGTTTAAATCACTGAAATTTTCTTTTTCAAAATTTTCAAAGGTGATTGCATGCTACATTGAAAGAAACTTGCTAACAAATTGGACGTACTAATTTTTTCATATATTTTACTCTTTCCTTTTTTTTTTTTTGAATTATTGTTCTTATAACCACTTTCTATCTTATCATCTACTTACCATAACAGTGGACCACCAAGCAATAATTAATTGAACTCTATTATTTTATATGCAAGACAAACAGACAAAAATCATGTTCGATATGAAACTATATAGTAATTTTAAATTGTATGAAAAATAATGCACACCTAACTAATGGCTGCTAGCTTCCATTAAAACCTTTTATATTTTGATTGATGTTCAATGAGAGGCTGAAGCTTAGGTAAAGACTTTTTAAGCCCTGTGAGCTGTAAAATGGTTTATAACAGATGATAAAATGGTAGAATAATTAAGTTGGACCATGTTACTAAAAAAATATTCCAAAGAACAAAGATAATATTAATCACCATGTTACTTCTATTATAGTACTATGGTTTAATTTACTGAAATAATATGAATGCATTCGAAACAACAGGGTTGTGATGGATCAGTTTTGCTAGATGACACTAAAAACTTCATTGGCGAGAAGACAGCATTGCCAAATAATAATTCAATCAGAGGTTTTTCGGTGGTTGATGAAATCAAAGCAGCGGTGGACAAGGCCTGCAAACGCCCTGTGGTGTCATGTGCAGATATCTTAGCCATAGCAGCTCGTGATTCAGTAGCCATTGTAAGTGTTACACAAACCTTTTCATTCTCATGTGGAAATACCATGAGACAAATTCATATTCTAACAAAGCAAACTTAACTATTACTCTCAATGAACAATGGAATAATATTAAACTAAACTATGCTCAGCCATTGCAAGTCCTCAAGAAAGTATAATGTATCATACTATCAGAAGGCAATATTAATAGTGTATATTATTTTCCTACTACAGTTGAATAGTTAATATTATAATATATTATATCCATGATTTGAGATGGTATCCAGTCAAATGATTTGGCCCAAATATGTTTGATAAAGTATAGAGTTTGAGTTTTTAAATCATGAGTTTGAATTAAATTCAATCTTTTTAAACTTGATATAGTTATGGTCTGATATGAATTTTATCCAAAAAGAACTCGTAAAAACATGAAGAAGATCATTTTTCACGAGTTATAAGTCTCGTTTTACAAACTCAAATTGGATTTGAGCTTCTTTATTTTGGTCTTTGATTATGTGTACATATATAGTAGTCTTTAAATTTTCATTAAACTTTAACAAGCTTAAATTACTAATTTTTAGAGCAAAACTTATTATATACAGTTGTTTTAGTACTTTTTGGTGTTGTTTTTCAATAATAATTGAAGTTTCATCTGTCAGAAGGTTTGTATTACGAAGATGGAACTCCAGTTTTTAATGGATAACAATAAGAAAACCAGCATTAGAAAATTGAAGTTTTATCCCTTTTATTCTTATTGTGTTGTTTTTTGAAAATGTAACATGCTTCTTTTGATTGTTAATAGTATGGGGGTCAACACTTTTGGTACCAAGTGTTGTTGGGCAGAAGAGATGCAAGGACTGCAAGCAGGGCTGATGCAAATGCCAATCTTCCTCCTCCAACCTTCAGCTTCTCTCAGCTTGTTTCCAACTTCAAATCTCATGGATTGAACGTTAGGGACCTTGTGGCCCTCTCTGGAGGCCACACCATTGGCTTTGCAAGGTGCACTACCTTCAGAAACAGAATCTACAACGAATCCAACATAGACCCCCGGTTTGCAGCATCTTTGAGGAATATATGTCCTCGAAATGGAGGAGACAACAACTTAGAAAAATTGGATGTTACTCCTGCAAGAGTTGACACCACATACTTCACAGATTTGCTGCAGAAAAAGGGTCTCCTCCATTCTGATCAAGAACTCTTCAAGGGACAAGGCAGTGAAAGTGACAAGTTGGTCCAGCTATACAGTAGAAGCCCTTTAGCTTTTGCTAGAGACTTCAAAGATTCAATCATCAAAATGGGTAACTTGAAGCCTCTTACTGGGAGTCAGGGAGAGATCAGATGCCATTGCAGAAGGGTCAATTAGAATCACAAATTACAAGGTCTGGATTACATAATGGTATGCAGTGAAAAGAATAAGAAATTGTATTATATTGTATTATATTATATGCTTAGTCATGTCAATTTTAGACGTGACTGTGTATTGTTCAAGAAGACTTGTTACATGTTGTATGTTTTGTTTTAAGCAACTTCAAATCATGAATAGTTGAACTCAAATGGTAATCTAAAACCTGAGACGTGTAACACTAAATTGTATGTTATGCATTTCAAATCAATACTTCTTACTTATCTGTTTAAAAGGACTTCACAGATATATATAAATAATTGAAGGTAGATAAAATCAAATAATATAGGACATAAATCTTGTCAAATAGTCTTAAAAAAATACAATTATTGTGCCTTTTCAAATAGTAAGTGCTTAACAATTTATGGTCATGTGCAAACCTTGCCCAGATAATATCTTGTCAACTTAGAGTTAGTATGCACAAACAATTGAATAGAAAGAGTTATGAATAGAATGGAGTAATAATGCTCCAAATTTTAAACTATCCAATTCAACATATAATTTACTATGAAGCAGAGTCTGACATGAATTCCACTTCAGATTTTCATTAGAACTGTTGGATAATGAACAAACTCCCTTTTTGTCTTTAGAATTTCTGAGCAGCAGATAAGTATTTGAAGCTCAATATGATTACTACAAGGCCCAAATTTCAATTAATTCAGCTACTGTATCAATTGATTAATATTCTTGTAAGCTTTGAAAGCAATATTAATCAGTAAGTCTAATTTATTGATAGAAAAATTCTGTCAACTGAATTTAATATGGTAGAAGAGATTAGTTTTTAAAATAAATCTTAAATCACGATTAATTAACTATTGTCTCTGTTCAAATTAAGAATGAAAAAGAAGAATCCTCAAGTGACATGAATCATGATCCGATTCATCAAGTCCAATTCTTTAATTTGAAACAACAATTTAAAAAGAGGTGAGTTTTGTCAACCACTAAGAGAGAAAAGTAATAATCATATGCAAACACAACTTCTTTATCTTTATTTCCTTTTTTATTTTCTCTGTGTGATAAATATATTTTAGTTTAATTTTTATTAATGAAGAATAAATATCTTAGGTCATAGTTGAAGATAAGATTGTTTAAATTCAAACTTGTTGAAGAATAAAAATAAAAACCACACTTTTAATCATTTATGTAACACTAAATAATTTGTACTAATATGATAATTAAAAAAATATATTTAAAAAAGGCTATTGTTGGTGAAAGGTAAAAAATATTTGATTTTTTTAATGTATGGTATTATCATTAGAAAGAAGGGTTTGAGGGTAGATTATATTGAGTTTCCTTTTCCAACAACTACTTGAAGTTTAGGAGTCTCTTTCATATCTTTTCAACTCCATATAATACAAATTTTGTGTATAGTTAATTAAGAAAACGTGTTGGGTAATGAATGATCTATAATGTGTTTTCATGCTCTTTATTAATTAAATCTTCTTAATCATCTCCCTCAAGCAGCCATATCTAAAGAGTCTTAGAGCAATTTCTAACTTAGAATTTACATTTTCTATGACATCAATGAATCTATTTTATTTGAAGTGAATGAATTATATATATAACTTTAGATGCTGTGCCCTTATTATACTCTCAGAAATGCAATTGATGCAACAATGCTAATATATAATAATAATTATTATTATTACTGTTATTATTATTTTAGCTGTTATATTAAACGAAACACTAAACAAAAATAAAATCAAATTTACCTGGTTTTTGTGTTATGATCAATGAGTTTTACCTTCAATGCCGATTAAAAAAATATATTAAAAATAAATAAGTACCAACATACAAGAGTTCTGAGTTTTTATATAAGAAAAACTTATGATTTAGTTTGATTTTTAAGATGGTAAGGGGAGGATGAATGTGTGAAAAAATAAAAAAAAATAGAGAATAGATAATGCTTTGGATAAGTGAATATATATGTATACAAAAATGGGAAATAAGAGATGAATGATTATGTTATACACATAATTCATTATGTTGTCTAAAATGTGATTTAAAGAAGTTTTTTTTTTATTATAATAAATTAAAAGTAATATTAATATAATAAATAAAATTATTGATAACAAATAATTTTTATTATTATTATTTTCAAATCAAACAATTGTTTTTCCATTTATATTTCTTCATTTTTTTTTCTTCTAATTATTTCATATTTTTTTTTACCAAAAGAAACATCAGTTTCCTCACGAAAAAAAATTAATTATGACTTATACATTTGTTATATTTGTTAAGTTAAGTGTCTTTAAGAGTGTGATAAAGATAATATAATATAATTCAACATTTATATCTATATATTTTTTGTGAAAAAAATATGAGGAATAAGTTTTATTTAATACTCACTTCTTACCTGGATTCTACTTTAAAAAATTATAAATTTCAATGAACTTAAAAATAATTATTAAATATTCTCAATCATGATATATTTAATGTTTAAAAAACATAACCTGATCCATTGGTTTAAACACAAACAAATCATTAGATGAAAGAGAGTCTGGACTAGGTATTATATATATATGCTATTTTTGTAATATTACAAGGTATATCACGTGCAAAAATTGATTATAATTTTTTTTTTAATCAACAGTGATATGATTTTGGTCATTAATATAATTAAAATGTGTACTATCTACATTATATACTGATACTCTACAATTAATCATGTCTACATCTAAGAGTTGGTGAGGCAGAAAATTACTTAGTATGTGCTATGTATGACCTAGAATATTATATATGTTGGTAACTCAAACAAGGAATTAAGGTATAGTTAGGATCCAGTTGCTGTACATCATTCCCTCCTATATAAATCCTATGCACTTTGTAGTTGCTGTATATCTTATCAGCACAAAGCCTCATCAAAGTTTTATAACAATGAATTTTCATCTCCAATCATTTCTTGTGCTTGTTATGGCCACTTTGGTGGCCACATTTATGATCCCTACTACCTTTGCTCAGCTAAGTCCTGATTATTATGACAAAGTTTGCCCTCAGGCTTTGCCAATCATAAACTCTGTTGTTCAGCACGCAATTCTTCGTGAAAAACGCATCGGAGCATCCTTGCTGCGTTTGCATTTCCATGATTGCTTTGTTAATGTAAGTTGCACAGGTTCATCATATGTTCTACTGCTACTGTTAGTTAAATAGATTTGAGTATCTTTCTTCTAGTTTTCTAGATTAACTTCACCACTAACAACTTTTCTTTTTCAGTTCATTCCAGAAAAAGAAATCAAAACTATGTGTAGCTTCATTAGTATTCTTATAAAAATATGCAGTTTTGTTATGATTTTATTCCTTGCCACTTTACTTGAGTTGTAAGCTGTTTTTTACTGTGTGTTCATGCATGGTTATTTTATATAATTTAAAAAAAGGTACACTTCTTTACAGCACTTATTTTAATATATAATAATATACTCTTTAAATATAAATAAGTATTTATTATTATAATACATAACTGCAAATATATAAATAATTTTATGACTGAATAGGTCAAATTTCTTTTCTTATAAAAAATATTAAATGTGTCATTCATAAAATTTGCCATCTAATGTCAAGTCTGCGTGTGTGAATATCACACGAAAACAACTAACAATTTTCTATTATTTTGAAGGATAATTTATTTTATTTCTATCCTCAATGTATATTAGTTATATGATTAAAATTAATTCTCATTTGACCAAAATTCTCATCACTTGACATTTATAAAATACAAGACTTGGTCACCTCAGGTTAATTTCATATATTTCAATGCTGCAAGTAGCAAAATGAAACAATTGTTTGTGATGTAACATGATGCGTAGGGTATAAGTCAGAACCTAATAACAAAAGTTTTCAAGCAATATATGATAAACAAAAGAGAAAAATGTTTCACTCAAAATATTTTTCTACATCTGATAAATGTTTATTAAAAGTAAATGTATGTGTATCAAACAAAAGAATCATAAAAAGTTGAGGAGGATTACATATGACATATCACTTGTTTTATAGTATTATACATAGATACCATGAACCTGAAATGTCCAGTGGGAAAACTATAGGGTTGTGATGGATCAGTGCTGCTAGATGACACACCTTTCTTCTTGGGAGAGAAGACTGCATTACCAAATCTGAATTCAATCAGAGGGTTTGAGGTTATTGATGAAATCAAAGCAGCAGTTGATAAAGCTTGCAAAGGTCCTGCAGTATCATGTGCAGATATCTTGGCTGTAGCAGCTCGTGACTCTGTAGCCATAGTGAGTGCAATCCAAATCTTCCTCAATTCTCCTTCTACAAGAAATCATGATGTGTTCATAATATATCATAAGTCTATAATACATAAATTTGTCATTTAAGTGAATGTTGGTGTAGTTCTCTTTAGTTGTATTATATTTTGAGGCGTGTTTATGCAGCAATAGTTTTTTAAGAAAATAATAAAAAATAAGTTATCAACGTATTATTTTTTATATACTGTTTTATGGTGTGTAATTCATGTATATCAAACCAAATAACTGGTTTCTGAACTGGTATAACTCTCATGAATTTCGACTTGAATGTGATAAGAAAGGGACTGTTAAAAAGTATTGTTAACCCTTCTTCTGGTTAATTGTATGGGTCGTAGAGATTAAAAAGTGAAAAGTAACAAATTTTGCTTTGTGTTAATTGTTAACAGTTGGGTGGTCCACAATATTGGTACCAAGTGTTACTAGGCAGAAGAGATGCAAGACATGCAAGCAGGGATGCTGCAAATACCAATCTTCCTGCCCCATTCTTCAACTTTAAACAGCTTCTTGCTAGTTTCCAATCTCATGGACTAGACCTCAACGATTTGGTGGTCCTCTCCGGTGGCCACACCATTGGATTAGCAAGGTGCAGTAACTTCAGGGACAGGATCTTCAATGACACCAACATAGACCCCAAATTGGCAGCCACTTTGCGTGAGTCATGCCCTCGAAGAGGAGGAGACTCTAGCTTAGCACCACTTGATGCCACTCCTTCAAAATTTGACACCACATACTATAATGCCTTGTTGTACAAAAAGGGTCTCCTCCATTCTGATCAGGAGCTATTCAAGGGTGACGGTTGTGAAAGTGACAGATTGGTGCAACTATACAGCAATGACCCTTATGCTTTTGCCAAAGACTTTGGAGTTTCCATGATTAAGATGGGTAACTTGAAGCCTCTTACAGGATCTTATGGAGAGATCAGGTACAATTGCAGAAAAGTCAACTAGCACTGCATATTATTTCAAGTCTGGATCAGATATAAGGATAATGATTTGAGCAACTGTTTGATATAAAGTCATATATATGTAATTTTTTTATACTCTATGCATTACCTTAAACTACTGTTTATTAATGTTGACAATAAGACTCTTGGTTCAAAACTTCACTTAATGAACCGCGAAGAGTTAAAGTCTGTAAACGCGAGATGCGTTGCTGTTACTCTTAATATTTTTCTTTGCTTGCTTTGTGCATTGGAAGTGTTTGTATCGAAATGTATATGTTTCATTTGTAATCACAATCAAAATCAAAAAGTGTTACTGTTTTACAATTTACGTGGAAGTGTTCGTGTTGATTAAATTTTATGTGGTAACAAATGTGTAATTGTTCACTGAGTTTTATAGTATTTTAAGTTATCATTGTTATTTTCTTGAATTTTATTTTATACATGGATAATATTTATTTGATATCATATCTCCAATAAACAATGTAATAACTTGTTGCTGCTTACTCCCATCATAAGTTGACCAGTTTGGGTAGATAATGGGACTTGTTTATTGTCAAAATTAAGGCTATATTTGATTTAAAGTCTGGAAAGTGTTTATATAAATTTTGAAAATAAGATCAATGTCAAAAATTAGAAACAAACTATGTCTGAATGGTTAACGTGCTATTATTTTAGAATGAAAACGTGTCATCCATCCATTTAGAAATTTTGGTTTATAATTTTTGGAAGTTGATTAAGCTTATTCATACACATTTCGAAAGGCCATGTCTGATGTTTCAAATCAAATGAATGAATGCATTCTTTTGGTAATAAAGAATAGACGCGTGTTGCTGCACTGTTCAACCATTGTTATATTATATCTTATGAGATGAAAATATAATATTTATAACGCAGAGCTATGTTATAAATTATATTGGACCAGTTAAGACAAGAACATCCCTTACCAAAATATTGATTGGAGAGTAACAAAAAAGAATTTATAAACCATTAACAAAGGCCTTGTTTCATGTGCTGATACAGATTCTCTGGTTTCTTGCATTTCAGATAATTTAACTTGGAACTGACCAAATTTATTTTAGAATGAATAACATAATAAGCTGTTCTACCTTTTCAGCTGGTAGGAATGATTGTTTACCAAACTTTTCTATTTTTTAATGGTAATATAGTTAGCCACTAGTAATGCATTATGGTTGTAGCAGTAGTACACTGTACAAATAATACTAAAACAATTGTAGTTATATGGAGCTGAAATTTTCTGCTTGCTAATGTTATACATTGATTCAAAGACTTCAATTAACAAACCACAGAATTTCAACACACCACTTTCCTTTATTCCCCTCTATTTTGAGAGGACTAAAGCTTCTAACCACAACACCTTACACTTAAGTTCTTAAGATTATTATCACTAAACATACACAGCGGAATACCATAATACATGAAAGATCACATATATTGTGACTGAATGAGCATTTCTTTTTTTGCTCATCTTATTTTCTTAGTAACTTTTAATTAACCTTACGGCAATTAGTACGAATTTGACCACTTTTCCCTGTTAAGGGGCTAAGGTTTCCCATTTTCACCATGGCACTAGCAAAGTCTGCATAGAAAGCTGAAGGGTCATTGCTGTAGGCAGTGACCTGAGAATCTGTAGAACCACCACTAAACAACTGTTGATCAGAATGTAGAAGCCCCTTTTGGCTGACGAGATTCTTGAAATAGGCATTGTCAAATAGAACACTTGTAGTGACATCAAGTGGGGAAAGGTTGGTATCTCCACCAGTGCTTGGACAGTTTGACTTGAGTGATGTTGCAAAGTTTGACTCAATGCTGGTTTCATTATAAACCCTGCCTCTGAACAGCTGACATCTGGCTAGCCCCGTTGTATGAGCTCCTATATGTGCATGAAAATTTGAAAGATAAAAAAATTAGATGACACAAGATTCATAGCATGTGATAATGTTGCTTTCATAAATCTTACTTAATACATGTATGTGATTAATTAACTAGAGACTAGTTACGAAAGATCCTTTAATGTAGTTCTAATTTACCTGTTAGTGCTACCATTTCCTTGGCGTTAAACCCCTTGTTTGCAAAAGCAGATATAAGGGCACTAAGATCCATCAGTGGGGATGGAATATCCTTAGTGGCATCATCTTTACTTGCCGTGGTTGAATCTCTTCTGCCTAACCCAACATTCCATGATGGACCTCCCAACTGAGATTCAAAGACTCAATAGTAAATTGTTAGATATTATGCAGCTACATACGCTCCTGATATATCTGAATCATATCCTAAACGTATATGATCTTTTTTATATTTTAAAAAAATATCAAGATATGACAATTTTACTCTATTATGTTATCTTAAACAAATGTATGATTTTATGATATCTTATAAAAAATTAAAACAGTGTAAAAGCAAACAAATATATGAATAGCACATTATTATTATAGATTATAGATATTATCTGTTAATATACTTATTATATGGTATTAAACTTACTGCAACAACGGAGTCACGGGCAGCAACAGCTACAATATCTGCACAAGAAACAACTCCGGGGCAAACAGCCTCCACTTTAGTTTTGATGTCATCAATTACTTCAAAACCTCTCAGAGAATTCACATTTGCACCAGCTGATTTCTCTCCAGTGAAGCTTGAAGTGTCATCTAACAGAACAGATCCGTCACATCCCTGCAAAAGTTGTATCCATAATTAACAAATTAATTCATAATATCAACAAAGATAAAAATGCAGTTAATTTAATATGTCCCTCATACTTCTCATGTGCATTAAACGCATATTCATTAGCTATATTACCATGAAAACTTGAAGATGTAAAGAAACTAATCTAAAGACTTGAGCTAATTTGACAAAACATCCTAGCTAGTAAGGTAAAAAACAATGTTATTTGATTAACTGAACATGCATGTCTACTTTTCATTATTCCATGCCTGCTAAATTCAATCAACTTTCAACTACTACGCCAAAAAACTTTCTTCTTCTTGCACTCACAAAAAGCAGTTTTAAATTTAACATTCACGTTCACTATCAAGGACTGGATGCATGCATGAGTACTTACACGTATCACACGTATGACGAAAAACAGTGTTTGTGATATTTTAGATTGATACATAATTTTTTAAAAGAATGTTATTATAAAAATCAAATTACTAAAATATATTCTGATGATGGTTGATATGTGTTATTATTTTCTAAAATGTATCCCTCAGTTCAAACAAAAGTAAATATATAGGCTTAAAATTAGGAATGAAGAGAAAACATGCATTGACAAAACAGTCATGGAAATGAAGACGGAGCAATGAGGCTCCCATGCGATGCTCTTTGGCAACTGCACTGATCACTGCAGATCTGATAATGGAGAGGGCTTGGGGACACGTTGATTCGTAGCAACTTGAAGTTAACTGAGAAGAGACCATGGCAAACATGCAAAACAAAATGGACAAAGAAAAAATGTGACCACAGGAATTAAATGCCATTGTTTGATTAAGTTATAAAAACACGTAGGTGATGGTGCTTCTGTCTTTGCACTTCTCAAGCTTTATTTATAGTGAGGCATGCGCACTCCATTTTGGACTCTATGCATGAACCAATTAATTAATTATATATGGTTAAATTTTCAAATTCCTTTTTATTTGTCCAAAACCTCAAACTATAATAATCAAGTTGTGCAAATTAATAATTAACATTTAGTTACTAAACTATAACAAATAGAAATAACTTTATAGATTGAAAAATATAATTTTTAATTTTTATTATAGCATATAATTACTAAATAACATATATTTAATTTTTTTCTAATGAAAAAAATCAAATAATTCATATTATACAATATAATTTGTGATTTTTATGATTAATATTAAAAAATAAATAGTTTTTATCCTCAATATTTGTTTCTTAAATACAAATACAAATTTTAACTTGAAGGTATAAAATATAGATCAATTCCATCGAAAGATTTATTAAAAAAAAAATACTTTCTTTAATTTAAGAAATCAAGTTATTAGAGATGCTTAAAAAAACTACATAATATATATTAAATCTGTTCATATTAAAACAGAATAAATAAGACTAAAAGAATAAATAGAGAAAACTTGTTGATTCTACTTTTACTATTTAGATTTATTATTAGGTTTGGTTTCGTGATTGAAAACAGTTTTTGGAATCTGAAGCTGCTTGCAATGAATGCTTCTTAGTAGTCACAAATGCTACCAAATTTCATTTCTAGTCAAATATTCTTTCACTTTTTCCTCCATTGTCATCAGAGTGGACTTTTATGCCAAAAATGCTGGATTAGGTTTAGGTTGCAAGTTCTATACTTTCTTTAATCATTGCATATATTTTTTTATTCATAAAATTGAATTTATGTGCTAGAAATTATAACAACTCACACCTTATTTAATTAAGTGCATTAGACTCTCTTTTACCTTTATTATTGTCTTTTTTATTATGTCATTTTAGGTTTAATTTTCTTAACATCAAAGTTAAGACATTCCTATTAATAATATATTTTTATACACTTTTATAATAAGTTGTTTGATATTAATTAGATGAACTATGTTTTGTTCTTGTATTTTTTTTTTAAATTTACTTTTATCCTTATATTTTTAAATTGTGAGCTTAGTTTTCTAATTTTTGAAAATATATTATTTTTATTTTTTATATACATAAATTCTTTTTTTTAGCATTATAAAATTTATACGTTGATTAAAGTAATATAATATATAACTTTAGTCGTTTTTAATATTTAAAATTAATATTTAATAATAATTTTTTATCATCCTAAAATTAATAAAAAAATTAAACTCACATATATTTTCAAATTTGAAGTCTAATTAATCAAAGTTTTAAAATATATAGGGACTAAAATCAATTTTGTACTCACATAGATAATAAATATATTTAATATTTTTATGTATAGTAACCTATAGTTTCAATAGTTATATATCAAAACTCCTGACTTCTAAACCAACTTTAATGGGTTATTTAACTCTTCTTTTATTTAAAATATTTTTGTCTTTTTAAAATAATTTTTCAAGAAACATTTTACTTTTCTTATTTTCTTGTAAATCAATATAAAAATACTATACATAAAAACTAAAAAAATATAATTTTTAAGTAGAATTATTAAAAAAAAAAATGTTAAACTATAGAGACTAAATATGGAATTTCTTAAAAAACAAAATCATATTTTTTTTTATCTAGTAAACAACTTCAAATTATCTTAATTACATTCTAGTATTTTCATTTTCCTTTTACTTTCCTTCCAGCACAAGACATATATCATTGCTTAATTATATCTAACACATTGTGGATGACAAGGTTAAAATATAGTAGCTAATTTGTAAACACCATATATATTTGATCAATTAAAAAATTATAAAGAAAGGGAATTGAATTTATTCACTAATTAATAAAAGAATTTGTAACAAAATAAATAGTTTGTTTGGAGTGTGAACAGACAATAAAAGGAATCAAATAGTAGTCAACAAAATTATATGAGAAAGTTAGAAACCAAGTTTTGCAAACCCACCAAACCTTGTAATTAGCAAGTGTTAATTTGAAGTATGACTTTTAAGTGTCTTTTGTCTAATAATTCCCAAAAGTAAAGTGCATATGTTTAAATTTGTGAGAGTAAGTGAAGAACTTAGAAGCAGGTGAAAAGTGTGCTACTGCACAAGTCAATTCTAAAGCCAAAGTTGGAGATAATTGTCACCAATTACTACTTAATCAGGGAACTTATAAAAAAGCAATGATAATTATAGAAAAAATTGTTTTATAAATACTTACAAAAGATAAAAATAGAATAATGAAATTATTATCCTATATTCAGTGCATTACTTTTGAACTTTTGTAAATGATCTGATAAGGAATGAGATAAGGAATGAGTGTTAAATGTCTAAAGAAAAATTGAGAAGATTGATGTATAAAAATGAAGATCCTCATTTATTTATATATTTTAATTTAATCATATCATAATCTACAGTACTAACTTTAATTTACTGAGAAACTTGTTATAACTTTCAGTATATTCATAAGAAGTTTATTTAAAACAAGATTAGAGTGAAGGCAATGAGCAATCTTTGACTCTGTTTATAACAAGATAGTTTACCTTCCCCTATGCATGATTTTCATTAGAATTTGGTCATATGCAATAATACCTACTCCAGTACTTTTTATTCCATTATATTAACACCCCACTAATGCTTTTAAGATCCTTATTTGAAACCATGCATCAGTTTCAAACAAAAATTTCTTTCAAAGGAAAAAGAAAAGTTCTTGTAAACTTTGGATAAGGTTCATTTTGACTATTTAATATATTTATTATTTTTTATAAGAATTGTAGGTGTCACTGCCACTATCACAATGAATGTGTGTAGGGCCAAAAAAGGGTCTAAACTAGTTATCTAAATTTCTTAATTTTTTTTTCAAACATTAATTAACTGAAATAAAAAATCAAATGAATTAATTTAGTTTCTCTCAAGAATGATCAGATCAGAAGTATTACTGACATCATTTTTTGGAATGTTCTGATGAAAATTTTTAATTTAAGTCCAATAAAAATATATTAAAAAAATAACAAAGTGGTTTATTTATTAAAATAGTAGATTAAAATTAGAAAATGTTAGCTGAAATAGGTATGAATTACCAAGAATTGTAACTTGTGGGGGTGATAATGATAGGTTTGGTGGATTCTAAACCATTTTGAGACTCACAGCAGAAATTAGGCCAAAACTATTCCTTTTACTTATTCATTGGTGGTAATACTTAAGACAGAATAAAATTTTCTTATTCCTCTCTTTTGCACTCTTTATATACACACAGTAACGAAAAGACTATTCTTTATCTATTTAATAAATAAATTTGTATAAAAAAATTGACTTGAAGAAAAGAATTTGCAAGAACAATATACTGATTCAAGACAAGAGTAAAAAAATATTTGTTTGATATCCTATGCTTCTAAAAACAATTATATTTATAAAATAAATATTATTTATTTATTTCAAAGGGACAAAATAATTATTTTAAGAGATTCAAATGAAAATATTTACTAAACTAAAACTAAAATTTACTTATTTTATATAGGCTTAAAATCATTTTGTACATAATTTTTAAAAAAATATACAAATATAAACAATTTGATTTTCATTTATTTTTTCTAAAATTTGACAGAGAGAGAGAGGTGAGTTTGAAAAAAGAAATCAATAAAGAATAACAGTTTGTTCAGAATTGTGACCTGCAACATCAATTACGTTGCAAAAGACAATCAATTATGTTAGATGCTCATAAATTTTATTTTTTCTTTTTTCTCTTAAATCAAATACATTCAAACGTAGAAGGACCAAAATGTTGGATTGCGTTAAGCTGAGCCATAAACGTAAGAAAAAAAAAAAAAACTAGTTCACAAATTCCGTGAAAAAACTTGGCCATGCACTATTATGACAACTGTCTCAGACAAAAAAAAAAAGATCTTCTAAGATTTCAACACTGACTCATCTCTATCCGAAGATTATAACATGGTGATATTCTCTTTCTGCTACCGATAAACAAAATGGCAAATAAAAAATGGCAAAATGAAGAGGACTTGCGGCCTCTCTATGCCTAATGCCAAAACATTTAATGAGAAGACTAGAATACAAAGTTCTCTTCCTCTGCAGTAGAATTGAGCAATCTATCTCCCATCTCCCTAAGAGCAGCAGCTGTGGAATCATTTATACCCAACAGATACTGCAAGCGAGACAAATTCTCAGGAGCTGGATCACTATTCAAGTATATTGTGTATAGATCAGCAAGCTCTTCTGGCACTTCCCATGAAACTGTCTGTGAGGGTACTGCTTTGTCACAAGCCAGCAAGTCATTGAGTGAAGAAACCTGCACAAAAGGCAAGAAGCAAGAACCGCTGGTTATCCATGACACCAAACCTTAAAATCTGTTTGAATCAACATTAGCAATATTGATTTTGAACTTTGTTTTTGGCAAATTCTCTTGGATAGAATTTATTTTAAAGTGAAGTGCTTCTATTCTGAAAGCAAGAATAAATAAAATTTAGCATGAAATTTTCTACGGGTGCAAAAACTACTAAAAATTGTTCAACTTATACAGCTTTAGACCCAAATTCCATCATATTGTGAAGCCTAATATGTAAAAATCTATCTAAAATCATGTTACCCTGACATTTCAACGTGATTTTAGATAATTTAACATAAACTCAAACACACTAAGCAAACATAAAGGCTTTGAATATTACTTACCACTCCCTCGCGATTTCTCTGTCTCAGTAGAGACACTGCCTGAACGAGCGAGTTGGATAGTCTACTTTTTGCAAGCTCGTCAACAACCCGTCTTGCTTTCTCTTTGTTAATGTTGAGATCTGATGGGATTTTTTCATACACTTCCTCGTCATCAAATTCTCCAGTACCAGATGAGAAAATATCATCAACAGTTTTTTTGAAGAGGATCTCTCTCAAGTTCTCAGATACCATACTGTCTAAATCAACATCGGCTTCCTTAAGTTCCCTTATCTGCTTAATATTGAGCCTCCCTTGAGTTACAGCAGTTTCAATGGCAGCAGCCATTTTTGTAGTAGTTATAGTCTTGATTATTTTCTGAGCATATTCTTGAGGTAAGCCTACTTGCTTCTGGAGGCTACTAAGCTGCTCCACCCTGGCCTTTGTCAACTGTCCATCAGCTAAAATTACCTCAGCTTGTTGCCTAAATGCTTGCTCAGCTAGACCCCTGTGCACTTCCACTATTTCATTACTACTCAATCCCAGGATCCCACCAAGCTGATTTAGAAGAAGATACTCAGAATCATCCTTCTTTGTAGTGATCTGAGCACCAAATGGAACCCTAGTCACTTCACCAGTTAGACAGAAAAGTAAGTATGTCTTGTAAAGATCAGTCCTATCCCTTTCAGGAAGATCATCTTTAAGAGTAATTTCTGTCTGACCAGGTTTTCCCAACTTTTCCATAAGTTCTTCATTCGGTCTTATTTTCTTTAGTGTCTGAAGTGACTCCCATTCGTCATCTTCACTTGGTGTAATGTCCTCTTTCACAGGTTCTTCAGTTGAAATCTCAGTTGGCTCCCCTTTAATGTCCTCCACCAACTTAGTTACAACTAAGGTGTTGAAAGCTATCATCTTCTTTAGTTCTTTTGCAGCCTCTGTACGATTTCCAGCTGCTCGTGCCCGTTTTATGTAATTAATAAATATCTGCCTCACCTGTAATGTCAAAAAACCCATAGTAAAATTTAAGCCTACTCAAATCTAGATAGAAGAGCGTTGAGTTTCTTGGTAACTAGACCCACCGCCTTGCTTGCAATAGACATAGCAACCTCCCTAGTAAGTCGCAGGCCATGTGCTGCTTTTCTTACTGCTTTCTGGATTTCAGCATCATATCCATCAACCCCTGATGCAATTGCCTCCTTGACAACCTATCAAAGAAACATAAATTAGTACTAACTTGATAAACTTGTAAACATTCTGACAGAGATTGAAACATCTCATGATAAAGATACTGTCCATTAGCTAAAATTACCTCAGCTTGTTGTCTAAATGCTTAATTAAAAGAACAAAGTCATTTCTTCACATCAATGTCATTAACTACGTAATTAGACTTGTACAAGTTTGATTAAGATAATCAAACCATCAAACAGATTTAATAGTAATTAGATACAGGTCTACAAATTGAAAAGACAGCCTAAATAACAACAGTGTATCTTTCATGTAAAATAAAAATGCTGGATAGATATAGATTAACGGTCTCCATCTCCACGCTACCAAAAACCAAAGCACTAAAATGTAAAAGTTGTAACTTCTCATGCAGTAATAGAACGAGCCTCCATAGCAAAAATAAATCCTCCAATGACAAAAAATGGATGGTTGAAAACATGAAGACCCTGAACCTTTGTTTTGTACAATGGAAAGAAAGAGAGGAAGGAAAATAATAGAAAAGAGTGGAAATAGATTGTTTGGAAGCGTGGAAAAGGACGGAAATATATAAAAAAAAATTAATGGGACCCATGCTTAAGAGTTTCTTCTCTATATAGAGATGATTTGCGACAAAAGTCATTTTACTACTGCACCATAATCGATTCTGCAACATTCTGCAGAATCGATTAAACACTGCTACGCCTCTAAAGCATGCTAGTTTCTTCTCTATATAGAGATGATTATGTGTTTATTATCCTTAATGAAACCCGTGCATGCCTCCTACAACAAGGGTTTTAAATAGCATGCTTTAGAGGCGTAGCAGTGTAGAGAAGCCCTGCTGGCTTCAGGAGCTGCCACAGCAGAGCAGTTAGAGTAGCTGGTGTAACAGATCAAATAGTTGGCTGAATAGCAGCTTTAGTGGCACTTCGTTTCAATTCAAAAAAGCCCTCTGAACGAAGAAGTTAGGGCTTTTGGGGGATTTCAATTTCTAAAAATGAAATCTACAACTGTAATAGTAGTGAAAGTTTTTAAGAGGACATGGATTTAGAAGATGATTGATGATTCCTATCTACAAAACTAGTATTTGACTTTTGTTGGTATTTACATGAATGCTTTGTTCAAGACACCTATTTTTTTTGGGCAATCATGAATGTCATTAATTTTGAGTAATTGTTATCATAACTATATAAAAAAAATTCAAAAAGTGGTTATCCCACCACAATAGCATTTTTGAGTCGGACCAATCCACTATCCAGGATTTAAAACATACTACAAACAGAAAAACACTCCACTTGACATATCAACTACTGTAGACAGTACCACGAACAAGATTGTTATATTCTCAATTTGTTATAATTCATGGATGAATCCTAATTCTGCATAGCAGGAAATATGTAATTTCACTAATTTGACAACTATGGAGGACAAAGAAATTAGAT
Source organism: Macrotyloma uniflorum (assembly GCA_016859785.1). Taxonomy (NCBI): domain Eukaryota; kingdom Viridiplantae; phylum Streptophyta; class Magnoliopsida; order Fabales; family Fabaceae; genus Macrotyloma; species Macrotyloma uniflorum. Next base: position 3,078,246 of record BDMB01000011.1, read on the forward strand.
AGGGAAATAGAAACGTCAACTACCTTTTCAAACAAACCGCCACAGATATCTGAATGAGCTGCTTCAACAGTTTGTTGAGGTATGCAGAGCATTACACGCAACCTCAACAATGCAGCAACATCCTCCTCACTGAGCTCCCCATCAACTACACATTTCTGAAGCTTTTGCCGATAAATTTCTAAAAAATAATATACTATCATTAGATTCTGTTATAATCAAATAAATATATAATATATAATACACGACAGACACATAATGTAAAAAGTTAAATCACCTTAACAACTGAGAAAGCAGACACAAAATTGAATATTGCATTACAAGTTTACAATCTTAAGATTTAAGAATTGCACATAAATATAAACTAATAGAACATAGAGTGTTTAATAATCCAGATAACAGCAAACATGATGAGTTTTACCTTCATGAAGTTCACTGGCCTTTTGTGGATCAAAATGAAGTTCATCACATAGATTTTGAAGGAAGGCTGCTTTGCTATCTGCCATTTCTAATTCACCATCTGCAGCAGCCTGTGCAAGTCTTTTGCGATATACCTTTGATGTAATGTCAAGTGAAATGGCTTCTGCTTCACGTTTACCAAGTCCAAATATATTTCTTAACTGGTTTAATGCAGCAAGCTGAAACAAATAATAAATATATTTAATTTTTATATTAAAAAAAAAACAGTGTTCTCTAGGTCATGTTTCATATCTAATATCAATAACAACTCTTTATAGTGTCGGATATCATTGTTTTCAACACATTGTTGCGTCTTTCTTCATCTTAGGCTAGTACATAACAATCAACAAATTAAACCACCTGACCTAAACGCTTCATGTTCTTAGTGTTAACCTAGGAGCCAGGACACTGTTTATAATACTAAAATGCTCAATTAAGTGAAAATCTAGTAGGCTTGAAACAGTAAACAGATACCTCGTACTGAAAAAATATTTAAAATAAGATTAAGAGGCTAGCATGCACTGAACAACCTATTCAATCATGCTTTGGTACTACATCATAAAGAAAGATAAAAAATAAGAGACAGTGAAGGACCATTAAGGCTAAACTGCTAAGCTTCAATCTCTATTAAAGTCCCACCGGAAGTTTTGAAGACTATAAGAAAGTATAGATACTCAATACATAATCATACTATCGTACCATTCATTTTGTCCAAATAGCCACTGAATACTCCCATGTTTTAGAAAATAAATTATTCAATCAGAAGTCAGAACATACATCTGGAAAACACTAGCCCAAACACAACTTCAAAATAAATTAGTTTATTGAGAATAGACATATTAACAAGTTCACACTTAATATCCAATTTTCATGGTCATTTACCTTATTATCTTCCAAGCGCCCACCAGACAAAGCATCTGAAACATAAGCTCTGTACAGGAGTTTCAAATCCTCTATCTTTCTGTCACCATCATACTCACCACCTATGGCAAAAAATGAATTGGTAAACATCAAGAATTTAGATAAAAATGAGAAAAGAACATACACACACCTAATAATCACATCACTTACCCACTAAAGAAACTGGACCAACACCACGGGCAAAGGTATCCACATTTGGATGATTCTTAAATGAGATAAGTGAATTATTAAATGCCAATACCCTATCAAGCTCAGCAACTGCTTCACTAACTCCAGGACTGAAAAACTTAAAGATGATCAGATATTGAAAATCCTATTTTTGCAGCATTTGTAAAAGGTAAAAAATGAATGGTAACTCTAATGAAAAAAGGCAAGGAAAACATGTCCAAACTTCAATATTTAATGTGGAACCATCTTTGGTTCAGCAATTACTGAAAACTGGCAATGAACTGATCCCTCAAAAACGAATATTTTAAGGCAGAAGAATCATGAATCTTACCCTGCTCTGGTGCGAGATTTAAGTATGCCAATTGCCACTGAAATATTTTCCTCAACCAATTTCCTTGCGTGCTCTCTAAACAAGTTCTCAGCAAGCTTCAATGGAAAATTTCCTTTAATTAATGGAAAGATTATACATTTCAAGGAACTATTTGATGGCAAGAGAAAGGGATTTACCCCATAGAAGTTGGAAGTTATGACTTATTAAAGAAGAAATAATGAAAATGAACCTCATCAGAAAGGCGACATAAACGTTGTGCTTCTCTAAGTGCAACAAGTTGTTCTGCATCAAGATCTGGCAAGAAATAATTGGTTAGCACTTAGAAAGCAAACCTCATTTAAAATTTGTATAAATTGCTATGAAAGAATTCATTAATTTGGATAGTAGTAACTCTAGAGAATTAAAGAATAAAAACCAGTATATGAGATTAATACAAGCAATGTTTAAAGGCTTAATTTACTAAGAAATACATAGAAATTACAAAAAGGGGTATCATTTACAGTCATTTCTCCACTAATATATATGACTAAACTGTGCTAAACTATCTTCTTGCATTAATAAGCAAAATTTAAAAGCATAAAATTGTGACTTCAGAGTTAGTTGATCAACTTTGATGCAGATGACATGAGAAAACAAAGGCCAAGAGGAATTACAGACTACACAATTACCTCTGCCAACTGATTTCAGCTTGGAAGCATACAAACGCTGTGCATTGTCACGTACAGCAACTTCAATCTGATAAATAGATTATAGCCAACTAGTCAAATTAAAAATAACAAATAAAACACTACGATTGCAAGAATGAAAATGAGGACATATAAAAATTATTAAGAAATGTGATAAGGTTTATGCCAGCATGCCACTGTTCACAAATATGGCAAAAAGCATTTTATGCAGCAAGTTAGTTCTTCCCTTTTTAAGCAAATGCCTGAACACAACTCAACATATGCTCCAAATCTCTTATTCCAAAATGCATAATAATATCACATTGCACAAGCCAGCATACCATAACCAAATAAGTAACAAATACCTGGGAATCAGTGACCTTGAACACACGCTTCCAAGGTAAAAGGAAAGACGATGCATCTCCAAATACAAGATTTGACACATATATCAACTTTTGAAACGCCTGCACTGAAGACTCTAACAATGGTCAAGCTCCAAGTATCCACTACTCATCTAAACCCCTGATGGTACTGCCACCAATTGGTTAAGATAACATTACAACACAAATAACTTACCCGGCGTTGCTCAACATCACCTTCACGATCCCCCACTTCCAGCCTCTGCCTGAAAATTTTCCTCCCAATCTAGGGAGTCAACAAGCACCAAACCAGTAAGAGACAGACCGTTTATACTCTCAAAATAAACACACCCAATCTCCACAGGTGCACATAAAATAAACAAAAAAATACCTCCATGTGCATAGCAGCAGCATCCGGGTCATCAATTCCCAAAGAATTTTTGAAGCCAACAATCCTATCAACCTCGTCACCTTTAAGTTCCTCACCAACAGGAGGAAGCACAGAAGAGACAAACCTGAACAACACGTTATAAACAAATTAATCATTCTGTGAAAAAATTAAACAGCCATATATCACATCTCAATACCACCACGCATATACAAGTAACAAATATAGGTCATTACACCTACACAAACAACAACATCAATAACAAAAACAACAACAATAAAAATAAAAATAATAATTTGTCACTCTCTGAATATATCACAAATTTCAGCTTAAATAATAACAACCACGCTAATTTGTCACTCACTCAGAATATATATCACAAATCTCAGCTTTGAATGCCTCGTCTTGCTTGCTCACACCATACCTGAAAAATCAACCAGTTCAAAATCAACCACTCCAGTAGCAACAAAATTACAGAAGAACAAACGAATGATCATTATTAGAAATGGAAACTAACTTCGAAGCAATGGCTTCAATCTCTTCCTTCTTCAACTTCGAAGGGTCATCGAACGCGGCGACATAGTTGTGCAAACTCACGGCGGCGACTTGCGGAGCCGAAGCGTTGAGAGCGTACGCCGCAGCGCCGCCAGCCGCACCGAGAGCGACGGCTCCACCAAGCGCAGCATAGCGGTTGCTGGAGAAGCGGGAGCCGAGGCCATAGCCGGCGGCCACGGCGCCAGCGACGATGATGGCGGAGGTGGCGAGCCTGGCGGGCGGCGAGAGCTTGTCGACGAGGACCTCGACTCCCTTGAGGTCCTTGGGCGGGCGCTGTTGCGGCGGGGGAGGAGGAGGAGTGGAGGCGGCATCGGAACAGCGAGGGAGGGAGACTCTGAAACGACGGCGTCTGGAGTGAAAGGGAGAAGGTAAGAGGAGGGGGCGTTGGGTGTGGGAAGAGGTGAGGGTGGAGGGATTCATGGTTGTTCCCTCTTAAACGACGTCGTAAGGTGGGGAGAATGGAGTTGAGTGGTGATTATAGGGTTTAACGAAAAGAGGGAGAAGAGAAGAGAAGAGAGGAGAAGATAGAAAGAGTTTTGTAGATAACGTCCTTGTTGGGTTGGGCTATTCTTCCTTTATTTTGTTATTACCTTCTCACGTTGGTCCTAAACACCACCAACCATTGGCTTTCCTTTCATATTTTCATTGGTTCTGCGGGTCTTTTTAGAAAATAGACCATGAATCATTCTAACACTCTTCTTGTTTCTTTAATTAAAAAATACGAACAATCTTGTTGTTAAAAGTGCTTTTAAATTAAAAATAAAATGGCTTCATATAAAAATGAAGTAATAATAATAATAATAATATAATTCAAAATGTTTGCATGCTCCAGGAAGTAATGTAGAGTGACAAATAATTAATTAAATTACGTTATACTATTATTACTATATATAGAAAACCATAATCCCATTCTTCACGTGCTGATTCTAATTGATATTTTTTGTTATTATAAATTATGATTGGATTTTCTAAATCATGATCTAAAACTTTAGTTTTATCAACAATTATAACACAATTTTTTTATATAAACAATAGTTAATTATAAATTTTTTGTATGATACTCAAAATATTATAAATGAAAGAAATCACACTAACATTTGTAGGTTTTAATTAATGTAATATTTATAGAAAGATAATGTTTTTATCATGATTAGATTTTTTAAAAAAATTAGATCTTCTTACCATTCTTTTCACCAACTCAGTTATTTTTACTTTGTACAACATGAAATATACCTGTTAAGATATTCAATACTCAAGTTAGTTCAATATTTAAGAGCAAAGTAATATAAGTCCACCTTGTTCTAATTATACAAGGTTTCTGGGTATTGTTAATCATCTACTCTGAGGTGCGAAGATGGCTACTTGGTTTTTGCGAGTGCCATTGTTTCCTTTGCTTAGAAAATCTCCCTTTACAGTACCACCCGCTTTGGGGAAGATTAAGAGAAGGACACGATTCCATTGTTGTTGCTGTTCTACTTCTTCCCAGTCATGGCAACCTTCTCGTAAAAAAAAGGTTGTTATGCGCGTCGCATATGTTGGCACCAACTACCGAGGTCCCATTTCCCATCATACCCTGTTGTTCTCGTCTTTGTTAAAAGCACCAACATTCTTGTACAAAAGATGCCCCTTTTTCTCATGTCTAATATCTTCTTTGTTTGTTTTTCACTCTTCATTCAGGTCTCCAAATGCAACACGATGAACATTTTCTCTCTAGTAAGCTTCTTTGGCTTCTGCTAATTGTTCTATGCTTATGGGGTTGAAAAGAGAAAGAACAATACTTCAGCAATTGTTTTGGAGTCTAAGATGTTTGTAGAAATGCTCTACCTATGGGGGGAAGGAAATTTATTTAAAAAATAGTTTTTTTTTTTTTTTTAATTTGAATGATTTCTTGGAAATTTAGTAAAAGCTTGTTATTTTGAAGTCTTTTGCTATTTGTGTGAAACAGTTTGTTTGGTGTCAACGCATTAGGAACTGGGAAGTATTGTTTGTTCCAGGAGTACTAATAAGAACATACTACTGGTAACACTCTACTACAAAATCATTAATAAAGAGTAAAACTCATACAATTTTGTGATTTTCAATAAATTTTAGCTAATAATAAAGGACGTGCTGAAGAGATTAAGTTAAAGAATATTAGAATTTCTCTTATCTGTTTTGGCTTTGTAAATTTGTAGAGTACATGTGTGGTTCAATCTACCTAGCTAGTTTGGATAGATCGTGTCTAAAGTGTTGTGCTTTTAAAAAAATGTAGCTATTGAGAAAGAACTAGAAGCTGCCGTATTCAAGGCTGGTGGCATTCGCGAAAGTAATTTTGGGGATCTGCAGAAGATTAGATGGGCTAGAAGCAGCCGGACTGACAAAGGAGTAATTTGTGAACCGTCATTTAGATTTGTGTTGTTTACTATTCTGATTTTGGTGCATATGTAGTTTGTGTTTTTGCTTTTTTTTATTTAATGCTGTCTATATATATTAGGTTCACTCTCTTGCAACAATCGTATCCTTTAAAATGGAAATCCCGGAAAATGCTTGGAATGGAGACCCTTATGGCTTTGCCCTTGCATATTATGTTAACTCTTATCTTCCCTGTGATATCAAAGTTTTAAGCATTTTGCCTTCACAAAGGTAAGGCTTGGAACTCATTATTCAGTATTCATAATATGGAGTAATCTCTTAACTAATATGTGAAAATTTTATATAATGATAATGTACTGTATATTTATATTTCATTTTTAATGAAAGACTTGCGAGGTGCTGCTGATTCTTTGGTCCTATTCTCTAATTATTTTATTCATGTCTTGGACCTAGGAGCTTTGATCCCAGGAAGGAATGTGTTTTGCGAAAGTACTCCTACCTTCTTCCTGCTGAAATTGTTGGTATTCAAAGCCATTCCAGCGATGATGAAATTGATTACCACATATCAGAGTTTAATGATATTCTTAATGTATTTGAGGTGTGGTTTTCTAGTCTCCCTTTTCCCCCTTATCTGTTACAATAAAAGCCTCCAATTATTTTGGTTCTTAATTACTAATTGTTACTCCCTCTGTTTCTTTTCAAGTTTAATTTAAGTTTCGTTTGAGAAACCAAGAAATGAAATAAAGTTCTTGATTTTAATAAGATATTTATAAAGAGTTTCTAGTTTACTCCTTTTGTTTTTATATCACAATAAATGCGTAAATATAAAAAAAAGAAATATTATCTTGAACTTAAAAAATGACAGTTAAATATAAACAAAAATGTTTTAAAAATCTGTTTGTTAAAAGAAATAAAGGGATTATTATATTAGTTAATTTCTGATGGTTCATACATTTATTAATGTATCAAATGTATTTCCGCAAAGTGTGCGATAAAGTTTAGATGTATGACTAAATTAGTGTCAGGTTTTCTGATATTTTATGTTGTTTCTCTGGTGTTTATGGACATGATTAGCTGGAGCATATTGGCATTTGTGATGTTAGATGTCAGTTACTATCTATAACTGCCTTTCATAGGGGGAACATCCTTTCCATAACTATACGGCTAGGTCCAAGTACAGGAAACATTTTCCTAGTAGGCAATCATCTTCAAAGAGTGGTGCATCAGCGAGAGAGACGTTGCCACCATATGAGTCTGAATGTGAGGACAGTGATGGGGAAGAAAATTTTGAAATTGACGAGGCATTTACAGAAAATATAGAGTGCCAAAGCCAGAAATGCTCAGAATCTCATGATTTTGGTGAACCTGTTGTTGACTCTAGCAATAAGAATGGAAATAGCTTGCATGGCCTAGACTCTAGATTGGTTGCTCGTGCTAGATGGTTATATGAACCTGATGAAGCAGACAGATTAAGTGCTTCCCATTTCAGAAAAGTTTATCAGTGTTCTTGTGGAAAGCTGGAAACATCACTGGGATATAATTACATAGAGATATCCATACAGGGAGAGTCCTTCATGTTGCATCAGGTATTTCTTTTTTTGTTTTTGCCCCATATTATTCTTTAATTTTTTTTTCTTAGGGAAAATACCCCAGGATTCAGGTATACAGACACTAGTATGAATTTTGTTGTAAACTTTTTATGCATTAATTTATATTGATATATGAAAATTCTGGATAACTTAGCTCCCTTTGATCCAAACACTTTATCACCACAGTATTTAATCAAGTTGAATTTATTCCCTAGTTGAAAATTTCAATGATGCTATTTGATTACTTAATATGAAAGTTGATATTCTGACAACTGATGAAGTTACATATACTATTGCAATAAACCTCCCTTTCATTTGTTACAATACCTGGTTTTTCAGTAATGATCATGTTTGACAAAACTAACCTCTCTTTTCTTGTTTTAGTCGTGTTCTGATCTGTCAAACCTTAAATTAGTTATGGCCATCCACTGTCATTTTGTTTCCTTCTGTGGTATTGAATTAAATTAGTTCATATATTCTGCTTCCTTGTTTTTATAAGCTTTGTGATTCGACCTTTTATACTCTCACCAGATAAGAAAAATGGTTGGGACAGCAGTGGCAGTAAAACGCAAGGTACTGCCAAAAGATATTATAAAGCTATCACTGGCGAGGTTCTCTCGAATTATACTACCCCTTGCACCTTCAGAAGTGCTAATATTAAGGGGAAACAGATTCTCAATAAGAACACGACCAGGAAATGTGACAAGGCCTGAAATGCAGACAATAGTTGAGTCAGAAGAAATTAACAAGACAGTAGATGGATTTTACACATCGGTTATGCTACCTCAAGTTTCAAAATTTTTGGACCCATCAAGATCTCCTTGGGAAGAATGGATTGAGAAACTGGATTCTCATCCAAATGATCAGTTGGATGAGGTCAGGAAGGCATGGAATTTGTCAAAAGAAAATCTTGAAAGTAGAATCACTCATCTGTGATAAGTGAAGGAAAAAAGGCGGTGATTGTCCTTCCTATTCTGAATTTGGTTGCTTAACACGCCTTAATTAAAGTTTCCATTAGCTAGCACATGCATTTTTTTACTATGCCCTTGCTATTATGTGAAGGAATTCATTCATAATTATGTTCTGATTGTCCTGCGCTATGTAGGTCTGAAGGGTAAACAAAATTTGGAAGTTATTCAGCCTACTTGGGTTTGGATCTATCAATGGATAATCTTTCTTGCTCAATACTTGGAGTTCTTGAAGAATTTATCTTCAAAGACGAGTTCTAATTATTATTTGGCTTGACTGGCCTGAGGAAATGATTTTTCAAGAATTCATCAAATTGAACATCTTAGCAATAAATGACAACTTCCGAGGCTGACAATTTAACTTGTCACTGATAATAACAGAAACAGATTGAATAATCTTTCATATTGAATTTAAAGATGAGGGTAGGTTTTTGACTTGATACAGGCCATCATTTACCCTCTGAAATGGATGTATACTTTCCATATACGCCTGTCAATCTTCACACACACACACACACATATATATATATATATATATATATATAAACTTGTCAGGTAAGTGATAGTTATAATATTGTACTTATTATATTTATATTTAAACTTATATTAAAACTGTTTATTTATTTTTATATTAAAATAATATTTTTCAAAAGTATAAATCTTTATATTTTTATAAGAAAATTATATTTTAGTGCAGGATGATTTTTATGTTATTTTGAATATAAAATAATTAAACTATTCATTTTTAAGTTTTTTATGTTTTAAAAAATTACTTTTTAATTTTCATATATTTTTATTTAATTTTTAATCAAAAGGATACTTTTAAATAAATTAAGAAAAATATAATTGGTACGGCAACTTCTCTAAAACTTAAGTACAGCAATGAAACAACATTGCATAACTGCATATAACTGTTTGCAGACCTATTACAGGACATCAGTTTATTAAGAATAATTTGTTATACTTCGGGATTTAAATTTGATATCTTTTATTATTCTATTCTGATTATTTTAATTTGATATCTTTTCTTACAACCCAATATTTTCTTACAGTCCATTGCATAATTATTGAAAAATCCAAATTACTAAGCTTGTCTCAACAAAGATATTGATCCATATAATAATAACTATGTTTCTTAATTAAATAATTTAGAATTTCAATATTAATAATATCAATTTTTATATGAAATAAATATACTTAAAATAAAAAAGTAGCAAACACATTCACTTTGACAAGTTATTTGGAATTTTGAAAATAAATGTTGTTGAGTTAATATTAATGTATTTCTTCTCGTTATAACAAAATGTATTACAAATATTAATTTAAACATTTATCTATACAAAATGCAAGTTTTTGGTTTACATAATTTTGTTCTTATCCTCATAATTTTTTGATAATATTTTGATAACATTATTTTGATAAATATAAAAAATATAAAACACAAGATTAACATTTCTACTAGTTATAATAACACCATTTTTTAACTAGGCCCTTGTAATAATAAGAATAATTCAAGTAACCAAATTTACACCACAAAATATGACAATCAAAGTTGTACAATTACAATTAACAGTTTTTCTTTTAAAATTTATAAAGCCAATTAAAATATTTCTAAATTAAAATAAAAATTAATGTAGGGTGAAAGAAAAAGTAGGATAACTGCACTATTTAACGTAAGACGAGCATGTTATGTTGGCGGCACTGCATAACATAATAGATAGAGTTGAAAGAAAGATTGAAAATGATGAGTAACTGTGTTTCTTCTTCCCCTCACTTTCTTTCAATTCCAACTCGTGTAAGAGAAAGCAAAATGTCCACTCTGGTAGCAATGCTATTCCCTTCTTCTTCACTCCCATTCCTGCTTCTGCCTCCAACTCTCTTCAATTGCTTCTGCTCTTCAACTCACTCTCCTCCAACCCCTTCTCCCAAATGGGAACCTTTCCTCAAGAAAAAGGTTGTAATGAGAGTTGGATATGTTGGAACCGATTTTAGAGGTCAACCCCTCGACCCTTTTCTTTCTTTTTAAAATTTCATTTCTTTTTTTGAAATTCGGCTGATTTGATTTCATGGGGTTATTTGCAGGCCTGCAGATACAACGGGATGAACACGCATTATCCAGTAAGACCATTTTTCTCTATTGGCTTGTTGGTTATGGTAGACAATCTCCAATTAGAGTATTAGTTTTGTTTGAAAATTGAAATTATGAAGATGGGAAGATGGATATAGTTCTATAATGTAGGCACGTGTTTTTTGAATTTGGAATCATGTGGTGTTATGAATATGATCTAATAGGTACTGTGGTGAAATTCTAATGTGTGTTTGTTATTTGAATTTATTATGTTCTGTTTCCAAATGAGCAAAGTCTGATTCTTTAAAGTAAACTCTGACTGCTGGCATACAACGGAGTGTTGCTAAAGCATTAGAATTTTGACATGATGTAGCTATTGAGAAAGAACTGGAAACTGCAATTTTCACGGTCGGTGGCATGCGTGATAGTAATTTTGGGGACTTGAACAAAGTGAAATGGGGCCGCAGTAGCAGAACTGATAAAGGAGTGAGTAACCTTCTTGAAGTTCTTATTATTCCTTTTTTGAATTGTTTTGGTTGTTGTTATTGTGTTTTTACATATCTTCACTTTTCTTTCCACTTCTGTGATGTGCTTGTTTAGGTCCACTCTCTGGCAACAATGATATCCTTTAAGATGGAAATCCCTGAGAATGCATGGAAAGGTGATGACTATGGCATTGCACTAGCAAACAGCATTAACTCTCATCTTCCTAATACTATCAGAGTTTTTAGCATTCTGCCTTCAACGAAGTAAGATAGTCTCTGGTTGGTTATATATAAATTGTAATGCTTGATTTCTTGAAGTTGTTCATAATTGAATTTCTCTTCTCGTCTATTTATTGGTAATGCATGCATACATTCGGTTCGATAGATTAAAAGTGAGTGATTTTTTTTCAGCAAGTCATTATATGTCCATTCTTAATAGATATCTGATAAGGGATACTACCCTAACATTTGTCACTAGGAAATTGATTATGTTAATATAGCAAAATTAATTTAGAATTGACTACTCAACTAGGATCTTTTAGGATATATGAGCTCTTATTTCAGAGCCCAATATGCATTGTAGCAAGTACCTGTAACAAATCTATATGTCTACTTCCAATCAGTATGAAAATTGAAAGCTCCAATTTGTTTCACAAACCATGCAAGTGTTATACAAATTCCTGTATGCTTTATTATGTATAAAAAGGTTCAGATTAAAATGTGCTGCATTGGATTATAACAACCATAGCCTTTTTCCCACTGTGTGGGGATAGAACTGACTCGTGGGATTATGCACAAAGAAAAAAAAAAGAATATTTTCTTTCGGACTATTGGTATGACTTATGTTTTTTAAGATGACTAACAAATTGAAAGTGTTCCTTGATTTTTAATTACTGCTATCTTAATGTTATTTATAACTTCATAGTTTTGGCTTGTTTTAGGAGATTTGATCCTAGAAGGGAATGCAATTTGCGGAAATATTCTTATCTCCTCCCTGCTGATATAATAGGAATCCAGAGTCATTTAAGCAAGGATGAAATTGATTCTCATATTTCTGAGTTCAACAGTATACTTAATGTTTTCGAGGTATTCTCATTTTCATTTATATTTTGTTTAGTTGTTGTTGTGGAATTATTCATTTGTCTTATATACTTTAAAAATTTAATTTAGGTCCATAAAACTTTAGTGAAGGCAATGATCCCTCCTATTGATTTTAGTAAAAGTTTGTGCTTTTTCCTCACATGAATTCTCTAGTTTACATCTCACTTTCTTCTAGGCATGCCCTTACGGAAAGATTTTTCTGTTGCTCTTTAAATTTATGTGTTGTTTAAGTTTATATCTTGTTTCCAAATAAATGAACATCTTGTCCGGCTTGCTTTCTTCCACAAGATGTATATAATGTGCATAATAATGATACGATGGTTTAAACCTTGAGCTCTTGCATGCCTACACAGATCCTCCTCCACTAGACCTCATCTAATGGCTTTTCTTTACATTTCCTTTACATATTTCTCTGTTGTTAAAGCCATGAATTGGAAAATAAAACATTTCAATTTCTATCAAGTGCCGCTTCTAACTTTATTTGCCGCATTTTCAATTTGTGCATGGGCCAAACATCTGTGACTGGGGATTGTTTATGTATTGTTAACAAAAGAAGAAGATCATTAATGCATAATGTTTAGAGGTAATTATAACAACATATCTTGAGGTTTGCTATAATTACACATGTACTCCCTAACTTTTGTGACCCTTACAGTTGCACAGTCTCCCTTGCAAATGGCCTTAAACTCCATTAATAGCAAATTATAAACACCCGTTAAGGTTTGCTGTTATTACACCTGCACCCCTTTTCTTTTGTTGTTCCACAAATCCCCTAACTTTTGTGATCTGGTTACCGTTGTATCCCTCCCTTGTCCACAATGTTAACTTTGTTTACTATTTGCATCATGTAATTTGCACATGATTTTTAATGAAATTTATAATGTAAAAAATATCCTTGTCTCCTTCATTAAGCACCCATGTCCCTGCAGTTTGAAGTTTTGGACACTTCAGGCATTCTCTCCTTAGCGGTCTTTCTGTGGCAATTTGTTTTCTACATTTGCAGTAGCTACTTTTAAGTTAGATTTTTTATAACATCATTCTGGGTTGTGTCGATAGTGTCGATTTTCAAAATTTGTTATGTATTTTGTTTGAACAATGTTTTGTGAGGAACATTTGAAGTCCACATTCGATATTCCAGCACAGGAGAAGAGACAGGAGTATCATGTGTTAGTTTTTGTAAAATATAGGGGGTGGTCATGTAATGTGTTAAAAGAAAGGGGATAAATGTATAATACTTTAAAATTACTGAGGGATATCTGTGTAATGTTTGTGAAACGTAGGAATACTCGTGTAATAGTTTTTATAGTTCAAGAAGTACATGTGTTACACTAGATGTAAAAAAAATAATGAAAATCAATTTTAATAACTAGTGGTCAATTAACGGAGTTAGAGAGTAGGGGTGTCAAAGTAATGGTTTTAAATGGAGTGGGTGCATGTCTAATTACAAAAAATCTCAGGGAGGTTACTATAATTAGCTCTAATGTTTAAAATCAAGTATTGATGTTCTTTTTGTATTCGTTGATGTTATTATTGCAGGGAGAGCATCCTTTCCATAATTATACTGTTCGGTCTAAGTACAGGAAAAAATACCAAGTAAGGCAATCATCTGGAAATGATGTCATGTCAGACAGAATAGGATCATCTATTTCTGTATCAGCTTGTGAATCAGAGGGTGAGGAAAGTGATGATGATGATGATGATTTTGTGGGTGGCAGACCAACCGCATTAAGTGATAAAGAAGAGAGCCACAAGCCTCCAGAGTCTAGTGAACCCAATGGCTTGAGTAGTCAAAACTCTAATGTAGTAGTTCGTGCAAGATGGCTACTTGAACCAGATGAAACAGATAGATTAAATGCTTCCCATTTCAGAAATGTTTTTCGTTGTTCTTGTGGGAAATTGGAAACATCTCTGGGATATGATTATGTCGAGATCCAAATATGGGGGGACTCCTTCATGTTACATCAAGTAAGTATTGATTTTAACTCGTAAGAGTTTAATTTTGACATACTATTAATATATAAAACTTAAATACATCACTAGTTGACCTTTGTGACCATTCATAACCTTAATTTTTGCATGTCTATAGGTCATAATTCAAATATGACTTGTCTCTTCATTCTTGGAATTCGACTAGTGGTCCTTTATGACTTCAACACTGGTGTTTCTTAACACGACACTACAGTGTATTTGCTGCATTCATATATTCTTCTCTTGACATATTTAGTATTCTGATGACCTTTTCTACGTTGGACATCTAAACACTGTAAAGGGCTGGACTTTGGGCGCTTATCTGTTCAAATAAAAACACATAGTTTCATGCATTTCTTGGTTCTAGTAGTTAAATACACTCACTATTTTACATTAACCTTAATCACACAATCATACTGACTGAATGACTAATCAGATCCGCAAAATGGTTGGGACTGCTGTGGCTGTAAAGCGCAAGTTAATCCCAAAAGACGTTATTTTGTTGTCACTCAACAAGTTTTCACGGATTGTCCTCCCACTTGCTCCGCCAGAAGTTCTGATTTTGAGAGGTAATGCTTTCAAAATGAGATCAAGAGCTGGAAAGTTTACACGGCAAGAAATGGTGTCTATGGTTGAAGCAGAACAAATTCTCAAAGCAGTTGATGAGTTCTACACGTGTGTTGTGTTGCCTGAAGTGTCGAAGTTCCTAGACTCATCAAACTCTCCTTGGGTAAAATGGATTGAGAATTTGGATAAGTATTCAAGCATTCCAGATGGTGAGTTGGATGAAGTCAGAATGGCTTGGAAGACATGGAAGGAAAATTTCAGGGTAAAGTCAGCATCAGACGCATAGTGCATAGCCACATTATACGTGTTCTTCTTTGTGAGCCAACTGCATTTTCTTTTCTTGTTCTGCTTGCTTGATCATTTTATTGAAGGGCATTCTTATCATTTGCCAAGATGTAGTGTAGGGAATGAAAATCGTGAAACATTTAGTCAAGTCAATTGAACACAGCTACATGTAAAGCTCTCTAGATAATGAAGTTTTTTTTTCAATTGCTAAATGCTAACTAATTTCCTTTTCTATTTCAATGGGATGAAATGAAAGGCTATATGCATGGCTCGCAAGCCAAGGCACCGCTCCATTGCTACGAAGAAAGTTATGGCTGATTCTAACTTTCCAGTTTCCACCATTCCAGATGCATAGACTATAAGAGATATATGTAATTTAAATCATTCAAAATAAGGTAAAATGAGGATGTTATCTGATAAATTTCATGAAAATTGCAAAGAAAAGGAGAAAATAACTCGTTTTTATTGGTCCCAGTTCTATTCACTAAAAATTAGTCCTTTTTGAGAGTACCAAAGTTTCCCCTTTGCATAAGATACCATTTTGAGTATTTGAACCTTGAAGTACTCCTAACGTCGTTGCAAAGGGTTCTTAGCTATTCTCAAACTTACCATTTCAGCTTCGTACCTCTTGCAGAACCAATTTTGGATCAGAATAGGTTAGGCAATTGGATGACTACTACAGGTTATACTGCTATAGCCTCTCACGATATTTGACTTGTTCATTTATTAAACGAGTTAGGTTAATTTCTTTTTTTAAGCTAAAATAGCTAAAATAAATTTCAATCACTGGGGATGATAAAGTTCTCTTTTAAAATATTTAATATAGTGGCATGTCTAAAATTTAAACTAGAGAAAACTTGTCAAATAATAACTATTCTACACTCTCAGTAGCTCATATTACTAGTATTTGTAAACATAATTGGAAGAATTGAATCATCATACTCACAATCTCCACCTATTTGAATGGATGGATAGAAGTAGAAAATGTGAATCAAAATAAGTAAGAAATAGAAGGAAAATAAAGTTTTTAGTTTAAGAAAAATATTGAAAAACAATAAGTGAATGAAGAGAGATGAAATATAAAATAAATAAAAAATAGTGGATCTTACATCTTTTCCTCAATTTTCTTTATCAGACACACTCTCATTTTTATTTTTCACCTATTTCTCTCCTCTCTACCTTATTTCTCCTTCACAAAACGAAGAGTTTATCTTTTTCCCGAGGAATGTTATGAACTGTAGGTTCTAAAAATTCATAAATTTATTTTATTTGTGTAGATGATTATAGGACAATCAGTATATATATAAGCAGCAAGGAACTAAGATTTCTTTTACTTGCTCCTGCTGTCATAGTAGGACAAGTAAACTAAAGGAAACAGACACTTAGAAAACTTGTTGAAAATAAAACCATTCATCTCATTTTGGTATAGGTTTTGGTTGAGAAACTATTTGACTTGCTGTTTGGTGCGTACTATCATCCACAGAACATGTTTTATATCCCAAACTAGCTGTTTAGTCAACATAGAAACAAGATATTTCTGTCACATTAACCTCATAAAGAATCCAACCACTGCTAAGCATACAATTCTTGAAGGCAAGTTTAATCATAAGTTGGAACTAATATTCATGTACTAAAGTAGTTTTAATTCTGTTTCATACTGGGAGATTTTCAATATTACTGACAGCACTAGTAATTAATTAGCAGGAGTTATTATTATTACACGCAACAAGAAAGATCAAAGTATATTGTACATAAATAGCTAAAGACATTGAAGTCTATGCTTATTTCTGGTGATCCCAATTTAAGGTTTAGAAGAAAAGAGATAGTACTACATATAGAAGAACCAAACTTCATATATATAAGCTTATCTTGAAATTCTTCATGGGCGTGATGCAGAGATCTTGCGTGACAGTTGAGGGGGTGCTTCTGGCACCTTCAAGTCACCACTTGAAGGAGGAGCAGGTGCACTGTTACAAAACAACCCATCTCATTATAACCATGAACTATGTTATTTATGGTCAAAGAAAATTATATATAAGCTTATTCTTAATGCTTTTAGGATTTCATAAGAGAGTAAACCCTATTTTAGTTTCTGAATCTGTGAGATACTTTCATTAATCTTTGAGATTAGAAAAATATCAAATAAATCTAGGATACTTTCATATTAATCTCTGAGATTAGAAAAATATCATATAAATCTCTGAAATTGAAATCTGTGAATCAGAATAGTGAAAATAAATCATATATTTCAAGTAATTTTAACTTTAAGAAGTATCATATTCATAAACTAAATGGAGAGTTTACTTGATTGTAAGAAGGGTTGTTGAGAAAAGTAATTACTTGGGAGCAACAGAGGGACTGATGAGAAGCATAGCCATGCAGAACAAGCATTGAAGAAACCAAAAAATTTTCATGTTTGTGTTTCTGTGAGGATGTGAAAATGTATGAAGGCAATACTTGCATGAGATGGATGGATTTCTTGTGTTTATATATACATATACATATATATATATATATATATATATATATATATACTGGCAACAGTGCACAAATTTCTGGTGTTCCCTGGCTAGCTTGATGACTTGACTTGATGATCACAGGAACTCAAAAGTAAATTAAAATTAATGATTTTGAACTAAATTAATTACAACTTGTCTTGTTCAATTATTGTATTTATCTTTTTCAATTCAAACAAATTCCATCACTACGTACGTCAGATTAAATTTTAAAATTTATAAATTTTACACTTTAGTGTTTAAGCTTTTCTTCTATATTTGTCTCTCCTTTTTTTTACCCACTTTGAGTTTATTTGCTCTTGTTATTCAGTGTCTTTGGTCAAATCAACAATTATATCTGTATAAAAAATACTATCAATTAAAACAAATTGATTGCTTAGAATTGACTTATGTGTTCTTATTGAAGTATAAAGAACTTTTATAATTTGTACTGATATAGAATTCTAAATTTTATACAAAAAATAAGATAATATATTAATGTCTAAGAGATAAAAGAAAACTTATAAAATATAATAACTAACCTTTTAGCTTCATTAATTCAGTAACTCAGTCCAGATTATACCAATCAAAATTGGGTTGATTTGATTCAGTATCAACTAAAAGATTCTAAAAAAAGGAAACTGATATTAAAATTTGGTAGACACAACAAATTAGAAGTTTTTATTGATCTTTTACAATAATCAAATTATAATATCAGAATCCAGTATTATCTGTATATCAAAGTTGGTAACAGCTAGGTTTGATGATATGATTATGAAATGAGGAAGTGAATGAAATTGGAAGTCATGGGAATGGTTGACCCAAGGAAATAGATGTTGAAAAAGTGGGGTTAAAGGTGCTTCAAAATTCAAATTAATGAGTCAAAAGTCTTCTATTGATTCCTTGGATCATAAATAGTGAGAAAATGGTTAGTCTCGTCCTCATCTTGTGAGAAAAATCCTCTGAATTGATAGTGCAAAAGATAATCAAAATTCACAATCTTTGTTCATTTTCCACTAAAAAATGTTGTGTAGTGTTGCCAAACTCTCATTGCATCCAAAACATGACCAATCTTCTTCATCATAGCTTCTTTCTTTGCTGAATTAATTGCATTTGGTAGGAGCCAACTCAAGAACCACTTCCTATGATAAAGCATTAACTCTTAAAGGCACTATTTATTCAAGAATAAATTGAAGAAAAGAATGTTCTTTTCTGAGTTTTCCATGTTAGTGATCATGACTTTGCAGAATAAACTCCTCATCTCACCACTATTTATCTTTCATATTCTTCTTCAATATAACATAATCAATGGTTTTAGATTTTTTGTTCCTAAAGCTCATAGGTTAGTATATACAATTAACATGAAAATTAAAGATCTCAATTATAAAAATAAATTTCAAAGTTGGACAGTTTTTCTACAATAAAATTTTAATAAACATATCTCTTAATAGTTAAAATAATTAGTTAAGTTATATAAGAACAAACAAAAGATGTTATAAATCTGACTAAATTTATTATTATTATTATTATTATTATTATTATTATAATAATAATAATAATTATTATAGTTATTAGTAATAATAATAATAATAATAATAATTTTTATAACAAAAAATATTATAATTTAAATTTTTAAAAGTGTTAAATATATAGATTTATGAGTGACTTATGGTCATTGATCCATATTTTTATCCTTACTCAAATTTGATAAATTAAATCTAGTTTTATTTTAATTTATTTAGTTATTACATTTTTTACTAAGATAATTTTTAAGATTAAATTCTTATTACTGAAAGAATGAGAAAATAATAATATCTAGTGACTAATAGTATGATTTTTTTTTTCCTTTTTATATTACTTTTTCTTGTTGTTCAACAATTTTTCTAATAAAAAGTTTTCTTATTTGTTTATCATGTAGTAAAATGAGAGGACTTATTTATGTTTTTTTTTGTGCTGTTCATTTTTAATATATTTATTTATTATTTGTTGAACTTTTTTTATTTATTTTGCATTTGTATATGATGAAGACGATTGATTTTTTTTTTTTTTAAATTCGTTGATCTAAATAAATAGTAAATGGAATTTTAAATTAGACTAAAATGTTAAACAAGACTAAAGTGAAAAAAAAATTATAATAAAGAAAGAAAGCAATGTTTTCACTAATAAACTTTGCTTATAAAATATCATTACTTCCACTTTTGATTTTTAAAAATTGTTAGCAATGATCTTGTACATGTCAATTATCATCTTCATCTCAGTGTTCATTTTTTAAAATGATAATAAATTATTATTGTATATATTTTTGGATGTGTTTAGTTTCTACAAAACTTATTTAGATTTAACTATTCAAGTAACAATTTTCGAACTAATTTCTTTAGACAAAACAAAGTTTTTATACAAACTAATTAAGTTAGAGCACTACAATAACTCTTAAGTAATGTTTAATATTTGAATTTTGTGAATAAAAAAAAAACATTTTTAAGAGAGAAAACTCTATTAAATATGATCAATTATGATTTATATAGAGTTATTTATTAAAAAAACATACTAATATGATTATAAAAACAAATTGTATGAAAGTGGGTTATTCTATGAGTTTTTTTAATTAATTCTAATAAAATTTATTGTTAAATATATTAAAATAAAATTATCAAAGATTCTTTAGATACACAGCGTGATTAACTTCTCAAATTAGTAAACTCCTGCGTTAATTAATACTTGGTAAGTTTAAATAATTTTTTCTTATAAATTTGTGAGTTTATATATGGTTCTTAATAAAAAAAAATTCTATTTTTTCTTTAATGATTTTTTATATTTTGATCCTCAATATTCATTTGAATTTATTTAAGTAATGACTATATTAGATTATGACTGACGTCTGTATTTTTATTTTTTTTTTCGCTTGTTTTTTATCTTCAATAATATTTTTTTTTTTCATTTTAGTCTCTAATAAAATAATTTTTTTTATCTCTATTGTTTATTAACACCCTAATAATAAGTTGTCCGTTAAATAACATTTAATTGGTTGAATAAAATGGCACATGTATTTTTTTAAAATGATTTTAGTTAAAGGAAAAAATTAATAATATAATGAAAACAGTGTTGTTTTTAATTAATTTTGCATTCTTTTTTTTTTTTCTTTATTCCATAGTGAAATCAAAAGAAGATGAAGATGTATATGTGTAGGGTTTTTTTTTTTTTTTTTTTCGAGTATTCATCATCTTCATTGAATTTCATCGTCAAATAAAGAATGTCAAAAGAAAAAGGAATGAAAATCTTATTAGAAGGAAAACACACCATCATCTGCCACAAAATAATTTAAAAAAAAAAAGTTACACAAAAATATTTAGTTCTACTTAATTATTATCATAATCATTTAATGGATAATGTACTACTTAAAGAATGTTAATAAATGATAAAGATCAAAATAAAAATAAAAATTTTATGACGGACGAAAATAAAATAAAAAATTATTTCAAAAACATTTTTTCATCACCTCTTTCTCACACTGAAAACAGAAGGGGGTTGAAAACAAAATAATAATGCGCTTTATCTGATAATCCAATCCATAGATTGGTCAGCGTTTGCACAAGATATATATACCACACACATCAGATTGGGCTAAGACAAACACTTCAACCCATTTGAAGGATGAAACAATAAAATCAACTGAAAAATAATCAAAAGAAAACTTGTTCTTATTATAGGACACGTTCATTGCTGGATCAACATTGCTTTGTAACTTCTCTCCAATTTTGTATAGCTTGAGACACTACTTCCTCAATTACTTCTGCATCCACATGGAGGGTGGTATTCTTCTCCTGGAAGATCAACAAAGAAT
Organism: Macrotyloma uniflorum; assembly: GCA_016859785.1. Classification (NCBI taxonomy): domain Eukaryota; kingdom Viridiplantae; phylum Streptophyta; class Magnoliopsida; order Fabales; family Fabaceae; genus Macrotyloma; species Macrotyloma uniflorum. Next base: position 3,099,808 of record BDMB01000011.1, read on the forward strand.
CCATTGGGTTAGTAATAGTAACACCACCAAAATTGAGGTCACCTTATAGTGTTAATAATTTCTTTTCTCACATATTTTCTTTGGAAAACAATTCTGTTAAATATGGACAAATCTCTGTAAAATTAATATGGAGCCTAGTTCTTTCTGGTTAGACTTCATTTTCATGATACAGAATTGCATGCATTTTGTTTTGTGTTTGAAATGTGTTTGTTTGCATGCTTGAGTGAGTGTTTCACCTTATTAGTATTACTTACTTTGATTCCAAATGCTTCTAAACAGAAGCTCTCCACACATGAAGCCCTAGCCTGAAGCACCTCAAGACCAAGCCTTTCAAATGCTTCCAATATGAATGCCAACAACCCCTGGCAATTCCTTTCACTCACCACCTTGATCATGAACCCCTCCTCTTTAGTTTCCACTTTAAGCTGCAAAAACATTAGCAGGCATAAAGCAATTAAACAAAATAGGTGAAAAGGGGTATTCAATTCATATAAGACAAAAGATTCCTTTCAATTCAATGATTAGTTAATTATTACACAGGTATTGGGGTTCTTAATTAAATCATATACCACAGGCATTGAACCATTATCCATGACATTTTGGGCTGCAGCAACTGCTAATTGGTTCAATTCTTCTAACTTTTTCTTTAAACCACGTATGTACTCCGATGCATCCAGTATCACAGAGGTTTTACGCCGCTGCAGCAACAAGCAAAACAATCCATCATATTTCAACATAAACATCAATCAGTTCTTGAACAATATATATTTTGTTTAGAGAAAAAAAGAAGCAAGAAACAAGAGAGTAAGTAGAATGAAGGGTTGATAGAAAGTTTTGTGGTTCTATTCAAATTTGAATAATATTCAGTGGAGAAGTTTTGACTAAAAAAGATGGAGTACTATATCAGATAATCAAGGGGAGAAAAGAGAAATGAGTAATTAATCACCGCATGGGAGTTAGTGATTGAACGGAGCTTTTGTATGCTCCTATACAGTACTGTTCTCTTGTGAACCCTGGAAACCATTTTCCTCTTTCTCTCTCTCACACACACTATGAAGAGAACTATATATAAAGAAATCCAAACAGCAGTGTATGGTTAGTGAAAAGGACGAGAACAAAGAATCTTGTTGGTCACATGTGAAACAGATATGGAGTTACCATAGGTAGCAACTGTTTTAACTTTTAACTTCTAAGGACAAACTTGTTTTTTTTCTCTATTGCTAAATTCATTATAACCCAAGTCAAATTTGTTCTATCAGCAAATTAAATTTGAAATGCAGCATGTTGGAGAATTTCTTAGGCTGGTATCTCCTGCTCCAGGTCCAATTATAAATCAATTAATAGTGTTACATGAAAACATTTCACCTTTCAAGTTGTGACTGTTTTAAGGGGGTCGAGGGAATATGATGTCGAGGTTAGAAAAATCAGTAGCTAAGACCATATGAATGTAAGATTGTACAAGTTACATTGAACATATATATTATATATTATGCTTGTACAAAAGTAAGTTTAATTAAAATGCTGATGTTGCTATATTAGAATAATTCATAAAAATGAAAACCATTATGATATCAAGTGGTCCAACCCCTTGGAGACCACCGTAGAAACTAATTGCAGATAAGATCTCACGATCTTCAAGTTCTTACACACCCATAATTCAGATCAACTCCATCTTGTGAGCATGATCTATATAATATGTACAAATTAAGATCAATAATAGTTTTCATAACTAAAAAAGGTACAACATAAAAGTTGATGAATTATATTAACTTAATTAAACATCCAGAGTTTCTAATTGACATAATATTTTGTATTTTAGATCAGCGTTTGTAAAATTGATGCAGCAGAATTGATTTTTAACTGACATCATTTACATGATGTGAATGGTTTTATAGTAAAACCAGGTATCCAAGATTGTTTCAACTTTAAATCGCAGTAGGATTCATGATAATTTTTTGTAAGATAAAACAGATATAGAAGCATTTATGTATATTAAGTATTGCTTTAAGATGAATTTAGAAGATTGAAGGTGAAAGTAAATGGTTATGAAATGTTTTTATGATGAAGATGGAGAATATGAAAATGGAGAATATGTGGAAGCTGGTACAGTTGTGTGTGTGGCGTGTGAAATAAGGGTTGGAAGTATGCATATGAGAGAGATATATACGAAAGATGAAGCGTGTGGGGTCAGGAAAAGGAGAGCATTGTGAAAACAGTGAAAAGAAACGTTCTTCTTTCTGCATGGCAACGTGATAAAGCGATGAAAGAGATGGTGATGCATTGGCGTCAGTGTGGTTAAGTTAGATGCTGGAAAGGAATCTCCATTGTTGATTGAGACACAAATCCATAGTAGCAACTAGCCAAGCTAAGTGTCAAAAACATGTTACAGTTTTATGTGCCTTCTTTGGATGCCTCCAAGCATTTCTCACGGGGAAGGGATTCTCTCTCTCTCCCTCTGTTCTTGATTTGGCTTCTGCTACCAACAAAAGTTAAACAAAGTTTGTTTTTTTATTATAGATGTGTTGATGAGAAAGAAAAATGGATGCCATTTGTCAATTGTTTTCAGTTTCTCTCCAAACCTTAGAGTTAAAAGGTTTGCAAGATGTGTCGTGTTCATTCTGTCGTTTGTTATTTGATTGTTGTGGAACCATCAAATTAAAATGATAAAAAAAGTAAGATTTTATATTTTCTGCTGGCACTTTCTTATTTCTTGACAACAGTTCTTTTAAATTTTAAACAGGAAAATGGAAAAACAAATTAACCTCCTTTTGTCTTCACTAAAACTTTTTACTTAGGATTCCTATCAAAATTCTCAATTCCCTTCACTATTTTAACACAATAAATAAATCTCAATGCTAGTAAAACTACTGCAACCCTATCACTATATCTTTAATTACTAAAATCTCAATATATTATTATGTCAAATATATTCTACATGGATTCTTTTATCACTATATTTTAGACAATTTAAGGCCAGTTTTTGTTTTAGTAATTACTCATAAATATGTTTTTTTTTCAATAATATAGAAACTATATTCTACAAGTTCAACAAGTGTCTGTTAATTATTGTTATTTTATTTTATCTACATTTGTTTCATATTTTAACTAAGGGGTGTTTGGTACGGGATTTTCTTAAAGTTTCTTAAGCATCTTGGATTAGAAATGTAAATTCACATGTGGATATAATAATTTTAAAAATCGTTTTTAGTAATCTAACATTTCTATAAAAAAAATTATTATTATTATTTTAATATAATTTCTCGTAAGTCTTTTCTATGGGACGGGTGGTAATCTAAGATTCCCATGTAAAAAGGTTTGTTTTTTTTATAATATGTCACTCAGTTTGAAAATATTTTAGACATATTATGAAATTTTCGTAAAACATTATTTAAAAAAATAATTATCAAGAAATATTCCAAGAATTAAAAAAAAAAAAAACACTTTGTTACAACAAATGCCTCCTAAAATATATTTATACTACGTGACTGAATATTTTTTTTATATTAACAATGGCCAATTAAAAGTATTTTGTCTATAAATAAAATGTTTTTTTTTTCATACTCATGATAGAAATTAAATCTTGACCAATATAATTAAGAAGTCCATTATTTAATATATTCTGTACACAATTATTCACTAATTTTCTTGCTTTTTTTTATCTTCATCAATTTAAATAAAGCCTATCTGAGGGGTAACAATACAAATTAATTGATTTATTAGTAATAAGATTTCTTAAATGGAAATTCCTATACTCTTTTTCTTCTAAAAATTTATGATATAAAGGTCAATTCAATCTACATAATAATACTTGAAAATTATATGAAATAAATGTTAATAAATACACATTATAATAACATTTTTTTAAAACATTTTTTTTTACAATTGGATAAAACTTACTAAAAAATAAAATTTTTATGAGTCGTATTTTCTTATTTAATGAGCTATTTCTAGAATTATCCATATTTTATACTAATTTTTTTTTACAAATTTTCAATGAAAAGTTTTAAGAAATGAGTTTTCCGTAAATTTTATTGTAAATTTTGTAAGATTAAAAAAATATATATAGAAAAAAATATCATAAAATACAAAATTTCTAATTGAACTCATGATTTTATAATTCTATCAAAATGAATCTTGCTAGCACAGAGAGTCTCTTTATTTTAAACCATGAATACAAGCATGCTTCTGATAACTTTAGACAAAGATTGCAGAACTAACAAGTTCAGTTTTACTTTGTGAGTTTAATTTTTCTTAAGTAAATCTAATTTTGGTAGACAAACTGTAAAGTTTCCTTGACTTATCTGATTAAACTGACGGATTATGATATAACTAATACTTGAAGTATTATTATCTATCAAATATATCTCATTTGATCTCATATAAGTGCAGAAGTGTTAATTGACTTTCGATTTCATGCTGAGAAAAACTCATTCTAGAAGTGGCTAACTATAAACCTTACTCTACTAAAGTTAAACTAAGCTAAAGTAAACAATGATTTACGTTCTTAAAATGAAGACTTGAGATGAAAACTGAGTTAAAACTAGGGAGCAAATATTGAAACTTATCAAAACATTTAAAAAGAGAAGATTGGATTATTATAGGAGTTGAAAATGGAGTGTTAGAAGAAGAGAAGTCCAGGTTAGTTGGATTATTATAACTTGGACTTGGACTAATACAATTATTGTAATTAAAAAAAAAAGGTTATCATCATATTATTAGTCTTTTAACAAATTGTGATAATTATAAGGATTATTGATGCTGCATACAATTGCTGATAAATGTTAGCATACAATCACAGTTGCAGTGTATTGTGGAAATTACAGAAAAACCTAAATATTGTTTCCAAATGATATAGTTGTAGACAATGTTAGGTACAAGTGAAACAAACATACTCTTTAGTTCTCAACAATCACACAAGAACAATAGAAAGAAACTAATAATTGTATAGAACAAAAAGAACAATGATAAGAACAACAACACCAACCCAGAGAGAGAGAAAATGTAAAGCACATGTATGTACTTGAGACACGGATGAGACATTTCGATCATCCATGTTTGAAGCTGGTTGTAGGTACCAACAACGACAAATCTGAAGTGGTCCATAATCCAGTACTACGAAGAGTGTAAGCAAGAATCTATATGTCAATACATTGGCTCCATGTTATGCCTCTGATGCAGAGGGTTTTACCTAGCTCAAACACTTGACCCACCCAATCAGATATATATCATATGCCACCAACCCAAAAGCAGTTCTGTATTGTTAGGCTGAAATATGCTCCACAAAATGAGAATTCCATTGTACTCATAATATGAACTAGCATGAATGTGACTGCATAAGGTGAGCAAAAAGTAAGATATGATTGTACATTTCTTTTATAATTGAAAACTCATTACCCATTTGGCTGTAGTATGAACACGACCTTTGTTGGGTATTGGATGAGCTTCAACTTTCGGTTCATGTATTGGAGACAAATATTCTCTCAGTAAAATGTTTTAGGAGTATATAGTTTCATTGATTGTTCATATATTGCAGACAAATATTCCCTCAGTAATTGTGATATTTTTTCTTTTAAATTTCACATATATTAATTATATAATTCAAATAATAAATATAAAATCTAATAGTACACTGTGTTAAAATATTTAGTTGCTATATCTGTCTTTTATTTTAAATCAGACTTAAAAAGTAATTTTTTTTCTTTTCTTTCCTAAGTTTTAGAGTGATATGAATTAATACTTAAATATTTTATTCATACTTTTCATTTTTACTTTCATAAAAAGAAAACTTTATCATATTTACATTTGTATTTTCTTTTTTCCTTCTCTCACTGGGATTTACTATAGGTATCTATGAACAGTTAGGTACACATTTGTAAATGATCAAATGCATGTGATAATTACATGAAATTAAAACTTAATGTTTATACTTTTAGGTAAAATTTGACATATATTAATGTTTTGATTTTAACCATTTTAAATAATAGTTAATATCCATTGTTTTTATATATCAAATAAATATGATTCTACTATTCTTATTTTTAAGTAAAGATGGATTCAGAGTTATAAACAATCTCTCTCTCTATATATATATATATAATTTTATTACAGAATATGACATCAACATTTCCAAGGATAGCTATCTTCCTTACTATAATTATTTGATAAGAAAGAAAGGATAATTGGTTCTTGTGTCCAGTTGCATTTCTTTCATATATGTTTCCAATCCACTAGGGCAAATCAGAAATTATCTTAAAGGAAAGATAGAAGGAGGTGAAAAAGAAAAGCAATAACAGTCAATCCATTCACTCAAGTCTTCGCTTGATGATATGACCAAACATATGTAACATGCCCCACCTTTCTGTTCTTTGTCCTTCTGAATCACTACTATATTGTTAGATATGTCTTTATCAGCTTCTTCAAATGGAAAATGGTTGTTAACTTGTAGGTATGTGTAAATTTCTGCAGAATGTGAAAATTATTTTTGGTTACTGTGCTGTTTTTCTTTTTTATAGTAATAATTAAATGTGTTAAAAAGGTATAACTAATATGAGGGCAAGATCAGAAACATTACATGACAGAGACCAGACTAAACATAGAAAATGACCATAAAGTAAAGTCTGGTGCTGATACAAAACTCACTGGTTAGCTAGAACAAAAGTTATCAAAAAAAAAATTGTGGTGACCACTTGAGTCTTTTTTATTTGAACTTATTAGGTAAAAGAGGTGGAAAAGAAAGATTATAAAATGTTATATGTGATCAAATGGATTATCTTGTCAAATTTAAAATTTGAAAAATCTAGATAGAAAAGGTGACAAAATCTTCAATCTAACTTTAATATTAGAAAATGTTATATAAAAAGATATGAGAAAAATCTTAATATGATATAGGTTAATTATGGTGTAAAATTCTTCTTATGTGTAAATCAAGTTTTTCTTATGGTTATAAATTTCTTGACTTGGTCTTTCCTATCTATCCCATTGATTAGTCACATTCATGACTACTTTTGTTATATCTAGAAATATTTATAATTTCTCATGATATGACAATAGTTTTGTGTCAAATCCATGTACTTATTTACGTCCCTATTTCGAATATTGTTATTGTATTGGTGTAGGTTTTGTATATATTAAATTTTATAATTTGATAAAATATGATATATGATATATGATAGAATATAGAACATCAATATTTAATATAAAAAATAATTATGAATCAGTGATAGCTTGAGAATAAGGAGGTAGCTATGGTTGCTTTTAGCAATAACACATTATGAAATATGAGATTTAACGTCATTTTTGAGGGTGCTATTTTCTCCCTCTGGAATGTGATTCGCAAATTGCATGGCTTTACTTTTGTCATAACCTTTAGTGTGAGAAAACTGTGTGCTAACCACTTTGCCAAAACATGGTGCCAGTCACACACACCACCATTAATTAGAACCTAGTTTCCCACATTTCACCTCTTTATATTAATAATTCTTTCTCAATCTTCCAAACATAGTATCATTTATTTAACAGATGAAGTATTACTACAATTATTCATATTTTTTTAAATTTCTTCTATAAAAATTTATAGAAAATCACTTTTCTACTAAGTTTCTTATGAATTGTTTTAAAATCTTAAAAAGAAAATTACAAGAAAATTCACATAAAATATTAAACTTTTGATAATGAAGGTTCTTTAATCTAAATTAGGGCATCTAATTGATAAAACTATTTAAGAGTTTTCTAAATCATATTTTTTATTCGCAAATAATTTGAATTTAAAACCTTATTTGAAAGAACTTACCACTACCACTAGGATTAACTGTTGATAATTTTGTAACATTTTGATATTATCGATGCGAGCAATCACTATCTTATTCATTAAAAAATAATTAAGTAAAGTTATTAAGATAATCTCAGTTCACTCTTTTAATATGTTTTTAAAATTAAACTGTTTATATATTTTGATATTTTAGATAAATAAAATTATACGATAACTATTAAACATGAACATACTACTCAAAATATTACATATTTAAAAAAAGTGTAACAATTTATTTTAAAACAAGACTAAACAAGTTATTTAACTCTCTAAAATTTAACACGACATTTAATTGTTTTAAAAAATTAATATATTAAATAAATGTTTAAACATTTCATTATAAGTTAATTGGTAAAGATTAATAGAACACTAAAAACTGTCATGAATCGAAAAATAATTTTCTTAAAGGATTAAAATAAGACAAAATTATTTTTGTAAGGACTTAAAATATTTTCTAAATAAATAATATTTATAATTTTAAAAATCTGTTACTAATATTTTATACAACTGTTACTAATATTATTATAAACACAGATTTCAATCAAAACCAAAGCCCAAGCCCAAGCCCATAAATCCAAAAACAAAAAAATAATAATCTCCCCGGACATGTGTTGCGCTTCGCTAATTTCAACCCTGGAACTCCCTATAAGCTTGTTTCTTCAATTTAGGGTTTTTATTAAATGATTTATAGTTATTTTAAGTAACCATTTAATTATAAAATAGTTAAATATATATATATATATATATATATATATATATATGATTTTAAGTAAGAATGTGAATAAGAATTAGAAAATAATTGAAATGAGGATGAGTCATCGAAATCATCATGATTGCGTCATAGTCATCAATGAAAGATAGTTTCTTCCGCATACAGGTGTGAGATTGTTGTTAACATTTGTAGAATAACATGACAGGTGTTTATTTTGTCATTATGTTTCAATTATTTTTTCAAAAATGAAAAATATAAAAAATAAAATTATTTTAGTTGATGATAAATAATTTATTGAAAAATGTTAGCATTTCAATTAATGAAAGACATAGACATATAATTTTCTATTTTTATATTCATTTTTTAGTATAATAAATAGCAATGCAGAGTTTATGGGCATCATGCAATATAAATGGCTGAAATGGGATGCGTCCCTTGAAGAATGGTGTCCATGGGATGGTGATGGATGTAATTGACAATAGATTAGCATGGTATGGGCATGTTCATGCATGAAAGCAAGTATCTTGAAGTGTCTTAAAAAGATATAACTTTGATTGAAGTTGATTAGTTGCAAGAGTTATTCCTTTTAATAGCCATAAATAGTGAAACTCATAAAAAATCTTAATTTTAGACAAAATTTCTGACTTTGGAATCATTTTTCACTTCACACATATCAAAATCAGAATTAATTTGTGGTCTCCTTGATTTATTCTTCTTCTTCTTTTTCGTAATTTGTGGCTTCAAGAGTTTCACTTTCTTGGTGGTTAGGAGTTACTTTAAAAGGTTTTAAATCATTTTAAATGCTCTTTTTTGCGTTGTTATTTTCTTCACCTAAGAATTGTATTTTTAAGTGATTTCAGAAATAATTTTTTAAATTATTATTCTTTTTGTTACAAGATTTTTTTTCTACTTGTTCACTTTTTTTTTTCTATTGTTCAAACCTCTCTATTCTTATAATTTTGATGTTTATTGTTGTGTAAGTTATCATACAAATATTATATAGAGAATCAATTTGAATTATTTTATTAAAGGTTAAGTAAAAAAAATTGAATAGTTAGAAATAATTTTAATAATTAAAATTTTATTTAAATTGTTTGAAAAGTAAAATAAAAAAGTTATTTGATTAAAATCACGTTATAATTGATTAAAACTTTTTACATGTTCTCGTGTTTAATTGACTAAAATAAATTTTAAAGAAGGTACTTTCTTTAAATAATTTTAATAAATTAAAATTCAATAAAAAGATAATGAAATATTTTCCTCTTATGAGAGGACATTTAAATGTATTCAATTCAGTTTTAAGTATAATTTTTATTTTTATTTTTATTTTCATAAGAGATTCTTGTAAAACTTTAAATGTAAATTGCTTTATTTGAAAATTAAATGTTCGTAACTCTACTTATAAGAGAAAATCAATAGAAATTCTTCATATTTTCTATAAATTTGAACTAAAATAAATATTTTATAAAATTAAAAATAAGTAATTTGATATTTTTTTCAAAAAGAAAAAATTCTTAAATATGTTCTATTTAATTCAAATTAAATACTTTGAATTATTCAAAAACATTTTAAAGTTGAATTCATATTCATTTATTTTAATACGTATCATCAAATTAATACTTTTAATTTCATTTCATTTCATTCAATGGAAAACGTTTATAAATTTAAAATTATTTTATTAATTAAAAGAATTTATATAATATTTGAATTGAATTACTATTTACGGTGGTTATATAAATTTTTTATATTAAAAAAAAAAAATATATATATATATATATTAATTAGTTTATTCTTTCATTAATATTTTTCTCTATCACTAATGGTAAAAATATCATTATTGAATACCATAATATATTTTGACTATATTAATTAATGTACATACATATATAAATTGTGGTTTGGAAGCAAATTGTGAATATGAGGAACACGAATGTAACATGTGATTCCTATTTGACTACGTAAACCTCTAAAACTCCATTGCTATCTTCCTCGACAGCGATTAAAAACCATAATACCCCATTCTTAGAATCATTCATTATCATTTTAAGTTACTTTTTAATTTTCTTTTCACAATCTCTATTTTTGTAATGTTTATAATGTTTTTCTATATTTTAATTATCTCATTATATGTTTTAAGATACGTGTATAAAAGAAGACTCTGATCATTAATGCTAGAAGTAACCGATATCTCAACTAGGAAGTCGAGCATATCGAGAGATACTCGACAATTGCATTAACTAGACGGATTTGAGATATATGTGTTCTCTAAAAGAATATCCACACCGATCGGAATCACATATAATAATAACTTATCCGAGATTTCGAGAAAAAATAATTAATATTTGATAATCTTACAATATTAGAGTTAAAAATAAATACGAGATAACAATAGAGATAATATTGTATATTGACTTGAGTATATTATCGAAGTGTAAGCAGATACCTCACGTGATCTTGAAGAAGTCAGGAGTGTAAATAAGTATCCTACGCGATTCTAAAGGAGTCAAGAAGATAAGAAAAAGATTGAATTATATTTATAATTAAAAATATATTATGATTAATTAAATTAAACTAGATTTAGTATAAAGTTATATTATGTATCCATTTTTAGTTGTAAAGTTTTTTTGTAACGAGGATCCACTTATTCTAAGACTAATATAAATATATTTATTTTTTATTTGATTCGACTAGTTTGACTTATGAAGACGATGGAGTCTCGTGGTAGAAACACATTTTGAAAGACTTTGAGAATATAAGGCATTGGAGAAGCACATTGTTGTCCATTTTCGTATCACAAATTGATGACAGCACTTCACAACCAACTAATCATATCATTCATTTATTTGATACGTTTTCGCCTATAATTTTAATTAATTATACCATTGAAATGGTCTACATACTTATCTAATGCACTAATAAATGTCAATTAGCTAACAAATGTTCAATTAACATTGTTATTATTTTCTCTCTCTCTCTCTCTTTCTATTCATATAATTTATTATACCTACATTGGGTGTCCATTTTTGCTTTCCTTTGAGCACAACTCATGCAATAGAAGATAAATTACAAACCTATAAAGACTTTCTCAAATTATATTCTTTGACCATGTCTTCTTTATTAAATGTAAGTACAATGATACATTTGTGATATAAAAAGAAATAACAATATATTATGAGAAAATTCAGGAATTAATAACGTAATTTACTCTAAGAAATTAGTATAAAGGGTATATATTAGATTCTATAAAAAACTTATACATGGGAATATTGGTTACGTGGTTTACAAAAAGTAGAATAAAGTAAGCGTCCTATAGTTTATGTGAGTAGAACTTGCGAGTCCTAGAGTGTAGAATGCAAGCCAAAAAGGTGCCAAAGAAACAAAGGGAACCCCATATGATGAAGGTGTTCCTGTAGCATTCCATGCCCATGCATTTTCCATTTTCATTCCCTCCCTTATGGTAAACAATGGCAGCCAAGTAACCAAACAAAAGGGACCCCACAGGAATGTTGGCCACCACCACATTATGGTTCACGGAGAAATTCTTGGTTCCAAATAACTCAGTGGTCGTGGACACAGAAATTGAAGTGATTGCCCCAGTACACACTCCAATTATGGCAGTGCTAACATAAAGGGCAAGGTGTGTTTTGTTGAGAAGTAAGAAAAATGCCCCTGCAGTTGGAGCCATTAATATCATCATAGAAGCTGGTCTTGATATCACACACTTATCCCTGCATACCCCATACCATGAAAAAAAATGTCAATCAAAGTAGAGGGTAATTTAATTCTATGTTGATCTTCATTGATGTAGATCAACTAACACATTTATAGCCATTATTTGAATTATGTTTCAAAGTAAATGCACTAGGTACTGGTTGGTGTTAGATAGGAATAGATAGGAAGGTAGAAAATGAGTATTTTACCTGTAAAAGTAGTCCACTATAGATGGCATGAGACGGCCAAAGAACCCAAAAGAAGAAGACAAAGACACCAGTGATGAAGTTTTAGAGTAACCCCGGGATTCAGCTATCTGCCCCAAGTTATTCAGAAACACTAAACCTAGTGTTGCACCGAACAAATAGACAAAGAAGTATAACCAGAAATCTATTCTTCTCAGCATTAACTTTGCTCCTACTTCTTCTCTTACACCTACTTCTTGTACTTCTTCACTATCTTCACCCTCTTTCAGCTCATTCTCTATTCTCTCTTCATTATGACCATCCTCGGCAGTAAAATTATAGACCCTTTGTTTTTCTCTATTTTTGTGCCATGACCCCACTAGTGCATGGATCTTCATGGAAAGTGGAACTAATAGAGGCAAGAGAAGGGACACTAGGACACCAATAAGGCTCCCAAGTGGAGATATTTTGCTTGAGACAAATTCCAAGCTGCTCATCACAGCATAAATTCCAGTGGCAATTGTTATAACAAACATAACAACAAATCCAAGACTAATGTGTTTTGGCCTTATGACTTCAATTTCTCTAACGAGAGGAGCAGTTATTAGGCAAACTATCAGAGGTAAGACTGAGTTTAGAAAGAGAAATGTTATGGCCCTTCTGTTTCCAGCAACAGCATCAACAATGCTGGTGTAAATCTTAGCACTCAACCCTTGGTAACTAGTTGTTATGCCCACAGCAACTTGGCGATGGGATGAGAAGTTCCTTATTGTGATCACATAGCAGACAGTGTTAATCCAACAAATGCTATTTCCTGCTAAAACTGTTAGAAAGAAGACATGCCAATAGGAGAGATGGGAGATCTGCTTTGTTGTGAAGAGATATTGTACACCGTAGCCAATTAGCCCAAAAAGTGAACCAATCATGAGGACAAGCCAAAGGGGTAAGTAAACAGAAGCTAAGCCAGAAAAAAAGCCAAAAAGTTTGCCAGCATCAGAGGCAAAAGCAAGGTTATTGAGCTGAAATTGGGAGATGGAAAGGAGATGTTTCAGCTGTGAGGAGTAAGCAGGGAAATTGGTGTTTGTTCCATTTATGGATTGGAGCCAAATGATGCCCACAAGACTTAGCCATTGACAGGCAGTTGAAGGCATGGTGAAGAAGATGGTGAGAGAATTTGAACTGCACACCACTTAACTCACAAGAAGGAATGATGTGTGGGTCTTATATGGTGGTGAAAAGAGAAAAGAGGAAGATATGCATGGTTAATAGCCTCATCTCTTAAACACATTTTTTGTTATCTTTCCAAAGTAATTATAAATTATAATACTTCTATTTTTCTTTAATATAAAAAAAATATTTAATCAATTTCAATAAATAAATATATTTAAATTAGATAATCTTAATTTATAAAGTCATAGACCTAAAACATTAAAAATTATTGTGTTAAAAAATATTAAATAGTGGGATTTTATGTTTTTTAATAACTTTTTTATTAAATATAGAGAAATTGTTAGATAAAAGGTAAAAGAAGAGTATATTATTTAACAAACATACTTTGGAATTAAATGGAATAATGTGGGTGTACAAGTAAAATGATGTGGTGTTATATCAACCACCACCTATGCTTGAAAAGATTGTATGAGAAGAATGATATCTATGTTTCATCAATGTGAATTTAAGAGCATTTATTAATAGTTAAGATATTATCAGACAGATCTTAACACCACCAGTGAGTGAGGATAAGGAAGAATTAGAAAAATAAAAATAAAAATTAAGCAATTCATTTAATCAAAATTTTCAACACAAAAGTTTAATAATAAACATAACTGTAAAATTTATTTAAATAAATTGAAATTTTTTATAAACTATTTTCATAAGTCCTGTTAAAAAATGTATTTCGAACACTACATGATTTGTCATGGAGCATAAGGGAAATTTTATGTAAAAAAATAGATTTAATTATGTTTTTGATTATTAAAGTTTAAGATAATTTTAATTTTCATCCTTCAAATTAAAAAAAAAAAAACTCAAATTTAGTAAAATATAATTTTAATCCTCAAAACAAAATTTGAAAAATTAAAAACAATTTGAAAAAATTATTTTAATTTTTCGGTTAAAGATTAAAATCACATTTTTTTTCAAACTTGAATGATTAAAATACATATTTTTAAATTTGAGGATGAAAACTAAAATCATCTTACATTGAAGTACTAAACTCATAATAAAATCAAAATATTATTATAAAAATTATTGAGTAATTTTCGTGTACATTAAATAAAACGAATTGTAGTATTAATATATATTCAGTGAGTTGGGCTTCTACCACAAAAAAAAATTAACGTGATCCAATAGAGATTGCGTCTGTTTACATACACCACAGTTTTTTCTATATACACTTGTATTTTGTTTTTATTAATTTAAAATAATATCTTTACCTTTATCTTTTTTTATTGAAATCAAATTTGTTTTGTTCAGATTAAATGAAAATAGTTTTCACTCCCAATGTCAGTACTTTTTTTCTTTAGTGAAATTTTGGTTATAAATATCTCTTCAAAAAATAATTTAAAAAATGTTTAATATTTGAAAATATTTGGCGAAATACTTTCATGTTCTAGGAAAGTATTATGGAATGTAACAACATTAAAAGGAAGTATTTTACAAGATATTTTATTTACAATCTAAAGTGTATTTTAAAAACATTTTTTTACTTTTTTTTTATTTTTTAGAAAATAATTTCTAGATTCTTTTCATTTTCATTTCTGGAAAATACATTTTCTTTGAGAAAATAAAATATGTTTTGTGAATTACGTTTTGAAATAAAAAGAATAAAAAAAAGTGTTTTAGAAACTAATTTTCGATATATTTTCGTTATATTCTAAAATATATTTTCTAAAGCACTTTTTTTTATTATTTAAAAAGCTTTTTCCAAAATATGAATGTAAGTTTGTTTCGAAAAAAACTTCCAAAAAATATAAAGAAAGTATTAAAAGAACACTTTCATTTCTTTTTTATTTCATAATGGTATTCTTCAAATATAATTTTGTTTTCTTAACAATTTCAAAATTGCTTTCTTAATCATATTTTTATTCTTTAAATTCCAAACTAGTGTTTCCAAAATCAAGTATGAAAAAAAAAAAAAAATATATATATATATATATAAATATATATATATAAAGTCTTAAATAAAAATATGGTGTATTTAGAAAAATAAATATGTAAACAGCAAAAGCCTCATTAGTTTATCACGGCCCAGGTTTTGACCATCCTTATAAATATGAACTTGTGAGTGTGGTTGGACAATCAATATTCAAAATTTAATTTTTGAATTCTAATATATTTGATATTTATATTTTTAGATTGATTAATTTAAATATAAATTTAATTTTTTATCAACTTTATATATTATATTTAAATAAGTAATAACTAAAATTACATTTAATTTTTACTAACTTAATTAAATAAAAAATATTATTAAAAATATTAAATTTAAATATAAAAATACTAAAATAATATATTTTTAAAAATTTAAAGATTGAATTCATTACCCTATAACTATAAAAGTAAATATAATTTTTGACAAAATATAGAAAAAAAATTATTAATTCTTTAATTTTTTATTCACTATTTATACTACTTTCATCGCATATTAACAACAAACACAAAATTGTGTCCATTATTTTTATTGTTCTTATATACTTCTCAATTCAACAATATTTTTTTAACATAGTTCTTTTTTGAAAGACATCTAATATACTAAAATTAAAAATAATTATTATAAAAATTATTAGAACCCAGACAGTTTTTTAGATAACATGCACACAATATGTTTTGATAATAATAAATGAAAATAAGTTTTGAATAAATCAAAGGTTAATAGAAAAATGTTTATAAAATAATTATCTTATAATTGGTAATAATGCTAAATGAAATGTCGCTTATATAATATTCTATATATATTTAAGAACAGTATATCGTATAACAGCTAGTTGGCTTAATATAGAAATCACATTCAAATATTATTTGAAAGGATAAAAATGGAATACTATATGAAGATTTAAATAAGAAGTTATAAAACCAAATATATCATCTTGTAAATAAAAGAAAATATTCAGTCTGTTATAAAAAATATATATTTCGTATTTGCATTGTATTTCCTTTTATTAGGTGTCATCAAATTAAGAGTTTCCAAAAAAGTATTATTGGAAGAAAAATCTTAGTAACCTGACACATGAAGATATTAGAAGATTATCATCAGAATATCTGAAGAATATTAAAGTTGAAGATTTTTCTACTAACGGTCATATTTTTTAAAGTTTACAAAAGCAGAAGATGACAAAGGCAAAAGAACAAGCACAAGACAACAGAAACAACATTTACAATCATATACAAGCTGTTAGAAAGTTTAGAAAGAAAGTCTTGAGAAGATTCTGAGTTAAGTTGGTGCTACAGTTTCATATCTATACTCCAAGATATTATTTTTTGTGTTCATCCTCTGAGGCTGTTCAGAGGAGGTGTTTGTCATTACTTGTGTGATTCAAAGAAGATGTTGTCATTCCTTGTGTGATTCAAGGAAGGTGTTTTCATTCCTTGTGTGATTCAAGGAAGGTGTTTTTATTCCTTGTGTGACTCAAGGAAGGTGTGACAATCTCTTGTGGGTTATAAGAGATAGTGAAGCTCAATATTTAGTTTTTCTATTTTGCATGTTTCACTTGTATTAGTGGTTGTAAAACTCTAATTAATTAAAGATAGTGAGAGTGAGTGATCATCTCAAGTTGAGGTGATTGGGAACTGGATGTAAGATTAAGGATTTAATCTGAACCAGTATAAATATCTGGTGTTATCTTTCTCTTTTATTTTTCCGTTGTGTATTCTATAAATTCTGTTTAATTAAATAAATCAAGAAGGATAAAATAAAAAAAAACTATTAAAGTTTTTCTTATTATTTTTTACATCAATTCACTTGATAACAAATAATAGTAACTGTTCATAATATATTATATTAAAAATTATAAATAATTAAAAAGTAAGTTATATAACTATGTTATTTTATATAAAATAATAAATTAACTATCTTAAATTAAAATTTGTAGAGTTTAAAGTTGTTTAATATTAAAATAATATTAAAATTTTAAAATATTAAAATATTTGAAATTTAAAACTTTGTCATATACCATACACATAAATTCAAAGTTGCGTGCGTTTTAAAAACTTTGAAATTTTATCGATGACAAGTTCGAAAGTATAATTCTTTACTCAATCTACAAAGCAAACACTGTTAAAATAGATAAGTGCTAACCAATAATAATTCATAAGAACCTTCTAATGATAAAATTTCACATTTTAAAAACAAATTAAAACATATTTTATCTAATCAAATTTAACTTAATTATATATAATAATGATTTATTAAATTATATTTATTTAACTTATAAAATTATTACCAATATTTATTAATAAAAAATTAAAAAATTATGACAAAAAAGTTAGTTTACAATTTTACTTCAAAAAGCATCACAAGAATAATTATTAATAGTTAATTAAGTATATTATTTATTTTTAAATTTATTTATCTCATTCGAAATTAATTAATTTAAATAAAAGTTATAATATATGTTTAATTTTTAAGATTAAATTAATCACTACTAACATATTTTTTTATTTATTTAGTTTGAGTTGTCAGATTAAAACATATCAAAATTATATCGGTAATTAGAAAAACATTTGTACTTTTATGTTTTAAAAAAATATTTATCTTATTAAAATATAAAATTAATATATCATCAAATTAATATTCTAAAATATTTTATAATATTTATTGTTATTATCATTATTATTTTACTGTAACTAATTATATTCTTAAAGTTTATAATTAAAAAAATATACCTACTTTTAAATATTATTATAATTTTAATTAAAAGATAAGACACGATTTTAATGATTATGGAATATCTATTTAAAATTATTATTATTTTAAATTTTGTATAATTTTAGTTAAAATATATTCAAATAACAAATTTTTTTAATTTACTTTCTTAAATTTCATAATTAAAAATATCCGATTAGCATAGTATATGTTTTAAAATATTATATTTTTTAATTAAAGCATAAATATTAATTTTAACAATATGGAATATCTATTAAAAATATGATTATTTTAAACTTTTTGTATTTTTAATTTTAAAAAATATTTAAGATAAGGATAATTACAATTTTACTTTTAAATCTGAAAATTAAGAGAAGAAATTTAGGACACCAAAATTGTGTCTTAAAATATCAAGAAATTAATATTATTCTATAGAAATTTGCATATGTTGTCACTTATTAATTTTAATCATTTAATTTTAGAATACTGATATTTTTGGTGATTGTTATAACAAAACAATATTTTTAATATTTTACAGTTTACTTTATAATAAATAAATAAAAGATAGGTCTTAAAAATAAATTATGATATACAAATTTAATTTTTATACCATATTATATATGTTTAAACTCCTTAAACATTTGACACGTGTTTCTCAAGTTAAATTATTGAGGTTTAGGAGTGTGTTTAGATATGAAGATGTATTGTACTTGCGGATGGAAAAGGAAAGAATGATTGAATTCTTTTTTATCTTCATGTGTAAATTTAATAAAGAAAAAGAGGAAGAGAGAGAAATTTTCTCTGCAATCTTGAGAAAAAAAAATAAGAGAAAAGATATGTGTCACTGTTGGGCTAAGTAAGTAACTGTGTCGGATGAATTAAGTAAAATGTTTATGAGTTTTTTTTAAATAATAATAATTATTAAATTATAATATATAGTTTAAATATTAATATTAAATAATAAATAATTCTTTAATAATATTATAAAGTAATATTTGTTTTTTTTAATTATAATAATAATAAATAATAAATAAAATTATTTATAATAAATTATATTATTTTACTTTCTACTCATTTATACTTTCTTTCCCTTAATCAAAACAACTACACTTTCTCTTTTCTTTTTCTTCATTTCTTTCATTTTTCACTCCTTCAAATCCACTCTCTAATTCAAATACATCCTTATTGATTGGATTGGATCCCTAACCTACCAAAACAAAACAACTCATAGCAATATAGGGAGGATATATTTTTTGGATTCATTTGAAAAAAAAAATACGAAAGTTATTGATAATATTGAAAAGCACAACACATAAAATAAAACAAAGGAAAAGAAGTGGTTAACAACAAAGATTCTAAATATTGTTTGTGATGTTCATCTTTTATAACAACAAGCATGATGGAGATATAGAGACAAATGCATACATACAATTATTACTTTTCTTTTCACAGATTAAATTATATATATAACTCAGACCTATATATTTATTAATCAATATAATTTATTTTTATTAAATAAAGAAAAAGTATCTACACTTTATTAAACAAAATTGATATAATACTATTATAGAGAACAAAAACTTCACACTTTTTCACACTTCGTTACTATTGTTAAAATATATATATATATATATATATATATATATATTATAAATTCAATTGTTTTTATTTGTATAACTAAACATTAATCATCATTTATATAAGACTTTATATGATTTAACTAGATATTTTTATTTAGAATAAGTTATGATCAGTTTATGAATTTCTGAATTATATTTTTAATAAAATAATTATCATAGAAATAGATATTAATAGACGAAGATTGCTTGGAGTAAATATTTCTGATTTTGAAAAGTTGGTGATAATGTCGTCTTGATTTAATAATATCGATTTGAAATTAAATTAATTAGTAAAAGAAAGATTCTAATAACTTGTACACAATTCTTTACTTTTCTATCATTGTTTCGTTGAGAGAGTATTTACACTTTTTTTGTTCATGGAAAATATCCTTACTATAAGATCAAAATTTAGAAAATTCATTATTCAAACTATTAATGGACCTCTTTTTTTATATTTTTTTACCTAACTGATTTTGTAAGAGAAAAAAATAATTTAATTATATATTTAACTTTTAAAATTTGAGATAAATCCTTTTTTAGTATTTTAAAAAATTATTTTAATTATTAAAATATAGTAAAATATGATTTTAAATCTTAAATATTAAATTTAAAAAAAAAACTAAAAAATACTTTAAAAATCTTATATTAGTTCTTCAAATTTAATGAATATACTTTTAGTTCATAAATATTAAATTGAAAGGAATAGAAATAATTTTATAAAATTTATTTTAATCCTTTAAATTTAAAATCAAATTTTTCTAAAATGAATTTGATATTATATTAAATCTAAAATTTAAAACATTATATGTGAAGGTCTTTGTGTTTTTTACTCATAAGTAGTTTAATTTATTTATTTTTATTGAATATAAGACTTCACATTTATATCTATTTTGTAATGAAAAGGAATCAAAAAGTTATCTCTACAAATAATTTTGAAATTGTTTTTTTTTTCACTAAGAATTGATATTTGTTTTCCAACTTATGAATAGAGATCCTTGATATGTTTATAAAGAAACAAATAATTAAGTATGCAGGTCCTCCTTTAGAAAGAAAAAGTTATATGGACCATGAGTTACCTAATGCAACTTGATGATCTTGCCAAATTGGAAAGTGTGCACCATGAGTTACATCATGAAAATATATCATAATCAGGTAGGGAAGCTGTGTTCTATATGTTAACAATTTGAAATGTGGAAATCAGAATAGGAATGGTGACATTACAGTCATCCACGTAAGTTATATGAGCACTTCACATGGCAAATGTTTGCCCTACTGTCATGTGCTGTTGGTATTTCATCTCATATGCACCCACCACTTCTTGTCTTTTATAAATGTTAGATTCTAACAACAAGAAAAATCAATCTTGACAATGTGCCCTCTTGACATCACCCTCGATACTATCGTAAATTATTTGAGGTTGATAGTTATTGTTCATGAACATTTTCCTGTCACTCTTTGAAGACAAATCACTATTTTTAAGATTGGGATTAATTGTTTTTTTTTTTAAATTTCAAGTTAATTAAAATCAAATTATAATATATAAGTGAAATTTAAATTTCACCTAAATTGGTTTTAGAGATAAGTTAAATTTATAATATTTTTTACATAGTATCAGAATCTGGTTAACAAGATTGTTAGATCTAGGTTGAGTCACTTCTTAATAGAAGAGTGTTAAGAAAATCTCATATTAATTAAAAATGAGACTGAACGAATTATAATATATAAATAAAGTACTCTGAACTAATAAATTTTGAAATATATTAGATTGATGATCACTTTTTACAATTTTGATTAGGATAAGATAACCCATCAAAATTAATTGATTCAATTTCATTTCAACTAAATTTAATTTTTGGGATATCCATTTATGCATCCATTGACACTTTTACTAAAAAATTAAAACAGGTTTTAGTTTTTTAAGTTTCTAAAAATTAAAAAAGTTGTTTGATAACTATTTTATTAAATTAATTTTTATTTTTTTAATTAAAAGAAACTAATAAAATATATTATTTTGATTTCTATAAAATTATTGAAATAGTTTATGCCATCACTCTCTATCTCCTTGTCAGGTTTGATGATTTTGAAGATAATCTTGTTGCACTACACTATATGTATTTGACATTCTAAGACATTATCTTTGACAAAATTTCATATGCTGATTAATGCAACTTTTCTTATAATTTTAATAAAATGTAATACTTAATATGTAAAACCTTTGAATGGTTTAAAAATTAGTGATAAAATTATCATAAATATGCAATATCAAACTATTTTTAATTTCTCAGTTGCATATACACCACTCAAACTCAAATTCAGTAATTAAACTAGAACAACTATATAATTATTAGATATAATTTTTATTCTAAATCATTTAATATTTCCTTTATATATTTTTTAATGTATTAAAATAAGAAAAATTTATTACATTTTATTAACTCTGATTATTTCAGGTTACCTTGTTTTTACACCTATTGAAAAACAACTTCTTATATTCAGTTTTTCTCTTTCACGTCATTGAATAACATCTGATAAGGACATTTTTAGGGTACTGAGAAATTTTCTTTTGAAGTAATGTCTAGGAAAGTTTGCGAGCTTTGTATTATGATAGTAAAATGATAATGAAAAATGCTTGAAATTCATTTTTATATTATTTTCTTCTCATAATTTCGTACTCTCTATTTGCATTTAAATTATGTAACTTATAATTGAACTAGATGAAAGCACGAAACCAAACTTAACATTGGAACTTGTGTTCACTGAAATGGTACTTCTATCAGTTATCCCAAAAACTTCTATCAATAATCAAGACACACATTTTTGTTATTTAAAATACTGATATGTATTTAGATCAACTTTGTTTATACATCTGTCAAACAAACCCTTTGGAAACAATCTTCCTCACCTGTAACAATCCTCCACACTTATTTATTGACATTTTATACAACAACTTATCATCACAAATCCAACATTCACTCATGAAATAGAAAATTAATAAGCCCTTATGAGTCCTGAACCCATCTTGTTCACTTACTATGGATAGATTTCAATGAGAGATCTTAAACCCAAAATGGGAGTTATCTTGTAGTTATTAAAACCAGCAGAAGAAATCAACTTAACCCATTCTTTCTCGCTTCTCTCCTTTCCATTGACCATCACCATCATCAGCATATCAAAGAAAAGCTGTGTTTCAATTGATTCATCATCTTTCTTCTCATTATCCACCACCATGTCTATGATAATCACCTTCCCTTCTTTGCCTTTCTTCATTGCTTCCTTGCATTTCTTCAGTATGTTCACACACTCCTCGTCACTCCAGTCATGTAATATCCACTGTTTTGTCATTCAAAGAAAAAGTTATTAGAAGAATCTTCAAAGGAAATAAAGTATTCACTTTAAACTTGTTGGAATTAGCAACCTCATGTAATGTTCTTAATTGCAGTATATAATTAATCCCTAAAAAATTCAAATTTCATGGGAACTAAAGCAGTTTTACTAGGATGAGCAGAGATTTACATGTCAAATAACCATATTTATTGTAAGCCATATTACCATGTGGAATCTGCAGACTTATCATTAACTTAATAGTTAGTCGTATTTATGAGAACAAAAATATTCACCACCATACATGTACCAAACTAAATCCAAAGAAAGAAATCGGGGAGAAAAAAAGTGTAAATACAATAAGTAACTTGATGAGACAAGAAAAAAATGAGGAGAAATGTTATTAATTGGGTATATTATGTCATTCTCCATATATGATTCTGATTAGAAACAGTTATTGCCAGAAGTAGTTGGAATAGACTACTAGTGCATAGTTACTGATAATCATTATACGTTAACAAATTCATTTAATGAACGATGATGATATATTGTTCTTTCTTTTTCAATTGATCAATTCGTTGCTTTAATTATCTAAAGTTTAACATCAGTCAAGTCTGTTGAAGCTTATTAAAAAAATGTAAGAAGGTAACATTGCACTATGATTTGTGACGATATTTTACCTTTAACAAAATTGCATCAGCTGCAGGAATTGCCTCGAACATGTCCCCTCCAACGTATTTGAGGTTCTCACTTCCTTGCAAGCCAGCAACAACATGTGGGAGATCAAATACAGTACATTCCAACAGAGGGAACGATTTAGCAATGGCCTTTCCCATGGCTCCTGTACCTCCCCCAACGTCAACCAATGTCTCCAATCCCATGAACACCCTTTTGCATTTCTCAATCACCAAACTAGTGACCAATTTAGCATCACATGCCATGGCATCATTGAAAAAGTTATTCATTTTCGGATCACTGCCAGCATACTCCCAAAACATCTTCCCATGTGCCATTTCAAATGTTGTAGGATTATCATTTCTGAACCAATTAGAAAACTGATTCCATGGATTTGTTAAAATTGGATCAAGCATGGCATGCAAGAAGGGTGTCACACTGAGGGGATGGTTCTTAAGAAGGAGTATAGATGCATCAGTTAGCTCGTACTCCACTTCTAACTCGTTTTCAGTGACATTGTGTTGAGAGAAAAAGCCAGAATGAATCATGATTCGCATCAAGCGATGAATAAAGTGAGTTTTGGATGAGTGAATTGGTAGTGAAGCAATGAGATTTGAGGGTGACATGGGTTGGCCATGGTTGTGTATGATGTCTGGTATGCCTAAGTCAACAATACATTTAAGGGACATGGAGTTTATGAAGCTAAAAATATGATTCCATATGTGTGTTTGAGCTCTAAGTAGTTTGGAACCATGCTCTTCATCATGGGATCCCATAATGTACTGTCTAAACAACTTGTTCGATTTGGGGTATGGAGCCTCACTCTCCTTGGGTTTATTTATAAGCAACCAAAATATTGGAGCAGCCACTTTATCTAACTTGTTCACTTTTTAATATACGTGATCAGATTTTCAAATTAAGTTGGCAGATTACTCTTTGTTATAACAGATTTTTACGTATTTTTATAATTATTTTATTCTATTTTTATAATGATTTTATTCCTTTAGTATTTACTACTATTACCTTATTTTTAGCCTTCTATTTTTAGTTGACTTCTATATATGTACAATCCTATACGGATTTTCAATATGAATAAGATTAATTTTCTATCTTCTCAAATTCAAATTTGTTATGGTATCAGAGCTCTGTACGGGGAGCTCTGCTGCGTGCATGGATAATGAAGTCACATATCCCTATATTGCTCGTGTAAACACGTGTACTAATTCAGATCCAACCAACAACGGTAATGTATTTTTATCCAGATGGATCTTGGACACTAGTGCCACAGATCACATTTCAAATTCCCTTGGTCACTTTACTTCATACAAAAATATATCACCTATCAAAGTGTTCCTTCCCAACGGAATCTCAATTTCAACCAACATTTGTGGCACAATTCATCTTTCATCCAGTTTTGTTTTAATCGACGTTTTATCTCTACCAACCTTCAAATTCAATTTAATATCAGTGACGAAATTAACTTAAACCCTTCATTGTAAATTGATTTTCCTTGATGATGTTTGTTTAATACAGGATTCTAATGCTTGCAAGTTGATTGGAACAGCTAAAGCAGAAAGAGGCCTATACATTCTCACACAAACAATTACGTCTTCTCAATCCTCTGTTTACAACACCACTTCAGAAAACTTTTCCTACAATTTTCCTTCTAGTTTGTCCAATTTATGGCACTATAGATTGGGTCATCCATCTTCTGATAGAGGTAAGACAATTAGTAAAATGTCTCCTTTCATTCATTGTAATAAAAATCACGTTTGTGATGTATGTCCTCTTGCAAAACAAAAAAAGTTGAGTTTTCCTTTGAGTTCTTCCTCTACCACTGCAATTTTTGAGTTAATTCATGCCGATATTTGGAGTCCAGTTTCTGTAATGTCTATGGATGGTTACTCTTATTTTCTTACTGTAGTGGATGACTACTCTAGACACACTTGGGTTCATTTCTTAAGAAATAAGACAGAAGTTAAACCTTTAATTTAGTCTTTTTGTGCGTTTGTGGGAAATCAGTTTCAAACCACAATTAAAGCCATTAGAACTAATAATGGTAAGGAGTTTAAGCTTGACCAATTTTATGCTTCAAAAGGAATAATTCACCAAACAAGTTGTGTAGAAACTCCTCAACAAAACTCCATAGTAGAGAGAAAACACCAACATATTCTCAATGTTGCTAGAGCCTTATTGTTTCAAGCTAATCTTCCAAAAATATTTTGGTCTTATGCAGTTTCGCACTCAGTTTATCTTATCAACAGGATCCCTACACCAGTCTTAGATAACAAGTGTCCTTATCAACTCCTACATAAATGTCTTCCAAACCTCACTCAACTCAAGGTCTTCGGATCACTTTGTTTCTCCTCCACACTTATTAGTCATAGGACTAAATTTGATCCTAGAGCCACAAGGTGTATTTTCCTAGGATATAGAAGAGGCATAAAATGTTATGTTGTATTTGATCTCAAGGCTAGAGAATTGTCAATATTTAGGAATGTTATCTTTCATGAAATTATTTTTCCATATAAAATACAATCATCTATCAAAGATACTGTCAATCGTAATATTCTCTTGCCAACCTTTATTCCTGTGGAACCTTTTGATTATGTTTTACCACATATTGAGTTAGAAACTGAAACACCACAAAATAATCCTTCTGACAGCCAAATAGCAGATATAGTACCCGTACCACATAGTCCTATACCAGTACCACAATGTTCAACCAAGAGAATTAGAAAGCCTCCTTCATATTTACAGGAATATCAATGCAACCTTGTTACTGCCACTACTGTGCCACATCACTCTTCAAGCAAAGATAATCTTTATCCTCTTTCTCAAGTGCTTTCTTATGATCATTTGAAGCTTCCATATCGATATTTTGTTATGAATATCACCACTACATTTGAGCCCACCAGATATTCTGAAGCTATCAAACATGAATGTTGGAGGATGACCATGAATTAAGAACTAGAGGCACTAGCAAGGAATAATACTTGGGTCTTGGTTGATAAACCGCCTGATAAAAATCTTATTGGATGCAAATGGGTCTACATAGTCAAGCACAAACAAGATGGGACAATAGAACGATACAAAGCAAAACTGGTTGTGAAAGGTTACACTCAAATAGAAGGTATTGACTTCATGGATACATTTTCCCCTGTAGCAAAGATGACTACTCTAAGAGTTATGTTGGCTTTAGCATCCTCTTAAAATTGGTTCCTACACCAATTGGATGTAGATAATGCTTTTTTACATGCCGATCTAGAAGAAGAAATTTATATGACTTTACCACAAGGTCTATCAACTCCTAAACCTAACCAGGTTTGTTTATTAAAGAAGTCTCTCTATGGGTTGAAACAAGCTAGTCGCCAATGGTTCAATACTATCTCACGTGCTCTATAGGTTCTTGGTTATTCTCAAAGTCAAGCTGATCACACCTTATATATCAAGAAGACATAGAAATTCCTCACAGTTTTACTAATATATGTTGATAATGTGTTATTAGCAGGAAACGACATTTCTGAGATAAATAAAGTTAAGCAATCTCTTCATGTATTTCGCATTAAAGATCTTGGAGATGCCAAGTTCTTCTTGGGATTAGAAATTGCACGGTCCTCCAAAGGCACAGTGGTTAACCAACACAAGTATGCCTTGGAACTTTTATCAGACTCCGGACTTCTCGGTTATAAACCAGCAACAACACCTATGGATAGTTCAATTTAAGTTGGGAGTTAATATTGGGGAACCACTCTCAGATATCAGCTCTTATCGAAAATTGATAGGACGACTCCTTTATCTTACCACTACAAGACTAGATATAGCTTTTGCGGTGAACAAACTTAGTCAATTCTTATCTGCTCTCACAAACCAACATCAAGCAACTGCTCACAAAGTCCTTCCTTATATCATAAGTTCACCTGGGTGTGGCCTTTTTTATCCATCATCAAACACTCACAAGCTCACAGCATATAGTGACTCTAATTGGGCCTGTTGCATTGATTCTAGAAAGTCTATTACAGGGTACTGTTTATACATTGGTTCCTCTTTAATCTCATGGCGATTCAAGAAATAAACTACTACAACAAAATCCTCATGTGAGGCTGAATATCGCGCACTCGCAACAATAGTGTGTGAAATACAATGAGTTTCTTATTTATTACAAGATTTACAAGTCATTGAACCCTCTGTGTCACTTTTTTGCGACAATCGCTCCGCAATTCATATTGCTCATAATCCCAGCTTCCATGAGCGAACAAAACATATTGAGTTGGATTGTCATATTGTTCGAGAGAAGCTCCACCAAGGCCTTATTCATCTTCTGCCTGTCCCTTCAGCACAACAATTGGCTGATATCTATACAAAACCTTTGACCCTTGCACCATTTAAATCCATTTTCTCCAAACTGGGAATGATTAATATACATTCTCCCTAATTTGAGGGAGGCTAATACACGATAATCAGATCTTCAGATTAAGTTGTCAGATTATTCTCTATTATGACAGATTTTTATGTATTTTTATAATTATTTTATTTCATTTTTGTAATGATTTTATTCCCTTAATATTTGCTACTATTATCTTATTTTCAGTCTTCTATTTTTAGTTGACCTCTATATATGTACAATCATATACGAATTTTTAATATGAATAAAATTAATTTTTTATTTTATCAAATTTGAATTTGGTACTTTTTTAACCATTTTCCTTCTAAAGAAAATATGAAACATATTTTACATTTTTTTCCTCGATGGCAGTTATGTAGAATAGGAGAGAGTGACACAGTATATGTTTTACAACTCGATAAATTAAAACCTCATTATTAGCTTAATTGCATGCAAATATCATATTGGAAAAGACATCGACTTGTAGTAATATCTACCGTCTTCCAGTATATAAAAGTAAATTAAGGCAAGAAAACAGTGATTAATTCAAAATGTTTTCATCTGATAGTCACAAGGAAGATTCATGTTCACTACAAGGAAGATAGGTACATTCTGCAAAATTTGATCCTCTACCTTCTTATTATAATCTTGGTGGAGCATCAATCATGAATCATTAGTCACGTGGGATTGTTGTTAACATTTTCACCGTTAAGAAATGAACAGCTGCATGATTCTCGTGCTGTCAACTAGATTACCCTAAAAAAATTGATGAACCATTTATGAACCACCTTTAAAAATTGATGAACCGTTTATGAACTAATTTATGAACCGGTTTTAAAGTAAGTTAATTTTTTTCTTTCACATCATTGTATAACATTTAATAATAAGAACATTTTTACGGTACTCAGAAATTTTCTTTTGAAGTAATTTCTAGGAAAGTTTGCAAGCTTTATATTATGATAGTAAAATGATAATGAAAAATGCTTGAAATTCATTTTTTTATAAAAGGGGGAGATATGAATGTTAGAAATGCTTTTGATCGGAATAAGTGTATGTTTAAATCCATTTCTTTAACTTTTTATTAGCTTAAATTTATTGATTTACTTTTCTTTCTTATCTCATTCCTCTTTTGATGATACTTTATTCTCTTTATAATCTTTTATTATTTTCTTTTCATAATTTCGTCCTTTCTATTTGCATTTAAATTATGGAACTTATAATTGAACTAGATGCAAGCACGAAACCAAACTTAACATTGGAACTTGTGTTCACTGAAATGGTACTTCTATCAGTTACCCCAAAAACTTCTATCAATAATCAAATAATCAAGACAAACGTTTTTGTTATTTAAAATACTGTGATGTATTTAGATCAACTTTGCTTATACATCTGTCAAACAAACCCTTTGGAAACAATCTTCCTCCACACTTATTTCTTGACATTTATACAACAACATATCATCACAAATATATATATATATATATATATATATATATATATATATTTTGTTATTGTTACAAATCCAACATTCACTCATGAAATAGAAAATTAATAGCCCTTATCTGAGTCCTGAACCCATCTTGTTCACTTACTATGGATAGATTTCAATGAGAGATCTTAANAAATGGGAGTTATCTTGTAGTTATTAAAACCAGCAGAAGAAATCAACTTAGCCCATTCTTTCTCGCTTCTCTCCTTTCCATTGACCAACACCATCATCAGCATATCAAAGAAAAGCTGTGTTTCAATTGATTCATCATCTTTCTTCTCATTATCCACCACCATGTCTATGATAATCACCTTCCCTTCTTTGCCATTATTCATTGCTTCCTTGCATTTCTTCAGTATGTTCACACACTCCTCGTCACTCCAGTCATGTAATATCCACTGTTTTGTCATTCAAAGAAAAAGTGATTAGAAGAATAGTCATGGTCTGCTTTGATATTACTGCCAGAAGTAGTAAGAATAGACTACTACCGCATAGTTACTGATAATCATTATACGTTAACTAATTCATTTCATGAACGATGATGATATATTGTTCTTTCTTTTTCAATTGATCAATTCGTTGCTTTAATTATCTAAAGTTTAACATCAGTCAAGTCTGTTGAAGCTTATTAAAAAAATGTAAGAAGGTAACATTGCACTATGATTTGTGACGATATTTTACCTTTAACAAAATTGCATCAGCTGGAGGTATTGCCTCAAACATGTCCCCTCCAACGTATTTGAGGTTCTCACTTCCTTGCAAGCCAGCAACAACATGTGGGAGATCAAATACAGTGCATTCCAACAGAGGGAACGATTTACCAATGGCCTTTCCCAAGGTTCCTGTACCTCCCCCAACGTCAACCAATGTCTCCAATCCCATGAACACACTTTTGCATTTCTCAATCACCAAACTAGTGACCAATTTAGCATCACTTGCCATGGCATCATTGAAAAAGTTATTCATTTTCGGATCACTGCCAGCATACTCCCAAAACATCTTCCCATGTGCCGTTTCAAATGTTGTAGGATTATCATTTCTGAACCAATTAGAAAACTGATTCCATGGATTTGTTAAAATTGGATCAAGCATGGCCTGCAAGAAGGGTGTCACACTGAGGGGATGGTTCTTAAGAAGGAGTATAGATGCATCAGTTAGCTCGTACTCCACTTCTAACTCATTTTCAGTGACATTGTGTTGAGAGAAAAAGCCAGAATGAATCATGATTCGCATCAAGCGATGAATAAAGTGAGTTTTGGATGAGTGAATTGGTAGTGAAGCAATGAGATTTGAGGGTGACATGGGTTGGCCATGGTTGTGTATGATGTCTGGTATGCCTAAGTCAACAATACATTTAAGGGACATGGAGTTTATGAAGCTAAAAATATGATTCCATATGTGTGTTTGAGCTCTAAGTAGTTTGGAACCATGCTCTTCATGATGGGATCCCATAATGTACTGTCTAAACAACTTGTTCGATTTGGGGTATGGAACCTCACTCTACTTGGGTTTATTTATAAGCAACCAAAATATTGGAGCAGCCACTTTATCCAACTTGTTCACATTTTGAACCATTTTCCTTCTAAAGAAAATGTGAAACATATTTTCCATTTTTTTCCTTGATGGTAGGTAGGTAGGAATAGGAGAGAGTGACATAGTATATGTTTTGTAACTCGATAAATTAAAATCTCATTATTAGCTTAATTGCATGCAAATATCATAATGGAAAAGACTTCGACTTGTAGTAATATCTACTGTCATCCAGTATATAAGAGTAAATTAAGGCAAGAAAACAGTGATTAATTCAAAATGTTTTCATCTGATAGTCACAAGGAAGATTCATGTTTCTGCAAGGAAGATAGGTACATTCTGCAAAATTTGATCCTCTACCTTCTTATTATAATCTTGGTGGAGCCTCAATCATGAATCATTGATCACGTGGGGTTGTTGTTAACATTTTCACGTTAAGAAATGAACAGCTGCATGATTCTCGTGCTGTCAACTAGATTACGCTCAAAAATCGATGAACTATTTATGAGTGGAAAACGTATTAGTGGAAGAATTATAATAATATTTCTAACATTAATTATAACTCTTTTTTTCTGAACTTTGGACAAGTGGAAGATACATTGAAGTGACACTTTACACTAACCAGATTTGATGAACTTTTTTATTCATAAAAAAAAGTAGAGTGGTGGAACATGAAAATAACTTTGATGGATAATTGTTTATTACCTTTTGACTAAGATGAGTAAGTGGGCGATCTTCATATTTGGCTGCTAACTACCATTGAAATGTATATCACATCAAACAAGTAAAAGTTATATAACAAGAAGCAACGAATTTCAACCTATCATCATTGTAAACAACTTTCATCACTTATCCATTCATCTTTCATACATATCTCAACTTTTTTTTTTTTAATTAATTATATATATTTACAAATTTTCATTCATTCACTTTCTTTTTTCCATTTCACTTTCCATCATCTTATCTAAACAAATCTTAAATTCAAGTATACCTATCCACTAAAATAAACTTAATTAATAGAATCAACTTAACACAAATTGACTCCTTATGTTATTTTCATTGTGCTTGACCTTATTCGATAAAAAACTATCAATTTTAACTTCCTCCAATACAAAACTCCTAATTAATGGTATAAATTCTAATATAACTTTCATTATATATGATCATTATATCTTTAAGAAATATTTCAACCAAAGTATTTCTTTAACTCTTATGTTTTTTTATTTTATATTGAATTTAGTAAATAAAATGTTGAACATTATTTAATAATTATATTGTTTATAGACTGAAGTGATGAAAAAAAAGTGAGTTTTATAATCTATTTGATGACTTGGTTAGTCCTAGAGTGATTTATAATTTATATATTTTTTGTATGAATTTTTTATAAAAAAAAATGTAAAAAATATACAAAATGAATTTTCTGTAAATTTATATATTTGAAAATTTAGAAATTTGAATAAAATAGTTTGACATGAAGATTGGTGATTTGTTTGGATTCCATAATCCATAGAAAGGTCAGAAAATAAGAGAAAGAAGTTGAAGTAATTTTATTATTATGATCCATTCATGAGATATGTGTGTATATTGTTTCATCTCTAACATTTACTGAGAAATTATCTCTTTAGTTTAGTTTTCGTTTTTCAGATTGAACAGGTATAGGATCTTCTTCAATTAGTCATTTTTCTTAAACACTTGTTTTATGGTTATATTCATTTGTGTTGGGTCCCTCTTTGCATTGAAATCACACAATTATGGTATGTATATATTGGAATTATTATTATAATCACACTTTACGAATCTTATATGTTTTCAAAGACTGAATTCTTCAATAATGAGATCTTATATGCCTTCAAACATTGAATGAAATCTTATATTTTTTTATTATTTGCACTCTAATGATTAAAAATATAAAAGTTTAAGGTGTGTGAACTGCATATTAAATGTGTTTTAAGTGTGGTTATTGATAGTAAGATTATTGTTTTTATAATAATTACTTTATTCATTTAAAATATTTTTAATTGTTTAGTATATAGCATAAATATTTTACACTAAAAATACATGAAAATTAAAACAAAAAATAATGTATAATTATTCCTAAAATAGATTATACAAGATTGAGATATTTTCCTACCCTAGTTAACTATATATAAACGCAGAAACTAATTAACTTAAATACATCAACAGTATAAAAAGTTTGTTAACTTTAAAATTACAAAACTTAGAAATATTTTTTTTATCTATTTTTAGCTATTTTCAATTAAAAATTTTAACTTTATTTTGCTAATTTATTTTGATCTTTGATGAAAACTTTTGTTATGCAAATTATCCAGTTAATTTTAATTAAAGACACATCACTAAAAATTACACTGTTTATAAATAATTACTTTCACACTCATACCTTACATGATTTTTTTATTGGTTAATAATATGTAAAACAAATTATACTATCAATATATAACAATTAAACTATTAAAATGAACTCACCAAAAATATTTTTTTTAATGCATCCAAGTGCACAATTTTATTTTGGGTTTAATTTTTATGCACAATTTAAACCAACATCAAACCAATATTCCTCCCGAGGATTTTTTTTTAAAATAATCATTATAAAAGTAAACAAATTCATTAAATATTATATTTTGTAATTTATAAGTACATTCTAATTAATTTTTGTATCTTGTAATAAAAGAAGAGGACCAATATTGCAATTAAAGATTTTCTCCTGCTAGATTGGTTCAAGTTTGGGATAAAAATAGATTTGATTGAATTGGTTTACATTAGTTTGAGAAAATTTTCTAGTCCCAGAGTTAAATTGATTAGGTTTGCAGGGTATTATCATACTTGGACTATGTTTTTAAATGCCTTAATTGATAATTATTGAGTCTTAATTAGTAATTATTGAGGACATCAATTATTGGTTTACTTGGACTATGCACTTGAAATAATTTGTTACGATGGGGTTACATAGGTTGTCATGGCGCAGTAGTGTTGAGGATAGGGTGTGGTTTTTTTTCTTTTCAATTAAGGATACTATTAAATATGATTGTAAGTAGATTTTAAAAAATTTATGATTACTTTCTCGATTATAAATATGGATTTTCCAAAAATATGGTGGGTCTGGATATTCATGAAAGCTTATTAATGGATTTGAAACTAGTATTCAAAGTCCCTTTTCCCATTTGTATTCCTTATAGTTGCACAAAGGTTGAGTGAAATGTTTGATAAGGCAATTCTGATGGAGATTTTTTTTGGTTTCAAATTGGATTCAACAAATCATAGCATCATTTGGTTTAAGGTTACATATTCCACATTATTTAAAAAAATATCAAATTAAAGATATTAAGTAGATACAATTTTACTTCATCAACTGATTTTATGAAAATTTTTTAAGTTTAAAATCTACTTATATAATAATGTATTTTAACAATATTGTCAAGTTTATCGAATATTTCTTATCGGGTTGGGTCGTTATTATTTAGTTATTCATATATTTTTAGTTTCATATTTGAATTGAGAAAATTTTGACGAATCTTTTCTATCTTGTATTTTTCTTTTCTGATGACTAATATCATCACTAACATCTTAAATAAGAGTTGATACATTGAAAAGGAGAGATTGTTGTAAAGTTCAATACAGATGTGATAATTGATAATTTTTATAACATGAAATATCGTTGAGTACAATTAAAAAATTAAATATATTAGATATATATTTAATATTATATATAATTATTTATGTTAATTTTAAATATATATAAATAATTTATAATTTATTAATAATTTTATTAATTATATTTATTTTTACGTGATAATTAATTTTAATATATATATATATATATTTTTTTTTTTTTTCTTTTTTAATTATTCCGATCGGTCCAATTTGGTCCAATACGGTAAGATTTGGTTCGATCCGACTCTCTCACCTAAAATTCCTCAATCGGTGCCTGTCACTTGTCATCATCCATCACCGTGTGTATGATGATCACCTTCCCTTTTTGTCTTGATTCGTGATTGCCTCCTTGCACTTTCTTCAGTATGTTCATGCAATCGTTATCACTCCAGTTATGTAATATATATCCATTGCTTTGTCATTCAAAGCAACACACTCATCAGAATCGTGAAAAGGAAATTACGTGTTGATTTGCTATTGATTCATATAAATCTTAGAAGAATTGCTATGACTTCAATTCATAAAAGTTCAAATCTGAAGAGATATATATAATCTTAAGAAGTAGTATAGATGCATCAGTTAGTACATACTCCACTTCTGGGAGACATTTTGTTGAGAGAGAAAGCCAGAATGAACCATGATTCGAATCAAGCAATGGACCAATAGGGTTTTGGATGGATGTTAGTGAAACAACAAGGTTCCTTAATTTTTATTACTCTCATTCTTTAATTTATTATTATAGTTATTACTCAATCAATTGAATTTACCAGTGTGTATGTATTTTTAAAGCTCACGTTAAAATATGTAAAAATAACTCGTATTTGATGTTAAGTTTAATTTTTTTTTTAAATAGAGAGAGAAAGTGAAGGATCAAACACACTATAATTTTAATTGATTAAACCATTAAATTATAAATATAAGTTACTTTGATTGTGTGTCAAATTTTGAAGTAAGAGAAGAAGTAGAAGTAGATTTAACAGCTATCAATCCAAGGATTAGTAATTACTTGCAAAATTGCAAATTACTTGAAAAACTGCAAATTACTACAGTGTAATTCTATAAACATGACTTGTAAAAAAGAAAAAGAAAATGTATATAACAACGACTTCGTCATTACTGGCAATTCTACGCCAATCCCTAAATTGAGAATTCAACTTCCCCGAGTCTCGCAACCTCCGCCGTCGATTCCGTGGTTTTGTCGGTAGGCGTCTGATCCTCCTCTTTAAAATCTCAAGAGTCTCTCCCCTTTGACTATGTATGTATTCCCAATTCTGGGTCCCCTTTTACTGGATATTGGTGTGGTTACAGAAATTTCAGTTTCAGCTCAATTTTATTTTGTTTATAATTTATAATTTATAATTATCATATAGTATTAGGTAGGTCCAATCTTGATTTTTGTGCCATTATTAACATTCTGGGTTTAGGCTCTGTTTGGATGGCAGTTAGAAACTTTTTTTGAGTTTTTTTTTAACAGGAAATATAGAACTTTTTCAAGTATAGATGATCTCAAAAACTCTGAAAAACACTTCTAACTTTGGATATAAACAAACGCTTAAACGTAATGGTACTGCTGCTGGTTTCGTGTCTTTCTTTAGTAAACTGAGTTTGAAGTAACAAATGTCTTCCATTCCATGATTAATAAATATACCAGGAGGCTTGTTGCAGCTTGGAATAGATTGTCAATTTTACTCTGTGATCAAATTTCAATGTTTCAATGTTATGTCTATTGCTATTTGCAGGATGCTGATAGTGAGATTGTGGTTCACTTAAAGGCAGGAAGGATCCCGCCACGGAGGTAATTTTGGATTAACTTCTGTGCTAGTTCATGAGAATATGTAGCATGCTTAAGTGCAATTAATAATAGTATTCTATATGTCTCTTTTGATGCATCTTGTTCAATTTCTCTAAGTTTGCTGCTTTGCCTCTTCATGCATTAGTTGATCATAGATCGCGAATATTGAATATAAGCATGTTTAGAGTGTAAACAGAGAGACATGTTTTTTTTTGTTCTCTTGAATTGTGGTGGTGCTAGTTCCTGTGCTAGGGTGTGAAGAATGGTTTGGTGAGTTTGTTAGAAGCTAGATTCAATGATAATGGTAATCATTTCTAGGTGCTTTGATTGAATGTAAGAGGTTGGACATCATAGACATAACTGTACAACAGATGCTGCATATCGAGGGATATGTAGGGTGTTTGTCTCGACATTCGAAAGGAAGTTAATATGAATGATTTGGCTTATTCAATGAATTGCATTGATAGATTTCTGAGATCCAAAAAGTTTCCAAACATGATCGATAACCATATATTTCTTGCTCATTGTCCTTGAAAGTGTATGTGTCCTACGACCAAGTATTACTCTCATTTTCAAAAAGAAGCAGACAGGGCAGTTGCAGGCCTCATCATCTAGATCCATTGTCCACAACCCTTGTCATTTTTTCTTTGCTCCTTGTAATACATGTAAATAACAGATTAATCTCCTAAAACGCCTTTTCTTTCCTTTATTTTATTTTATTTTATTTTTGTTTTTAATAGTTTTATGCAGTTAGTGGTGTGTTGCTGATAGAGAATAGCAAATAAACAAGGAAAGATGGAAATGGAAACCTCAGAGTCATCATATCCTGGGTCAGGGAATTGGGAGATCCCAATTGATCTGTTCGGTTCCAAAAAGCATGCCGGAGTCTCACGTGGTGTTCTAGCATTTGCAGATGAGTCTGGTAACATAGTCTTCAGGGTGAAACGCCACCCACCCAATCCTAACTCATCGCCCCTTCCCAAGGACAAGAAAATCTTGCTCGATGCCTCAGGCAATACCCTCTTCTCCATCTACCGCTATCATGTCTGTTTTCCTTATCTTAATTTCTATTCTTATAAAATAAATAAAATTTTCCTTTTCTTGAAAAAAATTATTTTTCTTTTTCTTTTGATAGAATGGGTCTTGGAAGTGCTATAAGGGAGACAGTGATGGGAATAGGGATCTAGTGTTTAGAGTGCAGAGGACCCTCAAAACCCTTACTAGAGTTGAGTTAGAGGTACTTTTCCAGAGTGAAAGCTCCAACGAAGAAGGTTGTGATTTGAAAGTGAAGGGTTCCCCATTCCAGAGATCATGCTGCATTTATAAAGATGCTGACTTGGTGGCACAGGTACTAAATTCATGCTTTATTTATCTGATTCAAGAGTCTATTTATTGTATAGTTGGATAAAATTGATTTGATATTGTTGAAGATATGATTTAATTAAGTTGAATGTAAATAAAGAATATAAGATATATTTAGTAGATATATAGAGATTTTATTTTATTTTGTTACTTTAATTATCTTGTGATATGATTATATGTCCGTAATACACAATTAATCTTAGTCTTAATCTTACATTAGAATGTGTTCACGGGGAGAGGAACTGATGGTGGCATGCTGTCAAACAAGCACTTAGACGCTTTTAATTCATATTTACTATTTATAAACTTAGGTCATTTGTTGTACTCATGGAATTTTACTCTATCTTGTTCTGTTAGTAGTATAGTATAAATATCATAATCTAATTTGATTTTCGTAGACACTCTTAGTCACCACCCGTCCATGTATAACAGAAATTATGTTTGGGTTGTGAATTCGGATTCCAAACAATAAATATTTTTAGTATACACAGTGATGCTAATGGTGTTTGAATCTATGACTTCTTGCAAACTATCCAAACTCCTTTGATCCTAGTAGGTAGATTGCAAATAGTATTACATTAGATACATTATTATGCCTTCGGAAGATTGAAGATATAGAAGTGATGCAGAAGAATTATTCTCTGTATGAATTAAACTACAAGCATGATTTGATAAGAGTATGATGATAATTTGTATATTATGACAGAGGAACCTGATTTACAAGTTTTACCGTGTTGAAAGTTCATCACATTCCAAGGGATCAAAACAATTGATTCTGATTTACAAGTTCATTATACTTTTGTGCAGAGTAGTCTGATGTACAAGCTCCACCAAATATATGTCAGTAGGGGTAAATTTCGCCTAACAATCTTTCCGGGGACCATTGATCATGCTCTAATTGTGGCTTTGTTTGTGATATTTTTAAGTGGAAGAAAATAGTATCATTAACAGTAACACCCACATGAAACAGCAAGGAGAAAAAAGGTTTTGTTTTATGACTTTTATGATCTTTCTGTCTCACTCATACACGGATTTTTTTTGCTCATAACATTGTTCATTGACTGATAGGGGGAGAAAATGAGTTTTTGTTCCTTATAAGAAGCAATGTAAACTGGCACTAGATCCTAGCCCATAAACATTTTCATTGTTATGGAACTGAGCAATTCTTGAAACATTTGTTATTTATCCTTCTTAGAAATAATAGTCTTATTTCACCTATCTTTACTCTCACCATTCATATGACATAGCCAGTATATATGTATTCAATAACTCCCCAAAGGTGCTTTGATGTATTCAAATATTGATATAATCCGTATTTAGAATAAATATCCAATCGTAGAGAACTAACACTGTGTTTGCTTTTATAAATTTAGTGTTTTCGTGCACTGATTGGACTGATTTATAAGAGGTATGGCTGTTTGTTTATGGAGAAATGGGGTGACTTTTGTAAAGGGATATTAAAACATGACATGATCCTTGCAATATATATGAAGAAAAGCCATGAAAACAAGACAAATTTATCCACATTTTAGTTGCTTTATTCATTATAATAATTTTAAAAAGATGATTGACATTATGATGATATAGAATCATTTTTTTAAATAGCTAACTCAATTTAATATTTTTTTACTAGTCAAAGTTTATTAAAATTATAAAATTACAAATGAAAGTTATTAATTCACAATTTTATTAAAAATTCAATAATATATGTCTTTAATTTATTGAAATATAATGTTTTTATTTATTTTATTCAATTTAAAACAACTATAACTTTATTTAATTGTTACTAGTATATTCAATTATTGTCACCCTTCAAATTATGAGTATATATTAAGTGTCTATGTCAGATAACACATATAACTTCTAAATTTATTTTATTTAAAGGAAAACAAATTAAGGTGAAGGAAACAAAATTATTTTCCTTAAAATGGAGTTGGTATTTCCTTTTTTTTATTATTATTATTCAACAATAATATTACCAAAGGATGAAAATAGAAAAGTATTCAACTATCAAATTTGTCAATGATAAACTAATTTAACTTTAAAATATAATTTAGTGAGTTGAATTAACAACTAGTTTACCAATTTTATTTTATTTTGTTAATGAGATTGTTTGCCTCGCATGTGACAAATATTTTTTTTTAAGTAAATTTAAATACTTTTAATGCGTCATAAACAAACATCATTAAGTATTTTAACGATTAATTAATGAATTGAGATAGACTTTAGGTAAATAACTTACTGTCTTGTTATAAATATAATAATCTTGAAAGAAATTATAAACATGAATCACATTTTTAAATTCTTATTTAGAGAAGTGTCCATAATTACTATTTGATATTTAAAGTATGAAAAATAAAAATACTAATAAATTTTATTTAATTAAAAAATGATTTGATTTTAAATTTTATCAATTTCACATTAAAAGTTTGAGAAAAAGTATATGAAATAAATATTTTTTATATCAAATTTAACCTAACAATATCAGTATTTATTGAATTAACTGATTCAATAATTGATTCCAATCTGGATTTTTTTTTTTTATGATTGAATCAAATTAAATAAAATCTAATTTAATTTTTTATAGATTTTTTGAAACTTTAAAATATCAAAAAAAAATTGAAGAAAAATATAAAATTAAATTGTTTAAATTAATATCCTCATCGTTATATATATTAATATGACATTATATCTTCAAATCAAAATTTAAAACTCAAATTTGGATGGATTAAAGAATTAAATAATAATCAGACTAAATTTAAAAAAATAAAAATAAAAATAACTCTTGAAATGTTTTATATATTTTTTATTTTAGAGGAATTTAAACTCATTTTAAAAAATTTACAACAATTCATAGATCATGTTTAATATATAAGGGTTTTAGAACCACGTCTGACATGAAATACTACTTGATTACTTGTCATAGAGTGTGCGACTGATTGTATATAAACTAGCCTTCGTTTCTCCGATTCTCAGCACCATCGTCCAATATATATATTATTTCAGAAGCAGAAACTTTCGTTCGCCAAAAAACACACGGTGACTCTGTTAGCACGGTTCTTATTCCTTCTTCTTCGTTTCCCTAGCTACTTCCACAAAACAAGAGGAATTTGCTTACGCATTACAAACAGAATAATGGGAAGGCCGAAAGGAGAAAACGCCAGAAGCAAGTCACGCCCTTCCAGCAGCAGGTTAGCGTCAATCCCTAATTTCGAATTTCAACTTCCTCTTTTTTCGTCTTCCTTCGTCTTATCGATTTTTCTTCCTCGCAGTCACGCCGCCTCGCTCTTGACGTCCGGCCCCGCCGCCGCCGCCGCCGTCGGATTTGGTGGTTTTGTCGGTAGCTCGCGCCTCGATCTTCCTTCTTCATCCGAGGACTCTCTCCCCTTTGTCGTATGTGTTTTCAGTTTTGTGCTGCTTTTTTTTTATTTTGGAGATTGTTGCCGTGACAGAGAGTTTTTTTTTTTTTTTTTTTATGTTCAATTTATGTGTTATTTATGATTGTAGTTATAATAGAGTTAGGTCTGTTTTTGTGGTCATAATTAACATACTGGAATGGTACTGCTGCTGCGAGTTTCATGTTCTGCTTCAATAAATTGAGTTCATAATTAACACGCATGTGCTGCTTGAATACACTGAGTTCAAATTTTTAATTTACGGTTTTTCCATTCTGTGTTTGTTTCATGGGAGGTATATACTAACAGGCATTTTTGCAGCTTGGATATGAGTTAGTAAAGCTGACTAGTCTGTCAGTGTTTAGTGAACAATTTTTTCATTCCTTGCCTTAATGTAAATATATTGATTTTTCCGGATATGCAGGATGTTGATAGTGAGATCGCGGTTCACTTGAAGAGGCTAGGCAGGAAGGATCCCACCACTAAGGTAATTTTGGATTAACTTGTATTTTAGTTGTAGGAATATCGAACATGCTCATCTGCAACTAGTTATAGTATTAATACCAATAAAGTGTTCTTCCTAGATTGTAGGTTTAAAAGTATTTTTTAATTTCAATCAAATACCAATAAAACGAGTAGAAGGTGATCAATCTCATTCAAGTATCAGGCCCAAAAAAAGACCGTATTTGAGAGACCATCGTGTTTATCTCTGTCCCACAAAATTGACTTATAAGTGAGGTTTGCCCTCACTTATATATTATAATTTACCAATATTTTTAGTTTATGTAAGACTTGAGTTTTTCCCAATACAGTTTCTCATGCCTAACACTATTGGCTTATTGTGTGGATATATACTAGGTGACCCTTTTAATAGATTTACGATATAATTTGATGCCACCTTAGAATGTGGGTTTAGGCCTAACATAATCCTACAAAGTTGGCTTGTGAGGTGAGTGTTGGCCCCCACTTATATATCTTCAAGGCTCCATTTTTAGTCAATGCGGAGCTTGGGTTTTTTCGAATACATCCTCTAACACCTAACACTATTGGACTTTATGTGTAAATCATACGGTAACGACCCTTTTGTTATCTAGGATAGACTCTGTACCATCTTACAATTTGGGTTATTGTAAGAAAAAATTATATAAGTACCAAAAAATATTAAATTTGGACTTAAAGCTTTCATTTTAACATTAAAGTAGTTTTTGAGCTCCAAAAATGATAGGCCAAGCACTTAGAGTATATAAACTGAAAAGCACTTTTGCTTGGGCTAAGTGTTGTATTTCTTTTCTTTCTTGGGGCCTTTACTTGGCCGGCCAAATATTTTTAGTTAGTCACTGTATATATACATGTAAAACCTACAATTGAGTTGTCAGCATTTTTACTTCAATAAAATTCAGTTTCTTATTTTGTTAGAATTCAATTGCAAGGTTCTCTGAATTCTTTCAAGAACTACCTTAATTCTTTTCACTGCTATTGCGTTGATGAAGTTCTGATTTGAATTATTTTTTGGGATATGATTGGTTGAAGTTGTTAAGCAATTATTATTTTAACTATACTAATGGACTTAATAGGATGCTTAGATGATATTTGATGGAGTACACTTTGTATATCTGTATCCATGTTTTGTGTATAGCAAAATTAATGTTTCATCCTTCTTCTATGATTTGAGAATTTTTAAGAAATACTTTTTTTTTTCCATTCATTCATATGAATAAAATTATCATTTTGGCAGAGCTTGTCAATCAATGGATGATTTCTTTCTCCTTATGTTCTACGTAGTCTGTGACTGACAGGTCCATTCATTTATTATTTCTACCAGCAATTTGTCCTCCATAGCTGAAATATGTCTAATTTGAATGTAGTGATTAGTCAACGTCTCTATTTTGTTATATATCATAAGCTCATTGGCTTCTTATTTTCCCTGTGTTTTTTTTTTTTTAACAGCTTAAGGCCTTGACAGCTTTATCTATGCTACTTCAACAAAAGTCTGCAAAAGAAATCGTTCTAATAGTTCCCCAATGGGTATGGAAATTTCATGTTGTCTTCATATATAATACTTTTTGTCTCTGTATTGCGTGCATCAGTTCTCTTATCTTTTATATGAAGAATATCTATGTTGAATAGTGAACTGATTGTTCTTTTTCACGGTGATTTTTCCCTTGTAGAACAAAAGGATTTTCTTTCCCCCTAATGGTCTAACTGTTTAGTATTAATTATGCCAGATTTTTATCACAAAAATCATGATTACTATTTATTAAAAACTGTTATGGAAGTGAAAATGAGAAAAGAGACAGGTGATGGG
Source organism: Macrotyloma uniflorum (assembly GCA_016859785.1). Classification (NCBI taxonomy): domain Eukaryota; kingdom Viridiplantae; phylum Streptophyta; class Magnoliopsida; order Fabales; family Fabaceae; genus Macrotyloma; species Macrotyloma uniflorum. The sequence goes on from BDMB01000011.1 coordinate 3,143,627, forward strand.
AGTGATAAGATATGTTTGTGTATTAATATTTTTTTCCCTGAACATACTAGAGTTGGAGGGAATTGAAAGGGATGGGATGAGACACTATTTTACATTACACCTTTAGGTAGACTAATCAATCGAAGTCACATATTTTACATACGTAGCTAGACTGAGATAGACATTATTTGCACGGATTTATCATTTTATGGGCTGTGTTATGATGTGGATCCCTTTGTGAGATGACATCATGACATTATTGAAGAAGGAAGGCAACTGCAGCCAAGACAACCTAGTTTTACCCAATTAGAGTTTGTATAATCCTTAATTGATTTAGGTCCTATGATTTTTTATCACTGTCCAGTTTCCATTGTTAGTCAAGACTTGAGATCTTATCACTTGTTATCTCTTTCCTTTGTTATCAGCAGTCTTTAGAAAGGCTGTGTGAGTATTCAGTGAAGGGCATCAGTTATTCTCTCAATTTGGTTAGCCTTAGAAAGTGTCCGTCTACTTCTCCTGATTCACTATAAGATCAGAGGATGGATCCTTCCATATCCAGACCTTAGACTAAGTCCTATGTTAAGGCTCATTACTCATTAGTGAATAGGATACATACAAATAAACATACTTTAGAGAGGTTACATGAATAAAATGATGCCAGAGTGTTCTGTCAAAAGCTAATTCTTCAGGTAAGCTATTTCGATTTAAATCCTTTTTAATGGTTATCACTGTTTTTCTTGGCCTTAATCTACCTCTACTGATTAGGTTATCATTTGTTTGATCAACTTTTCTAATTGAGGCTTCTATTGATGTAATGCCTATCTTACAGGTTAGGCTTCTTTCAGAAGATAACAAACGGAAAGAAAAGATTAATTATACTCTCATACTTTATTTCATGCAAAAACTCATATATATATAGCAAAATAGTGACCAACAGCCAAGAGGGCCATGTCACAAAACAGAAAAGCAAATGTATGGGAGATCTTAACAGCCTGAGGAAATACTACTTTGCTCTTTCCCCTATTAAGATTCCATACAGTTACTTCATTCTACCCTTAACAGTGCAATTATAGTAATCCAAGTGTTTGGGCCTGTTTCTATGACATTTGGACTTGCTCTTCACCGTTGGGCTGCTCATGTGCTCAAATTCATAATCATAATCTTCTTCTTCATCTTCTTTGGCTAATAACAATTGATCTTCTCGAATGTCCAAATGATCTTTTCCTCAATAGATGCCACTCTTACTTTTTCTTTAATAAATTCTTTACCAATCTTATATTTTTTGTATGCTGGATACAGTTGGGACATGGCTAGGACATAAGCCAAGTACATCATGGACCTGGGGTGTGAATAACTGAGATGTATTTTCCTTTTTCTTTGAAATTCTATTTTGTGTCCATTACATTTTCTCCTTTACAATTAAATCCAGAGGGTTAACTTTTGAAGACTGAAAACCTGTGATACTTTTGTCCCTAAAGAAGTTGTTCATCCTTCTCATTTCCCATTGATTCAGAACTTGATAATTGCATGGCTCACTTTTCTTCAGATTGAAGAATATAGGGGTTAGTTAGAGAGATAGAAAAGTAAATAAGAGAGTTAGTGGGGCTAACAAAAGTCTTGAGTGGAAATTAGAGAATAATTCAGTAAAAGAGAGAGAAAGTCATAGGAGGGAGATTTTTGCAAATGTTCATGCTATTGCTCAATAGGGATTTTTGCAGGCCTCTCTTCAATAGTCTAAGGATCCTTCTAAGTTTATTTTGGATAGCATTACAAGATGGAGCAAACTGTAATTAATTGCCAAGTTCATAGGCCATGCAGCCATCTCTAAACATGATTTGACAAACTAATCATAACAGTACTTTAACGTGTGAAAAGAATAAAGAGACCTTCAGTTTTAGTATTAATAACTGGATGGGTTGCACTGGATGTTCCACTTACATTTATTTTGTTATGACCATGCTACTTTCTTATCTTGTGTGCCCCCTTTTTAATTTTTTAAATCCACTATTGTCAAATTCAAAGATATTTATTTAATATATTTGACTAATTAAATTGTTCTTATGTAGGCATTTGAGTATAAAAGGCTGCTGCTGGACTACAATAGGGAGGTTAGGCGGGCCACTCATGATACCATGACTGCTCTTGTTACTTCTGTTGGGTTAGAACTTTTTCACGGACATTTATACCATCTTCTTGCTTTCTCAAATGTATTTGAACATGGAAATTTAAAAATATGTTGCTTTATTTTCTGCAAACTTGTATGCATGCTGACAATAGCACATTAAGCTTAAATGTTCGTGGAAATTTACATATTGTTTTCTATTATAGCATTTTTACTATTCATACTAGTTTTAATTCTTCCATTTCAATTATATGATTTCTTATATCTTCTAAGTTACTTGCAACAATAGCTTATGGGGAAGCCAAGCATCTTCTTGACGATTGTCTCAAGATTTTAGTCTACCTAATGATAACAACAAAAGCCTTTTCCTGGGTTCCTACTATGTGGAGACTTTCTACTTTAACTATTTTTCCTAAAAATAATTATTTTTATTGGTGTACAGTGTACTTGTCTGCTTCAAACTGCATTTCTACTAGTTTCTAAAATCCAAGTTTTCTTGAATTAAGATTAAATATTAGTTATTTACCTTATAATTGGTCCAAATTTGATTATTCTCTGGAGTGAATTTAATTAATGCAGTCCAAGATTTATTGTTGATTTCTTCTGCTTACATCCTTCTCAGGAGAGATTTGGCTCCGCACTTAAAAACTTTGATGGGACCATGGTGGTTTGCTCAATTTGATCCAGTTTCTGAAGTTTCTCAGGCAGCCAAAAGGTCTTTGCAGGTTTGCTACATTGGTTATTACAAACTACAATTGTGTTCTAAATTATTTCTTTCATGATGATGGAAAAGGTTAGCTTAAAATATAGAAAAACTGTTTATAATTGAATGCTTCATTCATGAATATTTTTCAACCTACCAGGAACACAAGTGATCCTGTTCTGGAAGCTTACCGTAATATTATGCATAGGAAGTACATGTCTTGCCATTGATTTTCTTCTGGAATGAAAGAGAAGTTGATAAAGGAAAATGTTTCTCTGGAATTTGTGTTTTAGTATTGAAAATAGTTGGTTCATTGATATTTTTCGAGTTAATTGATAAATTCATAGACGTAGTTCTTCAAATTTATTAGTGGCGTGACTCGATCAAGTTGCTATTATTGGTTTTATTGCATATCTTAGAGGTCTTGGTGGTTTCCTTATTCTTTTGAAAAATATGTCTTCCTAGTAAGCTGGGATGTAAGTTAAAATATCATGGCAAAAGTTTTGTAAATAGTAGTACCAAATCCCAGCTTGTATAGCTGTACTTGGTCTTAAATTGACTAGTCCACTTATTAATGCATAAGAAATATATGATTTGCGTTGTTTGGGGCATGAGGAGTGTTGAAAAGCTGCCTAATTGTGATCACCTTGGTTGCAACCTCTTTGGTTAAAACAATGCCTTTGGGGGCTGCTTTAATTGCAGCTTCAAGGGTAGTAATTTAGTTCTAGATCGACTAAAGATATGGCTTAAATGAAGCTTAAAATGTGTTGGAAATCTCACATTGACTAGAGGTATGACCAAATTATAGTGTATATAAGTGAATACAAATCTTATATTTCAAGCTGGTTTTGTAAGGTTGAGTTAGACTTAAAGTTTACTGTTTAAGATGGTATTAGAACCTATCCTTGTAAGGTTTATTAAAATGTTATTTTACCTACTATCTGACCATTATCAGTGTACAAACTTCACTTACAAGATGGTTTTTTAAGGTTGAGTTAGGTTTAAAGTCTACTTTCTAACATTATACTTGGACATTCCTCACCTTACAAGTTGATTTTTTAAGGTTGAGATAGATTTTAAGTTCAAATTCTAAGAATTCCTATAGTTGTAGTGGTCCTACCTAGACTTATGCTATATGTGATTTGTTAGGCATCCTACAAGCCTAATAATCAAGCCTGGCTCCAGTTGGGGGTATCTTGAGCTATTGTATCAGTTTGTGATGTGAGGATAAGGATGAGCTCAAAAAATGATGGGGAGTTGTCTTAAGTTACTTTGAATTAAATGTTCTATGTAATTTGTGTGGAATTGATTATCATGGGAAATATTTCTTGAAGTCTTGAGCATATATTTTTCTTATGCATATCCTTGTGTGCAAGGCATGCTTGCATGGTTGCATGTTGCATGTTGAAAGATGACACACCAACTTTGTTGAAAACTTTTAAGAAATGACTCAATGAAATTTAGTAATTTGAAAGTAGGTTTTGTACTTTTTCTTGTCCTTTTTCACTATCTATTGCTTTAGTTATACTACTAGGCTATGCTTAAATACAGTGATAATTTACATGAAAAGAACATGAAGGGAATTAATATGCTTAAATTGAAAACTGAAATATGTAAGACTTTGTTTTAAAGTAACTTTAAAATGTACATGGATGTCAGAATGCATGCATTTTAATTACAAGTACGTTTTGTTTAGTTGCATGTCCAATTCAGTAACATTTAATTTTGTAGGGCATATTGTCTACCTAGGTATATTCTGCACAACTGATTTTAAGATTGTACTTGCACAACTCTATTACCAAATTTGTGCTGTATGTTATTTATTTTAATCTTTTGTTTGATTGTGACAGGCAGCCTTTCCAGCACAGGAAAAGAGACTTGATGCTTTGATTTTATGCACGACAGAGATATTTATGTATTTAGAAGAAAACCTGAAGCTCACACCACAAAATTTGTCTGACAAAGTTGTAGCTACAGATGAGTTAGATGAGATATATCAACAGGTATAATGTGAGAATCACTTTAACACACCTAGAAATTAATGTCTTGGATTTATTGATTTGCACTGGCTGTCCGTTTTGGTGGAGTAAGAAATATATTCTCTATGATAAAATTTAATGGGTGCATGCCTTCTTTTGGTATCACGAATACTACATGAACATTTTTGTAGTTATTTTATGATGAAAGAATTTTGAAATTATAGTAGAGATGTTACTACATGCTTACATGCTATTTTGCATCATGCTATGTTGACACTTGGTAAATAATTACAAATTGATTATATGCAGATAGCTATTTTTAAATTTTTAATATAATCATATAATATTTTTCTTAAATATGTCAAACATCTTGGTGGTATAGAACTAGAAAAGGATTTACCAGAAAATAGGAAGCAGTACCTGACTTTTTTTTCATTAAACTCCCATAGCATAAGCTGAAATTATTATATTTGCATAAGGTTCTTCATTATACTTTCAAAATAGTTCTGCAAGTAATATCCTATCTAGAAAACATGTGTTTGTGATACAGACATGAGATCCTAGTGTCTCACCAAAGTGAGTTAGAAGGTACGATTGGAACCTCTAGTTATAAAAAAAACTGTTAGATTGTGAAATTGTGATCCTGGCAACCTTGTGTGAAATATAAGTATAACCTACTTTAGTTGGAAACTTTTTATATTCTTGGACTAATTTAATTTTTAACTAGATAATCACATAAATGAATAATAATCTGAATGTCTTCTACTCTGTTTGCTTACCCATGATCATGGCTAAATAGTAACTGATTTGATTGCTGTGCTTTTATAATTTAATTTTTATCCTCTATTGTCAACCTTTTTAGTCTTATCTAATCTTCATTCCTGGTGACCTTTTCTTGTTATTATAGTTTAAACATTCAGTGCTTGACATTTTTTATGATTTCAAATTTTCCTTTTGGGCCATAAATTTTTTACTTGAAGTTTAATATCATTTGATTTAACAGGTGATATCATCAACGTTGTTAGCATTGGCCACACTTCTTGATGTTTTAATGTGCTTACAAGAAAGACCTGGTTTTGAGAACATAACTACTGAACCTAAACATGCTTCGAAGGCTAGGGTGGCTGCTGTTTCTTTTACTGAGAAGCTTTTCAAAGATCATAAATACTTTCTTGACTTTTTGAGGTCATCAAGGCCTACCATTCGATCAGCTACTTATAGTGTATTGAAGAGCTTAATAAAAAATATGCCTCAGGCTATTAATGATGGAAATATAAAAACTGTTGCTGGTGCAATTCTTGGTGCTTTCAATGAGAAGGATCCAACTTGTCATCCCTCAATGTGGGATGTAATATTATTTTTCTCTAGAAAATTCCCAGATGGTTGGTCTTCCTTAAACATTCAAAAAAGCATACTGAATCCATTTTGGAGTTTTCTTAGGAATGGTTGCTTTGGTTCCCAGCAGGTTTCATATCCAGCTTTGGTTTTATTCTTAGACAATTTGCCACCTAAATCTGCTGGAGACGAGTTTTTTCTTGCATTTTTCAAGAACTTGTGGGTTGGAAGGAGAATTTCTCTATCTACAGATAGACTGGCATTTTTTCAGGCACTGAAAGAATGTTTTCTTTGGTCATTGAAAAATGCCTCAAGGTAAAAAAATTTCCTTTTAATTCTTTGGCTGCATTTTGAGGATCTATTTACAACATGTCTGTATGCCCCTCACCCACCAAACAAAATATTTAGCGTATCTTGTCCCTTTTTTTACCTGACTTTTGCTTGTATTAGATATAATGATGGAGAAGACTCAATCAATCATTTCAGAGTCACTCTTGTTGATAATGTCCTTGTAAAGCTTTTATGGAAGGATTTCCTTACAGCTGGAAGCTCGAAAGCTAATGACATAATAAACTCAGGAAAAGCAACAGATTCATCCGAGGAAAATGTTTCTCAAAACAAGAAAGTGGATACGCCGAATACAAAGTATCCAATGCCCTATTTGCAAGAGTTGGGGAAGTGCTTTGTTGAAATCCTTTCAGGCATTTATATATTGGATAGCAATGTTGTATCTGTTTTTGTTGAGGAACTTGAGGATAATTGCGTTGGTGCTCTTCAGCAAGCAGGTAATGTGGACATTGTTGAACGTATAATTTTGTTCATGTTTTTGCTGGAGAAACATGCTGTGCTGAAAGGTGCAATTTGGCCGTTGGCCTATATTGTGGGACCTATGTTGGCAAAGTCTTTCTCACTCATTAGATCTTCTGTAAGTAATATTTCTACACTTGTTACTCTATAATCTATCTTACTTTTGTTTTGTAGTTTTAATCATTGGTTGGATAATGAGAAATATGGTATTGACACATCACACATCTGTATTATGTAGTATATTCAACACTTTTATCTTAATCAGAATGGAGTTCGTGTTTGTACTTGTTCATCTGGCGTAATCATTTATATTTTATCTATCCTTAGAATCAGTCTCTTTTATAAAGCTTAAACAAATCTGGGTTTGATGGGCTCTGTTGTTACTCTGAAGATTATTTTTAGGTCTTTTGAACAGAATTTATTTTAAATCTAGACACAAGGAGTATACAAAGGAGATTCTTTTGGGGGGTCTTCAAGAAGAGTTTGTTTTTAAGGAACATTAAAATATAAATAGGTTGTTAGATTTATGCTTCATATAATATATTATATGTCTTATTGCAAGTATAAATGGTGTTTTTAAGCCCCTATTCTATTTGTTTCTTACATCAATTATTGCACGAGTGCAACTTCCATCAACTATTACACTAGTGAATCTAATTCTAATCAATCCAGCCGGTGAATTACAACTTATAAGTATAATATAATTACATTGATTTATGTGTCATATTTTTGAAAACAAACATTAGTAAGACATTAATGAAATGATTTATATTTAGTATATTTTGAAAAGTACATATTATGTCGATTTTGATTTATATGAACAAGGTATCAAATAATTTTCAATTAATATAAATTTTTGTAGACATGATCTTTATGAAAGGAACTTTCAATCCAGGGTGGGTTTTGAGGATAAATTTTTCAATTAAAAATTATTGAATGATGTAGTTGGCATAAGTTACACTAGCAATTTATGCGAATAGTTAAGAAGCCCCCTGTTGGGCTTAGCCTATTTAAAAATAGGCGTTAAAGTTGCATAAGTTTATCATATTGTTAAATGTAATAAATTTCAAATGATTACTCTAAAAGGAAAAGATATTTGCTACCATGTTTTTCCTGACTCACTGTTTTTTAAATATCAGGATTCACCAGATGCTGTGAGACTTCTGTCAGTTGCTATTTCAATATTTGGACCACAGATGATTGTCCAAGAAGTTTTTATTAAAAACAAAGGGCATTATTCTAGTCAGGTTCCACATGATGGGGATAAAGTAGGAGAAGCTGAAGACTTTATGCAAATATTCAAGATTATATTTGTACCTTGGTGCCTGCAGTCAAATAGTTGCTCAACTAGTGCTCGGCTAGATTTGTTGTTGGCACTGCTGGATGATGACTATTTCTCAGAACAATGGTCCTTCATCGTCAACTATGTGATTGGCCAAAGTTATTCAGAGTTCCAACCAAGGTTGCTGGAGGCTGACCATGCAGCAAAATTGGCAATGCTCCTGGAAAAAGCAAGGGATGAGAGTATGAAGAGGAAGGTGAAAGATGATACCACTCATAGACAAGGCAGTAATGCTGAAGATTGGCATCATCAGTATCTTGAATCATCTGCTATTGCTGTTTCCGAATCTCTGCCTCCTTTCAGCATTTCTCATGTGCAGTTTTTATGGTATGTTCATTTAAAATTTTCAGCGGCAAGATGAAGTAACGTCATGCATTGTTTATTAGCTCACCAGTTAAGAGCTATACAAGTCAATAATAATATGATTGTTATATTCTTCTCTTTTTTCTTCTGATTTTAAATCTAAAGTTCAGTAATCTTCCTACATTTTGGTCTTTGAGCCCATTTCTCGCATGAAACAGATGAGTAATTTTTGAAATTGGAAATTATGGAAGAATTTTTTAATAGGCTTTGTACTTTAAAAGATTGTGATTGGGTTTCTGGGCTAGGGTTCTGTTGAAGTTGGAAAGAATACTCTTGACCCCTACTTAAATATAGAGACATATTTGAAAATTCCCAAATAGTTCAGGGACCTATTGAATATTAAACTAGTTATTTGATCTTTGAACTATTTGGGAATTTTAAAGAACATCCTTGTACTTTAATAAGGATCAAGATTATTTTGTTTAGCTTGATGAATCTCCATCTCAAGCATCCAATTAAAAATGATTTATAACTCCAAGAACCCTATTTAAAATTTTGTAATAGTTCAGAAACTAACAAATTCATTTAAGCAAGACGGTGGGGGAGGTAATGGATGTGAAATGAAATGCATCAGGTGGTTGCTAGTTGGTTTGATTGTGTCTATGCATGAATATGTTTGTTGTACATAATGTAGTCACATAACAAAACTGCCATAAAACTGAGTATTAATTTGTAGGGTGGTTTGGGAATACAGAGAGGCAAATCAAGGGAGGATAGAACTAACTGAGTCTACTGCTTCATTGCCTCTTGTAAAATGCTAATTCAGACAGTCCCTTATAAACATCATCATGTTTATGAACCTGTAACTAACTATGCAAGATATGGAAAGTGGATATTTTTTGTAGTTTATGATGTTGGAAAGTTGAATAGATGTATGAATATTATTTTGAACCTGTCCGAGAGAAATTCAGGATTGACGACTTGAGTAGTCTCCGCTCTGATCTTAAGTTTTTTTACCTGCAGCTCTCTTCTTGGTGGTTTAACAGAAGGAAGATCGTCTTTTCTGTCCAGAAATGCATTGAGTGTCATCTATAAGGAGATTTTCAGGAAGTTACTAAGTTTTGTTCAGGTTTCACCTTTCTTTTGGGTACAGAATGCAGCTTCTATGTTAAGCAATGATGAAAAAATCTGTGTAGAATTTGATAGTTCTCTCAACTTTGTTGAGATAGCTCAATTTGCTCTTGAGATACTTGCTGGTAGTTTCTTTAGCTTGAAGACTCTTGATGGGGAAAGTGGACTTGTATCGGGAATTTTATCTGCAATTTTTGTCATTGAATGGGAGTGTAATTTAAGCAAAGCTCTAGATGATTCACTTGATGACAATTCAATGACAAAAATCAAGCCCAGGCTAACATTTGGTGAATATGTTTGTGCTTTCCATAACAAGATAAATGTTCAATTTTTGAAGAGCCTGTGCTCATATAGCCGCCAGAGATTGTCAAATTTCTTAGTACAGTCAATAAGATTTGCAATATTTGCCGAAGACAGACTTATTAATGATGAAATTGCGTCATTAGGCTGTACATGGGTGCTTGAAGCTCTTGAGCATGTCTGTGTGGATGAAAATGAAGAACAAAGTCTGCTACATTATCTACTGAGGAAGGATGAATTTTGGCCTGTGTTTGTTGCTCCAAATTTCAGCTTGACAAAGGTATTGACACATTTGATTATTTGTCTCTATTAATATTATGTGCTTACCTTTTATTTTTTAAATGTACTATATAGCTCACAAAGTAAAATGGAATGGTTCTTGTTATTTATTTTGACATACATATTGGAAACAAAATTTCTTGTAAAGCTACATCAATGGGAATATAGGGTTTGTTTGAATAAATATCTCCACAAACACTTCTAGAAGAAGAAAATAAGAAGGAAACTGAAATGAGTTTCTCCATGAGCTAAAATTATCTCATGCATAAATTAAAAATCATCTTTTAGAAAAGCTAATATGAGGGAGTTTCTCAAAATTAATTTATGTGTTTATGGAGAAAACACATTTCATTTTTCTTTCTTATTTATTTCTTCTAGTAGTTCTTATAGAGAAATTTATTTATACATGTCCTTATTTAATTTATTCTAGTAGGCTTCACCAAATAATAACAAATATCTGTGGAGTTTATTAACTCTCAGAGTATATAGTCAGAACTTTTGCTATTTCTTTTTCAGTATTTATTATGTGAATGCTCAAATGAAATCTTTATGCCTTCTGATAATGGTTTATGATAAAGTTGGCTATGGCTTGCTTCGGAAATATAATATGTAGTTAAATCTCCTATGTCCTGCCGAATATATAGAGAAAATGATGTGCTACTTTTAACAACCAATTTATACTGAACACAGGCTTCAGGAAACCAGAAGTTTGTAGCTTTAATTGACAAATTAATCTCAAAACTTGGGATTGATAGAGTTGTTGCTGGGTGTGGAGTTCCTAATCCATCTCTGCCTGGAAAAGGTCAAGACCTTGGATCTTCTGCATGGTTAGCTGCTGAAATCCTGTGCACATGGAGATGGCCCGGAGGCAGTGCTGTGTCTTCTTTCTTACCTTCATTCTGTGCTTATGCCAGGGGAAGTAATTCTTTCCAGGAAAGCCTGTTAGATGAAATATTAAGAATCTTGCTTGATGGTTCCCTTGTTTATGGAGGCACTGGCACAAAGAGTTCCGTTAGTATGTGGCCAGTTCCAGCTGATGAAGTGGAAGGTGTTGAAGAACCATTCTTAAGAGCACTTGTTTCATTTCTGTCTGCTTTGTTCAAAGAGAAAATATGGGTCCCAGCAAAGGCATCCAATCTGATAGAACTTCTTGTGAATAAACTCTTTATTGGTGAATCAGTTAATACTAATTGTCTTAAGATTCTACCTTTGCTTATAAATATACTTCTAGAACCATTATATGGTTATGTGGAGCCTGGTACCGGTGTCCATCATTGTTCTTTAGAAGAAAAATATGTGCAAAATACTATGATAGACTGGCTGGAGAGGGCCTTAAGTCTTCCACCTTTGGTCACATGGAAAACAGGAGAAGGTAATTTTCTCTTTCTTCAGATCAAAACACAATGATAATTTACCAGTTTTATCCTGAAAAAGGCATTTTTATCACTATGGGTAAAAAATCCATAAACATTCTGTATTTTTTTTGTGTACATGATTGTGTATATGGGCATGTGCGTTTTGTGACAGTGCTAATTGTTCACTTGGTTTGAATGAAACTGTTATCATTAAAAATTTCTATCCAAAATGAGTAATGTTTGTATTAATGAAATTGCTCGTTACTCTTGTAGACATGGAAGATTGGCTTCAGTTGGTTATTGCCTGTTATCCTTTCAGCTCTGTAGATGGTTCACAAGCGTTAAAGCCGGCAAGAAGTATCAGCTCTGATGAGAGGAGACTTCTCTATAAATTATTTCAGAAGCAAAGGCATGTTGCTGGTGGATCAGCCATGTTCAACAAGCTTACAGTGGTGCAGATGCTTCTATCAAAACTAATGATTGTTTCAGTAGGTTATTGCTGGAATGAATTCAGTAAAGAAGATTGGGACTATTTATTGTCTAACCTAAGGTGTTGGATTCAATCAGCAGTTGTCTTGATGGAGGATATAGCTGAAAATATAAATGGTCTTGTTGATAGTTCATCTGACAATTTAAATATATGTCAGAAAATTAAGGAAATAGTTTCGATTTCAGATCCTTTTCCCATAAAGATTTCTGAAAATGCCCTTTTGTCTTTCTTGCTTCTTCTTAAGCATTCTAAACTTCTAGAAGATGAAGAGAGAGATAATTCAAATACATTTAAATCAGAAAATTTGGATTCTGTTAAAGATCGAATTCTAGAGGGTGTCCTCCGCCTACTATTTTGTACTGGCATTTCTGAGGCTATTGCAACTACATGCTATAAAGAAGCTGCCTTAGTTATTGCATCATCACGCATTGAATATACACACTTCTGGAATTTGGTAGCTTTCGGAGTTGTTAATTCCTCATCACAATGTAGAGATAAAGCAGTGAAATCAGTTAAATTTTGGGGACTAAGGAAAGGGTCTATTAGCTCTTTGTATGCTATACTTTTTACTTCCAAGCCAATTCCTTTATTGCAGTTTGCTGCATATTTTGTTCTTTCAAATGAGCCTGTTTTAAGCATTGCTGTACTTGAAGATAATGCTTGCAACTCAAACATATATGCAGCTAGTGATGATGATGTCAGTCGTCATGACATGTCAATAGAAGAAAAAGTCAATCTGAGAAAGGAAATATCTTCTATGGTAGAAAGGGCACCTTATGAGGTTCTTGGAACGGACTGTCATTCACATAGAGTAAGAATGCTTCATATGGGAATGAAGTTGAACTATGCTTCATCAACATTATTTTAGTGTTAATTTATTCATTTACTTTGTTTCATTAATGGTACTAATGATCTACAAAAAATATTGTAGGTAAATCTCTTCCTTGCTTGGTCTTTGTTGATATCACATCTATATTCATTACCTTCATCATCATCTCAGAGGGAGAGACTGATCCAGTACATACAAGACTCTGCTACTCCATTTATTTTGGATTGCCTTTTTCAGCACATTCCTGTAGAGATTTCCACAGTTCAGAGTCTAAAGAAGAAAGATACAGAGCTCTCTGGTTGCTTATCAGAAGCTGCAAGTGCTGCAACCCGTGCCACCAAAACCGGTTCACTCTTGTTTTCTGTGGAATCCCTTTGGCCTGTTGAATTGGAGAAAATTTCATCACTTGCTGGTGCAATATATGGTTTGATGCTCCAGGTTCTTCCAGCTTATGTACGTGGCTGGTTTAGTGACTTGCGTGACCGTAACACTTCAGCTGTCATTGAATCCTTTACAAGGACTTACTGCAGCCCTCCTCTCATTGCAAATGAATTGTCTCAGGTATTTAGTTTCTTGTCTATGTAAATAGTTTGTTGTTTGATAAATTTTTTTTTTTTTTGAAATAGCGGAATATGTTATTTAAGAGTGAGGAAACATTTTAATCTAAAGTTGCATGATCATTACATATTTGTTGAATAGAAGAAATTAGTTAAACATTTTAGTGTGATACTCACATCGCTCTTTCCACACAAAGTTATATTATTATATACACAAATCTATGCGTCTTCTAAACTTTAACCATTGATTGAAAGTAGTATATAAAGACACATTATGATTCAAGGGTGGCATTAACAAGGACTCTTAACAGAAGTTAACTGTGTGAATTATATATCTGCAAATTTGCATTCTGTATTTCATAGAGTGCAGCTGTCAATTCGATTGTGCTGTAACAATTAGGTAGAATCCATAATCCATGGTTATCAACCTTGTTCTGATATATATGTCTACCTATCATCTCCAATGCAGATCAAGAAAGCCGACTTTCGGGATGAGAACTTTTCAGTAAGTGTGAGCAAATCAGCAAATGAGATTGTTGCTACTTACACTAAGGATGAAACGGGAATGGATCTAGTCATTCGTCTCCCTGCATCTTATCCACTAAGGCCAGTAGATGTTGATTGTACAAGGAGCCTTCGGATTAGTGAGAACAAGCAAAGGAAATGGTTGATGTCAATGATGCTATTTGTTCGTAATCAGGTATTTTGTAGTTGGCTTCTGCTGCCCACTTTTGCAAATTGCCTAGGATTAACTGTGTCGAGTACAAAATCGTATAAGTTACTCTTTTGTTTGCATTGCATGATTAGTACAAATATAACAGTTTACTGAAATTTTTTTCTTGATTGATTACTTTTTAGTTTATACCAGTATTGCTGAATGATGATATAAACCTTTGTGAAATTCAGTAGACAATGGATCAATGTGAGAATTAATGATATCAGAGCAGGTTTGCGCTGAAGTTAACAATTATTTTTTCTGGTCCTTTAGAATGGAGCTTTAGCAGAAGCTATAGGAATTTGGAAGCGCAATTTCGATAAAGAATTTGAAGGTGTCGAGGAGTGCCCGATCTGTTATAGTGTAATCCACACCACAAACCACAGTCTTCCTGGTCTTGCTTGCAAGACATGCAAACACAAATTTCATTCTATTTGTCTTTATAAGTGGTTTTCTACTTCTCAAAAATCATCCTGCCCATTGTGTCAATCTCCGTTCTAAGGTTTACTCCTAGAGTGATGAATTCAATTTTACCAATTTTGCTTGCTGGTGATATCTTGCACTGAAAGTAGTGGATGAAGAGAATGTCTCGACATATGAGAATCAACAATAATTTCCTGCATTGAGAATCAATGCTGATTGAGGAAGGGACAACTTACAAACTACAACTGGACACCGAAGCAAACGTGATTTCCAGATTCTGATCTCCACTAAGCTTCATTTTAAACAGATAGCGTTCAACTCCTTGAAATTAAAGAGGAAGGTGAACAATATGATTTTGCGGCAACATGGTTGTATAATATTTTATTTTAGTAGAGGTGTATCGGATTCCTTTCTCCTGTCATATTTATCCTCTAATTACATTTTTTTTTCCCATGGTTGGAATAATTATTGTTATGCATTGTTTTGTTCTGTTAAGAAGAGGTTAGTTCTGATCAAAAGCAGGTAGAGTCGCTTGTACATTTAAATTATTGATTTCGTCATGGAATCACTCGTGAGTCGATCAAGATTTTCCCCAATGAGTGTAATTGTGCATTTAGGGAGTTTTTATTAGCCATGAGAACATTAGAAATCGAGTCCACGACATGAGCGTTGTCTTTTGATCAGCAACATATAATGCAACGATACATCAAATGCTTCTCTGGGCCATTGATTCAACAGAAAACTTCTTATATTTTCTAATTATGTGGATAAATAATTACAAAGACAAAGTAGAGAGATTTTTATTAGAAAAAAAGATTATCATGCAAAATAATATAAAAGTTATTTAATCTCTTACAAGGGTGTATTTATATATGTCTACATGTGTATTGAAATACAGTAAACGGCAGTCTCATTTCTCTTGTTCCATTTCAACTCGGTTCTGAACTAGTCAGCAATTTAGCAATCTCATTCTCTTTTAAAATGTTTTTAAAACAGATTGATTTTCGTCCCGAAGAATATTGTTAACCAAAATATTTAATTGACTATTTTGATCATTCTTGATTCGCAAACATAATAATTATAATTAATTGAAAATATTACAATAAAGAGAAAATTTAATATTGCTTAAAAATGTTTTCTTTACTTGCATTCTATTTATAATAAAGAATATAAATTAGCATATCTCGATGTCAAAAGTTTTTTCTTTACATATGAATTTGATTTTAAATTTAAACTCACGACCGAAATTAGTCAGTAAGACACACTTTTATATTTGTCGACCATTCTCATAGTCAACAAAGAATATGAATTAAAATATAAACAAAAATATTTCTGAAATAAAAACATATTTATCTCTAATAGTAATTTACAATCATACATAATATTGATTGAATAAACTTAATTAATTAAATAAATCAAAGAAGTTAATAATTTAATCAATAATTAATTTGGAAAAGAAAAAAATAAAGTTGATTTAGTTAACTACAAAATTTATCTTACTGTGAAGAATGATTTGAATAGTTGTGTTCGGATATTGACATAATGAGTTAAATGATGTTATATGTTAATTAATTGCACGGGTTTTTTTTTCTTTGAATGTCATTGAACCCCTTTCCAATTATGAGACTTCATCTTACACCGCAATTTCCAACATAGTTCTCTAATAATTAGTTCTATTATTTCACATTTTTCTGAAGACTTATAATATGCTTTCACTTTAGAATAAAATAAATTTTATTGTAGAAGATATCAAACTTTAATTATGTGATTATTAGTAGGGGTTATTTACCGTTTGATTTGATTTAATTTTTTTTATAAAATATTTATTTGAGTTAAATATAAAATTTAAATATAATTATATTTAATTTAAGTTTAATTTAATATAAAATTCAAAACGAATCAAATAAATATTGATAAACATTAATAAAATATTTTTTTAAAATTTAAATGAGAGAAAATAAAATTTGATTAATCGTAATTGATAAAAGAAAAATAAAAAAATGGAAAAATTATAAATAAAAATAATAATAAAATATATTAGTGAAGAAATTATAAATAAAAATAATAATAAAATATATTTTAAATAAAAATTAAAATAAATTTAATATACATTGATACTATTAAAAATACAATGAAAATTAAAATATTAAAAATATCTTTTATATATTATCATAGATAATATAATAAAAAAATAATTTTAATGAAATATATATTTATTAATTATTATTTAATTTTAAAAATATAATTTTATATTTAAAAATAATAATATTTAGTTTGATACAGTTTTTTATTTAAAATTTAAATCAAAACTATTTAAAGAAAAATATATTAAAAAATTCAATTTTAATTAATTTTTAATTATTCTTTATAAATTTTTAATTTTTTTTATAATTTTAAAACACTTTAATCATCACGTCTCCACATATCATTGTCCTAAATTGATAAGTTATCTCCCTTAAAGGTAATACCTAAATTACCTTCTAATCAATCCTAACTCTTGATAACTCTTGAGTATATAAAATATGCACAAACGATAATTATTTAATCAATGCTAAAATATCCAAAAAAAAATGCATATACAATTGAAGTTGTTCAAACCATCACATCAATCAAATATCTCCTATAATCTTCATATATCTTCCTCTTTTAATAATTGTTTTTAAATAATGAATGAAAACAATTTAGAAGGAATTCATTGGGAAGATGGGGAAGTGGAATGACAAGAATAATCATAAACTTTTTGCCTATAACAGTATTAAAAAGATTGCATGCCTAGTTCTGATAAATGAGAAGAAAAAAACTGCGAAATACACAAAGCAATACAACATATGCATGCGACGTGTCAGGCACCATGAGTAAATGCGTAAACTCTCCATTTTTTAGTACACCATTCCCTTTGATATTTCCTTTATGATGCTGATGCATAGATTTTAATTAGGGTTTGATTTCTCACCATAGTATTATTATAATAAGAGTATATACATATTCAGTTATAAACTAGTAAGTGGCCTTAGTCTTGACTTGTGTTTTTGAGAGATTAAAAATTGGATGATTTCATACCACTATGTTTTACTAAATAAACCAAATGGTGGGAAGAAAGGATAAGTAAATATGACAATAATAGAGAACAAAACGATGGTTAAAAGTGAAGATAATGGAGGAAATCACGGCTTTTGTAAGAAAGAAGAACATAATGTGGCCAATTATCATGTTTTTCTATTAAGTCCATTCATGCTTCTCATCTTAAAATGATCCACTCATGCCACCTTCCATCAAAGTGAGGTTTAATCTGCATTATGTGCCTGCATCAGATAAGCTTTTATATTGCAAAATAGAAAACATATAAGAAGTAATAATTAAACAACTTTTTTTCTCTAAAATATTTTGAATATATAATTAAGTATAGATTGTTAAGATGCATGCATTGATATGAAGTAGAAGGAGATATTCAACTCATGTACAAGTTATAATGAACCATATATTCTGTGAAGAATTGACCGAATTCCTAAACCAAAGCAAATATAATCTGTGAAAACAACCAAACTATATAAATTGATGACAAAAGTTTTTGACAAATTCAAACAAAGTGATTCTCCCTCCCCTAATAATCCAAGATGAAAAAAGATTCAGCCATAATGTTCTGAGTTCAAACATCTTTAATCAACAAACAAACTTTCAGCTGAAATAAGTATCCTCCATAACTTTGCTGATGAACAAATTCTTCCTCAATCTTAGACACAACAAATGCGAGCAATTAACTCGAATCCTGTTAGGAAAGAACTTTCTAATAAAAAACAGTAAATCTCAAAGTTGAGTTTGAAGATCATAGTCACTCAAATCAGAATTTGACACCTGCAAACTGCACAAAACTTCACTCTTCAAATGGCAAAGGGCAAAGGTGCCAATATAATTTTGAACACCATACTGTAAACAAAAGAACCAATCATATTAACTATTGTGGTAGAATCTGCATATTTTGAAGCCTTATATTGCCAACTGAAATATTTCTTAGATTGCCTTATGATAATAACTGTTTATCGAGAAAGAAAGCTGTTTCATATTTATTAAAATAAATTTAATCAAAACAAAGTAGTTTTTGTAAATTCTGAAGTCCATTTCAAAGACATACACCATTTACACTAGCATTGAATTTAAATAATGATAACACATACGCCATCATTTCATAATCACCAAATATTATACCAATGTCTCTTACTAAACAATAAACAAAACAAACTTATCTAATATTATTAAGAAAATGCAAACACATGCCCTTAAGAAATGAACAGTGAATTTTTTCAACTGAAAAATTGTTGTAACAATCTCTTCTATACTTTCTGATGCAGCTCTAATAAAATAATTTTATTGAGCAATTGTTTTCTGATAGCACTAACCCTAATTATTAGAAGTTTAAAACATACATAGCCATACTTGTCTCATCTAAGCTCTCCCCACACACCTTTATAAGAACATTCCACCACCATTCTCTTTCACTCCAATCCCTCAAATCCATCTCTCTCTCTCTCTTTCACTCTTAACAAACCAATCATTTTACAAAATCTCAACATTCCGGAGCTGGCAAACTCGAGTTCACAGAAACCATGGCTACACGATCAAGAGGATCGCAACAAGAGAACCGTAACAGACTTATACAAAGCAATAATCTCAAAGGACACCAACACAATGCACCGTCTTCTGGCCCCAGACTTGGAGTGGTGGTTCCACGGTCCACCCTCCCACCGTCACCACCTCATTCCTCTCATCACAACCACAGGCACCACCTCCACCTCCTCCTCGAAGCTTCTGCTGGTCCCTGACCTCATCGTTGGGTTCGGATCAGTGACCATCGCTGAAGGGTTCGACGAGACCAACTTGGTGTGGTGGGTGCACGCGTGGACCACCACCGCAGACGGGATCATCACGGAGGTTAGGGAGTACGTCAACACCTCCGTCACCGTCACCAGGCTCGGCTTCCATGGCTCCGACGAAGTTGTTGCTTCTGCCACGTGTCAAAGCGTCTGGCAGAGCAAGCTTTGCGATGAGTCTGTTCCGGGACTCATTCTCGCCATCTAGTGAAGTTCCAAAGGCTTGGATGGTTGGTTCTGAAGTTCACTATATATGTGTCAATGTAGTGTTGTGTGACTTCGTTGAAAAAAGGAATCTTCTTGGTGTTGGTCGTGTTGTGGCATCTTTTGTTGTGTATTGTGTGTTTGTTTAGGTTTGTTGAAATGATGTGGCTGGATAAATAAATGTTACTCGCCTATCATATTCGAGTTTCATGCATTTTGAAGTGTTACTCTCTCTTCCTAGTGTGTTCAATCAATTACAGTTAACTACTGAGTCAAAATATAACTACATCAAAATCCTTAAATTTATGTGAGGTATATAATAATCTTCTCGTGGTGTTTTTTAACACTATATATAATTTGATAAGGAGATCGAGTCTACGTATCACTATTTTATGGTATTTTGGAACACTTCTAAGAAGAGAAAAGCAAAGAATCATTAGAATTATCAAGAATGGTTATGAACTGGTTGGCTGGCTTGGTTCCTATGCAATTTTCCTTCTTATAAAAGATGTAACTACCCTTGTACTCATTATTATCATAACCTTATTTCTCCTTTTCAAAATCATAAACAAATGAAAGATTGGTAAGTGCTGTTTGTGGTTTGGTTGCTGATATTTGAAGGTGATTTGGCAGTTTAGGTCTTTGGCTTTTAGATGAGGTCTGTGTTGTAAATAGAATTGTTTACACATTCAAGAGAAGTCAAATCCTTAATTGATGATGAACTCTGCTGAAATCTTATTCAGCTGTAATACTCTTAGTAGAGGACTATCACGAAGATGATGCAAATGTGGGAATTTGAGATTGTTGACACCCTCTTTTTCTTACCCATGCGTAGATTTTCAGTGACGTGGGAATCCAGAAAATGAGGTATTGCTTAAACAAAAAAGTTTGAGATTCTAAGTTTGTCTGCATCAAATTATTATGATTCAGCTATATAAGTTCTATATCCAAAATATTATTAGTCTTTCACTTCGGAATAAGGTTCGGAATGAGGTTATATATCTTGTTCGTGAATTGTTGCTTTAAAAAATATTATACACATAGGTATATTTTACATTTGTATATAACTCAAATATATACTTTTAATAAGAGACATTGATAACACCAAGCTTTTAAAATTATATTTTGTAATAATTAATTTTTTGTTTACAAATTATGTCGCTATTGCTATAAGGAAAATGGTTCTTACCATTGCTATAATAACGTCAGTAGCAATTTTTTTTTTTATGAATTATCCTTGGGTTATAGGCCCGAAAATTATTAAATAAGGTTTAAAATACTAATTTATCTTAATAATTAAATTAAAAAATAATAATGATAATAAAGAATAAAATGATGAATAATAAAGAATAAGTATTTTTTAGTTACTTTAAACTAAGGAAATATTATTAAAATCTATTAACTATCCAAAAGATGATAAAATAAAAGTAATATGGTTGTGGTATTTAATGTGAGACCTTAATAAATAAATAAAATAGTAAATTATATAATTAAGTTTGATTAATTTACCCTTAATTATAATAAAATGGTAAAATTTGTAGTCTAAAGTTTTTATTTTATGATTTTAATGTGTTTTTAATATAAATTACAATTTATAAACTATTTTCTTACATGACACAACACTAAAAAATGATAAAAATAGTATTTATAAAATTTTAAATCAACTCAATGAGGATTTTCATCATGCATTATATTTGCATAATCTTTTTACATTCAGTAATAATATATATATATATATATATATATATATATTTGGAAATCATAATATTACATTCTGGGATGGAGGGGTTTCGTGGGTAAAAAGAGTAGATTTGGTTAGAAAGGGGGTGGAAATAGCAAACCTATTCTGGGTTCAATAACCCATTGTGCCATAATGAAAGATGGGCCACGCCCACGTTGATAAATTTGAATTTCTTCTAGAAAGCCCAAATTCAAACCAACGTTTGATTCTAACAATCTTCTCTGCTTGGCTAGGGCACCATCGCTACACTCTGTACTTTCATCTCCGTCAGAAGCAGAGTGCGAGAGAGAGAATGTTATCAGGGGACATACCTCCAAACCAGACCATTTACATCAAGAATCTCAATGAGAAGGTCAAGAAAGATGGTAACATCTTATCACACCCTTCTTTAAATGCTTTTTTTTACTGTCTGTTTTACATTTGCAACCATTTCTGGATTCACTGTAAGTTTCTAACTCTGCTAGGTTGAAGTTATGTCCGTAAAATTTAAGTGAATTTGGGATATAATTTGGGGCAGGATAATAGTGTTTAAATTTGTTTTGTTCCGCTGAATTAGGGTGACTGGATTTGGCGTAGGAGCTGTGATTTTTGTATCTCTTTTGTGATTGTTGTGAAGGGAATTTAATGATGTCGGCATGTTTTTTAGACTATTAGGAGCTCAATAGACTGAGATATGTTTAGTGGCATTTTATTATGCTTGCCCGTTAGTTTACAGCTCATATGTTGTAATTTTATAAGCTCATTTTGCTGATTTTGTTGATATGGCTTTAGGATTTTAGAAACATAAATTGATTTTGAATTTTGATGTTGACCCTATGACAGTTTAAAATTAATTGGATTTGTTCGTTTGCTGATTTTATTGTTGTGACTCTAGGGTTTTTAAATAAATTAGATTGATGTTGATCATATGACGGCTTTATTTACTGAATTGGGGTGACTGGATTTGGCTTAGGAGGAGCAATGATTTTGCTTCTTTTGGCTGAAATTTTATTGATTTTGGTGTAGAGGCGTGTTTCAATTGGACAATATGGATCTTTATAGACCAAGATATATGTTGTGGCATTTATGCTTGCCAATGATTTTGCATCCCAGATGTTGGAATTTGACATGTTATTTTACTGATTTTGTTGATATTACTTTAGGTTTTTGGAAAAATAAATTGATTTTAAATTTTGATGTTGATCCTTTAACAGAATTTAACTATATATTCTGTTTTCTTTTCGATGTGGCAGAGTTGAAGAGATCACTGTATTGCTTGTTCTCCCAATATGGAAGAATTTTGGATGTTGTTGCTCTAAAGACACCCAAGCTTCGAGGACAGGCATGGGTTTGTTTCAGTGAAGTCACTGCAGCCAGTAATGCAGTGAGACAAATGCAAAACTTCCCATTTTATGATAAACCTATGGTAATCAAGTTATAGTGTTGTTAATAAATTGTTACAGTTCTGTTCATAAATCTGCTATATCTTATACGAATCTTTTAGAACTATTTTTTGTTGCTTGTGCAGGTTATCTCACTGTTTTTTTTAATCTTGAATCTTGTAGTTTCTCTTATCCATTATGGATTTATGTTCTGGCCAAAATATGCCTGCCTCTGAGAGTTATTATTTAAAAAAATTGTTTAAAATTTCTTTGATCCAAATTTCTATTGTCCTGTTGGAACTATTTTCATTGTCAAGAATGACACGGAAAATATGGATGATGTCATGTGTTCTTTACCCCCCACCCCACCCCACCCCTTTTAGCTATGAAGTTGCCTGGTATTTTAGTTTTAGTTAATGTATCATTTTGTCATTTACGTGTGTCTAAAGGGTTTTTGTGTCAATAATTTGATACAGAGAATTCAATATGCAAAAACGAAATCTGATTGTATTGCAAAAGAAGAGGGTAGTTATGTTCCAAGGGAAAAGAAGAAGAAACAAGAGGAGAAAGGTGAGCATAATTTGTTGTTTCCTTTCTCGTTTTTTGAATTTTAGAACTTATGCACACTACATGTACCATTATTATCTTTCCCTCTTTGTACGTTTGAACTGGCCAAACAATCATATATAATGAGATTGTAGCATTGCAAAACTAGTCATTAGAATTTAATGGGAGGCATCCACAATGCAGTTATAAAGAATAAATAAATTTTATTTAATTCTATCATAACATGACAATTTTCTCTCCATGGAGAATTTAAAACTGAGAAAGTTTAAAATAGCTGAAAGTATCTAAATATGGTGATCGTAGTATGGTTTGAACCCAATGGTCATTTGTTGGGGTCATTCGGGAATGCAGCTGATGTACTTTTTGAGTCATTTGTTTCCCTTGCCTGGGAATTTTTGCAAACCTTTATCATCCTCAGATTTCTTAGGCCTAAAAAAAGATAAAATGATAGAAAATTTCTGTTGTAGGGTTGTTGTTAGCAGTGAAGCTTGTAGTGGTTGTGACACCAATTTTATTATTTGACCATATGCATGAATTTCTTGTTGATGCTTATGCACTACTGTGTGTGAAAGATTAGTAAATCAACATTCTACCTCCCAAAGTGAAAACAATAAAAAAATAAATGTCCTTCCACTGCTGCATACACATATGAACATCAAACCAAAAGGATAAAGCCATCTAGCTTCCATGTTTAACATTTTAAGAGAAAAATGTCAAAACTCCATCTTTTGGACATTGGATTTTCAGTTCCATCTTTATGATCTTGTTGCATGAGAATTCATATTACTTCATTTGTAGGGTTGGTAGTAATTTCTTACTGTTTAGACTGACATAATTTTGCCTGATCAGCTGAAAGAAAGCGGCGTGCTGAGGAAGCACAGCAATCTGCTGCGGCGAATGGAACACATAGTGCTAGTAATGGTGGTCCAACTGTAAGTCTTTGTAATCAATGTTGCTTATACCTTACGGTGCCTGATTTTCACTCCTCTCCTCTTACAAATTTGGGTCATCAGATCAATGTTCATATCTGATAATAGCGTATGCATGAATGAAACTAGCAAATTAAAATGATTATTGTCTTAGTTTTTGGTTTTGGTTTAACTGTAGGTGTGGATTTGATGGTAATGTGTGTTAATCTATTCTGATGTTAAGTGCAGTAACATAGAATTATCTACTATTATCTGCAGGCATCATTCCGTCAAGGACCCAGTGCCCAAGAGGCAGCTGCTCCTAACAATATTTTGTTCATAGAGAATTTGCCTCATGAAACTACTGGTAGGATGCTTGAAATGCTCTTCGAACAATACCCAGGTTTTAAGGAAGTGCGCCTGATTGAAGCCAAGCCAGGAATTGCATTTGTTGATTTTGAAGATGAGGTGCAATCATCTATGGCCATGCAGGCTCTTCATGGCTTCAAAATCACTCCACAGAATCCCATGATTATAACCTTTGCTAAGAAGTAGCTTATCAGTTTTCTGTAGTCAGTATTTTTGTAGATCTTCGAGAAACTAATTGCCGACATTGTAAGTTTACAGGAAAGTAAGAATTCAACCACATTTGTGGAAAGGATGAGATAGTGCATTTATAATATTTATTGATTTTATGTGGTTAATTTTAATTTTATCACTGAAACATGTCCATGTGAACATTGTAATAGCTTCTTGAACTACAGTCTTAATTGAATAGTCAAGGGAGGAAGTAAGAAGGTAGGGATATGGTAACAAGCTTTGGAAACACTTTCCTTTGTTTGATACAAAAGTATACGAAACCCAAGTTTAGTGCAAGGCGCAGTCCTTGCTTTTAGGGTAAAAATTCGTGATCAGATCTTCTTACAAGTCACTTGATTTATATGGATCTTGGGCTCATTATACAAAACAATGGAGAAATAGAGGATAAACGGTGAACCGTGGGATTCAAGGAGGGTGGATGATTTAAGTATCATGTCCCAAGTGTTATTTGTGGCAAAAATCATCTCTTTATTTAAGTTTTACCGTACGACTGAAAAACTTACAAGCCTGGCACGAGGATAAACCTAATGCAAAAATGATGAAAATGTTGGATGACTAGAGTTAAAATTTTTAGAAATTACAACTAGTGTGTTAATTACTTTGTTGTTAGTATTTCTCATGGTTTATATCAGAGACGAAGTTAGTGTAATACTTGTAAAGTGCGAGAATAAAGAATATAGGAGACAGAAAACATTAAGAAGTATTAGAAGTTCAGGTAATTTTACCACAGTTGCCAAAATACGATAAAGAATATAAAATATTTTAGACGGTTTTTCTAAGTAATTGTCACATTTTTGTTTGTTCTTGGAAGTATTAGAAGTTTAGGCCTTCGTTACAAAATTAGTTCTTACTATATTATTGTTTTTGAAGATTTGTATTATTAAATTAGTCTTTTGAGGGAGGAGGATAACTTTTTTGTAGCTTTGCACCAAAAATCAAACTTGCGAGGATTTCACACCAATTTTTTTTTTCTAAAGGTGGTTTTTATCTCTTGATTGACTGTTGAGAATAATAACCAAAACGGGTTATGAATGAGTTTTTTAAAAGGTTTGTCAATGAACTACAAGGCGTAAAGTGGCATAAGTTTGAACAAAACAGGTTGATTTTATGAAACTCAAAAACATATTTTCATGTTTTTTATTTTTATATATAATTTATAGTGATTATTTTTCACAAAAACAACTAAATAATAAGTTGTTAAACCCAATTTTTACAAAATAATTATAATCATTGAAATGGTTGATCTTTTATTTTTAGACTAACAAGTATTAGATTAAAATATTTTTTACTCAAACTTTTTATTTAATTATTTAATTATTTACAACAGAGGGTGTATTATGTGGTTAATACTCTCTTGAAAAAAAAATTCAAATAATTTTCATAATAATTATTAATTATTTATATTGTATTTATTATTTAAAAACAATTTTCGCTATCTAGATATCAACCTAAATAAAATATTAAAAATATAAATTATATAGAATTTTAAATATTCATGTACTTAAGAAAATCAATGTTTAAGATTTTAACTGGTTCTAGGTGTTACATCATCATATCTAATAAAATATCAAATTATTTATATTTAATTTATTAATCATATTATCACACTTTCTTGTTTTTACCATATTTATTAGTCACGTCACATATCAATAATAAGTTGTCATTCAATTGAAATTAAGATAAGTATTTTTAATTTTAAAATTCAGATGATATATTTTACAAAAACCAAAATTAAAAAAAAATTCAATAATAAAATTTATAAAATTGAAAATTTAAATGATAAAATTTTTTAAAATACAAAAACTTTTCTATAAACAAAATATATAATTTAAAATATAATACATATTATATTCGAAAACCATTTCATATTAATATTTCATCAAAACCTAATAATTTGACACTTAAATAATAGAAAAAAAATATAATGTAAAAATTATGATAAAAAAATTACAAATTTAAAAACAAAAAAAGTAGAAAAAATTAGCAATAATTAAATTAAATTTTTCCAGAGAAGACAAAGGAAAAGGCAACTAGGTGAAGAGGTACACGTTGTAAAAAATTGATTGGTTTGTGATGATTGATTATGATAAAGTACTGTTTATGATAAAGTATTGTTTATAATAAAATATTGTTTATATAATTTGAAAATGAATAACGTAAGTGAAGATGTGGAGTACGTAGCATGTGGAATTGGAGCTGTACTATCCTTCCTCAGATACCCACTCCACCATATGCTTTTTCTTTTTTCTTCCAATCTCAGATATGCCCCTCACTCTTTTTCGCTTTTAATTATATTTTTTATCTTTTAAATATTATATATATTTATAATTAGCTTTTATCTAACTCTTAATTCATTCATATTTTTTTTTCTATTGAAGATGAAAATGGTGTGATTTTCGTCTTCTAAAATGTGACTATAACATTTTTTTAGTTGACCATCAGAAAATTAAAATACATAAATTCAATTCACAGTTGAAAATTGAGGAGCTAAAATCATAATTTTACAAAGAGATTGTTAAAATATTAAAAAAATAAGAGAAAAATACTGAGAGGCTGAACGGAAAGAAAAATAAAAAATTACAAAAGGGCAATTCGGGGATAGAAAAAAAGCTCAACGACGGTGGATAAAGTCAAAAGCACTGTGAAATGACACTGACACGTTCGTTCATCAAACGCTGTGCATTCAGTTAACAAACAACCTTAACACAAGCACATCCAAAACCAGAATGTTCCATTAACTTTCACTCCCTTTTCGCCACCATGGAACCACCCAACTACTTCAACCTCCTCGGCAAGGACCTCCTCCACGTCATCCTCGACTACCTCGTCGACGACCCTTTCGCCCCAAAGTCCTTCTCCCAAGCTTGCAAGTCCTTCCACGCGCTCGAGTCCTCGCACCGCACCACTCTCAAGCCGCGTCGCCTCGACTTCCTCTCCAGAGCCCCTCAGCGCTACCCTTCCATCGTTCACCTCGACCTCACTCTCTGTCCCTGCGTCGACGATTTCGCCCTCAATGCCCTCTCGCTCGCTTGGCGCTCTTCTCTTCGCTCCGTTGACCTCTCCAGGTCCAGACTCTTCTCGCGCGTGGGACTCTCCGCTCTCGCTCTCAACTGCACGGGCCTGGTGGAGCTTGACCTGTCCAACAGGCCCGACCTCACTGACGTGGCGGCCAAGGCAGTCGCCGAGGCTGTGAACTTGGAGAAGCTGCGTTTGGGAAGGTGTAAGGGAATAACGGACATGGGGATTGGATGGATAGCTGTCAAGTGTGGCAGGTTGAGGCATGTTGGGTTGAGGTGGTGCATTCGTGTAACTGATTATGGTGTTGTTTTGATTGCTATAAAGTGCAAGGAGATTCGGAGTTTGGATCTTTCCTATATGCCGGTAATGGATTTGGATGTTTCATGATTGTGATATGTTTAGGAGAGAAGTGTTTTTCTTGAGTCTAACTAACCATTGTGTGTTTTGGTGATCATTAATCGTATCCTTTTCAATAGCTGTATTGTCCTTGCCGTGGAGATTGAGAGCATTGGCTCTTGTGCTCTTCTCTATCGTAATGGGAATGTGCTAAATTCTTGCGTTGTATTAGTTTTATGGTTTTACATCATGGTTGCAGTTTCCTTTTTCTGAAGAAAATGTAGACAAATGTAGCTGATGAGGCTAGAATTGCTGTTGTGGAGAGTCTAAAAATCTTGATGTTTTCGCTGCAATTATAGTTGTGAGCTGTGTTTTAATAGATTGATTAATCTGTGGAGTGTCGTGGATTTAGCGTGTGTTTGTTTGCTCGTTTAATAGGGGTGGATATTGGTTGAGTGCAGATTCAATAATGGTAAACGTATGACCAATCTTGATAGAGATTATTGGTTTCTTTAGTATAGTGATTTGGATGTTGGACTCTGTATAATTATCATGTTATTGCTGATAGAGTCAGCTGCTCATAAAGATTACTATGCTGCCTACCTTGATTCTATTTTATTGTTCCTTACATAAATGTTAACTGTTAAGACAACACTCGATCGGCAGCATATACATGCGGAATTTTTTTTGGCACTGATAATTCAATGCTCAATTTGTTAATGTAGCAGATCACAGAAAAGTGTCTTCATCATATCTTTCAATTAGAACATCTGGAAGATTTGGTTCTTGAGCATTGTCTTGGCATTGAGGATGACGGTCTTGCAACCCTCCAAGCTAACTGCAAGTCAATGAAGGTATCCCACTTTGTAACTAAAAAGTTTTTATTTTCCTTCCCTTAAACCCTCCGATGGTTGTTATTAGGATAATGTCAAAAGATTACACTTCTATCATGTAAAACTTTTATGTGATTTATATTTTTATGCCTTGTAATTTTATTTTTCTTTTAATAGAGAAAAGTGATATTCTGGCCAAGCAATGGAGACCGACTGAAATGCTTTTGATTTTCAACGTATAAAAAATTGTACTTACTTTTTCTCTCTATGATATTCTTTCAAACATCTACCAAGTGAGTCATCTGGATTCTGTATCTTGTCTATGGGAACTAGTTAGTATGGTCTGCGGAAAGGAGATGGACACGTTAACTTTCCCTGTTTGATATAAGTAGCATTACAACACTCACGTTCTCTCTTTTCTTGACAGATGCTTAACTTGTCAAAATGTCAAATTGGTCGAATTGGCATAGCTTCTCTTACAAATGTTGCTCAGAACTTAGAAAAGCTTATCCTATCCTCCTGCCTGGTTGTAAGTTTTAAATCTGGCCAATCATTTTATGGATTATGCCTTGTTCTGCAGCCACTAATTTTATGTACTCAGGTTACTCCTGTTGTAGCAAAATGTCTGCAAAGCTTTCCAAGACTGCAATCGATTACACTCGATGGTTGTCTAGGTACAACGTCAGGATTAAAAGCCATTGGTAATTCGTGCACCTCACTCAAAGAATTGAACTTAAGTAAATGTGTTGGAGTCACCGATGAGAATCTCTCCTTCCTTGTCAAAAGAAACAAAGATCTAGAGAAGCTAGACTTAACATGCTGTCGCCAAATAACACATGAATCCATATCCAGCATAACAAATTCTTGTTTACGGCTTACTTCCCTTAGAATGGAATCTTGTAGCTTGATCAGCAGAGAAGGTTTCTTGTTTATTGGACAGTGTCAACTGTTGGAAGAATTAGATGTCACAGATACTGAAATAGATGACATAGGTTGCATTTCTTACCCTTACGTTTACTTTTTAAAATGTTTACCTTCAATGCTTGATTTATTCATCTTGATTTGTGTAGGGCTTTGTTCGATCTCAAGATGTACCAAACTTTCTAGTCTGAAGTTGGGCATATGTTTGATGATAACTAATAATGGACTTAAGCATATTGCAAACAGTTGTTCAAAGCTCAAACATCTTGATCTCTACAGGTTCTTGTATCTCAACTTCTTAAATTTAAAACCACTTTAAACATAAATGGGAGAAAATTTTCGGCCTTTGTTACCTTATTTTTTAATTTTCATAAAACTTCATTATAAAAGCATATGTAAACTGCAACATGCTGTTTTGATTGCTCATAGACATTAGACAATTCTGATCTGATCTAAAGATGGTGATTCTAGATAAGTGGTTACAACTTTTTAACATTTTCCTTTGTTTTTCTTTGAAGTTTGCTCTGTTTGATTTCACAGGAGTTCAAGAATAACTGATGAGGGAATTGTTGCGATTTCCCTAGGCTGTCCTTCACTTCAGGTTGTTAACATTGCCTACAACAGCAACATCACAGATTCTTCACTTGCATTTCTTTCAAAATGCCAGAAACTAAGAACTCTAGAAATCCGAGGCTGCCCTCATATTTCACCACAGGGTCTCTTAAATATTGCTTCCGGTTGTAAGCATCTTGAGATTCTGGACATAAAGAAGTGCCATAAAATTAATGATACTGGAATGATTCAGTTAGCTCAACATTCTCTAAACCTAAAACAGGTTTGGTTCCTATTCCTTAGTTGTCCAAAACATTTGGAAATTCTTTCGTATGCTATTATTTATTAAGTTACTATCCTTAGTATCTGATGTACTATGGTTTTAAATACCCCAGTGTGGTTTTAAGAACTGCTAGCATTGATTTATTTGAATTGCAGATAAAGCTATCATATTGTTCAGTAACAGATGTGGGGCTCATCGCACTTGCTAGCATAAGCTGCTTGCAGTATATATCCATTTTTCACGTGGAGGGCTTAACTTCAAATGGCCTACTAGCTTTCCTTTTGGCTTGTCAAAATTTGACTAAAGCGAAGTTACACGCATGCTTTGAGTCATTAATACCTCAACAAATTCTTAAATACATGGAAGCTCGTGGATGTGTGCTTGTTTGGAGGGAAAAAACGTTTGAAGCCTCTGGGTATTTACCTTTTGGACATTTCGGCCCTTTATTCCCAGCTAGTCATATGCAGGAACTGAATCATCTGTGATATATACATGAATCCTTGACTTTGGTGTTCAATTAAAACCACTACTAGAAGTTTTGCATAGTGGGGACAAGATAATATCTCTACACATGAGATACAATTTTGATTAATCGGGACAAAAGTAGAGATAATGATACGTGTAACTAGAAAATTTGAAATAGTTTCTTTGAATTATAAAACGACAATACAAGATATTCTTAAATTTCAACATTCTTTTCTGAAAATATTCAGCGTATCTTACTTGAAGCTGTGTATATATGTGACAGGTGGGACTAGGTTCAAAAAGATGGAAGCTACTCACTTGAGGGATTTTGTAAGCTTCATAAGTATGCAAAGTTTTAGTTTTGTTGGCAATTGGCTTCTCAAAAGGTTTGGATCTTTAATTTTTACTTGTACATTTTATTCAGGAAGTGTATGTCTTTTTGAACTAATATTGGCAACAAAAATGTTATGCCAAACTTTTGGAAATTAACATCAAAGTTACAAAGAGAGACGAAGTTGTAGCTGCTAGACTTGTCTTGTGTCAACACAGAGGAGGAAGGGTTGAAGAAATTTCCTAAGGGAATGGAACAAAAAGTGCACGAGGCTCAGTCAAAGATTTCAATTGTTGGCTTTTCAAAAACATTAATGGTCAAAATGGATATGATATACCTCATTTTTTCCAAATTATAGTATTTTGAATGGTTCAAATATAGTTTCCCTCCATCGAAAGTCATTGCAGAGTGTTACATCAAGGCTAAGTGGATGCAAAACATTGTTTTCAAGTGCATTAAGAGGATGTTGTTTTCACACAAATATGGAGGGGCCAAGAAATGGATTCGGTTAAATAATACAGTATGGACTAGCTTTTTCTGGAAGAATAAGTTTTTTTTTTTTGATAAAACGCGTTTAGTATTATGATAATGGTGATGCTAATGCACCAGCCTTAATACCTGTCTGCATTCAAACTAGCATTGCAGATAGTAAGAAAATACTGATAAAATCATTCTATATTATATTTATCGCAGCTCAACTATGACCAAGGACGAAGCTCTTTAAGTACTATATTTTTTTATTAATCGACTTTATTAATAAAAATATTTAATATTCTGAAAACATAACAAAATATTAAACATTTTTCTCATCTACTAAATAACAAATATAAAATTATTTTTTTCTTTACTTTTTTCCTTTAGATTATGATGTTTACAGCTTGAAGTTGAAATTTAGTGAAATCCTAGGTGGGTTAAGTGTGAACGTGTGACTGTTGATATTGGACCTATTCTCTGTTCAAATCAGAAAAGACAATTTGTGAAGCAGCAGAAACGGTCAAAGAAAATGAAATCTAGAAGGGGCATCGTTGAATAGTGCTTTTTGTTCTGCTACTGATTCTTCCCTTTATTTAACTACAATGCTTTTCAAGTTTCTCACTTTTAGGATGGGTTATTTTTATTTTTATTTTTGTTAGAATTCCAGGGAAAATAATTTACAATTTGGCTCGGGTTTAAAACTAAACCAAGTTAATATGATAAAAAATTATTGAGTTCGTGTATGAAAAAAATTGTTGCATAAAATATAAAAGAATACACGTGAGTCTCATAAATGCATAAATTTGTGATAAAAAAATCATTAAGATAATATACAAAGCCTTCATCAAATAAATAAAGCAAGGGTTCTTCACATCGGTTTGGGAAATGAATGATAATGACTAATAGAAAATTGTTACGAAGAAGTTAAGATCGAGTTTCTTTAACTTTGTTTGGATTGCCACTGGTGTTGGCTCTTTCTGATATTGTTTGGATTGCCACTGGTATTGGCTCTTTCTGATATGCAGGCCACAGAAAAATAATTACATTTCTATATAATTTTAAATTTTATCATTTTTTGCTTAATAATCAAACATATTGATTATAATTAAAACTATTTGAAAAAAAGACTAATTAATAAACTAGCTAAACACCAATAAACCATCACAGTGATTTGCAAGACATATTGTTCAGAGACCAAACTTAGACACATCACATAGTAAAATGTTAGCAAGAGTACAGGTTTTATAATTAAAAGTTAAAAATATTAAAATAACTTTAATACATATTTGTTATTTTTTCTATTATAATTTTATGATACATAACATATAGCTTTAAAGGGAAATCACCTTTCTTTTTTATGATGAACACGATTCACTCTCAATAATTTATCAGATTCATCTGGTTTGATGAGGCATCAGTGACACAATTTTCAATAAATAGACCTTGACAATATCATTTAACTGCTTAACTTTAAAACTCTAATAATGAAGCAAGAGTCAATAAAGGGTGCATGGGAGTGGTTTGGTTAAGCTTTCTTTTAATATCTTTTTATCTTGCAATAAGAACAATGAGCTTGATTAAGGATGCAGTTCCAAATGTCGACACCTTTTGAGGATCAGAATCCAACAAAATGTTAATCCACAGTTCACTGCTTTCTAGATATTATAAAGAGGCAACTTGGCACAAACAAAACAAAACAAACCAAGGCCACTAGATGTGCGTTTACTTGGGAGAACTACAAGTTGAAAATAATAATAATAGTATAAACAAATATGTGTGGCTTGTCTCTCTGAATTGGACAAATCAAAGTTATTTTATAAGGATGTGATAGAACAAAGAATTGAACAACCATTGCAATGTAAGGTTATTCAGTTGACTTCATTTTCTTCGGTCGTGGTCAGATAATAATACTGCAAAAATTCTCACCAATTTTGACATGATTGATACCTTTTCTAGACATGTTTTATCATAAACATGTGTCCTGACAAAATTATACTTGAAACTATGACATCAAATGTGATACTATCAACCCTAGTTAGATGGAAGGGCATCAACTCTCACACCAATTTACCCATTTCTGATACCTTTTCTGGTTTACTAGGATTATCTGACAATTTTTCATCATTCTGCATAATGAGTTTTGGAAACTGTCTTATTAGTACTTTTGTTAAGATGCTACAGCATAATTGATTCATCGACCAAGTTTTTTATTTATTGAGTTATTGTTATAAATTCAAGAGCAATATAAGGAATTTACTATTTTTTTTTATGTTTAATCTTTGAGAAGAACAGAAACATGGTTAACTTGTTAAAAACATTGTCCTTTTACTTCATTACCTTTTTACTTGTTGTTAAGGAGTGTTTATCTTATACCGTTCATGTTTATTTTGTAATGTTATGTTTTACAATCAACAATTTTTCTTTTTAAAAAGAGAAAACTTTTTGATAATGGTTGTATAAATTATATGGCTTTTGATCAAAAGTTCTTTAAAGAAGTCAATAAAAATGTTATTTCCAAAGTCATGATGAATTGAAAAAGAAACACAAGTTATCATAAAAAGACAAAAGAGTAACTACAATTGAGAGTCAATCATACTTGAAATTAATGAATTATTTTTTCTATATACTTAAAATTAATCAAAATATTTTTTAAGTATTGTTTAATTGTTGAAAAAATCTATTATATCATTCAATCTTGAATTAGGACAATTAAATTTCAACACTTTTATTTAACAAATTTTTTTAAAAGATTCGATGAAGGAATTGGATTCTAAAAACAAATTTTGTCTTATGGCACATTTCTACTTTCTTAAAATACAATTTTTTACTTCAAGTTTCAAAAAGTGTTGGATCACTCTTTATTCTATTATCACTTCAACTTCCTTCATAAAATTTTATTCCTATATATATTATCAAAATGCTTCGGTCGATCCACCAAAATTAATTATTCTAATATTTAACTTTCTTTTTTCACTTTTATTTATAGACTAACATTTTGAGATAAAATAATTTTCTTAAGAAAATTAACTAAATTGTCATCAAAATGGAATGAATTCACAAATATATTTTTCAATATATATTCAAGGCACATTTAAATATTAAATATAAATATATTTTTAATCCAATGATATTTACCATAGAACCTCTTACTTGACCCAAAACATATAAAACCACATATATTTTATAAAAAAATATAAATATTTTTTTCTAAGTAGAAAACATAAATATTACGAATGTTAACAATGCCTTTTTTTTTTTTTCAATACTTTTTTATTATGGACTAAAACTTACTAAAAAAACATAAATTTTAATGAACCTCATATAAATATAAATTATAAAACAAAAATAATTAACGAATTTATTTTTAATAACTCTTAAAAATTTATTACACATTATCCATAGATTTTGAAATGGATATTTTTTAGATATATTTAATTCATATCGAACTAAATCAATTAATCAATTTAAATTTATTTTTTTTAAAAATAAATAGTTTTTTTTACTAAGAAAAAATAATATAAATTTAAAAATAAATTATCAATATGTTTTTAGAATTTAAACTATATTAATAAAATAAAATTTAATTTTAAATATAATAATTTAATACAATATAAAAAATATTAAGTTAAAAATAATCCAATTCAACTTAAATTATAATTTTCTTAACATAATGTAATTTATTTTTCAAACTTTTGATAGGCATCATTAGAATCAAATCTACTTTTACAGCATAATTGCAGAATAAGTTACATGTTATTCTCCGTCTTCTAGAAGTATATATTTTGCATGGATTGCGCACCAACTTGGAACAATCTAATAATGCCAAACTCTCAAATTTTCCACATTTAACATTTTCTCTAATATTCTTCTCTAATTAACTTCATCTATTAAGAAAGAAAAATGAAGGGTTTAAATTAGTTTACTTAAAACAATTTTGTCAATATTTTTCAAGAAATTAATTAGGATATATTTGAGTGGATTGTCCTAATTAATAACAAATAAGAATCTAACCTAAAATCACAAACTCTTAATTAGTTTCTTTTTGAGAAATGCTGTTCTAAATAATCATTAATTCTATCTAAATGCTTTCACCTAATTTATAACGTATAATAAAATAAAGTATTTTCCTTATATTCTTTTCTTCATAATGTAATTATATAATAAGAAAAAAAATTCTAAAACGAAAAAACATTAGAAAAAGAATTGAATTTTGTTTTAATAAATAATTTATTTTATTTTTTAAAAATTACGATTAGATAATCATTTAATATAAATTTTAAATTGTAACATAAATTTCAAACTGTAACAAATAAATTTTCGAATTATGCATCATCAACCATAAAAGTTACAATTACATTTATAAAAGTACATTCATGTACAAATACGCGGAACATTAATTAATTAATTAATTATATATAAATAAAAGCTTCATTTATTTTAAAAATAAAAAGTAGAAAATTGTTTATAATTTTTATCATATAATTTTTTAATTCAATTTAATACATTTCTTATCATTAGAAAAAAAATTATTAGTGTCTCTCACCTTTTATTTAATGTCTCATTTATAATTTTTTAATATATTTATTATTATTATAATAATAACTTTTGTTTCATTCACTTTTAACTCTTTTTCTTTTTAATAATATTTATATTTTTCATCACAACGCGTGTGTATTTATGTCTTTCTTTCTTATTTTTTTTCCTCTTTATTATGTCTGCTGTTTATAAAAGCGATTGTGTGTTTCTTCTTTTTATAACAAAACAAAGCAACTTCTGATACAGGATGATGTAGTTTAAAAAAACCTTGGAAGTTATGTGAAACACTCTAAAAATAGTGTTTAACTTGACCTACATATAAAAATAATGAATATATGTTGAACAGGAACTGCATAATCTCAACTTCTAGCAGTGGAACAGTAGGTAAGGTGTTAGCTTGAATGCAGAGAAAAAAGAAAAAAAAAAAGTAAAAAGCATTGCAGCAGCTAAATCCATTGCAGATTCCAGACTGCAGATAGCAGTAACGCAAACAAAGAAGCAAATCTCAGTGCAAGCCTAGCCGCCACCCAGTCAAACCCACGAGTTTTGACTCAAAAAAGCACTTTTTAAATAAAATGAAAAATAAAAAAAATTGTACACGGTGGCATATTTTCCTCAGTCAAACCATCCCTTCATTTCTTATTTCTTACCTTCCCAGAAATATCGTCCCCCAATAGAAAGGAAAGCCTTGTGCAATACGTACATCACCCTCTTCTCTCTTCCACTTCCTCTTTATATTAAACATTTCCATTTCCAACTTTCAAAGATTTTCTCTCCACTCCTTCTCCTTTCTCATGGCTTCTTCTTCTGGTCGTTTAGACACCTCTGCAACTGCAAACTCCTTCGCCAACTTCACCTTCTCCACACACCCCTTCATGACCACTTCCTTCTCTGACCTCCTTGCTTCTCCCACAGACAACGACAAGCCTCAGGGTCCTTTGTCTGAGAGAAATGCCTCTGGTGTTCCCAAATTCAAGTCCACTCCACCTCCTTCTTTGCCTCTCTCCCCTCCTCCCATTTCTCCTTCTTCTTACTTTGCTATTCCTCCTGGTTTGAGCCCTGCTGAGCTTCTTGACTCCCCGGTTCTCCTTAACTCTTCTAATGTTAGTTTCACCTGCTTCTCTTATAATTGTTTTTTTTTTTTTGGGTTAGGTTGTTGATAAAAGTTTGGTGGACAAAGAAAAGTTAAAGTTTTTAGTTTTTTTATGGATAATTGTGCTGGAAGTAGACATGATTAATATGTGTTGTAGTTTAGTTTTTCTTTTTCGTTTTCAAATTATGTAAGATAATCTCATCATGTAAGATATTTGTTCAATGGTCCATAAATTTGAAGTCTGAACTTGTTTTGCTTGAGATTTTTGTTTTCTGTTTTTGGTACTTCGTTTCTCCTTATATATAAATATAGGCTTGAGAGGTTCATGTCTTGCCGACTTGCTTTTTGTTGTTGTTGAATTAATGGGTTTGTGATTCTAAACACAGATACTGCCATCTCCAACAACTGGAGCATTTGTTGCTCAGAGCTTCAATTGGAAGAGCAGTTCAGGAGGAAACCAGCAAATTGTCAAAGAAGAAGACAAAAGCTTCTCAAATTTCTCTTTCCAGACCCAGCCAAGGCCTCCTGCTTCATCCACAGTAACATATCAATCTTCAAATGTTACAGTTCAAACAGTAAGTGATCAATATCAATGCATAGACTCATTTAATCAAAGTTTTAATTTTTTTTTTCTTGTTTTATTTTTACATGACATGTTCTCCTTGTCTAAATTCTCAACTTGATGTTTTGTAACAGCAACAACCATGGAATTTTCAGGAGACCACAAAGCAAGAT
The DNA here is from genome assembly GCA_016859785.1 of Macrotyloma uniflorum. Taxonomy (NCBI): domain Eukaryota; kingdom Viridiplantae; phylum Streptophyta; class Magnoliopsida; order Fabales; family Fabaceae; genus Macrotyloma; species Macrotyloma uniflorum. The sequence goes on from BDMB01000011.1 coordinate 3,182,099, forward strand.
AGTTTTTCTTCAGGGAAGAGGATGATGAAAACTGAAAACTCTTCTTCGATGCATAGTTTTTCCCCTGAGATTGCTAGTGTCCAAACTAACCATAGCAATGGGTTTCAATCGGATTATGGGCATCATCCCCCACAATCTCAGACCTTAAGCAGAAGGTCAGATGATGGGTACAATTGGAGGAAATACGGCCAAAAACAAGTGAAAGGGAGTGAAAATCCAAGAAGTTATTACAAATGCACATACCCCAATTGTCCTACAAAGAAGAAGGTTGAGAGGTCTTTAGATGGACAAATTACTGAGATAGTTTATAAGGGTACTCATAACCATCCCAAGCCTCAATCTACTAGAAGAAACTCATCATCTTCCTCTTCTCTTGCAATCCCTCCTTCAAATCCCATCAGCACTGAAATCCAGGAACAATCATTTGCTACTCATGGTAGTGGACAAATGGATTCCGCTGCCACCCCAGAGAACTCATCAATATCAATAGGAGATGATGATTTTGAACAGAGTTCTCAAAAGTGTAAATCAGGAGGAGATGAGTATGATGAAGATGAACCTGATGCAAAAAGATGGTGAGTTTTTACTTCATCACTTTGCATCGTAATTAAGGTTCCCTAATCCATTTTGTGGCCTTTTCTTCTAGTATCTTTTGTGTGATTAATTCCATGGCTAATTTTTCCATTATTTTTCAGGAAAGTTGAAGGAGAAAATGAGGGTATGTCAGCGCCTGGTAGTAGAACAGTGAGAGAACCTAGAGTTGTAGTTCAGACAACCAGTGACATTGATATCCTTGATGATGGGTACAGGTGGAGAAAATATGGGCAGAAAGTAGTGAAGGGAAATCCAAATCCAAGGTAAACAAAGACACACACACTTTTGGTTTTACTTTTGTCCAACTTTTTGGAAGTTGTTATACTTTGAAGTTCCACAAAGAAATAGTAGTTTGGGAATCCATTAAGGAATTCCTCATTGTCATGTTAATAATAATGGAAAGATTTTGATTTCGATGTAAAAAAATTTCTGTTGTGGACTAATCAGAATTCATGGTAGATAATGTAGTTATTATAATAATTATTTATTACTGTATATGACAATAGTGTAAAATTTCTAATATTATAAGTATGTCGACCATTTTCTCTAACGTAAATGTGGTAAAAACATTATAACTGCATATGGCTGCTATTTCTTTGTCTATATCTTTCCATACCTTGTCATAATAATGGCTTTCTATGTGGAAATTCTACTGTACACTATACTTGTACCAGTTTTTCCTTTTCCTTGTCTAAAATTCCCTGGTCAAATTTGGCAACTTTGGTTTTTCTAATGTGTGCATGTGATTTAAAAGTATAATAGAACTCTTAGATTGGCTGATCTGATATTGTTCTTAACTTTGTGACATGTAGGAGTTACTACAAGTGTACACACCCAGGATGTCCAGTGAGGAAGCACGTGGAACGAGCTTCACATGACCTCAGGGCTGTGATCACAACTTATGAGGGAAAGCACAACCATGATGTCCCTGCAGCCCGTGGCAGTGGTAGCCATTCTGTTAACAGACCCCTGCCAAACAATGCTGCAAACCCCACTACTGCAGCCACTGCCATAAGGCCATTGCCAGTGATCCATCACACTGACAATTCCCTTCAAAGCCAAAGGCCACAAGCACCACCAGAAGGGCAATCACCCTTCACCCTAGAGATGCTACAAAGTCCAGGAAGTTTTGGATTCTCAGGCTTTGGGAATCCAATGGGGTCTTACATGAATCAGCAGCAATTATCTGACAATGTTTTCTCTTCTAGAACCAAGGAGGAGCCCAGAGATGACATGTTCTTTGAGTCTCTACTATGCTGAAGGAATTTTTTTTTCCCTTTTGGTAGTCATGAAAGTTTGGAAATTTTGGAAGGGGGATTAGGATTTACTGGACAAATAAGGTTCATTCCATTTATTGCATTTTTTGGTTTGTTTTGTTGTAAATTTACACAGCCACAGGATTTATATAGTATATATTCCATAACTGTTGTATGTTACAGATGCTGTTGGTGAAATTTTTTTATTACATTGGGATTTCTCTTTAATTGGGAAGAGAACCTCATATTAATTTTTGTAAGATTGGTAATTTCTCTTTGTCTCAGCAATTGTTCACTACAAAGACAGTAAATTTGACTAAGAAATGTGAATTATTTCTGTTAAACTGTGTCAGTACTTTAATTCACACACAATAGTCATCATTCATCATAGCCTATAAGAAAATGGAAATTCATAAGAAAGGTGTCCAATTTGCTGATTGGAGGAGCGTCAGGACAAGTCAGGCATTTAATTGGATACCATAACTAGTCAAAGATGGGTGCTGGCTTGTTTGGTGGGTAAACTGGTCAAGGTCAACTTTGGTTGTTTCCTTGCATTTTTCTTCCTTAAACAAATGGATGCTTCCAGGTTGCAACCCTATCTATCTATCTATCCAAGTGGGGTAGTCATAAATTTTGTCAGGTACAGTTGAAATGACAGAAATACCCCTGAGAGGATTTGAAATACAGTGTGGTGAAGGGGCAGTTTGGGAAAGAGGTTTTGTTTTCACATTTTTGTTTAATGAAAGAGTTGTGTCGATGTGGGACAAGTGGGAATGAGACATTTACGTGATGCACACGTTTCTCTTCATCCTTAAGCCAAATTCTGCAGATTCATTTGTCCTGGCCTTTGTTGTCACTGTCATGGGGCCACACAACACATGCCTTTTCCCTTCCAGGCCGACCTTAGCTTGCATCTCCATGGCTGAGCTAATCCATTCTATCTTTGTTTTTGCCGTACCTCAACATTAGAAAATTGAAGGAGTGATTGAAGGAAACCAAATAATCTATTGCAGTAGCAGCATTCTTGGCTGTTGTTGGGGTTAAAATTTTGTTATATAAAATGGTCCTACTTGAACATGAATTAATTAAGATAGACATAGTAATTACTCAGGTTGACCTATGGATGGATTAAAGCAAGAGTAACTATCATACTAAAATGTTTCTAACAATTCCTTTATAGTAATACTCAACTATGTTTCTGAATTGTTTACAATAATTCCTTTCTAATATTCCACTAATTTAAATTTTGTAGAATTTGACTAATTTATATGAGTTTATAGGTTTTATCTTGAATGTGATTGTTGCATAAAAATTAATTAATTAATTAATTAAATAGACATACATTAAAAAAAAAAGATTTTATTGTTGAAAGAAGTATTAAAAGCTTCAAGTTTTATTAATCACCACCTTTGTTCAGTTTAAAATATTTTAGGCATATTAATAAGAATAATAAGTATGTTATTTAGTAAAACAATTTTATTTTCTCCAAATACATTATTTTTTCTGTCGAAAATACAAATTTTAATATATATTTTTTGAAGGAAAATTAAGAAAAAAATTAATATTGCTTTCAAGAATATCATTCAATTTAAAAAAATAAAATTTAATTTGAAATAAATTAATATTTTCAGAATATTAAACAAAAGTATACAGAATACTTTAAAAAATATAGCAGTCAATATATAAAAATTAAAAAATATCATTTTTTTTATCAAAACTCTTAGCAAATAAATGATCTAAGAATATTTTTATCATTTCTTTCACTATAGTGTTATAGTATTTTTTTTTAAAAGGAAAATATTTGGGATTAAAATAGTGTTTAAGACACCATCATAAAAAATTTTGAAGATAAAAAAAAAAAAAAAAAACTCTAAAATGTTGGTTTATCTTCCAAAGTCAAGAAAAAGAAATTATGCTATAAATATAAAGAATGGTATTATTATATGACTTTTAGTGTAAAAGGTTGTGTGTTCTTGATAATTAATTATAGGATAGGTTTGTTGGGTCTTCAAAAGATTTATTTGTTTTTGTTAAATCCTAAGAGATATAGATAAGATCCAAAAATGAAAGTTTTGATCATAAATGTGTTACCATCCAAATACTTTGATGTCGTATGGTGACTCCATCAATGATGTCATCGATTTGCTAAGTGCATTTTTTTATGATGTAGGTGACAATTCACAACATCTTTTGTTTCTTTCTTCTTTTTTAATCTCCATTTTTATGTTTTTTAATCAAGTTATTTTAAATTTAAATATAGACATAGCTTTAGAAAATTGTCTTCACATTATAGATAAAAAAAAATACATATACATCATACTAGAACTTACACTTTCTACTGTTGAAGAGACACGTTATTTATTGAAGTCCAGAAACTTCTGGACTCTGCAAGATTTTAATCTTCAATAAATTGAATCGTATACAAAATTAATTGAATAATTTCTGTTGAATAAATTTACTTTATTATCAAATGAACGTTTTTTTTTTTTTTTTTTTTGTATCTTGAAAATAAAATATTTATAGTTTCTGAATGTTAATATACACATAGTTTGGAATTTATCATATTTTTTAGAGTTTTTTTTCTTTCTTATCATATCATGTCAAACTTTAATTTATTAAACTAATTTTTATCATATCAATTTGTAATTTTTTTCTATACATGTCTTTATTTAGAAATTAATTCCTGAAGTTATTATTGTATTTTAAAAATTAATTTTCGACACAGAAGTAATACATAGATATAAAGAGAATTAATAGTTAACTTCATGGGCTGAACTTGCCATTGAGGAACATCAAATGTGGGCTCGCAAATCCAGCAACTAAGGCCTGGTAATGAAATATGGGTTTGCTTAATTGTATTTTTTATGTTTTAGTTAGTGTGTGTATTATAATTTTCTTTGCTTGATTTTTTGTCATAGGATTAAAAAATATTTTTTTAATTTTTTAATTTTAATTGCTCAATTTTAGTTGGCACATTTAAAAAATGAATAATTTTTTATAACAAATTTATCATTTAATTTTTAACTATTTAGGTTCAAGTAGAATAATAACAAAATCCGAATTGTTTGGGGTGATTAATCCAGTGAAATTTTTTTAGCTATCTTTTAAGATATAAGTGATATATGTTAGAAATGAGTCCAATGAAATGTGTGCACTTTACAAAACTATTTCTTGGATATGGTGATTATAAAGAGAACACTCATGCCCTATTTGTAGTTTGTAGCATGCATGCATGCATGAGCTTATTGGTGATTTTGTAGATCTCTTAATCGGATTTTAGGGTTAATCTATAATAATTAAAGTGCGAAGAAAAGGTGATATTGTACCTGTAAATTATACCCATTAATCTGAAGTAAACAATGTTGTGGGTTTACAGCATTTGCAGTCAACACCACCGATTTTCACTACTAAAAATATCACCATCAAATAATCACAAAACAAAACTAATTTTAAATCATCAATCTGCAATTCAGCATTGCCGCTCGAAATGAATAATCATATAATAACTTCTCACGACGTTGGTGGTGCATCTACATCATTCTCTTCCACCTTTTCATTCCACAACCTCCCTTCAGATGACATCATCTTTATCCTAAATTATGATTGATTTTGTTGGAATCTTTTTAGGTGATAAACAAAATGTCGACGAACACAACCGCGGAATCCACCTTGTTGGCGTCCTTAAAACATCATTGGATTTGTGAAAACACAACTTTGTTTCAACGCTATGCAAGAGGAATATTCTATGGCGACAACCCTTTAAACTACTCGCTATCAGTTATCTGTTTTCAGGCCTCCTTAGCCTGTTTGTCCACCTTATGGTTGCGATTCCTTCTTATTCCCCTCGGGGCGACTATGTACATTCCACAAGTGCTGGTAATACGTTATATATTTTCTGATATACATACGTATATATCATCATGCATTTATAGCTAAGTTTCCTGACTTTTATTCTGCAGATTGTCAAAATAAACTATAATTTTGATCAGATAACAGTACTAAAAGCACCTTTAATGTTGTGTTTTACATCCTACTGTAAAATGTAGGTCTGGTTTTAAATGTTAAGTTGTATTAATGTTGAGATAATGTTTTCAACTTGAAAAATAATGTTTGCTTTAATAAAAAAAAACGAACTTTTATATCAGAAGAGGTTATAACATTGATGCATATACGTAACCCAATAGAAAAGTAGTGAGACTTAATTGAGGCGTAAACTGTAAATGAATGGTTGCTCAAGTCGAATTAGGAATGCATGTAGTGAAAAATTGGTGTTGGATATAATTAAGCTAATACTTAATTTGGTTGTGGAAATGCATGTATTCAGGGAGGGTTGCTGTGGGGACCATCACTTCTGGGAAAAATTGCAAACATTAGACACTGGGTTTTCGCCTCAAAACCTTTGTACATATGTGATGGAATCTCTCTTTTCGGGATCATGCTATTTCTGTTCTTGATAGGAGTGAAAATGGATCCATCTTTGGTGATTAGAACAGGGAAAAAGACTTGGGTCATTGGTTTGTGTTCTTGTGTACTGCCATTCGTCTTTAGCATACCTTCGGTTGTAATTCTAAGGAAAATTATGTCCCCGGAATCAGACCTCTACAACTCCCTATATTATATTGCAGCTCTTTCATCAACTGGTTCCCTTCAAGTCACTGTAAGTATTTTAGAAGACTTTAAGCTCCTAAATTCCGAGGTTGGTCGATTAGCAATCTCTTCATCTATGATAAATGGAGCGATCAGTGCGTTGTGGCAGGGCATTTTTACCTCAGAACAACAAAAAGTTTCACAGCACATGAAAAAATCTAGCCCAATGGAGTTTGTTAGTTTGATTTTCATGATACTAATCATCCTCTGTGTTCTGCGACCGATCATGTTATGGATGATACGCAAGACACCCAAAGGGAAACCCATCAAAGAGTCCTACATAGTTTCTGTCTATATGATGGTGTTGGGGTGTTCACTATTTGGCGAGGTCATTGGAAAGCACTACGTGGTTGGGCCAATAATTCTGGGCCTAGCAGTGCCAGAAGGCCCACCTCTTGGATCAGCATTGGTAGAGAGGCTAGATGGATTGATCTCAGGACTGTTTATGCCAATGTTCTTCTTCTGTAGTAGTGTCAAATTCAAGGTCGATCTAATTGATTTCTATGGCTTCACAATTGTGCAGCCGTTGGCCATAATTGGTTTCTTAGGGAAGCTAGTGGGAACCATGTTGCCCTCACTCTGCTGCAACATGTCATTCAGTGAAGCACTCTCCTTTGGTATCATCATGAGTGCCCAAGGCCTCACACATTTTCTTCACTTGCAAACTTTAAACCACTATCACGTAAGGCTTTTAGTTTACAAATAACATTTTTCTCCATAGTATTCCAGTAGACCTATTTAAGCTTTGTTTAGGTAAACTTCTTGAAAAGAACTTATGGGAATTGAAAATAAGAAGGAAATTTTTTCCAGAAACTATTATGAGAATATTTTCTATAGTTTTTCTTATTTCCTTCCCCACTTATGAAAGAGTTTATCTATAAAAAAATCTCTTTTCAGTTCTGTACATGATATTTTTAATTTTTTTTTAGGAACTAAAAGAGATTAGAACTAGAAGTGTAATAACTAAAAGAGAAAGCTTTTATAACTATTGATTAGCTGCATAATTTTCCTCTTGTTTCCTAATAGCCAATTTAAATTTCTTGTCTTGCAGATTCTAGATGATAAAACGTTCGCTCAAATGGTGATATCTACACTATGGTTGACAGGATTTACCAGTCCTCTAGTGAAATTCTTGTATGATCCATCTAAAAGTTACTTGCATTTAACGAAGAGGAGGACCATTGAGCATACTCCTCCCAATACTGAACTTCCCTTGATGGCATGCATGCACACTGAAGAAAACACCCCACCCATGATCAATTTTCTAGAAATGTCTAACTCCACAGTTGAAAGACCCATTTACTTCCATGTTGTGCACCTGCTTAAACTGAAAGGTAGAACAATCCCAGTTTTGATAGATCATCAGAATATCAGCAGGATCAATCCAATGCGCTCTGATGTTTCAAATAACATAATAAATGCCTTTAAGTCATACGAGACACAAAACATGGGCAAGGTGATGGTGAAACTCTACACATCTATCTCCCCTTATGATACGATGCACGATGAGATATGCATGCAGGCTGCAAAAAATAAAGTATGCATGTTGATTGTGCCTTTTCACAGGCAGTTTAGAAAAACTGGCGTTATAGAATTAGCAAACCCCGTTAGAGCATTGAATCGCCATTTGCTGAGAACCGCGCCTTGCTCAGTTGGGATCCTAGTTGAACGTGGGAACTTGATTACCATTAACCCTTTAACATCTATTTCCTTTTATAGTGTTGGAGTTCTGTTTATAGAAGGGTCAGATGACCGTGAAGCCTTGGCATATGCAATGCGCATGGCTGATCAACCCAATGTAAAGGTCACAGTAATTAGGTTAATGGAATCTCGCAGGAAAAGTAAACAGTTGGTCAGCAGAGATCCTGATAGTGAAATTGTTCACAGGTTTATGTCTAACTACATTCAAATAAAACGGCATGATTACAAAGAGGAAGTTGTGAGGGATAGTGTGGAAATGATTGGTTTGATAAGGACACTCTCTGGTTGCTATGATTTGATTTTAGTAGGTAGACGCCACGAGACTGAATCTTCAATGTTTATTGGAATGCATGACTGGAATGAGTACCCAGAACTTGGCTCTGTAGCAGACATGTTGGTCTCTTCAGATTCTACATTTGATGGGTCTGTGTTGGTGGTGCAGCAACAAAATAAGGGAGGGACCAAGCTTGGTCCTCACGATTTCTATCTAGATAGTTCTGGCACCTCCAGGCAAGAAGTCATAAACATTTCAAGATATGCCTAAAGGAATGGTGTTGCCACTAGTTTCACCATTGAATTGAACATATTAGGAATATAGTTGCAGATTTCGTGCATGGATTACTTACAGTATTTATCATTATTTTGTTGATACTATCTAGGTGATTAAACATTGACCAATGGATTTGTAAATATATATAGGCATGTACATTATAAAGTAATTAAAATGAAGGAAGCATATTTCTTTGTTAATGAATTTTCCTGGTGTTGGATAGACTAACTAAAATACAATCTACCTTTTAATATGATCAAGGTTGTACAGGTGAAGAGGAATCAATCTGATAGCTTTAGAGCAGAGAGGTGCGAAGAGTACAAAGGTTTTGATTTTTTATAAGATAATGTTCCAAAACTTTTTGTTTTAAATTATCTTATGAAGTTAAGAAGATGGTGATTTTTCCAAGATAATCAAAATCAATTTCACACTAAATTATTTGAAAGATAATATAAAAATTTCTGCTATATGTACAAGAGTGGTTACGTGATTGGGTGGTTAATAGTTTAGTTTCTAAGAAAAAATAAAATTGAATTAAAACTAATTATAAATTATAAAGTAGTTTAAGATAATAAAACTAAATTACTTAATTTTTATAGTGATTTTAACTAAACTATTTACAACTTTAGTCAACTATTTATATGTTAAAAAACTAAACTTAAACTATTATAGTTATTAAACTATATCTTTTTAGAACTAGAAATTAATATTTCAATAAATATATAATCTTTTTAAGAAAAAATATTATACATACTTAAAATATATATTTTTTAATTGAAACCAAGCATAAAATTAATACTTCAACAAACATATAGCTTTTTCTTAATAGAATAAATGTTGAAAAAAAAATTAAAAATAAGAAAGTAAAAAATGATGAAGATGAAATAATTTATATCAACAGCATATTAGAAATTAATGAATTAAACTGAATTAAATTATATAAAAAAAAATAACTAAACCAAAAAAATAATTTACTTAAACCAACTAAAAATAGTTCAACCAAGTTGAACTAAGCCACTTGAATTATTTTATTTAGTTTAGTTAACTGTATTATATATTTTTAAATTGAACTAATTTTCGTTTGAAAATTAAAGTAATTTAATTATGTAATGTCATTCTTATTATACATAAGAAAAAGAAAATTTATCATTCTATTTCTTTCAAATCAGACTCATTTATTAACAATATATAGTTACTCATAGTATCTAATAAACTCATATAAATATAAAAGTCTTAATATAGAAAGAAACAAACTATGGGTAAAAAATAAAATTTTAACCATAGGAGCATGGATGCTATTATCTTCTTCTTTTTTATGTGATTATTAAAATATTGAGACACAATCTTAAAAATATTCTAACAATTTGTAGTAAATAAATTCTCATAATCACAATTAAAATTCATTACATAATTTATTACTTTAATAATGGCAATGATTTAGATTTTATATTTTATTAGTATAAAATTTAATTAATTAATATATGTATGGTTTAGGATTGAAATTTGAAGTTAGGGTTTAGGTTGGATTTAAGGTTTAGGATGTAAATTTTAAGATCTAAATTTTAAGATATAAGGTTGTAGTTTAGAGTGTATGTTTATGATTCAGGGTTAGGATTTAGGTTTGGACATGTAATTTAGGTTTGAGATTTTAGGTTTACTGTTTGAGGTTTGAGTTTTTCTTGTGTAGGATTTGATTTGAAAGTTTGGGTTAAGAGTTTCGAGGGTTTGAGATTTAGTATTTAAGGTTAGGATTTGAAATTTTGGGTTTAGAATTTTAGGGGTTCAAGATTTGGTATTTAGGGTTTTAGATTTATATTTTAAGATGTAAAGTTTATAATTTTGGATTTAGAGTTGAGATTGAGGTTAGTATTTTATTTTTTAAAATTATTTTTTAATTCAAACAATAATTAATAGTAAAAAGAACTTATTAATTAAAAAAAAACATTTAAATAATATTAAATACTTAATATCTTATATAAAAATAGTATTCAAGTTATTATATTTAATTTATACAATATATATAAACTTTAATTAATTTACCTAATTTATTTTTATCAAATGGTTATGCATGACGGTGATAAAAGGATCAAATATTCTATTTATACTTAGTAAGCCGTATATAGTAAGTGATGCATGAAAAATGCAAGTAGACAATTATGTCAAGTAATGATATCAAATTTATAAGGATTGTGTTTTATAATTATCATAATTTAATAGAAAATTTACAAATTAATATTATTTATTAAATTAAGAATAAAATAAAAAAAATTAAAATAAGAGTACAATATATTTGACATAAAAATAGAAAATTTTTAAGATTGAACTTCATACCAAAATTTGCTATTGATTTAATATCTTTATCTTCTTTTTTTTTTATTCTCTTAAAGGGAAATTAATCACCTACTCATATTTTGTAGATTGGTTTAATTAAATTAATTAACTATATTGTTAATTTATTCTTAGAAGATTAATTCTATTATGATGATTTAGTCGAACAATTAAGTTTACTTCTCAGTATTTTTTTATTAAAATTATGGTTAAATGTTTCAATAAATAAAATTAATAGAAGAAAAATGAAGAAGAGAAAAAAAAAAGAAAAAAATTAAAATCAACATGAAAAGTTAAATCCTACTAAAATAAAAGGAATTACTTATACATGATCATGCATAATTTCAAAGTAAATTATAAAAGAGAAAATTAAAATTACCAAATGGAGAAGAAGATGCTAACTTAAAAAAAAAAACACACACACATTTAAACTTTATTATCTTAACATCATTAGATTCACTTAAATAAAACTAAATAAAATAAAATAATAAAATCTTGTGGAAGACATATAGGTATAGATCACATATTTCGACATTAATAAATTAAGATTTTATTCCATCCAAAAATAACCCTACACATTTATAAAATGCTCAATAGCACGTAATTATTTCAATAAAAAAGGTAAAAATAAATAAAAATATATAAGATAAAATTTTTATATATCTAACATGTAACTAATTTTAAATAAAAACAATTCTACTTCGTATAAGTGATATCATTGTAAACTTTGTAGTCAGATTTTTGGTGTGCTTTGTTAATGAGCTATAAATTATACCCATTAACCTAAAGAAGTAAAAAACTTGTGGCTTAAACCACCAATGAACTACCAAAAATATCATCATCAACTAATCACAAAATAAAACTAATTTTGTGCTATTAACCCACAATTTAGCATTTGCCAATTGAAAGTAATAATTACAATCACATTTCACAAAATTGGTGGTGCATGCATGCTCTACGTCCTCCAAATAAATCACACAACAATAGCTTTACAATTCAAATTTTCAAACGTTAACCCTATTAATTAATATATATTCCATCTTTCTATCTTCCCTCACCTCTTTGTTCTTCATTCCATTACAGATAACATTATCTTTATCGTAAATTTTACTGTAAGTGTGCCTCTTATGGTGAGAATATGACTACTCTTAACGTAACCTTAAACTCCTCCTCCTCCTCTTCCTCCTTAAACACGAACATATGGGTTTGCGAAGAAACATCTTTTCGACGTTTCACAAAAGGAATATTCTACGGCGAAAACCCTTTAAACTGCATCTTATCAATGTTCATTTTGCTGGCCTCCTTAAATGCTTTGTCCTCCACATGTTTGCAGTTTCTTCTTAATCCAATTGGCACAAGTACCTTCGTTCCACAAGTTCTGGTAAAATAATAATTTTCTGAGGTGCTCATGCATGTGAAATTTCAATTTATTGTGAGATATTTAAAATAAAACTATAGTCTTGGTAAGATCACAATATTACAGAGCACCTGCAATAAATGAACTCATAACTCTTTTAAATTAAAAATACTTTTTGCTTTAACCAGAAACCGTAAAACAAGTTATAGCAGAAACTGAAATATCAGGCAAAGGAAATACTGATGCATGCGTATACACAAACCCAAAATAAATTGAAGTATTGATACTTAATTGATGTGTAAAGTTTAAACTAGTGCTTGATCAGGCTAATTGGGAGTGCATGCAATGAAAAGGTGGTGCTGGATATTAACTAATACTTGATTTGGGTGTGGAAATGCATGTATTCAGGCAGGGTTGCTAATGGGGCATTCGGTATCGGGAACAATGAAACGCCCTAATAAATTGTTTCTCACCACAAAACCCTTCTATGTATGCGAGACAATCTCTCTTTTCGGGAGCATGGTATTCTTGTTCATGGTGGGAATCAAAATAGATCCATGTATGATGTGGAGAACAGGGAAAAAGACTTGGGCCATTTCCTTGTGTTCTGGGGCATTTCCACTCTTATTTAACATAATTTCTACTTTTATTCTACGATATGTTTTGAACCCAGAATCAGACATCTACAAGTCCTTATTTTTTATTGCAGTTTTCTTATCAACTGGTTCATTTCATGTCACTGCTAGTCTCTTAGAAGACTTAAAGCTCCTCAATTCGGAGGTTGGTCAACTAGCACTTTCTTCATCTATGTTGAATGGAGCAATTTCTTCTTTTTGGCAAAGCATTTTCGCACGACATCAAATTTTACGGAAACGGACAGATAACTCTACGAAGCTGATGATCATGTCTTTGGTTGCTTTAACGTGTTTCATTTTCTGTGTTCTTCGACCAATCATGTTTTGGATGATACGCAGAACACCCAGGGGGAAACCAATCAAACAGTCCTACATAATTTTCATCCTTTTTATGATGTTGGGGTGTTCATTTACTGGCGAGTTGATTGGGGAGCACTTCTTGATTGGGCCTGCTATTCTGGGCCTGGCAGTGCCAGAAGGCCCACCTCTAGGATCAGCATTGGTAGAAAAGCTAGAAACCATGGTCTCAACAGTACTCATGCCATTGTTCTACTTCACCACCGGTGCCAAATGTAATCTCAGTCTAATCGATGGCTATAGCCTTGCAATTGTGCAGCCTGTGGCCTTATATAGCTTCTTGGGGAAGGTGATAGGAACCATGGTCCCTTCATTGTTCTGCAACATGTCACTCATTGATGCTTTCTCCTTAGGTCTTATTTTGAGTGCCCAAGGCATCACCCATTTGCAATACCTGCATGCTTGTCTACACTTTCATGTAAGAATCCTTTTTGTTTTGTTTTTTATTACTATGCTGTTGTTCATTAATTTAGGAGTAGAAGAAATGCAAATAGGTTATTTCATTTAAGTCTCTGTTTACTTTTTCTAATAGCCAATTTGAATGATCATGTGTTGCAGATTATAAATGACCAAACATATGCTCAAATGATCGTATCTTTAGTATGGTTACAACTAGTTGCCACACCCATTGTAAAATTCATATATGACCCATCTAAGAGTTACTTGTCCATAGACAAGAGGAACATTGAGCATGCCTCTCCCAATGCTGTACTTCCCTTGATGGCATGCATACACTTTGAAGAAAACACCCCACCCATCATCAATGTTCTAGAAATGTCCAACTCCACAATTGAGAGTCCCGTTTGCTTTCATGTCCTACACCTCATCCAGCTAACAGGAAGATTAGCCCCAGTTTTAATAGATCATCAACTCGATAATAACTCTACTTCATTGCAGTCTAGCCAATCAGAGCACATCATGAACGCCTTCAAATCATACCAGCAACAGAACATGGGCAACGTGATGATGAAACTCTTCACGTCCATCTCACCCTACGAGACAATGCATGATGAGATATGCATGCTAGCAGCTGAGAAAAGAGTATGCATGTTGATCATCCCTTTTCACATGCAGTGGAGAATGACAGAGATGTCGAAATATGCAAACCTTATTAAATCATTGAACCGTCGTTTGCTCAACACTGCACCTTGCTCTGTTGGGATCTTAGTTGAACGAGGCATCTTGATTTGGAACAACCCTTTAAACTGTGTGTCCTTCTACAGTGTTGGGATTGTCTTCATAGAAGGTCCAGATGATCGTGAAGCGTTGACATATGGAATGCGCATGGCTAATAACTCAAATGTGACAGTCACATTAATTCGGTTAGTAGATCCTTGCAATAAAAGTAAAAATTCCATCGATAGAGACCCTGACAATGACTTGATTCACAAGTTTAAGGTCGACTACAACCAAATCAAACGCCACGATTACAAGGAGGAAGTTGTGGCAGATGGTGTGGAAATGATCAATTTCATAAGGTCACTTGAAGGTTGCTATGATTTGGTTTTGGCAGGTAGAAGCCACGAGAACAAGTCTTCATTGTTTAGTCAAATCAGAGAGTGGCATGAATATCCGGAACTTGGCTCTATAGGAGACATGTTAGTGTCTCCAGATTCTGCTTTTGATGGGTCTGTGTTAGTGGTGCAGCAACAAAAGAGGGTAGGGATTGGTCACGATGATTTTCCTCTAGACAGTTCCATCTATTCAAAACAAAGCACTTCGGAAGCGCCTTTTGAAGTTTGATACAAAGACCAATAGTTTAGCCACTGTATAGAAGAGGAATGTAGTTTTAGATTTTGTATTTCTTTTTCCTAATATTGTATTCATTATATCATATTTTGATTATTATTAGTATGATTATTAAATATTTTAATTTTCTTCCTATCCTATTTAACTGCATATATTTATACATCATTTCTAGTATTTACATAAATTTTATTTTTTATATAAAAAAGATCTTAATCTTTTAAGACATCTAAAATAAAAAGAATGAAGTTTCACTCATTTAGAACCAAATTAATTCATATTATCGTTTAATTTAAAGACATTTTTAGTTATGACATTTGATTATAGTGGATGAAAATGTATATAGTAAAAGAAAGAGGAAAAAATCTTATATATTTATAAGAATATGCAATCACTTGCCTAATGAGAAGATTAATATAAAAAATAGTATGTTGAAAAATAGAAAATAAAGAGATATTGATGTTCATGACTCTAAAAATTATATGATGCAGTGTTATTTGTACTTATGTACTCTATTAAAAACATTTTATGATGATAATAATTAGATATAAGGGTTTGTATTGAACAAAAATATTTGTTACTATCGGTGGAAAGTTTTCTATGTTGACAGTAACTGCAAATTTTAGTAAGGTTTTTAATATTTTTAATAATACATAAATAATTGATTTTGAAATTAGATTTTTACTCAAATTAAATCATCCTTACATAAATATATTTGTACTTTCAATAAAAATCAAGTCCTAAACATTAAGAATGAATCTTTAAATCTTAAAAGTAATTTAAATTTTAATTAGTCTTAGTTATTTCATTTTTAAATTATAATTTTTTATTTATTTCTTAAATAATAAGTGTTTTAGACCCAAAGACACTATGGAGCTGGTTTGAGCCATATATAAAACGTCAGTCTAACATAAACATCTTAATAAAAATATTATCAATCATTTTCTAACTTAACAAAATTACTAAATAGTGTCATTAAAGATATTACTAAACATACATATAAATCTAATTATTCTAGTTAAATATTTTATGAGTCACAATATATATTTAATTATTGACTATAACAAACAAATACGATATTTATATTAAGTTGTTTATATAATTATTTTTAATATTTTATGTTAATCTTTATAAGGTCTTTATAGATGAGAAGATGATATTCTTATAAAAGAAATAAAAATTTAAAGCAAATTGATTATTCATTAAGAAAAAAATTAGTAAGGTGTCGAAAAATTTATATAATTAAACAGAAAATAAATCATACAATATAATAATTTAAAATAAGATTTGAGAAAAAAAAAGAATATACTAATTGTTATATAAATTTATTTCTAACATATATTTAATTAAAAATATTATAATAATAAAATTATTTATTTATTAAATATTTTTTATATATTTATTTTTATAAAAAAATTAATTATTTATTAAATATTTTTTATAAATTTATTTTTATGAATTTGTTTGTGAAATTTTTTTTATAAATTTACTTTTAAGAAAAATTTTCTATTTATTTGTCGAAAATTTTAAATATGTAAAAAAAATTTTATAATCTTGTGTGAAAAATAATAAAAAATAATTTTTTACTAATTTTTTATTTATAAATTTATAATAATAAGAAGTTTGTGAAAAATTTATAAGAAAAATTATATTTTTTATTAATTTTAAATATTATTTATAAATTTATTTTATGGAAAAATATAAATTTTTTAATGAGATGATGGATTGAAGGTCAATAGAAATGCTTAACTTAGCAGCCTCAGAGTGATTTTTCTCCTTTGGGAAACTTAATATGATTGTATGAGAGGTTTTTATTTAAGAGGATATTACCAAGTTCTTCTTCATCAGTTCTGATCAGACTAGTAGACATTACATATACTGAAACTCCAATCTCCAATGATGGGATATGTGTGCATGTTTTGAGAGAATGAAGCTAGTTTTCCTCCGATAGTTGGCGACTGAACCCCGTGAACTTTGCTTCTTGATTTGCTTTGTCCTAACCAACTGCAGCACAAGGCTCAATGCTACTTACTCCACTCCTTGGGATCTCCCTCCATCACTTCTTCTTCCAATATACAATCCTTTTACTACCAAATTTATCGAATTTTTTATTTAGTTAATGATTTAACTCCTCTATATATGTTTAGAAAAAAACATTTCGTGTAATTTGAAACACTCTAAACATGTTTGAATGGTTTGTCTTATTCAGCTCTGACAAATGTTTTAAAATAGTTGATATATGTAAGAGACCATCTACTCTTAACATCAGGAAACCCTAAAGAAAGTGGAAATTGTATATAATGTTTGATTAAAAGGAAGTAAAAGGTAGGTTGAAGGGTTTAGTTACGTTGTTCCTTTTAACCAAACCGATGAATGATAATTACCTTGAAAGAAGGAGATTGAATGGATCCTGTATTCGTACGTATGTTGTTTAAAGTTAAACCATTTGATTTGAAGAAAAGAAAAGGAAGAAGAAATAGTAATGAAAGGAGTGTACTAAAACAAATGTGCATCGATGTTTGAAAGCAAGGTAGGTATATGGTCCAATGGAAGTTGTATAATAATATATGGATGAGTTGGAGAGTGAGAAAGGGATGTAGAGAGATTTGTGTATTATTGGCATGGGAGAGAGGGGAGGGAATCCACGTGAAGAACTGAGTAATTTAATAAGATATAAGTCAAGAAGGTTATGCCAGCTTTCTTCCTTGTGTAGCGTGGCCATGTCGCCAATGTTTCTACCAAGTCCCACCTTTTTCTCCTATCTTTCTTTCTACCATCTATCTTTTATCTTCTCTCTTCTCTCCCCCACAAAATAATAATTATTAATAAACTTCATCAATTCGAATATCAAATTAAATATTTATGAATAATAAAATAAAACCAGTTCAGATTTATATTCCTCTATATATTAATTTGGTTATATATTTTTAGATGATGTAAGACTTTCAATATATCTCTCATATATCTCTCCGATCGAATGTTCCTAAACTCAAATGTTGAAAAGTCCTCAAATTCGAATGTGAGATTTATGAGTGATCTGATAGTAGTTTGAGATTTGTATTTTTATGGATGATCAATGGCTCGAAAAATTTATGGATAGACCAATAACGGTTCGAGAATTTTGCTATAATAGATTCTGATATCATATTAGTAGTGGACTTGAAACATAATTCATCTTCATAAAATCGATTCGATGAGGTAAATTTTGTATCACTCTTTATATATATTAATTTAGTCATATCTTTAAGCGATATGAAATTTTCAATAAATGACCATAAAATTAGATTTTATATTAGAAATAGAGTTTAAATCTAATTCATTTCATAAAATTAATTTATGAGATAAGATTTATAATTATTTAATATATTCTACTGTAATATAATTTTATGTTTAGGTAATATAAAAATTTTAATTATAATAATTTATGTTATTTAATTATTTTAGTTTACTAAACCTGTTTTAATGAGTAGTCATTCATCAATGGAGATTCCAGCTATTTGAATATGCTTCCTCTCTCTTTTCATTTTCGTTCATCTTTATTTTCTAATTCTTCAATGTAAATTTTGGACTATTCACTCATATCTTATACCTTCTTCATACACATATTTATATGGTTGAGATGTCATGTTGATTACAAATAATGCATCATTGACTCAAGTCATAATCTAAATTATAAGATGCATGAGAAATTATTTTAAGAATTATTATTTTCTAACTACCAACAATGTTTCTCGCCTTCAAAATATGATGTCATTAACATGAGAACAATTTTTTTAAAATCTCATAATTTTGTAAAGAAAATATATTAATATATAGATTAAGAATAATCCTTTTTTTATAAATTAATTAAGGTTGAATTAAAGTTTGAATTTTCTAAGTTTAAGATAGTGGAGACTTACAATGTGGTATTAATTTATAAAATGTAATAAAATATAGATATTTCACCTAAACTGATCTTAATATTAAATTATTATTCTTTTAATGTTGGCCAGCTAAAGTCCACTAACTAGCTTTTATTGAGTCGCAAATCTTAACCGGGATTAAAGTGTAGAAGTAGAAGCAGAAGCATAACCTTAATTAAGTTTTATTTTGACTTCTCAGAGTGAAGAAAAAAAATAGTAATAATTAGTTTTGGACATTGTTTGTTCCGATTAGACCTGTTCTAAACCTAAATGTAGAACTTATAGACCAACAACAAAATAATTAGTAACTGAAATAATAATAATAATAATGTCAACCAAAGTCTTTTATTCCTTTTTCTTGATAGATTCCGTGAGTGACATAGGTGGCTAACATGCATGTTCTAATTAAATATCCAAATCAAAACTCGGCTTAATCATTGGAATATGGATCTAATTCATGATGCCACCATTAATGTTTGATGTTTAGGGTGCATTAATTCATTACTTAACTATTTTTTATAATTAAATAACATAATTCTGTAAAAATAATAATTAAAGAACATATAATTATATATTACATGGAGCTTACTGAAGATCGTATTCACATAATCCATAGTAATATCAAATTATGTAATAATTTATCGTTAAATTTATTAGTTTGAATTTCAATTTTTTGTGACATGAAAATTAAACACTCTTTGTATATGAAAGATGAAGCAAGCTTGATGAATAATTACTCATCAAACCCCTCGATTATTTTTTGATTTGTATAAGGCAAACATGTGGTGATTAAACTGAAAATTTGATTAATTCAACCCGAAAAAAAAAAAAAAACGAAAAATCATAGATGAAGGCAAAATAACTCTTCTATATCCACAAATTAAGATATATATATATACTCATACATTCAGAAAAAGGAGAAAAAGGTCATGTTACATTTTAACATTTCAAGTATCGAACCATCTTCGGTTCCGCTCCAGATTCCGGCACCGGCCACCGGAAAAACAAAAAAAACTAATCTTCTGAGATACTCTCCAACCGCGGCCGCCACAATCCGCCGCGTCCGTTCCGGCGATCCCGCCGCGAGCATTTTTTGTCCTTAGAAACTACGAAGCCTCTGTCATCACATTGCTGTGAAGATGACAAATCAAGGTTACTCTTGTTGGAACAACACACTTTCTTGTTAATCTGGTTCTTATCATTATCAGTGATGCGTGCAGTGACGTGCTTCACGTGCCTTCTCTTCTCCGGCGGAAGCGAGGCCGCGGGGATCAAGAAGTAGATGCTGCCTCTCTTGAGTTCAGTGTCCGGCGAGAGGATGAGAATCCGGCGAACCACGCCCTGGGAACTGGGCTTGCTCAAAACATGGTTTGGGTTGGCCTTGAGAACTTCCCCTGCGGTGATTGGACGCGTGATTTCCTCGACGCAGCCGTTGAGGTGGACTATGCGGATCAAGTCTAGAGCTCCGCACGGAAGAACGCAAGCCAAACAGCACCTTAAACTGTTTCCCATGGTGGCTCTGTGACGTGGTTTCGGAGACTCGGGAACGAAGCTCCTCTTCCTGTGTTGTTTCAAGTTTGAATCTTAGTTAGGAGTTGGGTGTTTGAGATGTGTGTGTATTTATATAGCGAATGAGCGTAGGTACGATCATAATAATGCAAATGTGGATTTAATAATAATTGTGGCTTGAAATTTACGAAAGTACCCAGCACGAAGAGTGGTTTTCAATTTTTTTGTTTTGGCTTTCTCGCAGTCACGTTCACATGTTATGGTGGTGGGGTTCCTTCTTTCTGTTATCATTCATCGCTTCTCTAGCCGCCTAGTCTTCCTGCTATCTATTACTTTCAGAAGTATCCATCTCCTCCACGCCAATCTTAACACTAATTTCTAACATTACTTCAAAATTATCAAATTATTATTCCAATGTTATGGAAAATCTCACATATATATTAGAGTGAATTATAATATATAAAGAGACTGAACTTGAAATGAGGTATAAATCTCATTTCTTAAACAATTTTGAGTGTGAATTAGATATATAATCACTTTTTACATAATATTAGAACCACATTATTAAAATTATTTGGCCTAAATTCGACCACTTATTAATATATTAAAATTTGATCGGCAGATTGTCAGGCATAGATTGGGCTATCTGTTAGAACTTTGATTATTAACAAGGTTATTGGACTTGGATTACCTCTTAACAGATCACGTTCGAGTCGAGAGTAATTCCTCGACGTGAAGAGAGGGTGTTAGAAAAATCTCACATTTATTAAATGAGGCCGAACTATAATATATAAGTGAAGTGTAAATCTTATCTCCTAAATTAATTTTGAGGTGTGAATTATAAAAATTTTACTCATCATTTATATATTATAATTGAGATTTTCTTATATAAATAGAGATACAAAACTGACCTGATGAGTAGAGGTACAAATTTAGACCTTATCAAGTTGGTTATGCATTCTTCTTCTTTTTGCTTAACTTTTATACCTTTCTACATGGAAAATAGCTTTGTTGTGGAAAATCTAAGTACGCGTGTTCAATATGCAGTTTCCCCTAACTCTGCATACAGAAGGGAAGAAATAACCAGGAAAATACTCACGACTTGACATTACAATTATCCCAACAATAATCAAACTTTACACAGAAAAAACAAAAAAAATCATTCAATGGCACGTTTAACATGTTCTCGTCCTATTTTATGTTTTTCACAGAGGAAAAAGAATAGTATATGTTTCAGTTATCATAGCCAAATTATTTGATAGAAACTAATTAATTATATTTTAGACTCATAGTTTGACTTTACTGTTACGTGAATTTTGTAGATAAAAGTTAATCTAACACATGTAAGTCTAATTTTTAAACATTTTTTTTCATCAACTCGTAGTATTTTGTTTTGTATGAAGTGTGAATGAATAATGTAAAAGGGTAAGGTAGATCACTTGAACTATCTATATCTCTAATCCTACCTCAATGAGTTAACTATATTACTCAAGTATTATATCTCACAAGTCTTCACACAATGAAACATTGTAACACCGGAACATAACAAATCATGTCCAACAACACTAATTAACCTCACTCATTAGTCTCTAAAGGAAGCACAATTTGCTTCAAATATACAAGACTAGAGACTCTATGTTCTTTTACACTCTGAGAAACTATATTAATTAGAAAATAATTTTTTAAAGATTATCCAAACATAGTTTGTTGTTGTATAGTTGATTTTCTCCCACCGAAAAGTATAATATAATGAGAAAAAAATATAGTAATAATATGAGAAGAAAAAACAAAAACAGCAGTCCCCATACAACTGCGGGGCTTGATCAATCAAGATCAATCATGTAGATCCAGAAGCAACCATGGGAAATAGTGCAGCTTATAAATTTAAATATTGGCATTGAATCAAGAAAGAAGCTCAGTCTTTCACTCATAACAGACAAAGGAATAAAGGGTGGGGGAAAAACCAAAAACAGATAAATGCCCTTGACCCTTTTGCAATAAGAACAAAACTAGAAAAATATTATATTATTTTGGAAAATTTTGGATTCATTAAAAATAAAATTGAATTGAATTATAAATTCTACCTCTAAATTAGGTTTTTGCGATTTAGTTAAGTTTAATAATAATTTTTTATATAATATGAAAGTTTAATTAAAAATATTATTAAACATTATTTATTAATATATTAAATTTTAGTTAGTATGTTGTTAAATTTAAACTATCCTAAATATATCATCTTCTGAACGAAACAGTTTATCAAAAGTATATATTTATAAAGTAATTTATTTTTATATTTACTTTTTTTCTAATGAATTTTTTTAATTTGTTTTGGTTTGAGGGATATATTTTACCTTAATTTTCATTTTCTGATTTTTTTCTTTTAAATTAATTTTGTAAAATTTTTAATTTTCGAATATTATATATTTAAAAATTATATTTAAACCTATTATAAAAATGTATTAACGATTTTAAACTTATATTTTTAATTTCATCTAAATTTTGAAATATTTACATTACACACCAAATGTTATCAATTAATTTACTTACTTTTTTAATAGTATAAGTTTAGTCTCTCAAATTCAATTATATAAATGAATTTTAGGTATGATAAATATATATTATTTCAATCTCTCAAATCTCAATTGCATCAATTAAATTTTCTAATTATAACAATTGTGTTATTTGAAGCTTTGATTGGAAGGGATGAGTGAGTGGCAATATAATTGACACCTGATTCAGGCTCATTAATGTTCACCAAGTACAGGCAAATTCAGTACGGTGGTGGGTAGTTAAGGATTGAAATCGAGACTTTGAAAGTACCCTTATCTTCAAGTACTATATATCTTATGCACCTTCGTGTCCTACACTCAAAAATGGCTTATTAAGTATTTGACCTAAATTCATGGATAAGACATGTGATAACAGCTTATCAAAAACAATCATTTAAGCATCTCCAACTCCAACTTTCTTAGCATCTAATCAATCCTTCAAGAACAAGGATCCATGCCAGATAAATGAACCATATATCATAAGACAAATGTAATGAAAAAAGCTAATCCGATATATCAGAATGTTGATTACCCAGAACAATTTTTCTTCATTCTGAATGATGTAGAATTGAAAGGTATAGATATTTGTTTTCTAAATGAGTAGAAAATACTATTTTGTATTTTTATTCTAATATTCACGTACCCTATAGATACACGTTAACTCTTACCTAAGAATTGATTGATCTATATATAATACGCATGCAGGTTGTCGAAAATTTATCTCAACCTTAGAAAATTGCTTTAGAAGGTTTTAAGAATTTGCACATTTGCATGCACATTGGATATTTTCTTCAAAGGTTCATGTGTCAAATCACATCCAAAATATTATATAAAAAGAAGAAGATAGCATATTGGATTGCACAATATTCATTAAATTCACAAGTTTTTAGCCTTGTTTACTACATACAAAAACCAATCATTATACATGTGGAATATTTACCCAATGCAATACAATAATTTATCAATAGTTTGAAATTATATATATATATATATATATATATATATATATATAAACTTCATTTTTATTAAACTAATTTTATAAAAATAATTTAATTTAAAATTTATTTTTATTATAATATCAGAATTTATTTCAACAAGTATTTAAATATATTAGATTATCTTATAAATTTATTAGATTTATTGAATTATTTACAGAATTATTATATTTTTATTGTATTTTTTTATGAAAGTAATTCGAATTATAATATTTTATTTTATTTTATTTTAAAATTTTTATTAAAAAATAATTTTTTTTAAGAAATTTTACATTAATTTAATATAAATTTTAATGATAATATATAAATTTTATTTTTAAACTAATTTAATATGAATTAAATATTTTAATTACTTTTTATTTTCAAATACTAATAAATTATAATATTTATTAATAGAGTTTAAGAAAATTGTTCCATATTTCACTAATTTCAAATATTAAACATTTGCATAAACTATATTTTGAATTGAAAAAATTGAGTGTAATTTAGGGCAAATATGAACGTACCAACCAGCTTTGATGTCCTTCAACTCAGCATAATTATTCGTATAGTGAATCATCTTCCTCATACACGTATTTAGGGTTTTAGTTCAAATGTGGACCAAGCCTATAATAATGAACTTATTTGCAGGTCCCAATCTATAATTGGATAAGAGAATTGGGACCACCATGATTATCACCTTCAAATTATTTCAAATAATTTTCCTTCATCATACACTGTTATTGTATTCGATTTTATTTTTTCTAATCACAAGTTAGTTGGTGATATATGTCAACATACGTCACTACAGAAGAAATATTTATCTTCACAAGTCATATAAATTAATAAATAAATATCAAGAAATTATTGGATCAAAAAGTTTTGGATGAAAGCGTGCACGAGTTAGACTCTCTGTCAATTCAATATAGTATTTTATTTTAAATGGCTCATATTTTTTTGGTGTTTTTTTTTTTCAATTTTATGAAATATAGTACAAAGTAAACATTTAGATTCCAAATTATGCAGGAAAAGAAATATTGAAGCTGGTTATATCATATCAATTATTTAATACACACAGTATTTATTTAATTTGTAGGGTTATGCAAATTTTGAATTAACTTTTAAATTTGAATTGAATATTAAACTGGTAAGAGAAGTTATGGATCAATGTTCCATTAATTAGTTTAATTGGTCGAAATGATTTTTCAAGTTTACGTTGAGTATGTTTAAAATAATATTTAAGTTAGCTAATAGTAGTTTATTTGATTAGCTAATGACTAAGTAAATTAAAAGTATTTAGTAAGTTTGTTAATTTTATTATAATCTTTTTCTATGGAATATTTTTTATTATCTATAACATTCTTCAGTTAGATTATAATTTACGTATATGAGCCTAATATTTTTATACTAAGATCAATATTGTTAGATTGATTTGATTAAAATAAATAAATGATTTTTTTTAAAGAAAGCAACATATTTTGAAAAGATAAAAAGAGAATATTTATCTTCTCCGTATGCGGTCCTTATGTAGAATATATGTTACGTATAGATCTTGCAAAATACTTATTATCTTTGAAAATTTTAAAAAAGTTATAAAAAGATGTCAACAAGAAAAAGTGTTACCTACTCTATGAAAGGACATGCAAATTAGGATGAAAGAGAATCATTTTGTATTTCCTTGAAATTATAATATATATGTTTACTTTTATTTTGAGATTTTAAAATATATATATATATATATATAAAGTATTTGTTGAAAAAATTTTATATTAACTAAAAAGTAAGATCGAATTATAATATATAAATAAGATATAAATTTTGTAAATTAGTTTAAAAAGTCGAATTATAATATATAAATGAAGTATAATTCGATTTTATTTTTAATTAATATAAATTTTTTTCAATAATATTAAAAATATTTAGTTAATAAAAAATATTTTTAATTAAATTTAATATGTAAATGATTTTTTTTCTAAATATATTAAATAAAGAAAAGTTTGAAAAATTAAGATAAATATTAAAATAATTATTAAAATAACTTAATTTCTTTTTATATGTAATGTGATTTAAGGTAATTTTAATATAAATATGAAAATATTTATTTATTTATTTGATAGTGTGATGAGATTATTTAAATAGTAATTGAATTAATTTTTAAGAGATTTATTAAAAAAATACTTGTAATTTAATAAAATTAATAAATTAAACTGGTCCAAAAAATTAATAAATTTATTATAAAAAATTTAATATTATAATAAAAATAAATTTTAAATTTAATTTATATTTATAAAATTAATTTATAAAATAAAATTTATGTTTATTTTATATACATGTATTATATAAATTTGATTTTATGTTTAATTAATATAAAATTTTTAATAAATATACTTTATATTCCTGTAACTAAATGAAAATCTTTCTATATGCATATGTTTACTACTCTTATATGTCTTACCAAATTATAACGTTATAT
Organism: Macrotyloma uniflorum; assembly: GCA_016859785.1. NCBI lineage: Eukaryota > Viridiplantae > Streptophyta > Magnoliopsida > Fabales > Fabaceae > Macrotyloma > Macrotyloma uniflorum. The sequence continues at coordinate 3,208,677 of BDMB01000011.1, forward strand.
GATTTTTTTCTAAGCCTTATGAAATCCCTGAAAATCTTTTCTTAAAACCTTAAATATTGTCATGATATTTATCTTATAAAATAATTAAAATAATTTTTAAATTTTATTTTGGTGCATTTTTATGCTTTGATATTTTGGCATAATCAGTTATATATATTTGTGCGCTTTTGTGACTATAGTTTTTATCGACTGTAGGAAAAATATTTACAAAGTTCTAAACTTCCTTAAAATTTATTTATTAAAGTAACAATTCTTTTAAAAAATTATTTAATTTTTATTATTTTAATCAATAAATATATTAAAAAACAAGTATAATAGTATCTAAAAGAGATACAAAAGATTTATAATATTGTTCAACTTCTCTATGTTTAATAGAAGACACACATCAATCTAATCAACTTCCCTGTGGACATTAGATCCTTCATATTCTATAACTACATCAATTTCATTTTAAGAACTCAAATCAATATTACTAAAATAACACCAATTGCACTTAATCTTTCATTAACATCAAGAGAAGAATATGAGTATAATATGTTCAATCTATCAGAATAACATATTTATATAGGTTCAAACATAATAAATAATCAAATCTAGAAAAGAAGCTAGCAAATATTTATTCAGATGATTTATCATTGTTTAATCTTATTTATTTAGAAAATAGATTTCACTTATGGTATAAATGTTTCTTATGGATAGTTAATTGTTTTGATACCTTTCGTGATATAATCCTAAAGTGGAGTTATATAATCTATTTTAACTATGGTATAAGTTTAGAAGATTTTATCTCATGCTAATTCATTGATTTGATGTAAAGGATAAATTCTTACATGTAATATTAGGATTTACACTAATAAAACTTCATTATTCATCTGAAATTATTTCATCTTATTATAAATATTTTGGTTAAATTATTAAACTTATGCTACATAAGAGAAGGAAAATATAGATTATTTATAATATCAAGAAAATTTACATTAATTAAAAATATACTTAATTATATATTTTATATTATATAAGTAAGAAATAAAACTTATTTTCTAAATCGGTTTTGAGAATGAGTTAGATCCTATAATAATTTTTTATATGATCTCAAAATCTGATTAATAAGATTATTGAAAATAGATTAAGTCATTTGTTAATATACTTAACCTTAATTAACAAGTTTTTAAACTTAAATTGGATCACATGTTAATAGATTATGATTTCTTCTATATGGTTTGAGAGTCCTGATTATTAATAAAATTGTTAATAGACTATTATGTAAAATCTTAATTATTAACAAGATTGTTGGATTTAAATTAGATCACTTGTTAACGGATCACTATCGAATTAAAAAAGCCTTATCGAGGAAGAATATTAAAAAAATCTTATATTAACTAAAAATAGACTTAATTATAATATATAAGTGAGGAGTAAATTTCATTTAAAAAAAAAAAAAAATTTGAATTTAAGACTATTCAACCCAATATATTATAACAAACAAAGCATAAATTTGATTATCCCTTTCTATTCTAAAGTTTAATGCTTTATTTTGTAGTATAGCTAATCCTCATAGTTCATCATATAAACAAGCTACAATAATTTTTTTTTTGATATTCATTGACTTTGTCTTGTTAAAGACTATGAATAACTTAAATATTCTTAAAGTTATATAAGATAAGGGGTGTATATCATAAAGTTGAGTCTTAGTCTTAATTATAAGAAATAAAAAGGGGACCACACCAACTTTTCTACCTAATTAAGTCAAATACTTATTAACTTAAATCAAATCATATTTAATTTTTAAATTTAATTTAAATAATTATTTAATAAAAAATGAAAACACGTCAACACCATATTTGTGAAGATAATTTGTTTTTACATAATATTTGTTCTTAATATGTACTGTATGAACCCCACCATTTATTTGTGAAGGGACCCAAAAATGAATTTGGTGAAATGTCCATGTCTTGGTATGTAAGATCTAGAGTTAGTAAGGTTCGATTTTTGACACCGTCCAAATCTAGAACTGGGCCCTTCTATTGGGCCAGTGCCTTAAGGTTCTTTTTCTATTGGACCCATCTTCAGATTTCCTTTGTGAGTGGCCTTTCTGTACGTTTTTTCTTTCACATTCCAAATTCCAAAACTTGTGTTTTTGGAATGTGGTAAATGTATGCTACTTTGAATTTGAATTTCAATCTGAATTTGAATTTTTCTAATATCACATGTTTGTGAGTATCTCCTACTAACCGTCCAAGCAGAATGGGTTGCTCATAAACCACTATTATTGCAAATTTTGAAGAAATCGTACAATAATTTTGGTCATAATATATATATATATATATATATATATATCTTAAAATAAAGAAATAAAGTATTTTGACGATAACGTTTTATGTGTCATGATTTATATTTATATTGTTATTTTGAGTTTTTACCAAAGAATGTTATATTGTTAAATGGAAAAAAAAATGTTAATATTAACCTGACAAATATAATCAAGATAGGCAAAACAAATATGAGTGAAGAATGAGATAAAATTTTCATTTAAAAAAATAATAGAACAAAAGAAATGAAAAAATGGATAAGAAGGGTATAATAATAATGAGTTATATAATTGAGATAATTTAGTTATTGAAAAAGAAAATCTATTTAATTACTGAATAAGTTAAAAATGCGATAATTAAAGTTTGATAGATTATTTTGTGATAGTAAAGTTTAAAATTTAATTCATAATTTTTACGATATTAAGATTAAATTGAATTTTTTTACATAAAAAATGGATAATAGTTCATATTTAAGGATATTGAAAGAATAAAAAAAATAGAAAGATAATTAATATTTACTAAAAATAGAATTAGGCAACAAATTGGAGAATAAAACAAAAAGTATGAAGTAATATCTCTTATAATATTTAGTTATTTCATGAAAAATGAGATTATTGGTAAGATGGATAGCATATTAAAATGTAAGAAGTCTTGTAGAAGTAATTACCAATAAATACCTATGTATTAGTGAGTACACAGTTTTTTTCATATTTTTTTAAAAACTTTTCTTTGATTAAACTTATCATTCTAAGACAATATTATTAGTTGAGTATATAATAATATTCTTTAAAAATTTATTATCTTAATATTTTCTGAAAACATAAAAAATTGAATATAAAAATAGTTTTGAAAAAATATTTTATAAATATAAATTGTGATAATTTTTTTTAATATTTTATAAAAATTTAAATAATTTTTTAAGTATAATAAAAGTAAGAAAAATTTTGTGTATGAATTTTGTAAGTATAATAAATTAGGTATATAATTTTTTTTTTTTAAATTATAAAGTATTTTAAAATACTTATATGTAGTCTTAAATCGGAAAAAAACAACATAACATCAAACTAATTATTATTTTAAAAAAATAAAAATGAATTTTATTAAAGAATAATTAACTAGACATAATCTACACATACATGCTAAAAAGAAATTAATTAACATTCTTAAATGCTATATATTCAATTTCCAAAAAAAAATTCAACTTCTTTTACGTATTACATTCATATGCAAGAATATTAAAATGCCAATAAACATGTTCTCCTAACAGCGAATAAAGAAGTATTAAATAAATTTTATACACTCACCTACTAACAACACTTGAATCCCATAAATTAAATATATTTTTTTAAGAAATTAATTAGCATGTCACATTCTATTAATTAGTATACATATAATATATACAATGATATAAAATATACTCTGAAATATTAAAAATTATTATTTATATATCTTTTATACTATTTCATAATGTTTCATTCTAAAATTTCTCCATTATAAAATTTCTCTATTTTAAAATTTTTCTATAAAAAAATAGTATGTAAAATGTTTTTTGTTATATTGATATACCTTTTTTCAATTGGTCTTGTTAGTGGGAGTAATCCCATTCCAACCTCAAAAAGTTATCTCTATTCTAATATTTGATGATTCAATCGTAGACAGAGACAATAATAATTATAGGTTAATATTTACTAAGGTCTATTATCAAATTTTGTTGAAAAAATCTTACATTAACTAAAAATGAGGCTGAATTATATTATATAAGTGAGGTGCAAACCTCATCTTTTGAACCGGTTTTTGGGGTGAGTTAGATTCATAATCACTTTTTACATGATATCAGAGCCAGATTAACAAAATTATTGGACCTAGATTTCGGTAACAAGGAGTTATACATGTGATTATACTCCAACTTTCATTTCTTAAGTTAGTACCAATAATTTAACTGATATTTATTTATAATATTCTCTTATGGACCTTATTTGATGACCCTAATTAAAATTTGCTAATCTTGATTATTCTGGTAATAATTATTTAATTATATAATATGTAATTAAGGATATATAAAAATATAAAAAATAGACTTATTAGAATTAAAATGAATTGAAAAGAGAAAAAAAGTAATATACTCAATATACATTTATATATGTTCACGTGTATTTAGTGCGGTTTTTTATTAAAAATACATCCAAACTAAATATGAAAATTTTACACAATTCGATTTGGATTTTATGATTTTTAATTTTTAATTTTTAATTTTATTTTTTATTAAAGATGAACTTATTTTTAATTTTATTTTTTAAGTACATAATATATACGACATTCACACTAGAAATTATAGTTCAACTTTGATGGATACGAAAATTATGTGTAGAGCAGACTTCAAATCTTATTAAGGTAAATAAAAAAACTATTTTTGATAAATTTTAATTATACTACTATAATTTTACCAAACATTTTATAAAATTTACAAGTCATATAATCTAATATTGAATTACGTTATCCTAGATTTGCATGCATAATTTATTATATGATGTTATTAGAACTATATCATTTTTATGCGGTTGTCCAAGATTACATGCATGTCACCTATTGCATCATATTATTCAAAATTTGCATTCATGTGACCTAATTTATTATCCTAGATTTTATGCATGTCACTTACTACTGCATCACGAGATTCAAAACTATCATACATGCACACACTTGTTTGTTGTGACGTTTATAGATTTTATATTTTAATCTTATTTCAATACAATTTATCATTTTTATTTTATTTAATCTAATATTTTGTAGTAAATTTAATTGAAATTTAATAATAAATTAATTAAAACAATTTTCTTTCTTATTCATTTTAAATTTTCAATATTTTGTAGAATAAAAGAAAATAATAAAAATTATTTACATAATGACTTATTTAATATAACGTAAAAAAAAATATATTAATATTATATTTTAATTGAATAATAGTAAAAAAAAATAACATGTTCCTGTATTTAAGATTTCCCGTCTTTATGAAATGAAAAAGAAAATGCATGCACAATTTATTAAACTAACATTTATTATGACGTAACTTTCCATACATGTAAGTTTATTGAGAATTGAAAAATGCATGTGGTTCATTATGGCATTTTGTTTACAAACAATACAAATTACTATCTAACTTTTTCATACTCTCAACTATCAATTACAACCTTTGCAACACATTTATTAAATTATATGTTCTTATTTTTATATTTAATATTTATTTTAAAATTCAAGTATATAAATAAAATTTATTTTAAAATGTCTAATAGTATATTTAATATAGTTATATTAAAGTCAATTATAACACTGTTTAAATATTTTATATTTCATCAGATTTTTAAACAATTATAAAATTTATATGAATTTTTTATAAAAAATTCAAAAACAATAACATGGAATATATGGTTTTTATTTTACAAATGCTATGTATATCACTATAAATAACACAATAGTTATATAATTTTTTATCTATCAAAAATATTTATAAAAATAGTATCAATTATTTCAATATTAGATTTTTTGGATTTGTGTATCAAATTTATTTAAATTATATATTTATATTTTATATTTATTCAAGAAATTATATACAAATAAAAAATAATTAACCTATAAATATAAAAATATAGAAAGAAGGTTGAAAATTTAGAAAGAAAGTTTTTGAGAAATGATTATTTTTTTAATAGTAAATGATAAAATATTTAGTTTTTATCTATATTTTTTAAAAAACTTAACTAAATAAATTAAAACTCTGATTTCTGTTAAACAAATACCTATTAGGTCTTTAAAACTTCTCTCAATTAAAAAATATTTATGCACATTTAGGAAAAAATATGAATAAACCTTCTTGAACTTTTAAATAGAATAAACAATTCGTGGATTTCTTATAAATTGATATATTTTAAAAAATTTCTTGAATAATATTGATGAAGAAATTAATTAACATTTCCTTTTTATATTAAGAAGTAATATTATTTACCTTATCTTAATTAAATTATACATTTTTTATATTTATGTTTCTTCTCTTATAATTTTTTATTAATAACTCTACATTATGTTGAATTCAATTCATAATAAAATAACTTTAACTTATCTTAGTTAAGTGAATAATCTTGATAAACATCAATTGTGCTAAATCATCACTCTCTTCTCTGATGGGAAAGTCATGAAATTTGAAGAAAAAATCATTAAAAACTAAAAATAATAACAAGATCATCTTATTTTTTAATTTTAGTCTAACAATTTTTTTTTTCAGCTTCATTTTAAAAGCTTCATTTTAATCTTATCTTTTATGATTCTTATTTATAATTTTTAATTAACAACTCTAAAATGTTATTTTTTTTTTAAAAGTATTATATATAATTGAAAAATGAATAGAATAAAAATAATAAAAGGTATATCATACATGAAATTGTAACTTTACACATAAGATTGAGGAAAGTACATTCACATTAGAAATTGTAGTTCAACTTTGATGGATGCGAAAATTATGTGTAGAATACACTTCAAATCTTCAATCTTCATTAAGGTAAATAAAAAAAAATTTGATAAATTTTTAATTATATTACTATAATTTTACCAAACATTTTACTCTTTCATATTACAAGTCATATCATCATTTATTCAAAACTTCTATGTATGTAGACACTTGTTTATAAAACTATTCAAGACTTTCATGCATGTAGACACTTGCCTAAAAATTTTTTTAAAAGTTTGTAGATTTTATATTTTAGTCTTATTTTAATACAATTTATCATTTCTATTTTATTTATCTAATATTTTGTAGTAAAGTTTAATTGAAATTTAATAATAAATTAATTAAAATAATTTTCTTTTTGGTTCATTTTAAAATTTAGATATTTTGCATAATAGAAGAAAATAATAAAGATTATTTGTATAATGAGTTATTTATATAATATACAAAAATTATATTAATATTATATTTTGATTGGATAATAGTAAAAACAATAATATATTTCTCTATCTAAGTTTTTTCCTTTTTATGAAATGAAAAAGAAAATACATACACACTTCATTAAACTAGCATTTATTGTGATGTAACTGTCTAAGTTTTTCAAAAAGAAAGTACATGCACAGTTTATTATATTAGCATTTACTATCATGTAACTTTCCATGCATTCAAGTTCATTAAGAATTGAAAAATGCATGTGTGGTTCATTATGACATTTTGTCCACAAACAACACAAATTATTATTTAACTTTTCCATGCTCGGGTATAGATGCAACCTTTAATAACAATATCAAATTATTTTAGTAAAATATTTCTTTGCAACACATTTATTTAAATTATATGTTTTTATTTTTATATTTAATATTTATTTTAAAATTCATATATATAAATAAAATTTATTTTAAAATGTTTAATAGTGTATTTAATATAGTTATATTAAAGTCAATTATAACACTACTAAATTTTTTATACTTCATCAGATTTTTTAAACAATTATAAATTTCATATAAATTTTCTATAAATTTTTATGAACAATTAAAAAATAATGACATGAAATATATTATTTTTATTTTACAAGTGCAATGTATATGAGTATAAACATCACAATCGTTATCTAATTTTTTATCTATTAAATTTTTTATAAAAATAATATCAATTATTGTAGTATTAGATTTTTTTTGGATTTGTGTATCAAATTTATTTTAATTATATATTTATATTTTATATTTATTTAAGAATTCATATACAAAGGAAAACATAATTAGCATTTTTAATATCATATTTAGATTAATTTATGTATTTTTATTTTTGAATGAAATATTTTCATAAATTTTTTGCAAAAGTATTAAAAGTATACTAAAAATGAATAAATGCATAAAAATTTAAAAATATTACATAAAATTCAAATCTATTCTATTAGATGATACTATTACTTGTATTTTGAGGTATTAAAAACTATTAATCTACTATGCTATCTTATGTGATATTATTTCAAAATTTCTTTATTGAAAATATTAATAATGACATGCATAATGTTTGTTGTCATTTTAAATACACTTCCATCTTGTTGGTGGGAACAATGTTCTTCCAAATCCAAAATTTACATCCATTATATTATTTGAATATTCATACATATAATAATAACTATAAATTAGCATTTCCTAAAGACTAATTACTTGCCTTATGGAATAGATTTGTCTCCTCATATTCTTACATGTAGATTTTGGAAAGGAAATTTGATTTAGATTTTTTAGTATCAATGTTATATATTAAAGAATAGATAAATTCTTTTTTAAATTCAAATTTATTGAATAAATAAATTTTAAAATGATAATCAAATATTAAAAAATAATAATTTTTTATAAGAATTAATTTTTAATTATATATAATCTATCATTATTATTTTCAGACAAATATTTCTAACGAATCATATTATTTTAATTATCAAATTAAAATTATATTGATAAACTAATATTAAAATTATTCTTGTTATATTTAGAGAAACTAATTGTTCTTACTAGAAATAGATTTTTCAAGATCATTTTTTGAAATTTAAATTCTTTTATATCCACAAGAAAGAGCTATATGTGTGATTAGATTCCAATCTTCATTACTTAAGTTAGTAGCAATAATTTAACTATTTATTTATAATATTACCTTATGAGTCTTATTTGATGGGCCATAATTAAGATTTATTAATCTTGATTATTCAGGTAATAATTATTTAATTATATAATCCATAATTAAGGATATATAAGAATATAAGAGATAGACCTATTAAAATTAAAATGAATTGAAAATCATAGAAGAGAAGAAGAGAAAAAAGCAATCTACTTAATATACATTCATATCTAAGGGTGTTCGCAATGCAGTTTGGTGTGATTTTTGACTAAAAATACATTCAAACCAAATATAAAATTTTACGTGATTCGGATTGGAACAAAAGAAATCTGAACCAATCCAAACTAATTTTAGTGGTTTGGTTTGAATTGGTATTTGCGGTTTTTAATTTTAATTTATTTTTTATTTTTTATTAAAGGTGAACTTATTTTTATTTTTAAAATTAAAATATAATTACAATAAATATGTTACTTAAAATTTGAAAAATATATTGAATAATAAAATAATAAAAACATAACCATTACTAAATGTCATATAGGTAAAATATTAGTTTATGAATGATTTTAGGAAGAAAATATAAAAAAATAACAAAAGATTGCAAATCAAAAATAATAATATTACATGAGAATGAGGGTTAAATATTAACAATCACATAATTTTAATAGTGTAAAAACTTTCAAAGTTGTTATTCCACTACTTAAATTTGCAGTGTTATTAAAAGTTAAAATAAAGAAAAAAGACCTTACGCGGAATGAAAATTGTTTTTGAAAATGTTATATTTTCTCTTTAAGGTAAAATTAAAAATATAATTATATTTCAATAAGATATTGCAGTTTGATTTGGTTTGATTTGGTTTGAATTGGTTCTGAAATGTTAAACTGTAATCTGAACCAAACTGCCCGGTCTTAGGAAATAAAAATCCAAAGTAATCCAAAATTTTGCGATTTTAATCGGTTACCGATTTTTGGGATCAATTTTCGATTATTTTTTTTCAATCGGTTCAGTTCTGAACACCCCTATTAATATCTGTTCAAAGAAGAATATGGTAGGGTATATATATATATATATATATATATATATATATATATACTAAAAAAAATAGAATGACTTATATAAGAGAGTAATTATACTTTTTTTTAACTTATTAACAATAGTATAAAAAAAAATTTAAATATATTAATCCAATTCCCCCTACAAGATGGGAGGAAGGTGTTTTCAATACCTAGTTTGGACAAGATACCAGATAAATACTTATACAAATGAATTTTGTGACATGAGGATTTTCAATCCTCTACTCTACCATCTGAGCTATCCTGACTATTCTTGAAGCATAAGACTTTTATTTTAAAATTTTCTTGAAATATATGTCAATGAATCTATATCAACTAAGTAAAAAAAAAAGACGAAAAATAAAAGTTTGTAAGTTAGTTTGCATAATAATAATTATTTTGTATTGTTAATAGTTTTAATTATGCATATTAGAATTCCTTGTTCAAAAATAAGATATTATGTTAGGTATTCAGGAAGGGGTTAACATTGAGAGATTTTCACCAATAGGGGTAAATCACAACTATATAAGAAAATACGACCCCACTTCTTACCCAGAACCTTAAGGCTAAGGGTTTGTGTATTTTTCTCATTTATATGCTATTCAACCTTCCCATTTTTATCCAAAGTGGGATTCCAACTCACCTTGGCACACATTTCCCTCCAGCGGAAGCATCATAAGTTCCTTCCACATTGGCACACATACTCCCCCTTCAGCGGATGAACCTGACTCTGATACCACTATTGGATATTCAGAATAGGGGTTAATATTGGGAGATTTTCATCTTTTGCAGCCAAATCAACCCCTGTCACATAATCTGTCATCCATATTGATTTTCTTCTAACTCTTGTGGCCTTCCCTTAAACTAGACTTTCTTTATCAATGTCATTTTCTTCACCTGTGAGTGATCTAATTCCACTTGAGTTGCTTCCACTATCTTCATTTTCTTCTTGCTCAACTTCTTCTTCTTCTTCAACTTCTTCTTCTTCTTCAAAATTGTCTTCTTCATCTTTACATACTAACACATAAGATTTTCTTTCTTCATCGGTTCTACCCCAATCCCAACTTCTCTCTTCTTCAAACACATAAGACTCTTCATATGCTTTTTGGGATTGATCTTCTGTTGAGTCCCTTGTGATTAAGGTGCTCAAGCTGAAAGTGCCACAAATGAGCTTCCTTTGTTGTCTCCAGTTCTGTTTGTAGACACATCTTCTCCTTTGGTGCTGTAGTGGCCAATACATAAAACATTCTATTTCTACTCATATTAGTTTGCATGATTAATCCCTTCCTAGAATGAAATATTTTACATGTTCTATTCTGAATCAAGATTGTCAATCATTTTTCTTGAAGTTGTCCTAAGCTAAGCAGATTATCTTTAAGCTCAGGAACATAATAAACATATGAAATTACTAGAGTAACACCACTAACTTGCATTCTTACACTTCCTTTTGCTACCACATCCATTATCATGTCATTCCCTAATTTTATAGTTTGGCAAAGACCTTCTAAATTAGAAAACCAAATTTTGTTACCTGTCATGTGGTTGCTACATCTTAAATCCAAAAACCAGACCTCCTTTTACCTGATTTGGTGCAGATCCATGTGTGACATCAACAAGAGTTCCTCTTCTTCTTCCATCTCTACATGTTTTTCCTTTTTCTCCCATTCTAGACATTCATATTGAAAATGTCCAAAACTATCACCATGAACAACTTTCAAAACCTGTTCCTCCACTTTATGTTCTTGCATCCTTTGTTCATGAACAAGAAGACTTCCATAGAGTTCATCAAGGGTTAAGATGCTTAAATCATTTGACTCCTTTATCGAACATACAACATAATTGAATTTATAAGTTAATGATATAAGTATCTTACTAACCACCTCCATGTTTTCATCATTTGATTTCATCTTATTCACCACACTAAGGGTTCTTCCTAGAAAGATGTCCACCTTCTCTCCTTCTTTCATAGAAAGCAGTTCAAACTCCTCTCTTCTCAGAGCTTGAAGTTCTGCCTTCTCTATCAATAGCTTGGAATAAGAAATTCTTAACCTTCAAATCCTTGAACTTAGCTTCCTCCACGTTTTTTTTTCTCTGTACATCACTCTTTGATGTGGTTTCAGTTGCTAGCAACGATATCCCTTTGTTTACAAGACTCCACAACTCTTTGTTTCTTAGAAATTTTTCCATCATCATTGACCAATGACCATAATGACCATCAAATTTTGGAATAATTGGTTACACGAATCTTTCTAATATTTTTATTTGTAGACTCACACACACTTTTTGCTCACTATTAGACTCCTTGTGGAGCTCTGATACCAAATGTTGAGACTAATCATTTTTCAGAAATATTTTATTTTAAGTCTCAACAATTTATTTTTTGTTGCTTTCTCGTTCAAAAAAATTATATGTGTTGCACTTGTATATTCCAAAACATGTGACTTGTAATTATGATAGATAAAAAAATTATAAAAAAAAAAATTCAATTTAAGTTGAGAAAGAATAAATAAAATAAAACACATAAATAACCACTTAAAGATAGAGAGTGTAAGAAAAAGAAAAAATGAGAAAGTGAAACAGACCTTTTGGGATAGAGGGACTTGAACCTCATTATTTTTTAAGTCCACGGATTTTCCTCTTACTTTAAATTTCATTGTTGTCGGTATAGACATGCAGAATAGGAATCTATCTTTATTCTCATCTGAATGATAAGTTCTTCACGGGTTTTTTCAGATTATGATGAAGTTAATAATTTCATCAACAAATATTCCATCTTTTCTTCAACTTCGATTTGATTTGCTTCACATTTTCGTTTGTGAATTTTTTTATCACAAATAGATCTTCAGTATATATATGTTTATGTTTGATCCATTCTTCGAATTTGGGAGAAAGGATTCTTTTCCTAAGGCAAGAAAAGTCGTCAATTTCTTTTGTTAGAACAGCTTCCATAGAGTCTTTGCATCTTTCCCTTTTTAATTATCACTTTCTGACTTTTTAGTTGTTTTCAGAAAATAGGATTTGACTCAGGATTGGCCATTGTGAGTTCCAGGGTTGCTCTAAATTTGAAAATTATCACTTGGTAAGTTTTCATACTAAGACTCAATTCGATTAAGTCCACAACATCTACCAATTTTGCCATATTCCAACTCTTTTTTATTTGAATCTCATTATAATACTTTTTTTAATTATCACTTTCTGAATTTTTCTCTATTTTCTGAAAACAGGATTTGGCTCAGGATTACCCATCTTTTTCTATTTTCAAAAATAGGATTTGGTTCAGGATTACCCATTGTGAATTCTAAGGTTTATCTGAATTTGAAAATTATCACTTGGTAAGTTTCCATACTAAAATTCAATCCAATTAGGTCTGCAGCGTCTACCAATTTTGCCATATCCCATCTTTTTTTGATTTGAATCTCATTATAATTCTTTTTTTTTTAATTATCACTTTCTAAATTTCCTTTGTTTTCAGAAAATAGGATTTGGCTCAGGATTGCCCATTGTGAATTCCAGGGTTTCTCTGAATTTGAAAGTTATCACTTGGTAAGTTTCCATACTAAGATTCCATCCAATTAAATCCATAGTGTCTACCAATTTTTGTCATATCCCATCCTTTTTTTATTTGAATGTCATTATAATGCATTTTTAATAATCACTTTATGAAATTTTCTTTGTTTTCAGACAACAGGATTTGGTTCAGGATTGTCCATTTTGAATTCATGGGTTTGTCTGAATTTGAAAATTATCACTTGGTAAGTTTCCATACTATGATTTAATCCAATTAGGTCGACAGCGTCTACCAATTTTGCCATATCCCATATTTTTTTATTTGAATCTTCTTATAATGCTTTTTTAATTATCACTTTCTGAATTTTTCTTTTCAAAAATCAGGATTTGGCTCAGGATTGCCCATTGTGAATTCCAAGGTCAGTAAGTTTCCATACAAAGATTCAATCCAATTAAGTCCGATTCTACCAATTTTGCCATATCTCCATTTTTTTTTATTTGAATCTCAATATAATGCTTTTTATTTATTTGGTTGGTTAATGTAAAGCTGTCTTATTATCACAATATATAGTGAAATATAGATTCTTGATATTGAAATCTATCAATAAATTTTCCAATCAACTTAACTTAGTTGACACAGATGCTAAGGATTTGTATTATGCTTTTGTTGATAGTTTTCTGTTTCTTAACTTTTCAAAAAATTAGTAAATTTCTTAAAAAGACACAAAAACCTGATGTTGATCTCCTACTATCAATGTATGAGTCTCAATCAACATCTAGATAAGCATGTAGTTTAGTATTAGAGTTTTCCTTTGATAAGATACCTTGACCAACAATGTGTTTTAGATATCTTAGAAGCATATAGGTAGCATTTATGTGTCCAAAGTGTGGGCTTGATACAAACTGACTTAGTTTGTGGATAGTTTAACAAATATCAGACCTTGAAATAGTTAGATATCTGTGGTTACATGGTAACAATAATAATGAGATAGGTACCTTGGTGGATTGATGGTTCTATTGGACCTTCTGAGTTGATCTTGTTCAGGAGGATTAGATGATGGTAATTGGTGTATAATAATTTGATTTTTTGTATTGAATTGAGTATTTGTAGTAGAAGTGAAGTTAGGATCATCATAAGGTGCAAGTGGTATGAGATTTGGTGTGATTGATTTTCTAAAAACATTATCTATGTGATAAGGTGAGTTGTTGTTTTTGAATGGAAAAATATGCTCATAAAACTTCACATCTTTTGAGATAAAAATTTGATGAGTTGTCATATTGAGTACTTTATAACTATGAGGGTATCCTATAAAAACAGTTGTATTAGTTCCTGGTCTGAATTTATGTCTACTGGAAAATAATGTGGATGCATAACAGAATGTTCCAAAAGTCCTGAAATCAGAATAGTTAGACAGTTTATCATATAAGATTTCATACAGGGATTTGTGGTTTAGAATAGGACTAAGAGTTCTATTGATTAGAAAAACAACAGTTTTAACACAATCACCCTATATGTTCATAAGAACATTAGATTGAAACATCAATAATCTAACAATATTAAAAATATGTAGATATTTTCACTCAACTACACTATTTTGTTCAGGCCTTTCAACATAAAAAAATTGGGGTAAGACATCTTTATTGAAAAAGAAGTCTTTGAAACCAAGTTCTCTAGTATTATCTGATATAACAGATTTAATTTTTATTTGAAATTGATTTTCAATATATGTAAAAAAAATGAGGAATAATATAAACACTAGTTGATTATAAGAGTAGGTTTACATGGATTTACATGCTTCGAAACAAATCTGATTGTGTTTAATATCTAAATCCATCTTATGTAGGTTGTCTAAATGGTCCCCATATGTCAGCATGTATTAAGTGAAAACAATTAGGACTGAATATATTAGGATTTGAGAAATGTAATCTATTTTTGTTTTGCAACATGACATGTACAACAACGATAACTAGAATAAACAGGACTAAGATAAGCTTTATTAGCTATCAATTTGTAAATAAAAAAACAGGTATGTGTCCTAATCTCTTATGCCAAGCCTCATAAGTAACACTGTTGCATTGATTGATACAAGTAGAATTAAAAGTGATTGTAGGAAACTAAAAAATCAGTAATCTTTGTTGTTGTTTAGCAATGTCAATCATCCTCGATGTCTTGAGGTCTTGAAGAATGAAAGTGTTACCCTGGTGCAAACCATTTGTTGTTTATATGAAAGCTACTTTGAAATTACATTCAAAATTTGATATTAAACTTACTGATCCAAAACCTACAAAAGACTAATCATGAGGTTTTTGTATCTAACTATTTTAAAGCCTAATATTTGCTACACTATCCATAAACTAAGTTAGTTTGTATCAAGTCCACACTTTGGACACATGAATGTTGTCCATATACTTTTAAGAAACTTAAAACACATTGTTGATCAAGGTATCTTATTCAAGACAAACTCTAATACTAAACTGCATGCCTATGTAAATGCTGATTGAGGCTCATACAATGATAGTAGGAGATCAACAATAGGTTTTTGTATCTTCTTAGGAGATTTACTAATTTTCTGGAAAGTTAAGTGACAGAAGACTGTTAGCAAATATTTAGTAGAAACATAATACAGAAATCCTTAGCATCTATGTCAACTAAGCTAACTTAGTTAGGAGTTAGGAAATTTATTGATAGATTTCAATATCAGGAATCCATACTCTACACTATAATGTGATAACAAGTGCAACCAACTCCATATTCCATATGTTAGAAAACACTATCAATTGACAAATATCTTTATTAAACCTTTGACTCATAATGCCTTTCTTAACATCTTGTCGAAATTGGGCATCAAAAACATCTTCCTCCCATCTTGAATGGGGATATTAGATTAATATAATGAAGCTTTTTTTATTAGGTTAAAAAAAGTATAATTATTCTCTATTATAAATTAGTGTATTTTTTCTAGTATATATATATATATATATATATATATATATTATATTCTTCTTTGAACATATATGAATATACTTAATATATATTCATATATTAAGTAGATTGTTTTTTTCTCTTTTTCTCTTTCATGATTTTCAATCAATTTATTTTAGTTGTAATAGGCCTATCTCTTATATTTTTATATACTCTTAATTAGGGTCCATTAAATAAGACCCATAAGGTAATAATATAAATAAGTATAAGTTAAATTGTTGGTACTAATTTGAGAAATGAAAGTTGAAATATAATCACAGGTAACTCCCTTTTATAGACAGAGAAGAACTTAAAATTTAGAAAATGATATAAAAAAATAAAGACAATCTTAAAGTATTTATTTTAGTAAGAATAATTACTTTATTTCCAAATATAATAATAATATTTTTAATATTAATTTATCAATATATTTTAGTAATTTGATAATAAAAGTAATATGATTCATTAGAAATATTTATCTAAAAATGATAATATAGATTATGTGTAATTAAAAATTAATTCGTATAGTAAAATTATTATTTTCTAAATTTTGATTATCATTTTACACATAAAACAAATTTCTTCTAGGTAATTTTTTATTTATTTCAACAAAATTTAAAAATAAAATCACTTTATTTTTTTTAAGAGATTGAATTTATTTGATAAAATAAAAAAATTATATTAAAATAATAATAAAATATGAATTTCCTTTAAGTTTTAAATATTTTAAATAAAAACTCTGATATTGGTGGTAATAAAATATGTTTGTTACCATTTTGATATTCTCCTCCATGGAAGATGCAGAAAAGATTGAATTTTACTAGAAATTGATATAGAATATATATTAATTAAGGATATTAATTAATTTATTATTAGTATAACTTGTTTGGTTAATTAATTTTTTTCTGAAATTCAGTTTTATTTTTTCAACATAATTAACTTGTGTTGTTTTTTTTTCTATTTAAGACTATAAAGTCAATTTAGGTTCTACTTTAAAATACTTTATAACTTTTAAAAAAATTATATACTTAAACTATTATAATGAGAAAATTTATACATGATTAAAAATCTAATGATATTTTTATTATGTTAATGATATGATTATATATTAGGACATAATCATAACTTTTTCATATTTATATCTCTATATATTCATGTGAAATTAAATTTCTCTTCGGAAAAAAAAGTTTTTATCATTGTCTAATTCATAAAAAAAAAGTAGCAGTAAGATGTATTAAAAATGCATTATTATAATAATAAAAATTATTTAAAACTCATGAAAAAAATATGTGAAGTTTCTTTTATTTAATCTTTTTAATGATCAGTGAAAGAATGTCGTCACTTATTTCTTTTCTCTTTTAATAAGTAATAAATAAGTAATGTTTTGTTTTCTTAAAGAGGTTTAAATATAATTGTTAATTTAAAAAACATAATATACATAAACTTTGTTGTTTTAATAGATAGAATAACCAAGAGATTTTAATCAAGAGATAATAGAACTCAACAAATGAAAAGTCATGAACCAAGAGTTACACAAATTTGACATATTATAAACATAGATTAAAACTAACCAAACTTTTTTTTTTCACTTAAATACAGCGTAACCATAGATTTACTAGGGTTTAAGGAACAGTTCCAGAACTTCTCTTACAAGATATTTAGCCAAATACTCATTAGCTGCTTCAGTAAAATGAATAGAGTCCCAAAAGACATATTTAGAATGGTCTTCATACACAAGTAATTGATTACAAAGTTGAAGGACCTCCACGTAGCCTACCAATCCACAACATCCTCTATTTGTTACCTCCATGCCTATTTGAAAAATTTTCACGTATATTCAAAATAAATATAAGAACAAATTACTAAAAAATATCCTATTACTTTTTTTTTAAACCAAAAAAATCTAAAATAATTCATGTATAACTACTATATACCAAATTTGACTTACTATATTTCTGAGGATTATTGAGAAGGTTGAGTAATGAGTAATATAAATATGCATAGATAATCTTACTTTTAGGAAGTGTAGCTTGTAATTAGAAGAGTCACTGTGCCAATTTCTGATTATACTTCGCACTGTCAAGATTTTCTTCCATTACACATTCTATGTTAATTTGAACCTTGTAAGTCCTTTGAAAAGGTACACAACCAAGGGGAGCAAGTGTAGTCACACCCATGTTTCTGCATCCGAGATCATATAATTCCTATAGTATCACACAGGTATCGTTGTTACAACAACATAATTCAATTAGAAATTTTAATTTATTATAATATCTAGTTATGATTTTTTCTTATTAAATTTACATGATAGAGAATTATATCATAACAAAATAACATTAACATACCTTGATTATGAGTACAAACTTATCAAGTATGTAATCTTGATAAGGATCAATGATAAAAAACATGGGTCTTCGAGAGCCAAGATCATAGAAATTGAAAATAAAATCATTAGAACCTATAGAAATCATAACAAGAGTATTTTGAAGTTTTTCCTTTTCCTTAACTTCATCTTCAACAATTATTTGCTTCAATCTTGAGATGTACATTTTAAAATATTGAATTTGTTGCTTCATCGCTATAGCATTCACAATCGATGTAGTTAATTCATCGATACCCGATCCTCCTAAAGCAAAACATACTCCTGTTAAAATTTCTTCAAAAGAAAAATTCGGATTAAGTAAAGGAGGTATAGATTCTTTGATATTTAATATTGATGCTACAAGATCTGCAACCACTCTCCCATTACTAAATCTCCCGTTAGGAATATAACCAGCTAAATCCATTTCATAAGGCCAGTAATTGGCCTTAGCAACTATTAACCTATAATTATTATTGCCTGTGTCTACGGTTGAATCACCAAATACTAGAATGGAGGTAAATTTTGTTGTTGAAGTGGGATTACTCCCACCAACAATACCAACAGAGAAAAGGTGTATCAAGATAATAAGAAACATTGTGCATCCTATTTTTCACTAGAGAATTTTTAGGAAAGGGAAATTTTAGAATAAAACCTCATGAGATAGTATAGTAGAGTTTATATAGTTTTTGAAAAGTGCAACTAATAGATTTTCATATTGTAGAGTAAATTTTGTATTACTATGTGTATATAAATGAAAAGAAGGTGACATGTTAATTAATTTCTTAAAAAAAAAATTTAGTTTATAGGATTCAAGTGTTGTTGGTAGGTGAGTTTATAGGATTTAGTTAGTACTTAAAAAAATCCGAAGATCTTCCTTATTAGGTGCTAGGGGAACATATTTGTTGCCATTTTGATATTCTTAGTACATATGAATATAATATGCAGAAGAAGTTGAATTTATATTCTATTTAAATTTCATAAATAAAAAATATTATATTTATTTAATATATATATATATATATTTAACACTACAAAAAAAATTCATATTTCCCATAAAACAAGTTTGTGGGTAATATTTAAAATCAATGAAAAATACAATTTTTCATTAATTTGTTTGTGAGAAATTTCTTATGGATTTTTTATAAAAAATAATTTTTTACCGATCTTTTACCTAGAAATTTATAATGATAGGAAGTTTGTGAAAAACTTGTAAGAAAAATTGTATTACTCATTGATTTTAAATATTATCTACAAACTTGTTTCACGAAAAATATAAATTTTTTTGTTGTGTTAAATATATATATTAATTGAATATAATATTTTTTTATTTATGACATTTAAATAGAATATAAATATTCAATTTCTTTTGCATCTTACATTCATATGTATTGAGAATATGAAAATGACAACAAATATGTTCCCCTAACACCTAAGAAGGAAGATTTTTTTTTTTTACACTAGAATCCCATAAACTATATATATATATATTTAAGAAATTAATTACGATGTGACATTTTGTTTATTTGTATACACATAATAATACAAAATTTACTCTATAATATTAAAAACTATTAGTTGCACTTTTCAAAAACTATATAAACTCTACTATACTATCTCACGAGGTTTCATTTTAAGAGTTCTCTATTCTAAGATTTCTCTTTCTTAAAAATTCTCTAGTGCAAAATGGGATGCAGAATGTTTCTTATTATCTTGATACACCTTTTTTCTATTGGTATTGTTGGTAGGAGTAATCCCACTCCAACAACAAAATTTACCTCCATTCTAGTATTTGGTGATTCAACAGTAGACACAGGCAATAATAATTATAGGTTGACAATTGCTAAGGCTAATTACTGGCCTTATGGAATGGATTCAGTTGGTTATATTCCTAGGGGGAGATTTAGTAATGGGAGAGTGGTTCCAGATTTTATAGCATCAATGTTAAATATCAAAGAATCTGTACCTCCTTTTCTTAATCCAAATTTGTCTGATGAAGAAATTTTAACAGGAGTATGCTTTGCTTCAGGAGGATCGGGTATCGATGAATTCACTGCACCGATTGTCAATGCTATATCGATGGAGCAACAAATTCAATATTTTAAAACGTACATCTCAAGATTGAAGCAAATCATTGGAGAAGATGAAGTTAAGGAAAAACTTCAAAATGCTCTTGTTATGATTTCTATAGGTTCTAATGATTTTATTTTCAATTTCTATAATCTTGGCTCTCGAAGACTCATGTTTCCGATCATTGATCCTTATCAAGATTACATACTTGATAAATTTGTACTCATAATCAAGGTATGTTAATGTTATTTTGTTATGATATAATTCTTTATCATGTAAATTTAATAAGAAAAAATCATAACTAGATATTTTAATAAATTGAAATTTTTAATTGAATCTGTTGTTGTAATAATGATACCTGTGTGATACTACAGGAATTATATGATCTCGGATGCAGAAACGTGGGTGTGGTTGGACTTGCTCCCCTTGGTTGTCTACCTTTTCAAAGGACTTACAAGGTTAAAATTAACAGAGAATGTGTAATGGAAGAAAATGTTGACAGTGCAAAGTATAATCAGAAATTGGCACAACGACTCTTCCAATTACAAGCTACACTTCCTGGAAGCAAGATTATTTATGCAGATTTGTATTACTCATTACTCAACCTTTTCAATAATCCTCAGAAATATGGTAAGTTAAATTTGATATATAGTTATACATGAATTATTTTAGATTATTTTTTATTTAAAAAAAAAAGTAATAGGATATTTTTTAGTAATTTGTTCTTATATTTATTTTGAATATATGTAAAAATTTTTCAAATAGGCATGGAGGTAACGGATAAAGGATGTTGTGGATTGGTGGGCTACTACGAGGTCCTTCAACTTTGTAATCAATCACCTGTGTGTGAAGACCATTCCAAATATGTCTTCTGGGACTCTTTTCATTTCACCGAAGCAGCTAATCAGTATTTGGCTAATTATCTTATAAGAGAAGTTCTGCCATTGTTCTTTAAACCCTAGTTAATCTATGGTTACACTATATTTAAGTAAAAAAAGTTTAGTTGATTTTAAACTATGTTTGTAATATGACAAATTTATGTAATTCTTGGTTCATGACTTTTCATTTGTTGAGTTCTATTATCTCTTGATTAAATTCTCTTGGTTATTCTATCTATTAAAACAACAAAGTTTATGTATATTATGTTTTTAAAAATAACAATTATATTTAAACCTCCTTAAAAAAACAAAAAATTACTTATTAAAAGAGAAAAGAAATGAGTTATAACATCTTTGCAATGGTCATTAAAAATGTTAAATAAAAGAAACTTTATTACATGCATATTTTTTCATTAGGTTTGAAAGTTTTTATCATTATAACAATGAATTTTTAATACTTCTTAATGCTATTTTTTTTGTTTATGAATTAGACAATGATGAAAACTTTTTCTGTCCCAAAGAGAAATTTAATTTCACATGAATGTGTAGGGATATAAATATGAAAAAGTTATAATTATGTCCTAATATATATAATCATATCATTAATATAATCGAAAGTAATAATATCATTAGACTTTGAATCATTTATAAATTTTCTAAGTATAATAAATTAAGTATATAATTTTTTTTAAAATTATAAAGTATTTTAAAGTAGAACCTAAATTGAATTTAGAGTCTTAAATAGAAAGAAAACAACAAAACACCAAATTAATTATTATTTTGAAAAAATAAAACTAAATTTCAGTAAACAATAATTGACCACACAAGCTTTTTTATCCAGAAATTAAGTAATATCCTTAAATGTTATACATTCTGCATCAAATTTTAGCAAAATTCAACGCAAAATTCATTCAATCTCCTCTGCACCTTGCATTCAATTGCACATGGAGAAGAATATCAAAATAATAACAAACACATTCTACTACTATCACCAACATCAAAATTTCTGTCCAAAATATTGAAGATTTAAATGAAATTTATATTTTAGCATTATTTTAGTACAATTTTTTCTTTTATAAATTAAATTTAATCTCTTAAAAAAAAACAAAGTGATTTTACTTTAAAATTTTTGTTGAAATAAATAAAAAATAACATAGAAGAAATTTGTTTTGTATGTAATATAATTATCAAAATTAAAAAATAATAATTTTATTATAAGAATTAATTTTTAATTATACGTAATCTATTTTTATCATTTTTTGACAAATATTCTAATGAATCATGTTATTTTTATTATCTAATTTAATAAAATATATTGGTAAACTAGTATTAAAAATATTACTGCTATATTTAGAGGTAAACTAATTTTTTTTACTAAAAATTATTTTTCAAGATTTTCTTTATTTTTCTGGATCGCTGAGTTATACTTGTGATTATATTCTAACTTTCATTGCTCAAGTTACTACCAACAATTTAACTGATACTTATTTATAATATTAGCTTATGAGTCCTAATTAAGAATTGTTAATCTTTGCTTTTCTGGTAATAATTACTTAATCATATAATCTGTAATCAAGTGTATATAAGAGACAGACCTATTATAATTAAAATGAATTGAAAATATGGAAGTAAAAAAGAGAAGAAAGAAATATGTTGAATATACATTCATATATGTTCAAAGAAAAATATGGTAAGGTATATAAACACAATAAAAAAATAAAATGACTTATAATAGAGAATAATTATACCTTTTTTTAACCTACTAATAATAGTAAATAAAAAAAAACTTAATTATATTAATCCAATACCATTTAAAATGAGAGGAAGATGTTCTAGATAAGAAAGGCATCACGAATTAATAGTTTATATAGTTTTTTTAGAAGTGCATACAAGTAATAATATTTAATAAAATCTATTCTATTAGATGATACTATTACTTGTATTTTGAGGTATTAAGAACTATTAATCTACTATGTTATCTTATGTGGTATCATTTCAAAATTTCTCTATTAGTAATGACATGCACAATGTTTGTTGTCATTTAAATACACTTCCTTCTGTTGTTAGTGGGAAAAATGTTCTCCCAAATCCAAAATTTACATCCATTATATTATCTGGAGATTTATACATGTAATAATAACTATAAGTTAACATTTGCTTAGACTAATTACTTATCCAATGGAATAGATTTGTCTTCTCATGTTTCTACAGATAGATTTTGGAAAGGGTTATTGGATTTAGATTTTTAGCATCAATATTAAATATTAAAGAATATATACCTCTTTTTTTAAATTCAAATTTATTGGATAAAATAATTTTAACAGGAATTTATTTTGTTTGGTATAGATGAATTAACTACATCCATAGTGAATTCTTTATCAATGAAATAAATCGTAGGAGAAGATGAACTTAAACAAAAAATTCAATATACTCTTTTTATAATTTCTGTAGGTTTCTAGTAATTTTCTTTTCAATTTTTATGATGTTTCCGTTTAGAGACTCATGTTCCCAACTATTAATATTTATCAAGATTCCTTATTTGATGAGTTTGTTGTCATAATTAAGATATATCAAAGTTATTTTTCTTATCGTATAATATTTTATCATGTTAAATTAATAGTAAAAAATCATAACTATATATTATAATAATTTAAAATTTTAATTGAATGTTATTGTAATAATAATTTTTTTTGATATTACTGATCTAAAATATATAATATTAATTCATTATATAAAATATAAATATTATATATACATTTTTTAAATTACTTTTTAAATATGCGATTATTTATGTCAATTAGATATAATATTAATTTGTTAACAATTAATACTAAATGTATAATAATTAAAATACATTATTTACAATTATATCATCGTAAATCCTACTATAATTTTACTAAATATTTACTATATTTCATATTAATAAAACTTAAGGTTTGCATATATGATTCTGCATCACGTTATTCAAGGTTGTATGTATGTCACCTATCATCACACTACCCTCACATGCTTGTCAATATTTGTTGCATGTAACTAGAGCTCACATGCTTGTCAATATTTGTTACATATAGAGCTCAGAGAGCATGCTAACGTTAAAGAAAATGTATACAAAATTCATTAAACTAGCATTTTCTGTTGTTTAAGTTTTTCAATTTTTCAGAAAGAAAAATGCATGCACACTTCATTATACAAGCATTTGCTGTCATCAAAGAAAATGTATATGTGATTCATTATGACATTTTATCCACAAACAATAAAAATCATTATCTAACTTTTTCATCCTCTCAATCATTAACAATTGAAATATAGATACCACCTTTAATAATAATATCAAATTATTTTAATAAAATATTTCTTTGCAACATATTTATTTAAATTATATGTTTTTACTTTTATTTTTAATATTCATTTTAAAATTCATGTATGTATATAAAATTTATTTTAAAATTTCTAATAGTATATTTAATATAATTATATTAAAGTTAGTTATAACACGGCTAAATTTTTTATATTTCATCAGATTTTTTAAATAATTATAAAATTCATATGATTTTCTATAAATTTTTATGAACAATTAAAAAAACAATGACATGATAAATATGATATTAAAAATGTTATATACACGATTATCAACAACACAGTTATCTAAATTTTTATCTATTAAAAAAATTATAAACAACACAGTAATTATCTAATTTTTTATCTATGAAAAAAATTATAAAATTAATATCAATTATTTCATTATTAAATTTTTTTGAATTTTTTATCAAATTTATTTAAATTATATATTTATATTTTATATTTATTTAAGAATTCATATATAAAGAAAAAATAATTAATCGATCAATAATAAGAATGTAGAAAGAAGGTTGAAAATTTACAAAAGAATATTTTGAGAAATGATTATTTTTTTTAATATTAAATAATGAAATATTTAATTTTTATCTATATTTTTTTAAAAGAAATTAACTAAACAAATTAAAACCCGATTTCTAATAAATAAATATATGTTAGTTCGTTAAAATCTCTCTCAATTAAAAAAAATTATTCATATAAATCATTTTTACCAACAAAAAGATATGAATAAAATTTCTTCATATCACTTGAATTTTTAAATAAAATTATCAACATTTCTTATAAGTTGATATATTTTAAAAAATTTATTGAATAATATTGATGAAGAAATTTATTTAACATTTCGCTTTTATATGAAGAAGTGATATTACTTCCTTTACCTTAATTAAATTATACATTTTTATATTTATGTTTTTTCTCTTATAATCTTTTTATTAATAACTCTACATTATCGTGAATTCATTCATAATAAAGATTGTGAACTTATTCATAATAAAATATCTTTAGCTTATCTTAATATAACTACCAACTTATCTGGTAAATAATCTTGGTAAACATCAATTCTGTTAAATCATCAAATCTTTATTAAGGTAAATAAAAAAACAATTTTTGATAAATTTTTAAATATACTATTATAATTTTATCAAACATTTTAATGTTTCATATTATAAGTCATATCATCATTTATTACATGATGTATCAGAATTGTATTATCTGCATCCAAAGCTTGGATGTTGGTATTTGCTACCTATAATCATAATGCAGACACTTGTTTAGAAAATTATTCAAAAGTTTCACGCATGCATACACTTGTCTAGAAAATTATTCAAAATTTAAAACTTCAATGCATGCAGACATTAAAAAATTATATTTTAGTCTTATTTAAATACAATTTATCATTTCTATTTTATTTATCTAATCTTTTGTAGTAAAGTTTAATTGAAATTTAATAATAAATTAATTAAAACAATTTTCTTTCTTGTTCATTTTAAATTTTAAATATTTTGTAGAATAAAAGAAAATAATAAAAATTATTTGTATAATGAGTTATTTAATATATCATACATAAAATCATATTAATATTAAATTTAAATTGGATAATAGTAAAAAGAATAACATGTTTCTATATCTATGTTTTCCCTCTTTATTAAATGAAAAAGAAAATACACAGTTCATTAAACTAACATTTATTATGATGTAACTTTTCATACATTCAAGTTTATTGAGAATTGAAAAATGTATGTGTGGTTCATTATGGCATATATATCTAAGATTTTTCCTCTTTATGAAATGAAAAAGAAAATGTATACACAGTTCATTAAACTAACATTTACTATAATGTAACATGGAAGCATTCAAGTTCATTGAGAATTGAAAAATGTATATGTAATTCATTATGATATTTTGTTTACAAACAACACAAATCACTATCTAATTTCTTTTATGCTCTCAACGATCAATTGCAACCTTTAATAATAATATCAAATTATTTTAGTAAAATATTTCTTTGTAACAAATTTATTAAATTATATGTTTTTACTTTTATATTTAATATTCATTTTAAAATTCATGTATGTAAATAAAATTTATTTTAAAATGTCTAATAGTGTATTTAATATAATTATAACACTATTAAATATTTTATATTTCATCAGATTTTTTAAACAATTATAAAATTCATATGAATTTTCTATAAATTTTTATAAAAAATTAAAAAACAATGGCATGAAATATATGATTTTTATTTTATAAGTATCATGTATATGAATATAAACAACACAGTTGTTATATAAGTTTTTATCTAATAAAAAAATATATAAAAATAGTATCAATTATTTCAATATTAGATTTTTTGGATTTGTATATTAAATTTATTTAAATTATATATTTATATTTTATATTTATTTAAGAATTTATATAAAAAAAAGTAATTAACGTATCAAATGTAAGAATATAAAAAGAAGGTTGAAAATTTAAAAAGAAAGTTTTTAAAAAATAATTATTTTTTTAATAATAAATGATGAAATATTTAGTTTTTATCTATATATTTTTTAAAAACTTAAACTCTGATTTCTACTAAATAAATATCTATTAGGTCCTTAAAAAAATCTCTTCCAATTAAAAAATATTTATTCACATAAATAATTTTTACTAGAAAAAAAATATGAATAAAACTTTCAAATAAAATAACCAATTCGTGTATTTTTTATAAGTTGATATATTTTAAAAAAAATTTTGAATAATATTAATGAAGAAATTAATTAACATTTGATTTTTATATTAAGAAGTAATATTACTTACCTTACCTTAATTAAATTATACATTTTTATATTTATGTTTCTTCTCTTATAATCATTTTATTAATAACTTTACATTATTATGTTGAATTCATTCGTAATAAAATAACTTTGGTTTATGTTAATATAACTACCAACTTATCTAGTAAATAATCTTGGTAAACATCAATCGTGCTAAATCATCACTTTTCTAATGGAAAAGTCATGACATTTGAAGAAAAAATCATTAGAAACTATAAAAATAATAACAAGATAATCTTATTTTTTAATTTTAGTCCAACAATTTTTCTTTTCAGCTTCATTTTAAAAGCTTCATTTTAATCTTATCTTTTATGATTCTTATTTATAATTTTTAATTAACAACTCTAAAATGTTATTTTAAAAAAAAAGTATTATATATAATTGAAAAGATAAATAGAATAAAAATAATAAAAGGTATATATGAAATTGTAACTTTACATATAAGATTGAGCAAGTACGTAATATATATAACATTCACACTAGAAATTATAGTTCAACTTTAGTGGATAAGAAAATTATGTGCAGGGCACACTTCAAATCTTCATTAAGGTAAATAAAAAAACAAATTTTGATAAATTTTTAATTATACTACTATAATTTTACCAAATATTTTACTCTTTCATATTATAAGTCATATCATCATTTATTACATGATTTTATCTTTTATATTACAAGACATATAATCATTTATTACATTATTTTATCATAATTATATTATCTGTATCCAAAGCTTGCATGCATGTCGATATTTGCTACATGTAATTATAGTATAGTAAGATTCAAAACTTTTATGCATGCAGATACTTGTCTAAAAAATTATTAAAAATTTTTATGCATGCAGACACTTTTCTAGAAAATTAAAGTTCCACGAATGCAGACAGTTGTCTAAAAAATTATTCAAAAAATCCATTCATGTAGACACTTGTCTAGAAAATTATTCAAAACTTTTATCCATACAGACACTTGTCTAGAAAATTATTCAAAACTTTCATGTACGCAGACATTTGTCCATGTATGCAGACACCTGTCTAGAACATTATTCAAAACTTCCATGCATGCAGACACTTGTGCAGAAAATTCTTCAAAACTTCAATGAAGAGAGATGCTTGTGTAGAAAATTCTTCAAAACTTCAATGAAGAGAGATGCTTGTATAGAAAATTCTTCAAAACTTTCATGCTCGCAGACACACTTCCATGTATGCAGACACTTATCTAGAACATTATTCAAAACTTTCATTCATTCAGACACTTGTTTAGAAAATTTTCCAAAACTTTCATATGTGCAAATACTTGTCTAGAAAATTAATCATTACTTCCATGCATGTAGACACTTGTTAAGAAAATTATTTGAAACTTTCATGCACGCAGACACTTGTGTAGAAAGTTAATCAAAACATCCATATACGCTAGCACTTGTCCAAGTATGCAGACAATTGTCTAAAACATTATTCAAAACTTCGATGCACTTCAATTCAGGCATACACTTGTGTACATGCAGGCACTTGTCTAGAAAATTATCAAAACTTTCATATATACAGATACTTGTCAAGAAAATTATTCATAATTTCCACGCAGACATTTGTCCATGTATGCAGCCACTTGTCTAGAACATTATTCAAAACTTCCATGCATGCAAACACTTGTGCAAAAAATTCTTCAAAACTTCAATGAAGAGAGATGCTTGTCTAAAAAATTATTTAAAACTTCAATGAAGAGAGATGCTTGTCTAAAAAATTATTTAAAACTTCAATGGATGCAGACACTTGTTTAGAAAATTATTTGAAACTTTTATGCATGCAGACACTTGTCTAGAAAATTATTCAAAACTACAATGCACGGAGACACTTGTCTAGAAAATTATTCAAAACTTACATTCGTACAAACACTTGTCTAGAAATTATTCAATACTTTCATGCATGTAGACACCTGTCAAGAAAATTATTTGAAACTTTCATGTACGCAAACACTTGTCTAGAAAGTTATTCAAAATTTTCATATACGCAGACTTGTCCATGAATGCAGACACTTGTCTAGAACATTATTCAAAACTTCCATGCATGCAGACACTTGTCTAGAAAATTATTCAAAACTTCAAATCAAGCAGACACTTATGTAAAAAATTATTCAAAACTTCGATACACGCAAACACTTGTCTAGAAAATTGTTAAAAATGTTCATGCATGCATATACTTGTGTAGAAAATTATTCAAAACTTCCATGCGTGCATGCATTTGTTTAGAAAATTATTAAAAGTTTCATGCATTCAGACACTGGTTTAGAAAATTATTCAAAATTTCCATTCACGCACAAGTTTGTCCAAAAAATTATTTAAAACTTTCATACATACAAACACTTGTCTAGAAAATTATTCAAAATTTTCATGCACGCAGGCATTTGTCCTTGTATGCAGACACGTGTCTAGAACATTATTCAAAACTTTCATGCATGTAGACACTTGTGTAGAAAATTCTTCAAAACTTCAATGAAGAGAGATGCTTGTATAGAAAATTATTCAAAACTTCAATGGACGCAGAAACTTGCCTAGAAAATTATTATTATTCAAAACTATCATACGTGCAGACACTTTTCTAAAAAATTATTTAAAACTTTAATGCACGGAGGCACTTGTGTCGAAAAATATTCAAAACTTCCATTCATGAACTTCCATGCATGCAGACACTTGTCCATGTATGCAGATACTTGTTCAGAACATTATTCAAAACTTCCATCAATGAACACTTGTCTATAAAATTATTTAAAATTTCAATTCACGCATGCACTTGTCTAGAAAATTTTTGAAAACTTCTGTGCTTGTATGTCTAGAAAATTATTCAAAACTTACATGCATGCAGCCACTTGTCTTGAAAATTATTCAACACTTACATGCATGCAGACACTTATCTAGAAAATTATTCAACATTTACATGCATGTAGACACTTGTCTAGAAAATTATTCAAAACTTCTATGCATGGACACTTCTCTAAAAAATTATTCAAAACTTCCATACGTGCAAACACTTGTCTAGAAAATTATTCAATACTTTCATGCATGTAGATACTTGCACGCACGCAGACTTGTCTAAAAAATTATTCAAAACTTCCATCTACGCAGGCACTTGTCTAGAAAATTATTCAAAACTTTCATGCATGCATACACTTGTCTAGAAAATTATTTAAAACTTTCATGCGCGCACCTAAATTTTTTTTTAAATGTTTGTAGATTTTATATTTTAGTCTTATTTTAATACAATTTATCATTTCTATTTTATTTATCTAATATTTTGTAGTAAAGTTTAATTGAAATTTAATAATAAATAATTAAAATAATTTTCTTTTTGATTCATTTTAAATTTTAAATATTTTGCAAAATAAAAGAAAATAATAAAAATTATTTATATAATGAGTTATTTATATAATGTACAAAAATTATATTAATATTATATTTTAATTGGATAATAGTAAAAATAATAATACGTTCCTTTATCTAAGTTTTTCCCTTTTTATGAAATGAAAAAGAAAATACATACATAGTTCATTAAACTAGAATTTATTGTGATGTATCTGTCTAAGTTTTCAAAAAAGAAAATGCATGCACAGTTCATTATACTAGCATTTGCTAGTCATGTAACTTTCCATGCATTCAAGTTCATTATACTAGCATTTGCTAGTCATGTAACTTTCCATGCATTCAAGTTCATTGAGAATTGAAAAATGCATGTGTAGTTCATTATGACATTTTGTGCACAAACAATATAAATCACTATTTAACTTTTCCATGCTAGGGTGAAGATGCAACCTTTAATAACAATATTAAATTATTTTAGTAAAATATTTCTTTGCAACACATTTATTTAAATTATATGTTTTTACTTTTATATTTAATATTCATTTTAAAATTCATGTATGTAAATGTCTAATAGTGTATTTAATATAGTTATATTAAATCCAGTTATAACACTACTAAATTTTTTATACTTCATCAAATTTTTTTAACAATTATAAAATTCGTATGAATTTTCTATAAATTTTTATGAACAATTAAAAAATAATGGCATGAAATATATGGTATTTATTTTAAAAGTGTCATGTATATGAGTATAAACAATACAATCTTTATCTAATTTTTCATCTATTAAAACTTTTATAAAAATAGTTTCAATTATTGCAGTATTAGATTTTTTGGATTTATATATCAAATTTATTTTAATTATATATTTATATTTTATATTTATTTAATAATTCATATATATATAAAGGAAAAAATAATTAACATTTTTAATATCATATTTAGATTAATTTATGTGTTTTTATTTTTCAATGAAATATTTTCATAAATTCTTTGCAAAGTATTAAAAATATATTAAAATGAACAAATGCATGAAAAAATTTTAAAAATATTACATAAAATTTAAATCTATTCTATTAGATGATACTATTACTTGTATTTTGAGGTATTAAAAACTATTAGTCTACTATGCTATCTTATGTGGTATTATTTTAAAATTTATTTATTGAAAATATTAATAATGACATGCACAATGTTTGTTGTCATTTTCAAATATACTTCCTTCTGTTGTTGGTGGAACAATGTTCTTCCAAATCCAAAATTTACATTTGGATATTCATATATATAATAATAACTATAAGTTATCATTTGCTATGGCTAATTACTTATTTTATGGAATAGATTTGTCTCCTCATATAGAATAAATTTGTTTCCTCATATTCCTACATGTAGATTTTGGAAAGGGATATTTGGATTTAAATTTTTTTAGCATCAATATTATATATTAAAGAATATATACCTTCTTTTTTAAATTCAAATTTATTGAATAAATAAAATTTTACAGGAATTTATTTCGAAATTTACTACATCGATAATGAATTCTTTATCAATGAAGCAATAAATCAAATATTTTAAAATGATAATCAAAATTTAATAAATAATAATTTTTTATAGGAATTAATTTTTAATTATATGTAATCTATCATTATTATTTTCAGACAAATATTTCTATTGAATCATATTATTTTAATTATCAAATTTACTAAAATATATTGATAAACTAATTATTCTTACTACAAATAGATTCTTCAAGATGGCCTTTATTTTTCTGGATTATTTTTTGAAATTTAAATTCTTTTCTATCTACAAGAAGGAGCTATATGTGTGATTACACTCCAATCTTCATTGCTCAAGTTAGTATCAATAATTTAATTGCTTATTTATAATATTACCTTATGAGCCTTACTTGATGGGCTGTAATTAAGATTTATTAATCTTGATTATTCAGGTAATAATTACTTAATTATATAATCTGTAATTAAGGATATATAAGAATATAAGAGATAGGCCTATTAGAATTAAAATGAATTGAAAATCATAGAAGAGAATAAGAGAATAAAAAACAATCTACTTAATATACATCCATATCTAAGGTTGTTTGCAGTACAGTTTAGTGCGATTTTTGACTAAAAATACATTCAAACCAAATATAAAAATTTTACGTAGTTCGGTTTGGAACAAGAAAAATCCGAACCAATCCGAACCAATCCAAACTAATTTTAGCGGTTTGGTTTGAATCGGTATTTGTGGTTTTTAATTTTTAATTTTATTTCATTTTTTATTAAAGGTGAACTTATTTTATTTTTAAAATTAAAATATAATTATAATAAATATGTTACTTAAAATTTGAAAAATATATTGAATAATAAACTAATAAAAACATAACCATTACTAAATGTCATATAGGTAAAATATTAGTTTATGAATTATTTTAGGAGGAAAACATAAAAAAATAACAAAAGATTGCAAATCGAGAATAATAATATTACATGAGAATGAGGGTTAAATATTAACAATCACATAATTTTAGTAGTTTAAAAACTTTCAAAGTTGTTATTCCACTACTTAAATTTGCAATGTTATTAAAAGTTGAAATCAGGAAAAAAGACCTTAGAATATGTTTGGCGGAATGAAAATTGTAGTATAAATTGTTATATTTTCTCTCTAAAGTAAAATTAAAAATATAATTATATTGTAATAAGGTATTGTAGTTTGATTTGGTTTGGATTGGTTCTGAAATGTCAAACTATAATCTGAACCAAACTACTCGGTCTTAGGAAATAAAAATTCAAAGTAATCCAAAAGTTTGCGGTTTTAATCGGTTACCGATTTTTGGGATCAATTTTCGGTTATTTTTTTGAATCGGTTCAGTTCTGAACATCCCTATTGATATATGTTCAAAGTAGAATATGGTAGGGTATATTTATATATATATATATTTATATATATATATATATATATACTACAAAAAATTAGAATGACATATAGAGAGTAATTATACTTTTTTTTAACTTATTAACAATAGTAATATAAAAAAATTAAATATATTAATCCAATACCTCCTTCAAGATGGGAGGAAGGTGTTCTCGATACCAGCTTGGACAAGATAGGAGATAAATACTTATACAAATGAATCTTGTGACACGAGGATTTTCAATCCTTTACTCTACCATCTGACCTATCGTGACCATTCTTGAAGTATAAGACTTTTATTTTAAAATTTTGTTCAAGTATATGTCAATGAATCTATATCAACTAAGTAAAAAAAAAGACGAAAAATAAAAGTTTGTAAGTGAGTTTGCATAATAATAATTATTTTGTATTGTTAATAGTTTTAATTATGCATATTAGAATTCCTTGTTCAAAAATAAGATATTATGTTAGGTATCCAAAAAGGGGTTAACATTGGGACATTTTCACTAATGGGGTAAACTACAACTATATAAGGAAAAATGAACCCACTTCTCACCTTGACACACACTCCCCCTCCAGTGGAAGCATCATAAGTTTCTTCCACATTGGCACACATACTCCCCCTTTCAGCGGATGAACCTGACTCTGATACCACTATTGGGTATCCAGGATAGGGGTTAACATTGGGAGATTTTCATCTTTTGCAACCAAATCAACCCCTGTCACATAATCTGTCATCCATATTGATTTTCTTCTAACTCTTGTGGCCCTCCCTTAAACTAGACTTTCTTTACCAATGTCATTTTCTTCACCTGTGAGTGATCTAATTCCACTTGACTTGCTACCACTATCTTCATTTTCTTCTTACTCAGCTTCTTCTTCTTCCTCAACTTCTTCTTCTTCAAAATTGTCTTCTTCATCTTTACATACTAACACATCAGCTTTCCTTTCTTCATCGGTTCTACCCCAATCCCAACTTCTCTCTTCTTCAAATACATGTGAGGTGAATTCATCTCCTCTATCTGTTCTCAAGCAAGCAATGTGTCACTAACTTCTGTTTCAACACTTTTGTTGCTGTTTGAGGAAGGCTTGAGAGGAACATATATGTCAGCATGTACGAGTTGTAGTTTCTTGGAGACTCTCCATATGCTTTTTGGGATTGATCTTCTGTTGAGTCCCTTGTGATTAAGGTGCTCAAGCCGACAGTGCCATAGGTGAGCTTCCTTTGTTGTCTCTAGTTCTGTTTGTAGACACATCTTCTCCTTTAGTGCTGTAGTGACCAATACATAAAGCATTCTATTTCTACTCATATTAGTTTGCATGATTAATCCCTTCCTAAAATGAAATATTTTACATGTTCTATTCTAAATCAAGATTATCAATCCTTTTTCTTGAAGTTGTCCTAAGTTAAGAAGATTATCTTTATGCTCAGGAACATAATAGACATATGAAATTACTATAGTAACACCATTAACTTGCATTCTTACACTTCCTTTTGCTACCACATCCATTATCATGTCATTCCCTAATTTTATAGTTTGGCAAACACCTTCTAAATTAAAAAACCAAACTTTGTTACCTGTCATGTGGTTGCTACATCTTGAATCCAAAAACCAGACCTCCTTTTACCCAATTTGGTGCAGATCCATGTGTGACATCAACAAGAGTTCCTCTTCTTCTTCCATCTCTACATGTTTTGCCTTTTTCTCCCATTCTGGACATTCATATTGAAAATGTCCAAGCTTATGACACTTAAAGCATTCAATAATTGCTTTATTTAAGGATTGTCTTCCATATCCTCTTCCACCTCTAAAGAAGAATCTTCCTCCTCTTCCTTGCCCAAAATTGTCACCATGAGCAACTTTCAACACTTGTTCCTCCACTTGATGTTCTTACATCCTTTGTTCATGAACAAGAAGACTTTCATAGAGTTCATCAAGGGTTAAGATACTTAAATCATTTGACTCCTCTATCGAACATACAACATAATTGAATTTATAAGTTAATGATATAAGTATCTTCCTAACCACCGTACTTTGCTCCATGTTTTCACCATTTGATTTCATCTTGTTCACCACACTAAGGGTTATTCCCAAAAAGATGTCCACCTTCTCTCCTTCTTTCATAGAAAGCAATTCAAATTCCTCTCTTCTTAGAGCTTGAAGTTCTGCCTTCTCTATCAATAGTTTGGAATAAGAAATTCTTAACCTTCAAATCCTTGAACTTGGCTTCCTCCACGTGTTTTTTTCTCTGTACGTCACTCTTTGATGTGGTTTCAGTTGCTAGCAACAGTATCCCTTTGTTTATAAGACTCCACAACTCTTTGTTTCTCAGATTGTTTTCCATCATCATTGACCAATGGTCATAATGACCATCAAATTTTGGAATAATTGGTTGCATGAATTTTTCTAACATTTTTATTTGTAGACTCACACACACTTTTTGCTCACGATCAGACCCCTTGTGGAGCTCTGATACCAAATATTGAGACTAATCATTTCTCAGAAATATTTCATTTTAACTCTCAACAATTCTGTCGCTTTCTCATTCAAAAAAATTATATGTGTTGTACACTTGAATGGAAGGTGCAAAAAAGGTTGAATTTTGCTGGAAATTGATATAGAATATATAGTATTTAAGGATATTAATTAATTTATTATTAGCATACCTTGTTTGGTTAATTATTTTTTACTGAAATTCAGTTTTATTTTTTCAAAATAATAACTAATTTGGTGTTGTGTTGTTTTCTTCTTATTTAAGACTATAAAGTCAATTTAGGTTCTACTTTAAAATATTTTATAACTTTTAAAAAAATTATATACTTAAATTATTATACTGAGAAAATTTATTCATGATTCAAAGTCTAATGATATTTCTATTATGTTAATGATATGATTATATATATTAGGACATAATCATAACCTTTTCATATTTATATCCCTACACATACATGTGAAATTAAATTTTTCTTTGTGACAAAAAAAAAATTCATCATTGTCTAATTCATAAACAAACAAAAAAATAGCAATAAAAAGTATTAAAAATGCATTGTTATAATAATAAAAATTATTAAAAACTCATGAAAAAAATATGCATGTAATAAAGTTTCTTTTATTTAACCTTTTTAATGACCATTGAAAGGATGTCATCACTCATTTCTTTTCTCTTTTAATAAGTAATGTTTTGTTTTTTTAAGGAGGTTTAAATAAAATTGTTAATTTTAAAAACATAATATACATAAACTTCGTTATTTTAATAGATAGAAGAACCAAGAGATTTTCATCAAGAGATAATAGAACTCAACAAATGAAAAGTCATGAACCAAGAGTTACACAAATTTATCATATTACAAACATAGATTAAAACTAACCAAACTTTTTCACTTAAATACAGCGTAACCATAGATTTACTAGGGTTTAAGGAGCAGTGCCAGAACTTCTCTTACAAGATATTTAGCCAAATACTGATTAGCTGCTTCAGTGAAATGAACAGAGTCCTAGAAGACATATTTGGAATGGTCTTCACACACAAGTAATTGATTACAAAGTTGAAGGACCTCCACGTAGCCCACCAATCCACAACATCCTCTATTTGTTACCTCCATGCCTATTTGAAAAATTTCCACATATATTCAAAATAAATATAAGAACAAATTAATAAAAAATATCCTATTACTATTTTTTTTAAAACAAAAAAAATCTAAAATAATTCATGTATAACTATATACCAAATTTGACTTAACATATTTCTGAGGATTATTGAAAATGTTGAGTAATGAATAATACAAATCTGCATAGATAATCTTGCTTTTGAGAAGTGTAGCTTGTAATTGGAAGAGTCACTCTGCCATTCGCACTATCAACATTTTCTTCCATTACACATTCTTTGTTAATTTAAACTTTGTAAGTCCTTTGAAAAGGTACACAACCAAGGGAAGCAAGTCTAGTCACACACATGTTTCTGCATCCGAGATCATATAATTCCTATAGTATCACACAGGTATTGTTGTTACAACAGCATATTCAATTAGAAATTTCAATTTATTATAATATCTAGTTATGATTTTTTCTTATTAAATTTACATGATAAAGAATTATATCATAACAAAATAACATTAATATACCTTGATTATGAGTACATACTTATCAAGTATGTAATCTTGATAAGGATCAATGATCGGAAACATGGGTCTTCGAGAGCCAAGATCATAGAAATTGAAAATAAAATCATTAGAACCTATAGAAATCATAACAAGAGTATTTTGAAGTTTTTCCTTAACTTCATCTTCAACAATTATTTGCTTCAATCATGAGATGTACATTTTAAAATATTGAATTTGTTGCTCCATCGATATAGCATTCACAATCGATGTAGTTAATTCATTGATACCCGATCCTCCTAAAGCAAAGCATACTCCTGTTAAAATTTCTTCAAAAGAAAAATTTGGATTAAGTAAAGGAGGTATAAATTCTTTGATCTTTAATATTAATGCTATAAGATCTGCCAACCACTCTCCCATTACTAAATCTCCCCCTAGGAATATAACCAGCTAAATCCATTCCATAAGGCCAGTAATTGGCCTTAGCAACTGTTAACCTATAATTATTATTGCCTGTGTCTACGGTTGAATCACCAAATACTAGAATGGAGGTAAATTTTGTTGTTGGAGTGGGATTACTCCCACCAACAATACCAACAGAGAAAAGGTGTATCAAGATAACAAGAAATATTGTGCATCCCATTTTTTAAAAACTATACTATCTCATGAGGTTTCAATCTAAAATTTTCCTTTCCTAAAAATTCTCTAGTGAAAAATGGGATGCACAATGTTTCTTGTTATCTTGATACACCTTTTCTCTGTTGGTATTGTTGGTGGAAGTAATCCCATTCCAACAACAAAATTTATCTCCATTCTAGTATTTGGTGATTCAACTATAGACACAGGCAATAATAATTATAGGTTGACAATTGCTAAGGCCAATTACTAACCTTATGGAATGGATTCAGCTGGTTATATTCCTAGGGGGAGATTTAGTAATGGGAGAGTGGTTCCAGATTTTATAGCATCAATGTTAAATATCAAAGAATCTGTACCTCCTTTTCTTAATCCAAATTTTTCTTTTGAAGAAATTTTAACAGGAGTATGCTTTGCTTTAGGAGGATCGGGTATCAATGAATTAACACTACATCGATTGTGAATGCTATATCGATGGAGCAACAAATTCAATATTTTAAAATGTACATCTCATGATTGAAGCAAATAATTGTTGAAGATGAAGTTAAGGAAAAACTTCAAAATACTCTTGTTATGATTTCTATAGGTTCTAATGATTTTATTTTCAATTTCTATGATCTTGGCTCTCGAAGACCCATGTTTCCGATCATTGATCCTTATCAAGATTACATACTTGATAAATTTGTACTCATAATCAAGATATGTTAATGTTATCTTGTTATGATATAATTCTTTATCATGTAAATTTAAAAGAAAAAGTCATAACTAGATATTTTAATAAATTGAAATTTTTAATTGAATATGTTATTGTAATAATGATAGTTTGTGATACTACAGGAATTATATGATCTCGGATGCACAAATGTGGGTGTGGCTGGACTTGCTCCCCTTGGTTGTGTACCTTTTCAAAGGACTTCTAAGGTTAAAATTAACAGAGAATGTGTAATGGAATAAAATGCTAACAATGCGAAGTATAATCAGAAATTGGCACAACGACTCTTCCAATTACAAGCTACACTTTCTGGAAGCAAGATTATTTATGTAGATTTGTATTACTCATTACTCAACCTTTTGAATAATCCTCAGAAATATGATAAGTTAAATTTGATATATAGTTATACATGAATTATTTTAGATTTTTTTGGTTTAAAATAAAAAAAAGTAATAAGCTATTTTTTATTAATTTGTTATTATATTTATTTTGAATATATGTGGAAAATTTTCAAATAGGCATGGAGGTAACAGATAGAGGATGTTGTGGATTGGTGGGCTACTTGGAGGTCCTTCAACTTTGTAATCAGTTACTTGTGTGTGAAGACCATTCCAAATATGTCTTCTGGGACTCTGTTCATTTCACTGAAGTAGCTAATCAGTAGTTGGCTAATTATCTTATAAGAGAAGTTCTGCCACTGTTCCTTAAACCCTAGTAAATCTATGCTTATGTGTATTTAAGTGAAAAAGTTTAGTTGGTTTTTATCTATGTGTGTAATATGACAAATTTGTGTAATTCTTGGTTCATGACTTTTCATTTGCGGAGTTCTATTATCTCTTGATTAAAATCTCTTGATTATTCTATTTATTAAAACAACAAAGTTTATGTATATTATGTTTTTAAAAATAACAATTATATTTAAACCTCCTTAAGAAAACAAAAAATTACTTATTAAAAGAGAAAAGAAATGGGTTATGACATTCTTGCAATGGTCATTAAAAGGGTTAAATAAAAAAAACTTCATTACATGCATATTTTTTTCAATAGGTTTAAATAATGTTTATCATTATAACAATGAATTTTTAATACTTCTTCATGCTATTTTTTTTTTATGAATTAGACAATGATGAAAAATTTTTCTCTCCCAAAGAGAAACTTAATTTTACATGAATGTGTAGGGATATAGATATGAAAAAGTTATAATTATGTCCTAATATATATAATCATATCATTAATATAATCGAAAGTAATGATATCATTAGACTTTGAATCATCTATAAATTTTCTAAGTATAATAAATTAAGTATATAATTTTTTTTAAAATTATAAAGTATTTTAAAGTAGAACCTAAATTGAATTTAGAGTGTTAAATAGGAAGAAAACAACACAACACTAAATTAGTTATTATTTTGAAAAAATAAAACTAAATTTCAGTAAACAATAATTGACCACACAAGATTTTTTATCCAGAAATTAAGTAATATCCTTAAATGCTATACATTCTGCATCAAATTTTAGCAAAATTCAACCTCCTCTGCACCTTGCATTCAATTGCACATGGAGAAGAATATCAAAATAATAACAAACACATTCTACTACTATCACCAACATCAAAATTTCTGTCCAAAATATTGAAGACTTAAATGAAATTTATATTTTAGTATTATTTTAGTACAATTTTTTCTTTTATAAATTAAATTTAATCTCTTAAAAAAAACAAAGTGATTTTACTTTAAAATTTTTGTTGAAATAAATAAAAAATAACATAGAAAACATTTGTTTTGTATGTAATATAATTATCAAAATTAAAAAATAATAATTTTATTATAAGAATTAATTTTTAACTATACGTAATATATTATTATCATTTTTGGACAAATATTCTAATCAATCATGTTATTTTTATTATCAAATTTAATAAAATATATTGGTAAACTAGTATTAAAAATATTACTGCTATATTTATGTTAGTGGGAACAATGTTCTCCCAAATTCAAAATTTACATCCATTATATTATTTGGAGATTCATACATGTAATAATAACTATAAGTTAACATTTGCTTAGACTAATTACTTGTCCTATCGAATGTCTCGTATTCCTACAGATAGATTTTGGAAAGGGATATTGAATTTAGATTTTTAGCATCAATATTAAATATTAAAGAATATATACCTTTTTTTTTAAAATTCAAATTTATTGGATAAAATAATTTTAACAGGAATTTATTTTGTTTGGTATAGATGAATTAACTACATCCATAATGAATTCTTTATCTATGAAACAAATTGTATTAGAAGATGAAGTTAAACAAAAAGTTCAATATACTCTTTTTATAATTTCTCTAGAGTAATTTTCTTTTTAATTTTTATGATTTTCCCGTTTGAAGACTCATGTTCCCAATTATTGATACTTATCAAGATTCCTTATTCGATGAGTTTGTTGTCATAATTAAGATATATCAAAGTTATTTTTGTTATCATATAATATTTTATCATACAAAATTAATAG
This sequence comes from Macrotyloma uniflorum, assembly GCA_016859785.1. Taxonomy (NCBI): domain Eukaryota; kingdom Viridiplantae; phylum Streptophyta; class Magnoliopsida; order Fabales; family Fabaceae; genus Macrotyloma; species Macrotyloma uniflorum. Next base: position 3,250,810 of record BDMB01000011.1, read on the forward strand.
TAAAAAATCATAACTATATATTATAATAATTTAAAATTTTAATTAAATGTTATTGTAATAATAATTTTTTTTTCATATTACATGATAATATGATCTAGAATATATAATATTAATTCATTATATAAAATATAAATATTATATATACATTTCTTAAATTACTTTTTAAATATGCGATTATTTATATCATTAGATATAATATTAATTTGTTAACAATAATTAAAATACATTATTTACAATTATATCATCATAAATAAGTCTATAATTTTACTAAACATTTACTATATTTCATATTAGTACAACTTAAGGTTTGCATATATCATTATGCATCACGTTACCCGAGGGTTGTATGTTACTCATCATCACACTACCCTAACATGCTTGTTAATATTTGTTGCGTGTAACTAGAGCTCAGAGAGCATGCTGACATTAAAGAAAATGTATACAAAATTCATTAAACTAGCATTTTCTTATGTTTAAGTTTTTCAATTTTTTAAAAAGAAAATGCATGCAAACTTCATTATACAAGCATTTGCTGTCATCAAAGAAAAAAATGCATAAAATGCATGTGTTATTCATTATGGCATTTTGTCCACAATCAACAAAAATTACTATCTAACTTTTTCATGTTCTCAACCATTCACAATTAAAATATAAATGAAACCTTTAATAATAATATCAAATTATTTTAATAAAATATTTTTTGCAACATATTTATTTAAATTATATGTTTTTAATTTTATATTTAATATTCATTTTAAAATTCATGTACGTATATAAAATTTATTTTAAAATATCTAATAGTATATTTAATATAATTATATTAAAGTTAGTTATAACACTGCTAAATTTTTTCTATTTCATCAGATTTTTTAAACAATTATAAAATTCATATGAATTTTCTATAAATTTTTATAAACAATTCAAAAACAATGACATGAAATATATGGTTTTTAATTTTACATGTACATGATTATCAACAATACAATATCTAATTTTTTATCTATTAAAAAAAATTATAAACAACACAATAATTATCTAATTTTTTATTTATTAAAAAAATTATAAAATTAATATCAATTATTTCATTATTAGATTTTTTTATTTGTGTATCAAATTTATTTAAATTATATATTTATATTTTATATTTATTTAAGAATTCATATATAAAGAAAAAATAATTAATCGTAGAAAGAAGGTTGAAAATTTAGAATGAATGATTTTGAAAAATAATTATTTTTTTTAATAATAAATGATGAAATATTTAATTTTTATTTATATTTTTAAAAAAAATTAACTAAACAAATTAAAATTCGATTTCTATTAAATAAATATATGTTAGGTTCTTAAAATCTCTCCCAATTAAAAAAAAAAAAATTATTCACATAAATTATTTTTATAAAAAAAAAATACGAATAAACTTTCTTCATATTACTTGCATTTTTAAATAAAATTATTAATTCTTGTATTTCTTATAAGTTGATATATTTTAAAAAATTTATTGAATAATATTGATGAAGAAATTTATTTAACATTTCGCTTTTATATGAAGAACTAATATTACTTCTCTTACCTTAATTAAATTATACATTTTTATATTTATGTTTCTTCTCTTTCATAATCTTTTTATTAATAACTCTACAGTGAACTCATTCATAATAAAATATCTTTAATAAAATATCTTTAGCTTATCTTAATATAACTACCAACTTATATAGTAAATAATCTTGTTAAACATCAATTCTGCTAAATCATCACTCTTCTTATGAAAAAGTCATGAAATTTGAAAAAATAACCATTACAAGCTATAAAAATAATAACAAGATAATCTTATTTTTTAATTTTAGTCCAACAAGCTTCAATTTAAAAGCTTCATTTTTAATCTTATCTTTTATGATTCCTATTTACAATTTTTAATTAACAACTCTAAAATATTATTTTTTACAAAATATGTTATATATATAATTAAAAAAACGAATAAAATATATCATATATGAAATTGTAACTTTACACATAAGATTGAGCAAGTACATAATATATGTGACATTCATACTACAAATTATAATTCAACTTTAATGGATACGAAAATTATGTGTTGAGCAGACTTCAAATCTTTATTAAGATAAATAAAAAAATAATTTTTGATAAATTTTTAATTATATTATTATAATTTTATCAAACATTTTAGTGTTTCATATTACAAGTCATATCATCATTTATTACATGATATTATCACGATATTGTATTATCTGCACCCAAAGCATGCATGTATGTCGGTATTTGCTACATAAAATCATAATGCAGACACTTATCTAAAAAATTATTCAAAAGTTTCATGCATGTATACACTTGTCTAAAAATTTATTCAAAATTCAAAACTTCAATACATACAAACACTTATTTAAAAAATTATTAAAAATTTCGATACATGCAGACACTTGTGACGTTTGTATTTTATATTTTAGTCTTATTTCAATACAATTTATCATTTCTATTTTATTTATTTAATTTTTTGTAGTAAAGTTTAATTGAAATTTAATAATAAATTAATTAAAACAATTTTCTTTCTTGTTCATTTTAAATTTTAAATATTTTGTAGAATAAAAGAAAATAATAAAAATTATTTGTATAATGAGTTATTTAATATAACGTACATAAAATCATATTAATATTATATTCAAATTAGATAATAGTAAAAAGAATAACATGTTCCTATATCTAACTTTTACCCTCTTTATGAAATGAAAAAGAAAATGCATACCCAGATCATTAAACTAGCATTTACTATGATATAACTTTCCATACATTTGAGTTTATTGAGAATTGAAAAATGTATGTGGGGTTTATTATGGCATATATATCTAAGTTTTTTCCTTTTTATGAAATGAAAAAGAAAATGCATACACAATTCATTAAACTAGCATTTACTAATAAATGATGTAACTTTCCATGCTTTCAAGTTTATTGAGAATTGAAAAATGTATATGTGATTTATTATGACATTTTGTTTACAAACAACACAAATCACTATCTAACTTTAATAATAATATCAAATTATTTTAGTAAAATATTTCTTTCCAACAAATTTATTAAATTGTATGTTTTTACTTTTACATTTAATATTCATTTTAAAATATGTAAATAAAATTTATTTTAAAATATCTAATAGTGTATTTAATATAGTTATAACACTATTAAATATTTTATATTTCATCAGATTTTTTAAACAATTATAAAATTCATATGAATTTTCTACAAATTTTTATAAAAAATTAAAAAAATGGCATAAAATATATGATTTTTATTTTACAAGTGTCATGTATATAATTATAAACAACACAGTCGTTATATAATTTTTTATCTAATAAAAAAATTATAAAAATAGTATCAATTATTTCAACATTAGATTTTTTGAATTTGTATATCAAATTTATTTAAATTATATATTTATATTTTAAATTTATTTAAGAATTTATGTACAAAGAAAAATTAATTAACATATCCAATGTAAGGATATAGAAAGAAGGTTGAAAATTAAAAAAAATTTGAGAAATGATTATTTTTTAATAATAAAATATTTAGTTTTTATTTATATTTTTTTTTAAAATTTAACTAAACAAATTAAAATTCTAATTTCTACTAAACAAATATCTATTAGGTCGTTAAAATCTCTTCCAATTAAAAAATATTTATTTATTTAAATTATTTTTACTAGAAAAAAATATAAATAAATCTTCTTCCTGTCACTTAACTTTCAAATAGAATAATCATGCATTTCTTATAAGTTAATATATTTTAAAAAAGTTCTTGATGAAGGAATTAATTAACATTTGATTTTTATATCAAGAAATAATACTGCTTATCTTAATTAAATTATACATTTTTATATTTATATTTTTTCTCTTATAATCTTTTTATTAATAACTTTACATTATGTTGAATTCATTCGTAATAAAATAATTTTGGGTTATGTTAATATAACTACCAACTTATTTAGTAATTAATCTTGGTAAACATCAATCGTGCTAAATCATGACTTTTCTTATGGGAAAGTCTTGAAATTTGAAGAAAAAATCATTAGAAACTATAAAAATAATAGCAAGATAATCTTCTTTTTTAATTTTAGTCCCATAATTTTTTTTTCAGCTTCATTTTAAAAGCTTCATTTTAATCTTATATTTTATGATTCTTATTTATAATTTTTAATTAACAACTCTAAAATATTATTTTTGAAAAAAAATATTATATATAATTGAAAAAATGAATAGAATAAAAATAATAAAAGGTATATCATATATGAAAGTGTAACTTTACATGTAAGATTAGGCAAATGCATAATATATATGACATTCACAATAGTTCAACTTTAATGGATACAAAAATTTTGTGGAGAGCACACTTCAAATCTTCATTAAGGTAAATAAAAAAATAATTTTTGATAAAATTTTAATTATACAAAATTTCCATACATACAAACATTTGTCTAGAAAATTTTTCAAAACTTTTATGCGTGTATACACTCGTTTAGAAAAATTTTCAAGACTTTCATGCATGTAGACACTTGTCTAGAAAATTATTCAACCCTTCCATGCATACAGACACTTATGTACAAAATTATTCAAGACTTCCATGCATGCAGACACTTGTCTAGAAAATTATTCGTGACTTTTAAACCTTCCATGAATGTAGGCACTTGTCTAGAAAATTATTCAAAATTTTCATGCATGCAGACAACGTCTAAAAAATTATTCAAAACTTTAATATATGCAAACACTTGTTTAAAAAATTATGCAAGACTTTCATGCATGTAGACACTTGTCTAGAAAATTATTCAAGATTTTCATGTATGCAGACATTTGTCTAGAAAATTAGTTAAACCTTCTATGCATGTAGACACTTATCTAGAAAATTATACAAAATTTCAATGCATGCAGACACTTGTCTAGAAAAGTAATCAAACCTTCTATGCATGTAGACACTTGTCTAAAAAATTATTCAAAATTCGCATGCATGCAAACACTTGTCTAGAAAATTATTCAAAACTTTCATGCATGAAGACACTTGTTTAGAAAATTATTCAAAACGTTCATATGTGTAAACACTCATCTAGAAAATTATTCAAGACTTCCATGCATGCAGACACTTGTCTAGAAAATTATTCAAACCTTCCATGCATGTAGATACTTGTTTAGAAAATTATTCAACACTTTGATGCAAGCAGACACTTATCTAAAAAATTATTCAAACCTTCCATGCGTGTAGACACTCGTTTAGAAAATTATTTAAGATTTCATTGCATGTAGACACTGTTTAGAAAATTATTCAATATTTTCATGTATGCAGACACTTGTTTTGAAAATTATTTAAACCTTCCATGCATGTAAACACTTGTATAAAAAATTATTCAAAATTTCCATTCATGCAGACACTTGTGTAGAAAATTATTCAAAACTTCTATGCATGCAGACACTTGTCTTTGTTTAAAACTTTTATACACACAGACATTTGTCTTCAAAATTATTCAAAATTTCCATGTATGCAGATACTTGTCTAGAAAATTATGCAAAACTTAGTGTCTATGTATGTAGACACTCGCCTAAATAAATATGCAAGACTTTCATGTATGTAGACACTTGTCTAAAAAATTATTCAAAACTTAGTGTCTATGCATGTAGACACTCGTCTAGAAAATTATGCAAGGCTTCCATACGTGTAGACACTTGTCTAGAAAATTATTCAACATTTCTATGTATACAAACACTTGTTTAGAAAATTATTCGAACATTTCATGCATGTAGAAATTTGTCTAGGAAATTATTCAAAATTTATATGTATACAAACACTTGTCTAGAAAATTATTCAAAACTTTTATGCATGCAGACACTTGTTTAGAAATGTCTAAAAAATTAGTCAAGACTTTCATGCATGCAGACACTTGTCTAGAAAATTATTCAAAATTTCATGCATTGAGACACTTGTGTAGAAAATTATTCAAAACTTCCATGCTTACAGACAATTGTTTAGAAAATTATTCAAACTTTCCATGCATGTATACACTTGTGTAGAAAATTATTCAAAACTTTCATGCATACAAACACTTGTTTAGAAAATTATTCAAAACTTTCATGCATGCATACACTTGTTTAGAAAATTATTCAAAACTTTCATGCATGCATACACTTGTCTAAAAAATTATTCAAAACTTCCATTCACACATACACTTGTCTAGAAAACTATTCAAAACTTTCATGCATGGAGACACTTATCTAGAAAATTGTTCAAAACTTCCATGCATGCAAACACTTGTCTAGAAAATTATTTAAAATTTCCATGCATGAAGGCACTTGTCTAGAAAATTATTCAAAACTTCCATCCATGCAGACACTTGTCTAGAAAATTATTCAAAACTTAGTGTCTATGCATATAGACACTTGTCTAGAAAATTATACAAGGCTTCCATGCATGTAGACACTTGTTTAGAAAATTATTCAAAACTTTCAATCATGTAAACATTCGTCTTGAAAATTATTCAAAACTTTCATGCATGTAGACACCTATCTAGAAAATTATTCAAAACTCCTTTGCATGCAGACATTTGTCTACAAAATTGTTGAAAACTTCAATGCATGATGACAATTGTCTAGAAAATTAAACAAAACTTCCATGCATTCAAACACTTGTTTAGAAAATTTTACAAAACTTCCATGCATGTAGACACTTGTCTAGAAAATTTTTTAAAACTTTCATGCCTATAAACACTTATTTAAAAAAAATATTCAAAACTTCCATGCATGCAGACACTTGTCTAGAAAATTATTCAAAACTTCTTTGCATGCAGACATTTGTCTACAAAATTGTTGAAAACTTCAATGGATGATGACACTTGTCTAGAAAATTAATCAAAACTTCCATGCATTCAAACACTTGTCTAGAAAGTTTTACAAAACTTTCATACACGTAGACACTTGTCTAGAAAATTATTCATAACTTCAATGCATGCAGACACTTGTTTAGAAAATTATTCAAAACTTAATTTCTATGCATGTAGACACCCGTCTAGAAAATTATTGAAGGCTTTCATGCATGTAGACACTTGTCTAGAAAAATATGCAAGGCTTCCATGCACACACCTAAATTTTTTTTTAAAAGTTTGTAGATTTTATATTTGTCTTTTTTTAATATAATTTATCATTTCTATTTTATTTATCTATTATTTTGTACTAAAGTTTAATTGAAATTTAATAATAAATTAATTAAAATAATTTATTTTTGGTTCATTTTAAATTTTAGATATTTTGCAGAATAAAAGAAAATAATAAAAATTATTTGTATAATGAATTATTTATATAATATTCAAAAATCATATTAATATTATATTTTAATTGGATAATAGTAAAAACAATAATATGTTCCTCTATCTAAGTTTTTCCCTTTTTATGAAATGAAAAAGAAAATGCATACACAGTTCATTAAACTTTAATGAATTAGAATTTATTGTGATGTAACTGTCTAAGTTTTTCAAAAAGAAAATGCATACACAATTCACTATACTAGAATTTATTGTGATGTAATTGTCTAAGTTTTTCAAAAAGAAAATGCAAGCACAGTTCATTATACTAGCATTTACTATCACGTAACTTTTCATGCATTCAAGTTCATTGAGAATTAAAAAATGCATGTGGGGTTCATTATGACATTTTGTCCACAAACAATACAAATCACTATTTAACTTTTCCATCCTCGGGTGTATATGCAACCTTTAATAAAAATATCAAATTATTTTAGTAAAATATTTCTTTGCAACACATATATTTAAATTATATGTTTTTAATTTTATATTTAATATTCATTTTACAATTAATGTATGTAAATAAAATTTATTTTAAAATGTCTATTAGTGTATTTAATATATTTATAGTAAAGCCAGTTATAACATTATTAAATTTTTTATACTTCATCAGATATTTTTAAACAATTATAAAATTCATATGAATTTTCTATACATTTTTATTAACAATTGAAAAATAATGGCATGAAATATATGGGTTTTATTTTACAAGTACTATGTATATGACTATAGACAATATAAACAACATAATCAGTTATTTGATTTTTTTATTTATTAAAATTTTTTATAAAAATAGAATCAATAATTTCAATATTAGATTTTTTTTTATTTGTGTATCAAGTTTATTTTAATTATATATTTTTTTTATTATATATTCATTTAAGAATTCATATACAAAGAAAAAATAATTAACATTTTTAATATCATATTTAGATTAATTTATATGTTTTTATTTTTCAATGAAATATTTTCATAAAATTTTTGTAGAAATATTAAAAATATACTAAAATGAACACATGCATAAAAAAAATTTAAAAATATTATATAAAATTTAAATCTATTCTATTAGATGATACTATTACTGTTACTATTATTTGAAGATTGGACAACTCTAGTCATGTAATTCAAGTGTTTTAATAATGATCAAGAAAATCAAGAATCAGGACATCAAAGATAATTCAAGAAGACTAAAGGAAGCTCAAAGATTTACAAGAAAAATTCAAGTTGGAAGAAAGCTCAAAGACATAGAAGACTTAGTTTATAGTTAGGAGTGAATGTTATCAAAAGGTAATCATCACTCAGTTTAGAGTACTTTCTCTAGAAAACTGTCTTTGGAAAAACTATAAAACTTATTGTAATAATTGATTATATGAAGAACATAATCGATTATGTTTTTTGGAAAATTTCTAAGAATAATTTTACCACTGGAATAATCGATTATGTAATCGATTATGAGATTTGAAAATAAATAGCTTGCGGCAATAATCGATTATGTAATCGATTATGGGATTTTGAAAATAAATTGTTTGCGGTGATAATCAATTATATAATCGATTATGCTCGGAGATTTTTGAAAAAAAAACATATGATTTCAAATTAAAATAAAGATTTTATTTTATTTGGGAATATTTGTCCTCCAACAATTAAAGGAGTATCTGATTTTTATTTTGTGAACGTTGTGAGGCTCTGAAAAAGTAAAACATTTGATTTCGAATTAAAATAAAGATTTCGTTTCATTTGGGAATATCTGTCTATTTAAGAAGCATATCAGGGCTTTTCAGAAACACATCTGACTAATACATTCTTTACTACATTCTTTCTGAAAAGCTTTACACTTTTTCTCTGAGTATCTTGAGTCACAAAATTTTATGTTTTGAAAGAGAAAATATTTTTCTGTGCATTAATCTTTCTGAGAAAAATCTTGAGGATACTCTTGAGCAGAGCAGGTGAAAGCTTCACTCTAGGTGTTATTTTCCTTGTTTGTGTTCATCCTTTGAAGTTGTTCAGAGGAGGTGTTTTTCATTTCTTGTGTGATTCAAGGAAGGTGTTTTCGTTCCTTGTGTGATTCAAGGAAGGTGTTGTCATTCCTTGTGTGATTCAAGGAAGGTGTTGTCATTCCTTGTGTGATTCAAGGAAGGTGTTTTCATTCCTTGTGTGACTCAAGGAATGTGTGGCAATCTCTTGTGGGGTACAAGAGATAGTGAGGCTCAATCTTTAGTTTTTCTATTTTGCATGTTTCACTTGTGATTAGTGGTTGTAAAATTCTGATTAATTAAAGATAGAGAGAGTGGGTGATCATCTCAAGTTGAGGTGATTGGGAACTGGACGTATGGTTAAAGGTTTAACCCGAACCAGTATAAATCTCTGGTATTATCATTCTCTTACCCTTATCTATTAATTTTTTCGTTGCGCTTTATAATATATGTGCTAGACTAAATAAATCAAGAGGGTTAAAATTTGAATTAATTAAACGTTAAAGTTTTAATTTTTATTCCATCAATTCATCCCCCTCTTGATGCTACTTGGTAACAATTGGTATCAGAGCTTGATCTGATAAGGTATTTCTAAAAGATCTGTTAAGATGTCTATGCAGAATCAGATTTACAGGGAAGGAGCATCAATCAACCGACCACCACTCTTTGAAGGAGACAACTATCCGTTCTGGAAAGCAAGAATGGAGATCTTTCTTCAAACCATTGATTATGCAGTTTGGGATGCAGTGCAAAACGGTCTGTTCTATTAGATGATACTATTACTTGTATTTTGAGGTATTAAAAACTATTAGTCTATGATGCTATCTTATGTGGTATCATTTCAAAATTTCTCTATTGAAAATATTAATAATGACATGCACAATGTTTGTTTTCATTTTAAATACACTTCCTTCTGTTTTTGGTGGGAACAATGTTCTTCCAAATCCAAAATTTACATTATTTGAATATTCATACATATAATAATAACTATAAGTTAGCATTTGCTAAGGCTAATTACTTGCCTTATGGAATAGATTTATCTCCTCATATTCCTACATGTAGATTTCGAAAGGGATATTTGGATTTATATTTTTTAGCATCAATATTATATATTAAAGAATATATACCTCATTTTTTAAATTCAAATTTATAGAATAAATAAATTTTTACAAGAATTTATTTTACTTAGTATCGATGAATTAACTATATCGATAATGAATTATTTATCAATGAAGCAACAAATCAAATATTTTAAAATGATAATCAAAATTTAAAAAATAATAATTTTTATAAAAATTAATTTTTAATTATATGTAATCTATCATTATTATTTTCAGATAAATATTTCTAACGAATCATATTATTTTAATTATCAAATTTACTAAAATATATTGATAAATTAATATTAAAATTATTCTTGTTATATTTAGAGATAAACTAATTGTTCTTATTAGAAATAGATTCTTCAAGATTGTCTTTATTTTTCTAGATATTTTTTGAAATTTAAATTCTTTTCTATCCACAAAAAAGAGCTATACCTGTGATTATACACAATCTTTATTGCTCAAGTTATTACCAATAATTTAACTGCTTATTTATAATATTACTTTATGAACCTTACTTGATGTGCCGTAATTAAGATTTATTAATCTTGATTATTCAGATAATAATTACTTAATTATATAATCCGTAATTAAGGATGTATAAGAATATAAGAGATAGGCCTATTAGAATTAAAATGAATTCAAAATCATAGAAGAGAATAAGAGAAAAAAAACAATCTACTTAATATGCATCCATATCTAAGGGTGTTTGTAGTATAGTTTGGTGTGATTTTTTACTAAAACTACATTCAAATCAAATATAAAAATTTTACGCGGTATTTACTGTTTTTAATTTTTAATTTTATTTTATTTTTTATTAAAGATGAACTTATTTTTATTTTTAAAATTAAAATATAATTATAATAAATATGTTACTTAAAATTTGAAAAATATATTGAATAATAAACTAATAAAAACATAACTATTACTAAATATCATATAGGTAAAATATTAGTTTATGAATGATTTTAGGAGGAAAAATAAAAAAATAACAAAAGATTGCAAATCGAGAATAATAATATTATATGAGAATGATGGTTAAATATTAACAATCACATAATTTTAGTAGTTTAAAAACTTTCAAAGTTGTTATTCCACTACTTAAATTTGCAGTGTTATAAAGATGTCCACATTTTCTCCTTCTTTCATAGAAAGCAGTTCAAACTCCTCTCTTCTCAGAGCTTGAAGTTGTGCCTTCTCTATCAATAGCCTGGAATAAGAAATTCTTGGCTTCCTCCACGTTTTTTTTAGCAACGGTATCCCTTTGTTTAAAAGACTCCACAACTCTTTATTTCTTAGAAAATTTTCCATCATCATTGACTAATGATCATAATGACCATCAAATTTTGGAATAACTGGTTGCACAAATCTTTCTAACATTTTTATTTGTAGACTCACACATACTTTTTGCTCACTATCAGACCCCTTGTGGAGCTCTAATACCAAATATTGAGACTAATCATTTTTTAGAAATATTTCATTTTAACTCTCAACAATTCATTTTTTGTTGCTTTCTCATTCAAAAAAAATTATATGTATTGCACTTATATATTCCAAAACATGTGACTTGTAATTATGATAGATAAGAAAATTATGAAAAAAAAAATTCAATTTAGTTGAGAAAGAATAAATAAAATAAAACACATAAATAACCACTTAAAGATTGATAGTGTAAGAAAAAACAAAATGAGAAAGTGAAACAGACCTTTTGGGGATAGAGGGACTTGAACCTCATTATTTATTAAGTCCACGGATTTTCCTCTTACTTTAAATTTCACTGTTGTCGGTATAGACATGCAGAATAGGAATCTATCTTTATTCTCGTCTGATTGATAAGTTCTTCACGGGTTTTTTCAGATTATGATGAAGTGAATAATTTCATCAACAAATATTCCATCTTTTCTTCAACTTCGATTTGATTTGCTTCACATTTTCGTTTGTGAATTTTTTTTATCACAAATAGATCTTCAGTATATATATGTTTATGTTTGATCCATTCTTCGAATTTGGGAGAAAGGATTCTTTTTCTAAGGCAAGAAAAGTCGTCAATTTCTTTTGTTAGAACAGCTTCCACAGAGTCTCTGCATCTTTCCCTTTTTAATTATCATTTTCTAAATTTTTCTTTGTTTTCAGAAAACAGGATTTGACTCAGGATGGGCCATTATGAGTTTTAGGGTTGCTCTGAATTTGAAAATTATCACTTGGTAAGTTTCCATTCTAAGACTCAATCCGATTAAGTCCACAGCGTCTACCAATTTTGTCATATCTCAACTCTTTTTTATTTGAATCTCAATATAATGTTTTTTTAATTATCACTTTCTGAATTTTTCTCTATTTTCAGAAAAAGGATTTGGCTCAGGTTTACCAATTTTTCTCTATTTTCAGAAAACAGGATTTGGCTCAGGATTACCCATTGTGAATTCTAGGGTTGATCTGAATTTAAAAATTATCACTTGGTAAGTTTCCATACTAAAATTCAATCCAATTAGGTCTGCAGCGTCTATCAATTTTGCCATATCCCATCTTTTTTTATTTGAATCTCATTATAATGCTTTTTTAATTATCACTTTCTAAATTTTTCTTTTCAAAAAACAGGATTTGGCTCAAGATTGCCCATTGTGAATTCCAGGGTTGCTCTGAATTTGAAAATATCACTCGGTAAGTTTTCATACAAAGATTCAATCCAATTAAGTCCGTAGTGTCTACCAATTTTGCCATATCCCCATCTTTTTTTTATTTGAATCTCAATATAATGCTTTTTATTTGGTTGCAGTATGTAAAGTTGTCTTATTATCACAATATACAGTGGAGTATAGATTCCTGATATTGAAATCTATCAATAAATTTTTCAATCAAGTTAACTTAGTTGACACAGATGCTAAGGATCTGTATTATGCTTTTATTGATAGTCTTCTGTCTCAGGAAATTATTAAATCTCCTAAAAAGACACAAGAACATGTTGTTGATCTCCTACTATCAATGTATAAGTCTCAATCAACATCTAGATAAGCATGTAGTTTAGTATTAGAGTTTTCCTTTAATAAGATATCTTGACCAACAATGTGTTTTAGATATCTTAGAAGCATATAGGTAGCATTCATGTGTCCAAAGTGTGGGCTTGATACAAACTGACTTAGTTTGTGGGTAGTTTAGCAAATATCAGATCTTGAAATAGTTAGATATCTGTGGTCACATGGTAACAATAATAATGAGATAGGTACCTTGGTGGATTGATGGTTCTATTGGACCTTCTGAGTTGATCTTGTTCAGGAGGATTAGATGGTGGTAATTGGTGTATGATAATTTGATTTTTTGTATTGAGTTGAGTATTTGTGGTAGAAGTGAAGATAGGATCATCATAAAGTGCAAGCTGTATGAGATTTAGTGTGATTGATTTTCTAAAAACATTATCTATGTGAGGTGAGTTGTTGTTTTTGAATGGAAAATTATGCTCATAAAACTTCACATCTTTTGAGATAAAAATTTGATGAGTTGTCATATTGAGTAATTTATAACCTTTATAACCATGAGGGTATCCTATAAAAATAGTTGTAGTAGTTCCTGGTCTGAATTTATGTCTACTGGAAAGTAATGTGGATGCATAACACAATGTTCCAAAAGTCCTGAAATCAGAATAGTCAGACACTTTATCATATAAGATTTCATACAGGGATTTGTGGTTTAGAATAGGAATAAGAGTTCTATTGATTAGAAAAACAACAGTTTTAACACAATCACCCTATATGTTCATAGGAACATTAGATTGAAACATCAATGATCTAACAATATTAAGAATAGTAAATATTTTCACTCAACTACACTATTTTGTTCAAGCCTTTCAACATAAAAAAATTGGGGTAGGACATCTTTATTGAAAAAGAAATCTTTGAAACCAAGTTCTCTAGTATTATCTAATATAACAGATTTAATTTTTACTTGAAATTGATTTTCAATATATGCAAAAAAATTGAGGAATAATATAAACACAACCAGATTTGTTTCAAAACATGTAAATCCATGTAAACCTACTCTTATAATCAACTAAAGTCGAGAAATATCTAAATCCATCATATGTAGGTTGTCTAAATGGTCCTCATATGTCAGCATGTATTAAGTCAAAACAATTAAGACTGAATATATTAGGATTTGAAAAAGGTAATCTATTTTTGTTTTGCAACATGACATGTACAACAACGATAACTAGAATAAACAGAACTAAGATAAGCTTTATTGGCTATCAATTTGTAAATAAAAAAATAGGTATGTGTCCTAATCTCTTATGCCAAGCCTCATAAGTAACATTGTTACATTGATTGATACAAGTAGAATTAAAAGTGAGGAAACTAAAAAACCAGTAATCTTTGTTGTTGTTTAGCAATGTCAATCATCCTCAATGTCTTGAGGTCTTGAAGAATGAGTGTTACCTTGGTGCAAACCATTTGTTGTTTATATGAAAGCTACTTTGGAATTACATTCAAAATTTGGTATTAAACTTACTGATCCAAAACCTACAAAAGACTAATCATGAGGTTTTTGTATCTAACTATTTTAAAGCCTAATATTTGCTACATTATTCATAAACTAAGTTAGTTTGTATCAAGTCCACACTTTGGACACATGAATGTTGTCCATATACTTTTAAGAAACTTAAAACACATTGTTGGTCAAGGTATCTTATTTAAGACAAACTCTAATACTAAACTACATGCCTATGTAGATGCTGATTGAGGCTCATACAATGATAGTAGGAGATCAACAATAGGTTTTTGTATCTTCTTAGGAGATTTACTAATTTCCTGGAAAGTTAAGTGACAGAAGACTGTTAGCAAATATTTAGTAGAAACATATTACAAAGATCCTTAGCATCTATGTCAACTAAACTAACTTAGTTAGGAAATTTATTGATAGATTTCAATATCAGGAATCCATACTCTACACTATAATGTGATAACAAGGCAAACTTACACATTGCAACCAACCCCACATTCCATATGTTAGAAAACAGTATCAATTGACAAATATCTTCATTAATTCTTTACTCGCAATGCCTTTCTTACCATCTTGTCCAAATTGGGCATCAAGAACATCTTCCTCCCATCTTGAATGGGGGATATTAGATTAATATAATGAATTTTTTTCTATTAGGTTAAAAAAGTATAATTATTCTCTATTATAAGTTATTTTATTTTTTCTAGTATATATATATATATATATATATATATATATATACCATATTCTTCTTTGGACATATATGAATAAATATTAAGTAGATTGTTTTTTTTTCTCTTCTTCTTTTCCATGATTTTTAACTTATTTTAGTTGTAGTATGTCTGTCTCTTATATTCTTATATACCCTTAATTACAGATTATATAATTAAGTAATTATTACCAGAATAATTAAGATTAGCAAATCTTAATTAGGGTCCATTAAATAAGACCCATAAGGTAATAATATAAATAAGTATAAGTTAAATTGTTGATACTAACTTGAGAAATGAAAGTTGAAATATAATCACAGGTATAGCTTTCTATTATAGATAGAGAAGAACTTAAAATTCAAAAAACAATATAAAAAAATAAAGACAATCTTAAAGAATTTATTTCAGTAAGAACAATTACTTTATCTCCAAATATAACAATAATATTTTTAATATTAATCTATCAATATATTTTAGTAATTTGATAATAAAAGTAATATAATTCATTAGAAATATTGGTCTAAAAATATAATGATAGATTATGTGTAATTAAAAATTAATTCGTATAATCATTTTTTTTTTTAATTTTGATTATCATTTTACACATAAAACAAATTTCTTCTAGGTAATTTTTTATTTATTTCAAAAAAAATTTAAAAATAAAATCACTTTATTTTTTTAAGAGATTGAATTTATTTAATAAAATAAAAAAATTGAATTAAAATAATACTAAAATATAAATTTCGTTTAAGTCTTAAATATTTTAGACAGAAATTCTGATATTGGTGGTAATATAATATGTTTGTTACCATTTTGATATTCTCCTCTATGTGCACTTGAATGGAAGGTGCAGAAAAGGTTGAATTATGTTGGAAATTGATATAGAATATATAGTATTTAAGGATATTAATTAATTTATTATTAGCATAACTTGTTTGGTTAATTATTTTTTACTGAAATTCAGTTTTATTTTTTTCAAAATAATAACTAATTTGGTATTGTGTTGTTTTTTTCCTATTTAAGACTATAAAGTCAATTTAGGTTCTACTTTAAAATACTTTATAACTTTTAAAAAAATTATATACTTAAATTATTATACTGAAAAAATTTATACATGATTCAAAGTCTAATGATATTTCTATTATGTTAATGATATGATTATATATATTAGGACATAATCATAACCTTTTCATATTTATATCCCTACACATTCATGTGAAATTAAATTTTTCTTTGGAACAAAAAAAGTTTTCATCATTGTCTAATTCATAAACAAAAAAAAATAGCAGCAAGAAGTATTAAAACTGCGTTGTTATAATAATAAAAATTATTCAAAACTCATGAAAAAAATATGCATGTAATGAAGTTTCCTTTATTTAACGTTTTTAATAACCATTCAAAGGATTTCATCACTCATTTCTTTTCTCTTTTAATAATTAATGTTTTGTTTTCTTAAGGAGGTTTAAATATAATTGTTAATTTAAAAAACATATTATACATAAACTTTGTTGTTTTAATAGATAGAATAACCAAGAGATTTTAATCAAGAGATAATAGAACTCAACAAATAAAAAGTCATGAACCAAGAATTACACAAATTTATCATATTACAAACATAGTTTAAAACCAACTAAACTTTTTTTTACTTAAATACAGCGAAACCATAGATTCACTAGGGTTTAAGGAACAGTAGCTGAACTTCTCTCTTATAAGATAATTTGCCAAATACTGACTAACTGCTTCAGTGAAATGAACAGAGTCCTAGAAGACATATTTGGAATGGTCTTCACACACAGGTAATTGATTACAAAGTTGAAGGACCTCGAAGTAGCCCACCAATCCACAACATCCTTTATCTATTACCTCCATGCCTATTTGAAAAATTTTCACATATATTCAAAATAAATATAAGAACAAATTAATAAAAAATATCCTATTACTTTTTTTTTGAACCAAAAAAATCTAAAATAATTCATATATAACTATATATCAAATTTAGTTTACCATATTTCTTAGGATTATTGAAAAGGTTGAGTAATGAGTAATACAAATCTGCATAGATAATCTTGCTTTCAGGAAGTGTAGCTTGTAATTGGAAAAGTCACTATGCCAATTTCTGATTATACTTCACTGTTAGCATTTTCTTCCATTACACATTCTCTGTTAATTTGAACCTTGTAAGTCCTTTGAAAAGGTACACAACCAAGGGGAGCAAGTCCAGTCACACCCACGTTTCTGCATCCGAGATCATATAATTCATGTAGTATCACACAAGTATCATTATTGCAACAACATATTCAATTAAAAATTTCAATTTATTAAAATATCTAGTTATGATTTCTTCTTATTAAATTTACATGATAAAAAATTATATCATAACAAAATAACATTAACATACCTTAATTATGAGTACAAATTTATCAAGTATGTAATCTTGATAAGGATCAATGATCGGAAACATGGGTCTTCGAGATCCAAGATTATAGAAATTGAAAATAAAATCATTAGAACTTATAGAAATCATAACAAAAGCATTTTGAAGTTTTTCCTTAACTTCATCTTCTCCAATGATTTGCTTCAATCTTGAGATGTACATTTTAAAATATTGAATTTGTTGCTCCATCGATATAGCATTGACAGTCTGTGTAGTTAATTCATCGATACCCGATCCTCCTGAAGCAAAGCATACTCCTGTTAAAATTTCTTCATCAGACAAATTTGGATTAAGAAAAGGAGGTACAGATTCTTTGATATTTAACATTGATGCTATAAAATTTGGAATCACTCTCCCATTACTAAATCTCCTCCTAGGAATATAACCAATTGAATCCATTCCATAAGGTCAGTAATTGGCCTTAACAATTGTCAACCTATAATTATTATTGCCTGTGTCTACGGTTGAATCACCAAATACTAGAATGGAGGTAAATTTTGTTGTTGGAGTGGGATTACTCCCACCAACGATACCAACAGAGAAAAGGTGTATCAAGATAACAAGAAACATTGTGCATCCCATTTTTCACTAGAGAATTTTTAGGAAAGGGAAATTTTAGAATGAAACCTCATGAGATAGTATAGTAGAGTTTATATAGTTTTTGAAAAGTGCAACTAATAGTTTTTCATATTGTAGAGTAAATTTTGTATTAGTATGTGTATATAAATGAAAAGAAGGTGACATGCTAATTAATTTCTTAAAAAAAAAAATTAGTTTATAGGATTCAAGTGTCATTGGTAGGTGAGTTTATAGGATTTATTTAGTACTTAAAAAAAAATCTGAAGATCTTCCTTATTAGGTGCTAGGGGAACATATTTGTTGCCATTTTGATATTCTTAGTACATATGAATGTAATATGCAGAAGAAGTTGAATTTATATTCTATTTAAATTTCATAAATAAAAAAATAATATATTTATTTAATATATATATATATATGTATATATATATATTTAACACTACAAAAAAACTCATTTCCCATAAAACAAGTTTGTGGGTAATACATAAAATCAATGAAAAATACAATTTTTCATTAATATGTTTGTGAGAAATTTCTCATGAATTTTTTATGAAAAATAATTTTTTACCGATCTTTTACCTAGAAATTTATAGTGATGGGAAGTTTGTGAAAAGCTTGTGAGAAAAATTGTATTACTCATTGATTTTAAATATTATCTACAAACTTATTTCACGAAAAATATGAATTTTTTTTGTAGTGTTAAATATATATATTAATTGAATATAATAATTTTTTTATTTATGAAATTTAAATAGAATATAAATATTCAATTTCTTTTGCATCTTACATTCATATACATTGAGAATATCAAAATGACAACAAATATGTACCCCAAGCACCTAATAAGGAAGATCTTCTATTTTTTTTTTTTTTAAAATACTAAATAAATCCTATAAACTCACCTACCAACAACACTAGAATCCCATAAACTATATATATATATATATATATATTGCTTTTCTTTCTTTTTTTAAGAAATTAATTACCATGTGACTTTTTTTTTATTTGTATACACGTAGTAATACAAAATTTACTCTACAATATTAAAAACTACTAGTTGCATTTTTCAGAAACTATATAAACTCTATTATACTATCTTACGAGGTTTCATTTTAAGAGTTCTCTATTCTAAAATTTCTCTTTCCTAAAAATTCTCTAGTGAAAAATGGGATGCACAATGTTTCTTGTTATCTTGATACACCTTTTCTCTGTTGGTATCGTTGGTGGGAGTAATCCCACTCCAACAACAAAATTTACCTCCATTCTAGTATTTGGTGATTCAACCATAGACACAGGCAATAATAATTATAGGTTGACAATTGCTAAGGCCAATTACTGACCTTATGGAATGGATTCAGCTGGTTATATTCCTAAGGGGAGATTTAGTAATGGGAGAGTGGTTCCAAATTTTATAGAATCAATGTTAAATATCAAAGAATTTGTACCTCCTTTTCTTAATCCAAATTTGTCTCATGAAGAAATTTTAACAGGAGTATGCTTTGCTTCAGGAGGATCGGTTATCGATGAATTAACTGCACTGACTGTCAATGCTATATCGATGGAGCAACAAATTCAATATTTTAAAATGTACATCTCAAGATTGAAGCAAATCATTGGAGAAGATGAAGTTAAGGAAAAACTTCAAAATGCTCTTGTTATGATTTCTATAAGTTCTAATGATTTTATTTTCAATTTCTATAATCTTGGCTCTCGAAGACCCATGTTTCCGATCATTAATCCTTATCAAGATTACATACTTGATAAATTTGTACTCATAATTAAGGTATTTTAATGTTATTTTGTTATGATATAATTTTTTATCATGTAAATTTAATAAGAAGAAATCATAACTAGATATTTTAATAAATTGAAATTTTTAATTGAATATGTTGTTGTAATAATGATACTTGTGTGATACTACATGAATTATATGATCTCGGATGCAGAAACGTGGGTGTGATTGGACTTGCTCCCCTTGGTTGTGTACCTTTTCAAAGGACTTACAAGGTTCAAATTAACAGAGAATGTGTAATGGAAGAAAATGCTAACAGTGCGAAGTATAATCAGAAATTGGCATAGTGACTTTTCCAATTACAAGCTACACTTCCTGAAAGCAAGATTATCTATGCAGATTTGTATTACTCATTACTCAACCTTTTCAATAATCCTCAGAAATATGGTAAACTAAATTTGATATATAGTTATACATGAATTATTTTAGATTTTTTTTGTTTAAAAAAAAAGTAATAGGATATTTTTTATTAATTTGTTCTTATATTTATTTTGAATATATGTGAAAATTTTTCAAATAGGCATCGAGGTAACAGATAAAGGATGTTGTGGATTGGTGGGCTACTCCGAGGTCCTTCAACTTTGTAATCAATTACCTGTGTGTGAAGACCATTCCAAATATGTCTTCTGGAACTCTGTTCATTTCACTAAAGCAGTTAATCAGTATTTGGCTAATTATCTTATAAGAGAAGTTATGCCACTGTTCCTTAAACCCTAGTAAATCTATGGTTACGTTGTATTTAAGTAAAAAAAGTTTAGTTGGTTTTAAACTATGTTTGTAATATGACAAATTTGTGTAATTCTTGGTTCATGATTTTTCATTTGTTGAGTTCTATTATCTCTTGATTAAATTCTCTTGATTATTCTATCTATTAAAACAACAAAGTTTATGTATATTATGTTTTTAAAAATAACAATTATATTTAAACCTCCTTAAGAAAATAAAAAATTACTTATTAAAAGAGAAAAGAAATGAGTTATGACATCCTTGCAATGGTCATTAAAAAGGTTAAATAAAAGAAGCCTCATTACATGCATATTTTTTTCATTAGGTTTGAAATTTTTATCATTATAACAATGATTTTTTAATACTTCTTAATGCTATTTTTTTTGTTTATGAATTAGACAATGATGAAAACTTTTTCTGTCCCAAAGAGAAACTTAATTTCACATGAATGTGTAGGGATATAGATAGGAAAAAGTTATAATTATGTCCTAATATATATAATCATATCATTAATATAATCGAAAATAATAATATCATTAGATTTTGAATCATGTATAAATTTTCTAAGTATAATAAATTAAGTATATATATTTTTTTTTAAATTATAAAGTATTTTAAAGTAGAACCTAAATTGAATTTAGAATCTTAAATAGGAAGAAAACAACACAACACCAAATTAGTTATTATTTTCAAAAAATAAAATTAAATTTCAGTAAACAATAATTGACCACACAAGGTTTTTTACCCAGAAATTAAGTAATATCCTTAAATGCTATACATTCTGCATCAAATTTTAGCAAAATTCAATCTCTTCTGCACCTTGCATTCAATTGCACATGGAGAAAAATATCAAAATAATAACAAACACATTCTACTACTATTACCAACATCAAAATTTCTGTCTAAAATATTAAAGACTTAAATGAAATTTATATTTTAGCATTATTTTAGTACAATTTTTTCTTTTATAAATTAAATTCAATCTCTTAAAAAAAAACAAAGTGATTTTACTTTAAAAATTTTATTGAAATAAATAAAAAATAACATAGAAGAAATTTATTTTGTAGGTAATATAATTATCAAAATTAAAAGATAATAATTTTATTATAAGAATTATTTTTTAATTACATGTAATCTATCATTATCATTTTTGGACAAATATTCTAATGAATCATGTTATTTTTATTATCAAATTTAATAAAATAGATTGGTAAACTAGTATTAAAAATATTATTGCTATATTTAGAGGTAAACTAATTTTTCTTACTAAAAAGTATTCTTCAAGATCGTCTTTATTTTTCTGGATTGTTCTATGTACAACTTGGAGTTATACTTGTGATTATACTCCAACTTTCATTACTCAAGTTAGTACCAATAATTTAACTGATACTTATTTATAATATTACCTTATGGGTCTTAATTAAGAATTGTTAATCTTTGCTTTTCTGGTAATAATTACTTAATTATATAATCTGTAATCAAGTGTATATAAGAGACAGATCTATTACAATTAAAATGAATTGAAAATCATGGAAGTAAAAAAGAGAAGAAAGAAATCTATTGAATATACATTCATATGTGTTCAAAGAAAAATATGGTAGGGTATATAAACATAATACAAAAAAATAAAATGACTTATAATAGAGAATAATTATACCTTTTTTTAACCTACTAACAATAGCAAATAAAAAAAAAACTTAATTATATTAATCCAATACCACTTTAAAATGGGAGGAAGATGTTCTAGATAAGAAAGGCATCGCGAAGTAATAGTTTATATAGTTTTTTTATAAGTGCATTCAAGTAATAATACTTAATAAAATCTCTTCTATTAGATGATACTATTACTTATATTTTGAGGTATTAAAAACTATTAATCTACTATGTTATCTGATGTGGTATCATTTCAAAATTTCTCTATTGAAAATATTAGTAATGACATGTAGAATGTTTGTTGTCATTTAAATACACTTCCTTATGTTGTTAGTGGAAACAATGTTCTCCCAAATCCAAAATTTACATCCATTATATTATTTGAAAATTCATACATGTAATAATAACTATAAGTTAACATTTGTTTAGGCTAATTACTTGTCTTATGGAATAGATTTGTTTTCTCATATTCTTAAAGATAGATTTTGGAAAGAGATATTGGATTTAGATTTTTAGCATCAATAGTAAATATTAAAGAATATATACCTCTTTTTTTAAATTCAAATTTATTGGATAAAATAATTTTAACATGAATTTATTTTTGTTGGTATAGATGAATTAACTACCTCCATAGTAAATTCTTTATCAATGAAACAAATTATCGGAGAGGACGAAGTTAAACAAAAAATTCAACATACTCTTTTTGTAATTTCGATAGGCTCTAGTGATTTTCTTTTTAATTTCTATGATCTTCTCGTTTGGAGACTCATGTTCCCAACTATTAATACTTAACAAGATTCTTTACTTGATGAGTTTGTTGTCATAATTAATATATATTAAAGTTATTTTTGTTATCGTATAATATTTTATCATGATAACTATATATTATAATAACTTAAAATTTTAATCGAATGTTATTGTAATAATAATTTTTTTATCATACTACATGATAATATGATTTAAAATATATAATATTAATTCATTATATAAAATATAAATATTATATATAAATTTCTTAAATTAATTTTTAAATATGTGATTATTTATATTATAAGATATAATATTAACTTGTTAACCATTAATACTAAATGTATAATAATTAAAATACATTATTTATAATTATATCATCATAAATACTACTATAATTTTACCAAACATTTACTATTTCATATTAGTAAAACTTAAGGTTTACATACATCATTCTGCATCACTGTACCCAATGTTACATGTGACCTAAGTTATTCAAAGTTAACATGCATATCACTATCCAAGGTTTACATTCACGTGTTATTCAAAGCTCACATGCTTGTCAGTATTTATTGTATGTAATCACTATCTAACTTTTTCATGCTCTCAACCATTGATAATTGGGGTATAGATGCAACTTTTAATAACATTATCAAATTATTTTAGTATGATGTAACTTTCCATGCATTCAAGTTCATTGAGAATTGAAAAATGTATGTGTGGTTCATTATGGCATATATATATCTAAGTTTTTTCCTCTTTATGAAATGAAAAAGAAAATGCATACACAGTTCATTAAACTAGCATTTACTATAACGTAACTTTCCATGTATTCAAGTTTATTGAGAATTGAAAAATATATATGTAGTTCATTATGACATTTTGTCTACAAACAACACAAATCATTATCTAACTTCTTCATGCTCTCAACGATCAATTGCAACCTTTAATAATAATATCAAATTATTTTAGTAAAATATTTCTTTGCAACAAATTTATTAAATTATATGTTTTTATTTTTATATTTAATATTCATTTTAAAATTCATGTATATAAATAAAATTTATTTTAAAATGTCTAATAGTGTATTTAATATAGTTATATTAAAGCCAGTTATAACACTGCTAATTTTTTTATATTTCATCATATTTTTTAAACAATTATAAAATTCATATGAATTTTCTATAGATTTTTATAAACAATTCAAAAATAATGGTATGAAATATATGGTTTTTATTTTACAAGTACCATGTACATGACTATAAACAACACAATCTTATTTAAATTTTTATCTATTAAAAAAATTATAAAAAAAAATTTTTAGATTTGTGTATCAAATTTATTTAAATTATATATTTATGTTTTATATTTATTAAAAAATTCATATACAAAAAAAATATAATTAACATATCAAGTGTAAAGATATACAAAGAAGGTTGAAAATTTAGAAAGAAAGTTTTTGAGAAATAATTATTTTTTTTAATAATAAATGATAGAAATATTTAACTTTTATCTATATTTTTTAAAAAAACTTAACTAAACAAATTAAAACCCATATTTCTACTAAACAAATATCTATTAAATCTTTAAAATCTCTCTCAATTAAAAAAAAAAATTATTCACATAAATTATTTTTCATATCACTTGAAACTTTCAAATAAAATCACTAATTTATGCATTTCTTATAAGTTGATATATTTTAAAAAATTTCTTGATGAAGAAATTAATTAATATTTCGCTTTTATATTAAGAAGTAATATTACTTACTTTATCTTAATTAAATTATACATTTTTATATTTATGTTTCTTCTCTTATAATTTTTTATTAATAACTCTACATTATGCTAAATTCATTCATAATAAAATAATTTTTCCTTATCTTTATATAACTACCAACTTATCTAGTAAATAATCTTGGTAAACATCAATGCTGCTAAATAATCACTCTTCTTATGGAAAAGTCATGAAATTTGAAAAAAAAATCATTACAAACTATAAAAATAATAACAAGATAATCTTATTTTTTAATTTTAGTCCAACAATTTTTTTTTCAACTTCATTTGAAAATTATGTGTGGAGCAGACTTCAAACTTTCATTAAGCTAAATAAAAAAACAATTTTTGATAAATTTTTAATTATGCTACTGTAATTTTACCAAACATTTTACTATTTCATATTACAAGTTATATTAAGGTTGCATGTATGTCATCTATTGTATCACACTATCCAAGATTTGTATTTATGTAACCGGTTGCATTTCATTGTCGAAAGTTTGCATTGATGTTATCAGAACTGTTGCATGTATGTCACGTGTTGCATCACACTATCCAATACAACTAAACTAGCTTCCCTTACCTGATTGATATTCCAAAAATTCTTTGCTACCACCAATTGTCCCGAAGGGTTCTAATTAACTCTATGAGTACCTAATCAACAAACTAAACACATCACTATAGACCTAAACTAGTATAGAGCCACATTAACAGAAAAGAAGGCACATGCATGGGACCTAGAATCACCTAAATAACCACCCAATCTAGTCTCTTCAAACAAATTAGGATATTGAAAACTTATCCAAATAAGAATTCTAATCGGTTGAAAATGTTTTAGTCTTCAAGAATTTCCTATTAGTATCCTCGTATCTTGAAAAAAAATGAGAAATGAATAAAAAATCTTAAAAAAAAATCAAAAGATAAAAAAAAGAGAAATTTTAAAAATATAATAAAATAAAATTAATAAAAAAAGAAATATTTAATTTTTTATTTATTTATATATTTTTAAAATTTAACTAAAAATTTTTCACTCTTTATTAATTAAATTTTTCTTCTTACTTAACTATTTTCTACTGATCTTACATATTTACTCGCCAAAAATTAATTAACAAAATAATTTTATTTATTTAAATTTTATACTAATGACATCATAAAATGAATTGAATTAGGATTTAAAAAACATGTATAATATGCTTTTATAAATATGGTAAGTTTTATAAAATAGAATAATTTTACCTATTTAACAAGTTAAATATGGCTACAGTATTAAAATAAATATTTTATTATGTAAATTACATATTAAATTTTTTATAATTATTTACTTTTATATAATTTTAGAATATGATTCTAAAATTAAATAAAATAGATAACTGAACGAAAACCTTGTTAGAATGTCCTTCCTTTGAGGAAGTGCAGAAAGATATTTTTGGAATGATGGAAGTGGTGGCAAGGATGTTTAGAATGAAGATTAGAATTTCCTCCTGTTGAGTTTCGATGTCAGATTGAGGAAATTCCCCAACGTCATTTTGAACTTGTGTATATCATATTTGGATATATATGTTTTTTTTTTCAGGAAAGTCCTTCAGAAATTAATTAGATCGATCGAAAAAGTTCAAAGTTAAGTAAAATTATTGAAAATGTGTTTGAAAGAAAGGAAAGCAAAAGAAGAAAATGTACTATAAGGAACAGTGGCTAAGGGAGAAGAGTCAAATTAGTCTCTTCAACAGAAGTATCAAAAACTGCAAAATATGAACATTGAAGAAGTAAAGGTTAAAAGAAGTAAAAAAGAAGGCCCTCTTTCAAATTTGAATACTATGTTGAAATAAGATCCAGAAGCAGAATGTTAAATTATATATCATGTGGATACTGATGAGCTCTCCAATGCTGCACATTATAATCAAATTGGCCATTACTTTGGGAGGCAAATGATTGATCTGGCATGTAAGTTTTGACAGAATCTGAAGTTACAAGTGAATATAAATCTTCAGATGAAGAGTTCCTCTTCATATTATTCCCACGCTTGCAATGTGCATGAGTACCCTGATAATGTATCTCAACAATTTCCCCCTCTATAGTTCTCTCAACTTTTTTCTTCACATAGCAATTGGGGTGTGTGCATTTATAGTAACATACTTGATTTTCATTCCCTTTCACTACTTCATATTTTTTCCAATTGTAGCCATCACCCACCATTCTTAACAACGGTATTTGTTGGTGGTCCATGTTGCTATTATTAGATTGGAAGTCATTTCTGTTGTCCTCATCTCCTCTTTCTCCACCATCTGCACCATCAAGTTCTATGATTACATGGTCTTCTACAGCTACTGTTCCAATCTGTGATTGAGAGTTCAATTTGGAACGAAGAATCATGAAACAGTAGCAGAAGATGGCTGCTACGATAAAGAGCATCAAATTGATCTCCATAAGTTGAACAGTTAGACATCCAAGGAAGAAATTGAGGAGATCTTCTCCAAACCCGAGGTCAATCTGCCTTGAAAGACACAAAGACATTAAAGCAAAGGCTCCACACGAAATCAAACTTAATAAGTTTGGTTTTCCATTCACAGCTTTATCAGATACAAAAGAGTAGAAAGAAGTGAGCAACAAAACCAGAACACCCACGTGAGCTTTCAGCGAGAAACACCTGGAAAGTTTCAATTTGTTCATAAATAACGTGAAGCTGCTGATAGAGAAACTTACCATGGTGTAAAGGATGATCTTGAAGAAGTTCCACTCTCCAAATAGATGTTTGAAAGAGGAACTCAACGCATAACAGATAAGTCCAATCACACTGGACATAAATCCTACAACTCTGCATAGCCTTTTCTGTTCTAGACGATTGAAATTTCGGATAGGCATAGCACTTGGGTAGTATTTTTGGTTGGTTTATGATTGAGAAGTTCAAAGAGGGAGGAAGGATCTGGGAACATAAATTGGTGCATTGTCAGAGTCAATAATGGTAGGAAAGACTTGGGAAACAGTTATGATGGTGATGTTGTTTAATTCTTTTTTTTTTCTTTACTTTATATAAGTTAACATACAATTGAATAGTATAACATAGGTTAATAATGATAATTTTCACATTTTTTTTCAAAGTTACAACCTTAAGGACTGTGTCATCTATACTATATTATAAATTCATATACATCTCGTAATGAATCTTCAAAGTATCTTTTTCTTTGAAATAACATTTATTCTAAAATATTTTATGAATATTTTTTATAGTTCATTGCATCATCCACCATCACTTTCGTATGAAATGTCTGATGAGGGTCAATCTATTGATTGTACGAACTAATATAAAAACGAATTTTGTAAATTAAAAGAAAATTAACAACCACACAGTTAACAAAGTCTTTTATTGTTCTTTCTATACTAAAAAACAAACTATATTTCCTTATCTGAACTTGGACTTCGACTTCAGCTATACCAATAAGTTAAACAAGTGTTTACAAATTATAAGAAGAAAGCATAGAACATATAGTACAAGCCACAAATCTGTTTAGAACTACTTTTATGATAAGAAAAAAAGTTCATAATTTAGTTTGATACAAACTGTAGTAGACTTTGTGTCTCTTTTAGGTGATTCATTGTCATTCCTTCGAGAAACCAATTGTTGAGTTCGTTTTCAATATCAAACATTCCATATTTAATATGCTTAAAAGCATCTTTACCAAGAATATTCTGAAACCTCCCAATGAAGTTTCCATATGCTGGCAAAAAGATGTTTTGCAGTGACATTATTATTTGTTCCCTTAGCTGCATATCAAAGGCAATCCATGTAGATTGAGTTCTATATATACCCTTAAACTCAATGTTGAACAAATTGATGTTGCTTTTCAGTGACTCTGCGTGAGCTTTAGGCTCCACTAACTTACTGTTCTCTAGCCTCAAAAACTCTAGTACTGCATTCCAAGTACTTTGATAAAGTTTGAGGTTTTTCTGAACTTTGGCAGTGTATTTTTTGAAACAATCAAGTCCATACTTTTCTGCGCTTAGCTCTACAAACCTCCAATTATTCATCATGAAAAGGTAGCGTTGTGCAGGGTTCATGCTTTTGCTCTCTGCCACCAATTTTCTCTCGAAATGCTTCATTATTCGATCAATATACACAGAAAGCGAAGATCTTCCCGCTACATTATTGTTCGATGTCTGTTGGGTCAAACAAGTAGAAATGAGGTAGCTCATGACATTAAAGGTCATTACATGAAGCCTGCAACGAATGACCATTGCCCTCGTGTTGTTTGGGTCAAGGAAAATCTGATTTATCAATTTCGTAAAATTGGCCATTCTTGCTTCTCCTAATTCGTGGTGGAACATTGCCATTGCTTTATTTACCAGTGACTCTGGAAACAATGATGGACACGATCGAAGTATGTCCCTCCATGCCTGAAGCATGCCAAGGATTTCGAACAAACGCCAGTGCGAATGGATCACTCTCAGATTCACCACGGCAATATTCAGCAATTGAATGATAGCTCCCCGACAAACATCAGTGAAACAAAGATAAGCAACAGAAGGGAACCCAGAGAAGACTTTATCACAAAGTCGTTGCTCACTGGGACAAAGTATCCTAAGAGCAACCTTCATAGCCATAATCCGTCTTCTGATAATGTGATCTTTAAACTCCACCCCTTCACCATTTTCCGCCATGTTGATCTCTTGCGATTCAAATAAATTCATTAAGCACTCCTTTAAGCTTTCCCTCCTCCAATTACAGTACACCTCGTAGCACTCCTTTGTGAAACCAAAACCCATCATCAGCTGTATACTTTTGCGAAGGTCGTTGATTTTGCCCAATTGTAGCGCATCGATCACAAAGTTATTGTCGATTACTTGTAGTTTAGAATCATCTTTAAGGCATTCCTTCACATACTTGATTAGCGTGTTGGTGAGATTGGAATTGTCCTTCCCAAGGGCCTTCGCACGATCCACGAGATGTTGCATCAAAATAGCATGATTGATATCAATAACTACTGGATGCTCTTCTTGGGCTCCAAGATTCTCGTAAGATGGTGTATCTAAGGATAACCGAAGAATAATAAGAGCATAGCTGAAACCTACTCCAACAATAGCTAATGCCAATTTAATCTTCATGAGTAGTACTATTAGAAATCCCAGGAAAAAATTGAAAAGATCCACTTCAAAACCGCACTGGGTTTGCCTTGAGAGGCTAAATGACATGATAGCAAAGGCAACACAGGAAATCAAGCTATATACATCTGGTTTCCCATTCACTGCTTTATCAGTGAAATAGGAATACACAGATGTGATGGTCAAAAGCAATAATGCTGAACGAGCTTTAAATCGGAGAGTGGTTGAGCGTGGACATACCTTTGCATGTAGACTCCAAAAACAGATGAAGAGACTAAAAACACTGTAGAGAATGATCTTCAACAAGCTCCACTCTCCGAATAGAGAGTTGAAGGAGGAGCTGAGAGCATAAAAAAGAAGTCCAACAATAGTTGAAAAAAAACCTACAAATCTCCATACTGCTACCTGCCTCAGCCATCTCGTGAGTTGAATGTTCAAAAAATTCATGTTCTATCTCAAGTGAGTATTCAAGAATTGCTTTTGCATACAGATATAAAATGCAACCAATTTAGGATGAAAGCTAGCACCCCTTTTTTTGCAGAGGAAATTTCTAAGAAAAGCAAAAAGTCTAGTCTCCTCTAAGAAGTTATATTTCCCGTCACAGGGAATGAGTATGAACACTTAATTATGAGGAATATATTGGACAAACAACACTTTCTTTATCTTTTTTTAGCCTACTTTTTATCTATTTCGTTTACTATTCGCATCACACTACTTAAATGTTATATCTATCACTTTCTTTAATTCATTTTTTTACCTTATTTTTTTCTTTATTTCTGTTTTGGTATCACATTACATTAATTACTTAATTATTATATCAGTCACTTTCTTTGATTCATTCTTTCACTTTTTTTTGTCTTTATTTCTGTTTTCTTTTCACATTACATTATTGTTACTTAATTATTTTGTCATTTTTTTTCTCTCTTTTCCTTCTTTATCTATTCCCTTTCTTTCACTTCCACATGCCTAAATAGAATGTTAGCTTATTAGGTTTAAATTATATGAATTTGAAAGTGTTGGGAGTTATATTTTTATTTGTAAGGTATGAACAATGATTTTATGAAGTATCTAGGAAGACAAGCTTATGATATTTGGAGGGATAAGAATTTTCAATTCTATATTTTTTAAAGATACAGCCTCTATTTTTTCTTATATTTTTCTTATGTTGTTCGTCCTTTCTCATTTCAATGTAATTTTTTTTTTCTTAATGTCTTATTTTCTTGTTCTTCCATGTAGCACTCTTTAGGGTGTCGGGTACTTTTATCAGGGTTCATGACTTTGTGAAGTTTCTAGGAAACCATAATTATGAGGTTTGGAGGGGTTGGGAGTTATATTTGTCAGTCAACTATTAATGATTTCAGGGTTTCTTGGAAACACCTGCTTGAAATTTGGAAGTGTTAGAAATATCAACTCAAAATTTGTAAATAAATACACCTACTTTCTATTGCAACTCCCTTTTCACTCTCTTTTGTTTAATGAGAAAACAATTGAATTTTGATTTTACTGTCATTTATGGATAAACAGTGGAATTATTAAGACTTCTAAACATCACATTTCCAAATTATGAAAGACTCATTAAATTTACTGTCCTCCTCATCAACTGGTATTATTAACTTCTGTTCACTCAAGAGATCTTCAGAGGCAAGCCATCTGGATTGATCAGTACATATAAACTCAATGTGCTCCTTGATCAAGTTGCCTTTGATAGACTCTGCATACACTAACTCGTCGTCCTCTAGATTCAACAAATCTAACACCATATTCCAAGAGATTCTTTGATAAAGTTTGAGATTTTGTCGAACTATTGTCCCACTATTTTGGTAAAAATCAAGATCCTCTAGTCCCAACTTCGCAGCCCTTTCCTCTATGTACCTCCAATTATTCATAATGAAAAGGTGCGTAAAGCAGGGTACTTGTAATTTGTGATGGTAGCGAATCGATCAAAAAGTTATGGTCGACACTAGCTTGTTCAGATTTATCTTTAAGGTACTCCTTCGAATGCTCCAAAAGTATGTTGGTGAGATTCGAGTTCGCTTGCTGAAGAGCCCTAATACAAGTCATGAGTTGTTGCACCAAACTAGCATTGTTGATATCAATCACAACTGAATCTGCTTCTTGGACTCCAAGATTTTCGTATGTTATGGTATCCAAGTAGGAACGAAGAACAATAAGGGCATAGCTTAAACCTACTCCTACAATGGCTAATGCCAATTTAATCTTCATGAGTAGTACTATTAGACATGCCAAGAAGAAATAAAAAAGATCCACTTCAAATCCGCATTGACTTTGCCTTGAGAGACTGAATGACATGATAGCAAAGGCAGCACAAGAAATCAACCATTTCGTGATTTGAATGGTCAAAGAAGTCATGTTTTACTGTTTTTATCTTAATAAGACTTGCTTGCACACAGATATACATAAAGATTATATATAGCAAACATCCTCTTTCTTCAGATGAAATTTCGAGGAAAGGGTTCAAATCAAAAACTCAGGTCGTCATAGTCAAACAAAGTTTAAATTTCTCAATCACGCGTATGGACTTTCGAGGAAAGGGACAAGTCAGAAGCAACTCATCCACTAGTTTGCTTCATTCCCATAACTACTGTGTTGTGTGTTTACTGATGAGTTTTTTCTCTTAACAAGGGAGAGAATCAGCAGCAAAATGAACTAATTTTGTGTCTGTTACGTTTGTTGAAGTATGAAGATTTTCCTTTGCAAATTTATTCTTCAATGATGAATTTAAAGGTTTCATAAATTAATTAATCTACATAGATTTTTTTGTCCCCAAAATAAAAAGGTTATGTTATTTTTTTTTTCTGCCTTTCATTTACACGCTTTACTTTTTTTCCTATTGTTTAATTTTGTCTTAGAATATCCATAGATTCATAAAAATCAATGCATAAGATTGTAGAATAGAAATTTTACTATTTTAGCATAAATTTTACACAATCACTTTGCATGTTTAATAAAAACCAAGTGTGCAGGTTATATCAAATTTCACTCATTTGTGAAAATAAAATCAAAATAATTTTATTTTATTTAGAATTAATAGTCAAATTTTGTTTTTGTTCAACAATAATAATCTAATATGGTTATTTTGAGGTTGCTTAGAATTTATTAATTTTTCAATAATTGATTTTAATTTTTCATTGAGTAAAACAATAAATAATTGCTTTCACTTTTCCAATTTTTGAATGAGATTGTAGAGTTAGAATCTGGCAATTACCGAATCACGCATACTAAAACTTTTATGTCAATTTCTGTCATAGATAGCAGGGTAGTTAATAACTGTTTTTATTTTTATTCAAAAAATTGTAATAAAATTAACCGATTTAGGTACTCGGCAAACTAGAAAGAGGTAATGGATCTTGTTAGGACATCATACTTCCTTTCTACATTAAAAAAATGTAATTATTAAATAATTTATATTAATTTTATTTTAATGAAAAAAATTCTAAAATAATTTACATTGAAAATGAATTTTATAATACTTATATTAATATTTAAAAAATAATATTTTAAAAAACCGTTTTTCATATAAAAATCAAATATTAAAAGAATCAATAGATTGATGTTATTTAAAAATAATCTAATTTGATTTATTGAGGTACCTTAGACTTTGATTGTTATTGCGTTGCCGCGGATCTATAATTCAACCACAGAAGTAAAGAAAAGATAACTAATTTGTTAGTTGGAATGAGACTTGAAACAGCACAGCAGGAACATAGGGCCATATTTTCGAAGTCTGTGTTCTTGACATCAATTTTAGTCATGGCTTCAATGCACTGATTCTCCTTTTTGTTAATGTACTGGATTTGAACTTCCTAAGGTTTCTGGATCATGAGATGAATATCCTGAACATAACTCCATAATTGAGGTATTTGGGTGACTCTTCAGAAAAGAGAAGTGTCATGGGGAATCGTGTTCTCAAATGATCATTATATGATTTCTGTTCTAAACATAAAAGATGACCTTTTTCACAGATAGGACTGCTAAGAGGATCTGACATTTACCAGCAAAGCCCGAGAATCCAATTCCTATTTATTTACACATTTTCTTTACGGCATTTTTTGAATTATTGTACTCTTGAATTACTATTTTAATATATTATGATGCATTAGATTTAGGTAAAGATATGCTTGCCTATTATCAAAAATATTACCAGTTAAAAAAAATCTAGTTTAAACAATCATAAAGATCTGAAAATACCATAATTGGCCAGTAGCTGTCTACTTTGATCGATAATAAATGCTACAAATCGTTACCAGCACTGCATTACTTTATCGAATTGAGAGTTTGACAAAGTAAAGCTGGTTGGTCATGAAAAAGTTTTAGGTGTGGTTATTTTCGTCTCTAACTTTCAAGATATTTTCAATATTACGATTCAAGTGATATATGTAAAAGAATAATATCAGTTAACACCGTATGAGAGAATTTAGGTTGATTGATTATAAGTATTAGAAATCAGCTATGGGATTACCTCTGTTCACACCTGATTGGGGAAAAAATGGATCGAGCCACAGGAAGGAGGGAATAGTGCTAAACTGCAAAAACCAATTCTTTAATTAAGTTAAAAAGCAGGCAATATCACCCTTTAGCTACAAGAAAACAAAAGCAAAAGACGAAACATACAATAACGTTGGTTGGCTCCAATCAAATTCCATCGACATAAAACCCCTTTATTAGTTAGAAAATCCATTAGCTCTTAGCATGTCCCCCATGCAAATATCTTTCATGATCTTAGAGGGAGTGGAACACGGATTCAGAGTTTAGAAATGAACAATAAACTAAGTATTCGTAGATAAAACAACTTAAAAATGGTTAAACTTTTCGGACCAGAACCAAGCAAATCTAAAAAAAAATCAGAAAAACAGAAACATACAGAATTGCTTGATTGAGTGAATAAATAATATTCGGAGCACTGCAGAGAAGAAGAGTTGATGAAAGCAATAACCAATAAGAACCACCTCAAATATTATCACAGAAAATTAATTTTGTATACTCTTAGCTTCAAA
The DNA here is from genome assembly GCA_016859785.1 of Macrotyloma uniflorum. Classification (NCBI taxonomy): domain Eukaryota; kingdom Viridiplantae; phylum Streptophyta; class Magnoliopsida; order Fabales; family Fabaceae; genus Macrotyloma; species Macrotyloma uniflorum. The sequence continues at coordinate 3,286,241 of BDMB01000011.1, forward strand.
ATCCTTTCAATCCCTCGTCCACATGGATGCTAAGAAGAATAACATACAGTAGTATATATAGAAGAAGACTACAAGACTACATTTGTGATAATCAAAACATTGTATTTTAATTTTAATTACACTACAAATACACCCGAACAACTAGTAGCAGTTTCATCTTCACTTTCGGCTACCACTTGATCCCTGAAATAATTCATTAAGTCTTGCTTGAATGTCCTCTGTTCCATATTTTATATACTTGTCAGCATGCTTACCAATCTCTGGAATATTCTGGAACCTCCCTACGAAGTTTCCATATGCAGGCAACAAGATTTTCTCAAGCGAAATTCTTATTTCTTCCCTCAGCTGTTCGTCAAAAACATACCACGAAGACTGTTCCTTGCAAATATCCTCAAACATGGCGTTAAACGACTTCAGCTTCTCCTTCATTGACTTTGCTAAGCCATTAGGGGGCAGTGAGACGTTACTATCCTGCTTCAGAATCCCCAGTACCCTACTCCACGAGCTTCTTTGATAGTGCACATGGAATTGTCGAACTTTTGCAGCGTGTTTTCTGATCCAATCATCGCCCAAGAGGGTTCCCAATTCACTATCTTTGGTTTTCTGAACAATGTACCTCCCATTATTCATCAAGAAAACATAGCACAAAGCAGGGTCCTTGTAAATCTTCGACTTCGCTTCCAAATTGCTCTCTAACAGCTCCATAATCCAATCCATTTGCACTGATAGAGAAGAAGACGAGGGCACTCTGTCATCAAGCTTGGGGTACTCTTTCAACCCGTAGTCTTCAAAAACCTGCTCCAAGCTCTGCCGTGACCGGCACGCGGCACGGAGGTAGTTCATCACGTAGCGAGTAATTGGGTGAAGACCGCCACCGGGAACCGCCATCTTCGCCGGATCCCGGCGAATCAAATTCTCCAGCTCCATAAAAATGCCCCTAATCGCTTCCCCCAGCCTCTTCCAAATCGTAATCGCTTCGTTCCTGAGCGACACGCTGAACTGATCAGAAAACAGAGCCTCAAACTCCGGAATTAGGTCACGCAGCGTCTCGAACACGTCGAGAATTCTGAACAGCCGTTCAGGTGATCGGCTCCCGATCGCAACGGCGTCGGCGAAATTCAGCAAATGAATCGCGGATCCGCGGCAAACCTCCATGAAGGAAAAATCCGCGGCGGAGGCGAATCCGAAGAAGACGCGGTCGCAGAGACGCCGCTCGCTGGGGAAGAGAATCTTGAGAGCGACGTTGGAGGCTTTAATCCATTTCTCAATCTCATCTTCAAGGTCCTGCCACGTCATCTTGTGAACCTCCTCGATGCTGAGCTTCTGTAACCCTAACCTCGACACGCTCTCCTCCAGGAACTCCCTCCGGCAACTGCTGTACACGTGCGAGCACTCCTTCCCAAACCCGCCGGCCACCATTCGCTTCGCGATCTCGTGGAGGTCGTTGATCGCCCCCGACGGCAGCGCATCGATCACGATGTCGAAGTCGGTGACGGGCAGCGCCACCGGAATCTGCTCCTCGACTCCTCCGTTTCTCGCTTCGTCTTCATCCTCGTCCTCTTCCTCCGATTCGAACGGCATGTTCTCCGTCGACTCGCCGCCACGCTCCATGAGTGTGCGGAACTCGTCCTCGAGGCGGAACATGGCGTGCTGGAGCATGTCCTCGGCGCGTACGAGGCACGCGGCGACAGACTTGTCGGAGGCCAGGTGGTTCCACTCGGCAACGACAGCAACGAGCTCGTCCACGGCGTCGAGGAAGGCAGCAGCTGCGGCAGCGTCAGCCCAGATTGGACGGTCGGAGGAGACGTATTGAGAGATCCGGTGGTCTAGTGATTTAAGGGAATGATCGAGTGCGGCGCAGGCTCTGGAATCCGCATCTGCGCCCTTTTCAGAAAGATTCTCCCTTGAGAACCTTCCATCGAAGTTCGACAATATTTGAAAAATATCATCAGACATGGTGTTGTTGTGTCCCAGCGTCTTTGCTATGTGCCGCGCCACAGCGAGTAACTTCTCTTCTCCGTTTTCGGACATGTTTTCACCCAAACCTACTTCATCACTTCCACTCAGCAGGAACAAGAACCAAGAAGAGGAGCAGAGATGTTTAAATTACCTAATTGCCCCCTTTGGAGACGCGGTTTGTTGAATAAGTGAGGACAAAAGTGGAATATGGAAACAACGCGGATACTAGCAGAGACCAGAGAAGAACATAAAGTGAACTGAACGTGGCTACCGGTTTCATAGTCGTTACAGGTAACTTTGCTTTTTCTATTGCTTTTATGTTTTTTTTTAGTTCTTTCACAACTTCCTTATTCCAACGTTGCTTCTTCAGTCTTTCCACCTTTGACTTCACTTTTAATTGCAAAAATAGAAAATAAAATTAATAATAAATTGTGTGACTCATAATTTCCTTTTCTTTCCCTTAAGTTGGATTTTTTGTTTCAATTATTTATCGTTTTGTTATTATTTAAATTTAGTATTTATCTTCTTTGGAACCCAGTTGGTCCATGTATCTTTTGAATGATATGTTGTCGTTTATGGTATGGTTTGTTCTATATGTTTTCATCTTTTCGTATATCCATCAAACTTTTCAGGACGTTGTTCAGTCGTTTTCAGTGCGAAATATCGAGGCTTTTTCTAAACGGAAAATCGATAAGATTACTGGTTACTATTTCTTAAACATTTCTTAGGGTTGGTTAGCCATGAAATTAACTAGGTATGTCACTGGAAAAAAAACTTGTATTTTTTATCCACCAAATATCAGTGGTTTATTGTTAATGAAAAGTGATGGTGGATGTTTGATTGAAATTAATTGATTTAGTATAGGTCATTCGGTGTGATATGGAAGAATTATTTAAAACTAAATTTTCTACAAAGGTTTAAGTAAAAATAAGAGGAAAGGAAAGTCACGTAGTTGAATTTAGATCAAGAATACTGCATGATTACTATGCATTCTGTCATTTGTGTAATTACTCCTTACTAGTGAAGCAGTTGAATTCATTGTTTGTGAGTGTAACTGATTATACACTTGGCCATAATCGATTCTATTTTATTTTTGAAAATTTGAGGAACATGCATAATTTATTACCTTTCTAAAATATTGAAGAATGCATCTAAGGATTGATTACACATATCTAGTTTAAGTATTTTATTATTATTATTTATAAATACAATGCAATATACCTAGATTAAGGAAAAATAAGTTAATATTAATTATTCTTTTTTGTTTCTTCACAGTAATTGTTGTAACTTAGTTTCCCAATGTCACAGTAATTTGAAAAAGAAACTCATTGCACGACAGAGCAATCCAGTGACACTTGAAATAAATCCGATAAGTCTATATACATTGGTTAAGCCACTATACTAAATCTACCCAAACTTAAGTATCCTTTCCTTCTCTTCAGGCACAGAATTATGAAAATCTATCCAAACTTCAATTTTAAACAAGGAAACACATATGTGATTGTGTTGAAACATATAGTGGTATGCAGCATAAGGACACAAATCTTTGGAACTGAGATAATAAAATTTTTGTTCTCAAAATCTATGTGAACTTGCTTAACCTTTCCTTCTCTTCCAGCATCAGATTCATCTACTCCCTTACAAGAAACAATTTGTTGAGTCGATCTTCAACCTCAAACATTCCATATTTAATGTAATCATAAGCACGCTTCCCAAGAAATTCCTCAAATCTCCAAAGGAAATTTCCATATGCTGGCAACAGGATGTTTTCTATGGATTTTATTATTTGCTTCCTTAACTCCTCATCACAGACAGACCATGCAGACTGAACGTTGCATGTCTCATCAAAGTGTTCGTTGAAGCGATGAAGGTTTTCTTTCATCAACTCGGCTTCAACACTAGGCTCTAGCTGATTGATGTGTGGCTTCAAAAAGTCCACAATCTTATTCCATGAGCTTCTTTGATAGAGTTCAAGGTTTTGCTGAACTTTTGTTGTGTTTTTGAGGAGCCAGTCATCGCCCAAAATAGGTTCCAATGCATTCAGTTTCGCCTCTACTTCTATGAATCTCCGGTTGTTCATGATGAAAACGTAACCCAAAGTAGGGTTATTGTAATTTTTGGAGTTGGCTTCCAAACTGCTTTCTAAAAGCTCTATCATCCTGTCCATGTACACAGGCGAAGAAAGCTTTCCTTCTTCTAAACCCTGGACAAGCTTACTCTCCCTACTTCGGCGAAGAGAATGAATGTAGTACGACTCTTCAAGCTTAATGCCATTTTTGGACTTACCTTCCAAACTACTCTTTAACAGCTTTCTCAGTCTGTCTTTGTACTTAGGCGATGAAATCTTTCCCTGATCTAAACTTTGGCTAAGTTTACTAATTTCCCTATTCCTGTAAACAGAATAAATGTAGTACATCACTTCAACGGTAATAGGATGAAGCCCGCCACCGGGAATGAGTGATACATTTTCCAAAGCCTCATTAATGCACAATGTCTGCCTTATCAGGAACACTACATTATTTATGGGTGTTGTATATGATTGAATCTCTTGTATCAACTCCTGCAATGTGTTGCCCTTGAAATGCCTCCAAGTTTGGAAGTCAAGGGCAGAGTTCAGTAGACTATTTGCCAATTCCGTGCAAACTTCCTGGAAATGAAGCTCCCAGGAGTAAATGGAGCCGCTAAAGACACGATTGAAGAGTCTCCTCTCATTGGGAAAGAGTATCCTCGCAGCTACGTTCATAGCTTTTATCAACCTCTCAATCTTCTCCATCTTATTAATGTCCTCCATGTTGAGCTCTTGATCTTGCAAACCTAATGTACATAGACTCTCTTTCAGAAACTCCCTCCGCCAATTAGTGTACACCTGTAAGCATTCCTTCTCAAATTTAAGTAAGATCATCTTCTCTACACTATCACGAAGGTTGCTAATTCCTGACGACGACAATGAATCAACCAACATGTTGTCGTCCCCATGCAATTTTGGTACTGAAATCTGGTCCTCACTGAGAACATTAGCTTTAAGGTATTTGTCTACATGCTTGGAAATAGTGCTGATAACGCTCCCATTCTCCTTCTTAAGAGCCTCTATACAACCCATGAAGCATGCCGTGGTACTATCAATGTTTTCTGGAGGGGCACCAGCACCACCCTCTTGAGGTGAAACTACTTGAGAAGCACTAGGAGTTGTTCCTCTTGAAGGCCAAACAATATCAATGACTGGTTGTGGTTGTGGACAAGCATTAACAGTGCCAATGATAATTTTTTGGGGTGAATCCAGTTGAGGAACACTATGATCTGTTCTTTGTGGTTGTGAATGCGAACCAATTTCAACCACTACATGATCTTGGTGTGGAAGTCCATGAGAGCCACTCCTTTGCCGAGGATCCAAAGTTGAACGAAGAAGGATGAGGGAATAACTGAAACCTCCTCCAACAATGACTAACCATAGTTTTATTTTCATGAGTTGTACTGTAAGAAGTCCAGTGAAAAAATACAAGAGATCAACCTCAAATCCTAAGTGACTCAGCCGTGACAAGCCTAGAGACATTATAGCAAATGCAACAGAAGAAACGAGACTATATGCATCTGGCTTCTCTTTCACTTCTTTATCAAAGAAAAAGGAGTATACAGAAGTGATCAGCAAAATAAAAAAGACCGTGTGAGCTTCCAAACAGCGAGAGTTGGAGTACTCCCATGTCTTTGCAAACAAGGTGGAAAGGGAGATTAAGAAACAGAAAATGGTGTAAATAGAGATCTTCCACCAGGTCCAATTTCCAAATAAATGATAGAAACCGGAGCTTAAAGCATAACAGAGAAGTCCAACAATAGATGAAACAAAACACACAAATCTCCATACCTTTGGCTGCAGCAGCCAACTCTGAATTTTGATGAGCATGAGCACTGTGTAGTTTCTGAAGCAAGGTTTGCTTTCAGGATCAAAGACGATGTTAACCACTAGTCGTTGTTGACTTGGGGTAAACCCTTTATTTTTTATAGAAAATTGAAAAGAAGGTACTGGGAAAGTTCCATCAATCTTCTACTTGTTCACTTAAATTGTCTCCTTCCCTTTACTTTTTTTCAGAGATCTTCCAACCTAATAACTAAATAAAAAGGTCATCACTTTTTATTTAATAATTCTAACCTCATTTGGTAATTTTAAAATGAAAAATTGTGCATTAAAAATATATTATTAACCCTTCTTTTTAAACGACACAATCTAAGAAAAAAAAGTGAAAATCACCAGAAGATTATTTCATATGCTCTTTCCTCTTAATAGTTATTCAATGAATGATTGGCTCTAGCCAAGCAAAATACAGTATTTACTAGATTCCTGATAAATATACACCCACTTTTTAAGACACCAACAGATATCCATCAATGTGAAATTGAAAATCTATGACATTTTTTTTTTCTACATACATATGAGAGTGATGGGAGATACTACGAGTTTGTTTGATTTTCCTCTACTTTTTGGTTTTAAAAAGTGTTTCCTAAAATAATTTTAAAACTCATTTTAAAAGGAAAAAAGTAGCTTCTTCTTTTTATTTTGACAAATAAAAAAAAAATTGCTTGATTACAATGAAATCACGAAAATGCATTAAACATAATTATATCAGATCACTGATTCAATTAATCCGATATGTCAATACTTTTCATCACCAACTACTAGAATTCATTTTATTTTTTCATTTATACTTGACAAATAGCTTCTCCTCATTACCAGTTATTTTTTCAATTAACATGGTAGAAGAACCAAACTAGTAACGTGAAGTCAAAATGGGTCTCATCATTGCAAACTTCCAAAGTGGTTGACTGAGCTAAATAGGTGATTTTTAGATGTTTCTGTACGCTGCATCCAAAAAATATTTTAACAAAATTCAGAACTTTTTATCTGTACTGACACAAGCCAATCTTAAACATGAAAACAAATAGATAAAAACAAGACACCTTTATTTGTGGCACTTCATCTAAAAATTCAAATGGTACGTGACACACAAGGGCACAAATCCTTTGGAATCATAAAAGTTGTATACAGGCTTCAGATTCATCTACTCCGTTACAAAAAACAATTTGTTGAGTTTATCTTGAACTTCAAACATTCCATACACAATCTTGTAACCTCCCAATTAAGTTTCCATATGCTGGCAACAAGACGCTTGCTATGGATTTTATTATCTGTTCCCTTAACTTCTCATCATTGACAAACCACATAGAATGATCACAGCATATATCATAGAAATGATTATTGAACAAATAGAGTTTAACTCAGCTGCACCATCATTAGGCTCTAACTCGTTGAAGTCCACATTCAAAAAGTCCACAATCTTATCCCACGAGCTAGTCCTATAGAGTTGAAGGTTCTTTTCAATCTTTGTTGGAGTTTTTTCTAGAAAAGAATGGCCAGAACATGTTCCAATCCACGGCTTATTGCCCCTTGTTCCAGAAACCTCCAATTGTTCATGAGGAAAACATAAGCCAAAGAAGGGTTATTGTAATTTTTGGAGATGGCTTCCAAACCTCTCTCTAACAGCTCTATTACCTCGACTACATGCTTAGATGGTATATTAAATTCCTCTGCATAAACCATGGTGCCACCACTAAAACGTTCCCTCTTTATCTTCTCAAAGTAGGCCAACACATCAAGGGTAATCCAATAAAGCCCTCCATTGGAAACAGTGGTCTGCTCCACCATAACTGTCCAAACTGTTCCGAAACCATAACGTATCTATGACGGGTAATGCAAGGTACATATCCTCAAAGGGGATGGACTCTTCAAAGACGCATTCGTAGAGTCTCCTCTCAGCTATGCACAACATCTGTAACTGATGCCGAATGTTAAACTTCCACCTCTTATATTTCATAAGAATCTCATCTATAAACTCCTTCCGACATGTAATGTAAACATGAAAGCATTCCTCCTTTAACCCTGTTGTCTCCATCTGCCTTGTGCTTTCACGAAGGCTGTTGATAATTCCCAACGGCAACAAATCTACCATCAAGTTGTCGTCGGGATCGAATTGCGAAACTTGAATTGAATCTCATGCTCTATATTGCCAAAATTATCTTGAATGTATTCGTCTACAAGCTTAAAAATGGGGTCTTGAAGATTCTCGTGCTCCATCTTAAGGGCCTTTATACAACCCGTGAATTGCTCCATGATAAGACTTTTACCATCATCATCACTGTTGTCTTGTGAATATGAACCCCTTTGAGTGACTAGTAATGGTGGATTGGATTCTCATTTTGTGGAGGGGCATCAGCTTGTAGTGTCATCATAGTCGTATGAAGAGCATTGATAAAATGGGGTGAACGTGAATCTACCTGAGAAGCACCACCATTGGTTCTGGGTGAATTCGAACCAATATCAATGACTACTTGATCTTGGAGTCCAAGATGACTACTTATTGGTTGAGAGTCCAAAGTGGAACGAAGAATGATGAGGGAATAGCTGAAACTTCCTCCAACTATTACATAACCATGTCAGTATGTTGAATAAAGTAAAATAAATAAATTTAGTTGGCAAATATATTTTCGCTTCTTAAATTTTTTTTTTTATTTTGATAAAAGAAGTAAATAAATTATAAGATAAATAAAACCATTATACGACATAAACTGAAAGCATATTTAACAATAAATTTTAAACATTTCTACAAGTAATTCTTATTATGGTGAAATTCCAAAAAGATAGCATCAGCCTGTTGTGCTATGGTAGTAACAAGATGACCACTACAACTCACAATAACATGGTTTGAATCCACTTGAGAAGTGCTATGACTGGTTTCTAGTAAATGTGAACCACTTTCAGTGTCTACTTGATCTTCAACTTGGAGTTCAGGATACACACTTTCTGGTAGATCATCCAAAGTAGAACAAAGAATGAGAAGGGAATAACTGAAACTCCCTCCAACAATGGATAACCATAATTTGATTTTCATGAGTTGTACTATTAGAACTCCACTGAAAAAGTATAGGAGATCAACCTCAAATCCAAAATGACTCAGTCTTGACAAGGCTAATGACATGATAGCAAATGCAGCACAAGAAACTAGGGAACATGCATCTGCTTTCCCTCTCACTTGTTCATCCAAGTAAAAGGAGTAGACAGAAGTAGTCAGCAAAACCAGAAAGGTGGTATGAGCTTTCAGCCGAAGAGAGGTGCTGTGTTTCCCTGCCTTCACAAATATGATGGCAAAAGAGATGATGAAACTGGAAAGAGTATAAACTAATATCTTCCACCATGTCCACTTTCCAAACAAATCATTGAAAGAGGAGCTGAGAGCATAACAGATTAATCCAACAACAGAAGAAACAAAACACACAAATCTCCATACCCTTGGTTGCTGCATCCAAATCTGAATTTTTATGAGCATCAGACTCAGACCTGTGATCTTTCTCGACTCTCAAACAAGCAAGAGAGACTCCAGTTTTGACTTGGAATAAACCTTCAGTTATCACTTTCTATAGAAATAGAAATTTCAGACAAAAACAAACCAATCACATACCACCTTCGATCTAAAATATTAAGAATATAGATTTTGTCTTTATCACTCATATATTGTTTAATTTTTACACAATATAACTCCAACAACAAATCTTGTGTCCATCTCAGACTAAATATGATTGTGATAATTGAGCATATCGTTTTGATGCAGTGGTGAATTTCCAAGAAGTTGTTGGTTCCACAGCATGTAAATGTGATCAAATTAGACTGTTGTTCTGTCAATAAATTAGTACAATTAAAACTTAAATAACTAAAATTACATAATTGTGATGACATAAACAATAGCACAATGAAGTCAAATGAAAATCATGAAGAAAACTTCAAAGAAGAATTCCAGTTTCAACTTTTCATTTTCTTCACGGTTGTAAGTCTTCTCCACCCAAAGACTTGACAATCAGTCACGATTACCCTTCCAATACTCTTTGCTTCGCAAAATTGTGAAGCTAATTAATTATTCAAACACGCGTAATATTTTCATAATATTGACACGAATCACCGTGAGAAAAATAATCAAAATATATTTCCTCAAAAATTATTTCACATATATATTTATTAATTTTTTTATGGACTTAGATTGTTATGTCTATTTTAATGCAAAAAACACTTTGTTGAAAAATAATATATTCTTACAACAATTTTCTGCAATTTTTTTATATATTCTTTTCTATCTCTTTCTATCACATCATAACTTTTTCCTGTTTTATCTTTTTATAATATAATTTAATGTAAAAATTTAACATATGAATAAGAATAATTTACACGCCTATCTCGTCTACTTTGTATGAATTATGTTTGATACATCTCTGTCATTTGACCCTATAGATATTTTAGGACTTGTTTTTCATTCTTTTGGTCTAAATTTTTTAGGAATAGTGACCAAAATTGAGCATGAAAGAGTCTACATTTTTAGGAATTATTTATCTCTTTTTTTTTACCTAATATATAAAATTTTAAAAGTATGGAAATAAAAAAAAATTATTAAAACTTAATAAATTTTATAAAAAAGGATACTAAAATTTAAGGGACGAAATATTAAATTTTTATTTTGGTAAAAGTTTGATGTTTTATTTAATGTGTTTTAAATAGAAGAAAAATTAATTTAATTTGTAAAAAATCTAAATAAATCCATTAAAGTCTTTCAAGAAAAGTAAATTACAGAGTATTGGCATGCTAATTTCTACAGTAATATATCAATATATCTACAAATATCTTACTATAATAATTACATGATAATTTAAAATTAATAATAAATATAAAAAAATACTAATTTTTTTAAAAATATCAATTCTAAAAGTATCAAAAACTTATTTAATCCTATACTTGAATACCTAAATTAATTTGAAGTGGACTAGACAAAACTGACATGCCTAGTAACTCTGGTAGTATTTGAAATGGACTACATAAAACTAACATGCTAATCAAACATTTTTAACACAAAAACCGATGTCGTAGTTTTAAATAGTATTAAAACATATCCTTATAGAAAAATTTTGAAAAAATAAATAGAAAATATAAAAAAAATAACATTAATTAATAAAAGATCCAACTAATCAAAGTAATAGAAATTAAACCTACAACAATTTTAAATAAAAAAACCTTAACCATTTTATTTATTGAAAAAGTAAAATAATACTACTAATATCTATCTGTCATCCTTAATCTTGATCATAAATCTCAATGATGAAAATTATGAATTGGCAAAATAAAGAATTATAAAAACCGAAATAGAATGTAAGAGGCATATATGGGACTCAAGAAAATACGATGTAATCGGGATCCAAGGAAACGAAAAGAGTAGGAAATAATGTACAATGCTTTTAAATAATGGGTAAGAAATATTCTAAGATACAAGAGAAAAATATCCCACAAAACACTTTCTTAATTTATTGTCATGACTACACATATTTTCGGAGTGTCAGATTAATGAATAAATGAAGATTTTAATTTACAGGCACACATATCAACTTTTTTCATCATCCACATATCCACGGGTCTCTTCAACAACTTTTGTCCATACATTTGCTATTTTCTCAGTATATCCCACCTGTTATAATTCAGAAGAAAAAAAAACTGCGTATTAGCACATGAAAGCCACAAATAATAATTGAAATACTCTTATTCACAAGATTAGGAAAGCATAGACTAGTAGCTTCTCTCACAATTTTGACATCTTACTAAAATAACGTAATACACGTTTTCTCCAATCAAATTTCAATTATTTTCTTATTGTTTATCATTTTGCTTTCGAATTCTCTATCATTATTTTAACTTTCAGTTTTCTAGTGTCATTGAAAGTTCTAGTCATAATAAGATAATCCCGAATTACATTTACATAAAAAAGAAAATGAAACTTAAGTAAAACCAATCTATATATTATTTAGAATCATAACACCAATCTATAGCTGTTATTCAGAATCATAACACCAATATATAGCTGTTATTCAGAATCATAACACCAATCTATATCTGTTATTCAGAATCATAACACCAATCTATATCTGTTATTCAGAATCATAACACCAATCTATATATGTTGTTCAGAATCATAACACCAATCTATATATGTTGTTCAGAATCATAACACCAATCTATATATGTTGTTCAGAATCATAACACCAATTTATATCTGTTATTCAGAACCATAACACCAATCTATATCTGTTATTAAGAATCATAACACCAATCCATATCTGTTATTCAGAATCATAACACCAATCACCAATCTATATATCTGAAAGTTAAGGAAAGAAATAATACCTGATTAACTACAAATCCTTTCAACATGTTTAAGAAGTCAATCTGTCTCTCTTTATCAATCCTTTCAAGTTCACTCCTATTGTTTTCCTGTATTGGCATCATAATAGACCATAATAGACAAAGTAAACTAATCATCTACATAGTATAGATGGTTACAACATATAAATCTAAATCTAAAGTCAAGCCCAAACTCAATAACAACAAAATATTCAAATTCTATGCCTCAACTAATTAATATTAAATAATACCTTAATGCGCTCATATTCTCTAATTGCAACATTTTTGGCACTTTCCGTTCCTCTTATACTTTCTTGTAACTCCTCCAACTTCCGAACCCTTGATTTGTCACCCCCAAAAATTTTAGAGGTAGCCATTTCAAGTTTTTCAGCTCTTGACTGCAAAGTAGATAGTTCAGATAGAAGAGTCTGCACAGTCAATAGTGCACTTGAACGCTCCGCGAATGCACTATGAACTGCTAACATTAATCCAAGATATTCATGAAGCGTATCCTGATATTCATCAATTAGAAAACCATCAAAATACTGATATCAAAATACTTCAAATGAAAATTAAAAATGTAATTGAAAGTATACTTGAAACGTAATTGGAAATGTAATTGAAAATATAAAATCCCATATCTGATATGCATGAATTAGAAAATTGTGATATATATTGCTATTGAAAATGTACCAAATGCTTCACAGTCTGAGCATTTAATTCTCGAAATAATCTGCTAGCCTTGACAGCGGCTGTTGCTAAACCTTTCATGTCAGCCGCCCTTACTCGCTGAGTGTTCAATATAGCCTCTTCATTCTCAAATTTTGTTAATTTAATAAACGCCAGTCCTAATTCACCCATTGTCTCTCCCATATCTTGTTGTACCCTCACGAGTGACTCAGCCTGCATAGAAAATACAGTCACTACCATTGGTCCCAACATCAACAACATTGTCTCAAGATCAACAACATTCAAGAAGCTAAACAAATATAAATATACACAACCTAATAATCTGAATTAAAATCAATTATGATTCACCGAAAACATAAAACCTAAATAACACCTGCTGAGATGCACCATTAATCTGCTGCTCAAGCTCATTAATTTTTTCCTTCTTCTCAAGAAACTCCTTATCCTCTTCCACAACGGCAGGCCTGGAACCTCCCCAGTCATTGGCTACGGACTGTCTCAACTCCTTGAACAGTCTCATCAAATCCCTGCCTCCTCTCGCAGGCTGCACAACCTCATGCGGCGCAATCACACTCTCCCCCAACAACTGCTTGGGAAGCTTCGCCGCACCGTCGAAAACCCTCGACGCCACATCGGTCGTAGACGGCAGTGGAAGCCTCCCCTGCACCTGCAAAAACACCCTGAACTCGTCGCTCTTCCTGATTACCGGATGCGCCGCCAACCGCCGCAGGTACTTCTCCAGCGCCACCCTCCGCTGTTCCACGAACTCCTGCTTCTGCATCACCTGGCTCTCCACCACGCTCTTGTCCGGCCGTGGCGGAATGAAAAACCCGCGGTACGCCTCCGCCAACCGATCCGAAAGGGTCACAACGTCACGGAACCTTCTCCGGACAGCGAATTCGGCGCCGGAGGCGCCGAATTCGGTAATGTTCGTCGACGTGGTGATCAAATAGGTCACGTAACTGTTGCTTCCCGGAACAATCGAATTCGAGGTTTCCTGTTCCTTGACGGGATTCGACACGGTTATATTCAAATACTCGGAGCTCGAAAACGGAGATCGAGAGAGGGAGAGAGATAGGGGCGGGGACGGAGGATCGACGCCGTTAGTTTCACCGTCAAAGGGCGCGAAAACGGCTTCGGCGTAAGAAGGAGGGTCTATATAAGAGGAAGCGTCGACGGAGTTAGGGTTTGGAAGGCACTGCGGCGGGGAGAGGAGGGGATCGGAGTCGGCCGGGGTGGAGACAATCGGTGGCGAGAGAGGGTGGTGGTTCGATTCCGACAGCGTGGTGAAGGCGCTGCGGTAAGCGGCGGAAAACGATGAGTTTCCGCCGTCGTTGGCATCGTTGTGGTGGTGGAGTAGGAGGTTTTCCATTTGGTCTGGCGGCGCGGAGAGAGGATGATCCTCAACGCTGTGGTTCTCGGAGCCCATCATTGTGGTTATGAGAATCGGAGAATCGAAGAATCGGAAATTCGGAATGGAAAGTGATGGAGCTTGCAGCTTGGTGAATCGCGAAGCAAGCAAGCTCGATGATGGAGGTGAGAAGGGATTCGATTAGAGAGAGGTTGAATTGGGGATTGGCATTAGGGATTTGAGATTGTCAGAGAGTGTGAGGGAGTGAGAGGTGTTGGCTGGATTTGATGATTTGGAATGGTGAGGTTGAAGAAGACCATGCAGGACCATATGCAAACTCAGATTCGCAACAAATTTTAGGTTTCACATCCAAAAACACAATAATCAATTCCCTTTCTAAAATATTATATTTTCTCAGTATTTTTTAAAAATTGTAAAATATAATAAATACATTTTAAATATTACACTAACAATTAATTTTATATATTATACTGCATAAAATTTTAAAATGAAAAAATCTTTTAAATTAATGTCGTTAATAAAATATATTAATCTAAAACCTAAATTGGTAAACATATTTAATATTTTAAAATTTACTTATATAATTTTATTATTTTAATTATTTCAAAAAATTAATAATTTAAAAAAAAATACTTTGCATAAATTAATGATAATCATTTGAATTTTATTATTTTGATGATGTCTAGGGTATCATTTTATATTGTTGTTATTGTTTAAAATAGATTTTGAATTAAAAACATTAAAATTGATAATGGATAGGTAAATTATATTTGAACTTCATGTTATTTATTATATTTGCAACAGAAAAAACAGAGAAAAAAAACAAAAATTAATGTTATTTGTGAGAAAAAAACACTCCACCTTTCGTGTATTAGGAAAATTTTCAATTATTTATAATTTAACACGAAATTTTACTAACATACTTTTCATTCACTTTTTAACTGTGGAAGTTAAATTTAAAGAGAAAAAACTTTATTATTTTGATTTAATTACATTCTTTACTTGATATGTGTGTTTTATCCTACACCAAGCTATTCACATAAAAATACTAACTCATCAAAATTGATTTATTAAAATTAAAATTAAAATATTATAATTAAGAATTATAAGTATTATGGTATTTGAAAATATTTTATAAATTAAGTTTCAATTAAACAATTTAATATTAAAAATAGTAAACAATTTTTTTATTTTTTAATTAAAATTTTAAAAATATTCATATAATTGAATATAGTTTAAATTTAATAGATTAATAGATCAATTATCAGTATATTCGGAACATTCAGTTTGTATTAATTATAAGAGAATAGAAATAGGATAAGTTTGAGCTTTATCACTTTTATAATAAAAGCATAAATTTTTATCGTAAATAATAAACTTATAAGTAAATTTAAGATAAAGTATTGAAAATTTTCAACGATGTCCCGAATTAGAATTTAAATTTATTTTATCTAAGAATAAGTTTTTATGTATTATTATTTTTTATTTTAACACTTCTTCTTTTTTTTTAGAACACCTTCATGCTTAATTATTTTATTTCATTTGAATGTAATTTAGAACTTGTTTAATTTAACTTAATTTTATCTTAATAGGTTTTTGAGAAGTTAAAGAGTATTATAGTTTATTGGAAAAGTTTCAATTTCATCCTTTAAAGGATTTAGCAGACACTATAATTATTTTTTTCATTTTTCAGATAAAGTATTAAAATTAAATTAATAAAAAAAATAAATTAAAAAATTAAAAATTGATTAAAATCAAATTTTCTTATCATTCAATTTAAAGTTTAAATCATAATCATTCATTTATTATATATAAATATAATATTTTATATTTAAAATTAAATAATTACTAATAAATATACATAAATATATCTTTTAAACAGAATATATTTTTCAAAATTTAGTTTACGATTTGATTTTTATTATATCTATAATATATATTTATATATATATATATATATCAAATAATAACAAATTTATATGATAATTTTTTAAATTTAAAATTATATAATTTATAAATATAATAGAAATTAAAATTATAGATATAATAATGAAATCATAAAATATATCTTTATTTATTAATTTTTTATTAGAAAATATTTAATTATATAAAAATTATAATAAAATAAAAGAATAATTAACCATTTATAGTAACAAAAACAATATAACCAATCTAATTTAAAACACACAATATTAGTTTAATTTTATTCAAATTTTATATTAAATTAAAATCAAAACAAAATAAATTGCAATTCAATTTTTAAATTTAATTCAGGTAAAATTTAATAAAAAATAATCAAACACTTCTACTCTCATCTCTCTTAAGGTCATATCTTCTCTCTATACCTTTATGCTTTGTCACTTCTTGCAAATTATTTAACTTTGCTTTCTCTTATTACCACCTTCTTTCATTTTCTTTTGATTGCCATTTTTCCTTCTTAGTAAGTAAACACATTTTTATTGAAGATCCATTGTTCATTTGCAAAGGTTTCAAGATTTTTTTTCTTGATTTTTTTTTTCTCCCTTCATAGATATAATGTGAGTTTTATTAAATGAGTGATGGTGAGGTCTTTATTAATTTATAGATTTTTTACTATTTAGATTACATCAATTTTTTTTATCACTCAATCTCCTTTATAATTCATTGTTAGCTATCAATTTCTTTATAATTTCTTTTACTGATGTGTACTAATCTATTGTGAGAATAAAATCTAAATAAAATTCAAAAGATCTAAACCTATCAACTTAACTTCACTTCACTAAAAATTGAAAACAACCAAGTCAACCCTCTCTCCTACACATATTTCAAGACATAAAAAAATTGATTGAGATCTCAAATTCAACTTCACTACTAACAAGGAACAACTCAAATCATCCCACTGTCTTGCATGTATGTCCAAAGTCTCCAGAAGAATCATTTTGTGATCTCAATACTCAATTTTGGTCAAGGTTGTAGCATTACATTTTACCTTCTCTGCTTGATAATTATTGGGCTGAGATATTATCGATAATTATCAGAGTCTAATTTATTTTCAAAACTTTAAAATTGATTCAGAAAGTAAAATTAATTTATATACTATAGTTCATCTCATTTTAGTGAATATAAGATTTTCCAACCATAATCATAAATATTAGCTTTTACCCTCCTTTTCATAACATTTTAGATCATACAATTATATGTTAAAGTAATATATATTGGAAACTTTGTTCAATGAATGTGAATTTTCTGACAAACTGCTCCTCCCACACTTCTCTTTCAAAGAATCCAGGTTGTTCCATTTTGATTGATGCTGTTTGATTTATGCAGTTGAGCCTTTGGTGTAAAAGCCATCAGATTTGCAGCATCCAATCTTGTGATTGGTCTCTATCTCTTATATTCAACAGGAACATGAATATTAATTGCAAGAGGCTTATCCATTGAGCTTTTTGAAATTCAGGGGTTGACATTAATGTTATGTTGCTGTAATTTGACAAGGAATATTGTGACTTAAGCACCAACAAAACCAAGCTAATATATAGCTTTACATGATTTAATTAACACGTGGTACTCGAAAATGGCTATGGTTAGAACTTCACAAATTAATAATTGATAGAATCGTTCCAAAGTCAGGTGGCAAGCTACCTAATACATGAAAATAAGGTGACCAATCAATACACATCGACATTGCAGGTACCCTTTGCAAAGGAAATATCGAAAGTAAACGTATCAAACCTGCTTCATTTGAAATAGTAGTACTTCACAGCTTGTGTAAAAGTGGATTAATGATTATACAATTAAAACATGAAAAAGAAGAACAAAAAAGAACTGAACATGACCCTTGTTTTCATGTTCTGTTCAGCTTAGATAATGTATTGTGAGTGAAGATGTTCAATCCACTTTTTCTTTTGGATAACAAATGCCACTATGATATTGCAGAGTGGGCTAATGAAAAACACTGTTTCAGCTAATAACAACTTTAGTAGTCAACTAAACATGGAACAACCAGTCTTTGTACTACCGAACCAAACCAAATTTCAACCCGACCTTAACTGCTCAGTATTTTATTTTATTTTCTGTTATGTTTTCTTCCAACTTGAGAAGGTACTCCTATGTTTCAGTGTGAGAACATAACAAATAAACTTAGGAAACTTTCATGTGTTTAAGAAAATGCATGGTTGTGTGGACCATATTGACGTTTGAATTGTTGAACAGACTATCTGATTTCACAAACCTTTTCTTTCTGGGTACGAATTTAACCAACTTTTTTAACAGTGCATGAAAAGGACCAATTTACCAAGTGGAATTTCTCAAACGTCACTGATTTTAATGTATATTCCTTTCTTTGAAAATACGATTCTGTTAGTTTTGTTTCAATTATTAGAATCACCCATATTTCTGATGTGAAGATCTATGTTAAAGTAGGGTAGAGTTAGTTCTAAATTGAACATTAGAGGTTAACATAATATAAATCATGGTTAGCAGTATTTCTGCTCTTGTTTGGAAGTTATGTAAATGAAGGGAAGGAAATATGAAGATAAAATCAAGTGCAATCTCTTCCATTACTTTTTTGCGAGATAAGGTATTATGAAAATACATTATTATGTAATTTAGAAAGCTTATACTTAAATTTTCTTTCTCTCTCAAACTACGCCAGGGTAGAAGTATTTTGAAGGGCCTAATAAAATAGTTACATTCATGATTGTGATCTCATTTTTAGCTTCTCAGACAAGGAAATATTTGAGTTTTTACTTCTTTCTGATTAAATTTCATTCCTTTCATTATTCTCAGACAAGCTTAGTAAGAGCTAGGTAGTGAGTAGTAGTTATCTTGACAAGTACTTTCTGAAGATGATTGTTAATTCAGATGTATTCTAGTACACAATGTGCCTTGCAATATATTATTATATATGATATTATCTAAACCACAGAATCTAGCATTTGTTCCACAGTTGATTGCGCTAGTGGGTGCACCAAATCCTCTGTGGTTAGACTAAACAATCCTAAATTATTTAGTATACTGTTAACTCATTAAATAATGGCCAAAACAATTGTCTTTCGAAGTTACGAACAAGGTTTAATCTAGGCTTTCCCCACTTTATCATTCTATAAATAGCTACACCTTAGACCAAATGCCACATAACTCAATAACTACATTTGACAAATTCTTTGACAACAATGAAGACTATCCACCTCCCTGGCAAGCAATGTTGCTCTTGGTTCTTACTTGGCCTACTCTCTATCATTGCTTCCCTTGCTTCAGCTTCAGAGAATCACTACCATGAGTTTGTTGTAAGTGTTTTTTCTTATTTAATGTAATGATCATACAGTATTTGCTCAGTTTCCAATTATGACTTGCAGCATTTTTTAATTATACTAACTTCAATGTTTGATTGAAATAGATTCAAACTGCCCCAGTGAAGAGGCTGTGCAGAACCCATAACATACTCACTGTAAATGGGCAGTTTCCTGGCCCAACAGTGGAAGCAAGAAATGGAGATTCTCTTGCAATCAAAGTAGTAAATGCTGGACCATATAACATCTCCATCCACTGGTAAATAGCATCATCATTTATCCTCACATAAATTTCATGCGTTACCCTTCATTCAGAACAATTTCTCTATTGCAAGAAACCTTTTAATTCACTAAGCTAATGATACATACATGAAAATGGAAATGCATCATTCTGACAATCTTATGTGTACTTTGCATCAGGCATGGGTTAAGGATGTTGAGAAATCCATGGGCAGATGGGCCTAGTTATGTGACTCAGTGTCCCATTCAACCAGGGGGGAGTTACACATACCGCTTTACAATCCAAAACCAAGAGGGAACACTATGGTGGCATGCTCACACTGGTTTCCTAAGAGCCACTGTCTATGGAGCTCTCATCATATATCCAAAGTTGGGTTCTCCTTATCCCTTCTCCATGCCTAAGAAAGAATTTCCCCTCCTTCTTGGTACTTCTCTAAAACCATCACTTGTTCTTTTCAATTCAGTTCTATAATTTACCTTGCATTGTGGACACTTCAAAATATACTGAACTCTTTGTTGCTCTGAAGCAATGCAAAGCCATAACCAATTGTATTACGATGATGCACAGGGGAATGGTTTGATAGGGATCCAATGGTTCTCTTAAGGCAGACACAATTCACAGGAGCACCTCCAAATGTATCTGTCGCATACACAATTAATGGTCAACCCGGAGATCTCTACAGATGTTCAAGTCAAGGTTTGGAATTATTATAGAGCAATAGCTTCCATGCAGATTTTCATTCTCTTATGATATACACATGGCTAAAATATACAACAAATATACAATGCAGAAACTGTACGTGTACCAGTAGATGCTGGTGAGACAATTCTCTTGAGAATCATCAACAGTGCACTAAATCAAGAACTCTTCTTCTCAATTGCCAACCACAGGATGACTGTTGTTGCAACTGACGCTGCTTACACCAAGCCTTTCACCACCAATGTCCTCATGATAGGTCCTGGCCAGACAATCAATGTCCTGGTCACTGCTGATCAAGCCCCGGGAAGATACTACATGGCAGCACGTGCATATCAAACAGCCATGAATGCTGCATTTGACAACACCACCACCACTGCAATCCTTGAATACAAATCTGTTAGCTGCGGCAAAGGAAATGGACAGGTCCCAAGACCAATACTGCCAGTCTTGCCAGCTTTCAATGACACAGCCACAGCAACTGCATACACGGCAGGGATCAGAGGCCTTTCCAAGATCAATGTCTTCACAAAAGTTGACGTGAGCCTATATTTCGTTGTTGGGTTGGGGTTAATCAACTGCACAAATCCTAATAGTCCAAGGTGCCAAGGACCAAATGGAACCCGCTTTGCAGCCAGCATAAACAATCACTCCTTTGTACTTCCAACAACCACATCCCTTAATCAAGCCTACTATCAGGGTATTCCTGGTGTCTTCACCACAGATTTTCCTCCAGTTCCTCCTATACCATTCAATTACACTGGCAATGTACCCCGAGGGCTATGGACCCCTGCACGAGGAACTAAGATCTTCAAGGTGAAGTATGGTACCAATCTGCAAATTGTTCTACAGGACACAAGCATAGTAACAACTGAGGACCACCCTATGCATGTTCATGGATTCCACTTCTTTGTAGTTGGTTCAGGGTTTGGCAACTTCAACCCAGCAACAGATCCTGCAAGATTTAACCTCGTAGACCCACCTGTGAGGAACACCATTGGAACACCACCAGGAGGATGGGTGGCCATTCGTTTTGTCGCTGATAATCCAGGTAACAATAGCATATTTACTACTATAAATGTTCTATGTCTTGCAGAGTTTGTACTATGGACAAAACTAGACACATCTATATAAACCTTTATTAATAGGCATCAAATTTGAATTGTTTCTAAATCTTAAACTTGCATAATTATTGCAAACTAACCAATTTTGTGGTTATTTCCCTTAATGCAAATCAGGAATTTGGTTCTTGCATTGTCACATAGACTCACATCTGAATTGGGGTCTGGCAACGGCACTTTTAGTAGAAAATGGAGTTGGCCCATCACAGTCAGTTATTCCTCCACCACCAGATCTGCCCCAGTGTTAGATCAAGAGAGCATAATTAGTCACAAATTTTATGTTACTCCATTATTGGCTTGTTGTTTCACTTTGCCAAATAGAGAGTATTTGTTCTGTGGTATTTCAAGGTCCAGAATTGGACCATGCTCAATTGAGCTGCTATGTTTGTGTTTTCTTAATTGGGTGCAATTGGTAGCGCTTTCAGAACAAAAAGGCTAACGTGTGATCTCTTGTCATTTCTATTAAGAGTTACTCTTTTTCTTTTACAAGTTTCCATTCATAGTAAAACATAACATTTGACTTCAACTTTCCCAATGAAAATAATCATACGCTCCATGAACCGTCCAAATGCTCTCCATAACCAAAATCTTTCCAGTGTTTGTTATGTCAAACCAAAATTTGGTGATTTTATATACTGTTATGTAATTTTAATGAGAGCAATCTTAAAAAAAACTTCTTTTTTTCTCTCAAAATTTTAGTAAAGTGATATCTCCAAAAATTGAGAATAAACCACTTTTACTAAACAATTTTTTTAACTGAATCCTCGAAATTATAAAAAATTATCACTATGACTTTTTATTTTACTTAAAAAACAAGTGTATTTTAATATTTTTTTAGCATAATGATGTTTATTTTAATCCATAATATCAGTGAAAATATATAATTAAAGAGGACTAAAACAATTATTAATTTCCATTTTAGAGACTAGAATATGAATTTACTTATTTGATATTTTGCTAGAATGATTGTTAATAATTTTACGATATTTCTAAAAAAGTGAAACTAGTATTTTGAGAGAGTTACCAATTTTAATAATAACCTTGTCATGTGATAAATAATTTCATATAAATAATTAATGAAATGTTTATTGAATAACGTGTTCATGAGAGTTTATGCTATATATTTGACCGCAGAATTTATGAGAAGAATTTTTTTTTTTCAAAAAATAATTTTAATAATCTACATTGTAAAACATATTGAAATAACTTAAAAAAAATTCCTACAATAATAACTTATTTTCGTAATTTCAAATAAAAATCTTTATGAGTTTTTCCAAACACCCCCAAAATCTATAACTAGTTGATCATAAACTTTAAGTATGATTTATTAACTATTATAGTCTAGTCCTTTTGTTAGGGCTTAAAGCAACTTCAACATATTCACATTGATGAAAACAGTTTTCAAAAGCTATTTTTCTATTAACAGCTACTATAAGAAAACCTCTTATTCTTATGCAACCAACAATGTTGAATCACAATTTCATTAGATAGATTAGCTCAAACATTGAAAATGATGAATACACCAATTTAGCTAAAAAAAGTGTAAAAAAGTACCTAAATTTAATCCATTAAAGAATCAATAACCCAATTTTTAAATACAATTGATTGAACAATCTTAAGGATCAAAACATTTAATGCTAGAGAAAGTTACTATACACACTTCATCTTCTTTCTAATGTTAAACAGTGGTTATATGGTTATATGTAAGAAAAACTTTCAATCAATAAAAGAATTCACTTAATTTAAAATTTTTTTAATTTAAAATTCTTTACCTATTTTCTATGAGTCGAAAAAACTTTGATTATGATATTATTATTAGATTTTCCCTTATATCTTATTCAACTTTATTACTTCTAATTAATATAAAATTTCAACTAAACTTAAACTCTAACCTCTCTACTTCTACATTTAATCTCTCTACTTCTACATGACTTAACCATAAAGATTAGTCTTTTTTTTTTTCCTTAATCAAATCAAGAACACACGTGAGTTCATTTTACTCAGAATCTGACCAACTAATTTGCATCCTTGTCTGTCAAAAAACAAAGTTCCCAAGACAAATATGTTTCATCAAAAATCGATGCTAGAAATTTTCAACCTGATTATCTAGCATTAACTTTTTTCTGCACTCACCCTTTATATAAAAAAATTCTCTTTAGCACTCACTTTTCTCTATCTTTGTGATACGATTCAACATTTTTCCAAAGAACATAGACTAAAAATGATGTGAGGAAAATATTTTCGAAATCATTATCATTCTTGCCATTATAATCATTTTGGTCTGCCACTCCCCACTACTCCCACTGACACCGCATTTGGCAAATTAATTCCTGCTGGCTGTTGTTACAAGATACGAATATCATTCCATTGCCCCTACTGCACTTTTTTCAACATCAATTACCATCCAAAAACAACATCATTCACACATAATTATACAATATGCCCCTTCATTTTATATATTTTATGCTTCATCAGTACCACTAAGCTTGAGTTCAAGGTAGTAGCATTTCTAGAATGGCATAAATTTTCGTACTAACAACTGAACAACATGTTAAAAAATTAAAAAATCTCAAAGATTGATTGTAGGTGGAGAATCTTGTTAGCCCCATCACCAAGTAGTGCACCGAAGATATAGATGAATATATATATATATATATATATATATATATATATATGTCAATCTATTTATATTCTATATCAGATATGCTATAATAACAATAAGCTTGAAGATCTAAGGCTAGAAACTTTGTTGCTTTGTCCCCGTACAACGGGACACCTCTTGTACCCTAAAGTTGATTCAAACTTCTAAATCTTTAAAACAAGTCCTGAATTTGCATCCCAACCACACATAATGGCTAACCAGATAATATCATGGAAAATATATAAATGAGTAAAGGGTTTATGAAAAGGAAAGGTTCTCTTAAAGAAGAAAAGGAAAGGTAGAAAACGGAATAAAATTGGAAGACTGCATAATTTTGATGGCCAAATTACACAGCATTTATATAGTTTCTGCTATGACTCAAATTATTTAATTTCCATAAGATGATCACCATTTTGACATGCATCAGGGTGTTCTTTATCTGATAATTAAATACTAATTTGTTCAAACCATATATAGATTATCCTTTTTTTTCTATACATGCACATGATACGAAATTAAACATTACTCCACACTTTAAGGCAAGGATATGTATGATCTTGATTATGGAATCAGAAGGAGAAAAAGTTTAGCTAAAAGAAAGGGGAGTGGGGTAAGGGTAACTGTTTGTTCTTTACATTAACTTTGCTTTTAATGGGAATTTAGTGGTGGAGATTATGAAGATATATCAATTATAGCAATGGAGAAGAAAGCGACAAGAGTTGTGGCCTCCTCATGTTAGAAGCGAGTAACATCCAAAGCAAGAAACACACAATTTAGAAGAAAATGGTCTGCAAAAGTTGAAGTCTAAGACTGTGGAAACCCTAGCTAACTCATGAACTCCTGTAATAAACACAAATAATAGATATTTCTGGTTCAAACACTGTAATTGAAAGACTAGGGTTTTGCTTTTGGCCAAACCAGTCCTCAGAAGGAGAAAGATTGGTACCCTCTTTTACCACCATATCATTGACATTGTTATGAAAACCGAATAAGACCTCAAATTCTCTTAGAAAAAAACAGATATTGAAAACAATACACAGGTACCTAGTAGTTCAGAGCTGTCCTCTGGTCAAGGTTTTAGGTGCATGCAGTAACTGCTTTCTATTTTCAAAACATCATTCACCAACTTTGTTGTAGGTCTTTGTAGATAACAGAGGCTAGCTAGAAAATTTACTCAATAAGTGAAATGATCGAGTTGAAAGAATAGGGGTGTGTATTTGAAAGTAGAACATTATTTTCGTTCAAGGCTATTTTAATGGATTTTCAAATACACCATACAATTAATTAAGAAGTAAATAAATAACTAGATTTTTTACTTAGTGAATTATAGAGGAAAAAATTTTAAGTTTATATAATTAAAATATAAAAAATATATTTAAATATAAATTATATTAAAATCTTAATCAATCAACATTTAATATATGTTATTGTTTGTAACTATAGTAACACTTCAAACAATAAAAATCACATGTATATCTTATAGTATTAAACAAGAACTCTTTGGTTATCCAAAAATATAAGAATATTTTTAAAGAGGGAGTAACCTATAACAATATTTTAATAAAAAACCGGAGTAGTAAACATTGATAAATTACTAATTTATTTTTCTGAAAAATAAACAAGATATGCTTGTATTTTAGACTGTGAATTAGATATGATACTTTTTTTTGTATAATTAAATTCATAATAATTAAATGCTTTAAATATATAATAATAAGACTATTTTAATTATTAACAATTTCTTTTGAAAAAAACTATTGAACTCTAATCCAGAGAAAGATAAAAGAGGGTGAGAAAATTTAAGATATAAATAAATATTAAAAGATAATTAAGATGGTTGAGAACTTGAGATAAACAACATTGAATATGAGTTGAGATAACTGTGTTTTGACTAATTAAGAGAATAGTGTTTGAAATTAATATACATCTTAAAAAAAGAAAAATATTAAAGATGGGAAGACCAGAACCTCACTCTAAAAAACTCTATTTTAACTTATAAACTGTATTACCAGTGAAATAACAAAGAAAATTTTGATAGATGAAAATCATTGAACAATTTACATACTGATCCAGAACGCTGCAACTCTGAAGAATGAACAAGAATCTTGGACATGTTATCAAAATCTATTCAGCATATCCTCTTCCGTGACTGTGCCTGGAGCTTTGACAGTGAGAAATGGATCAGCAGTAGCAACTTTCTAGAGATCAAACTAGAACAAATGAGAAACACAACAGAAATACAAAATCTAAACATGTTTAACTTGAGACAAATCATAGCCAACATGCTTATAACAAGTAGTAACCAAAACATTAATTATATATATATACTCTAAACATGTTTAACTTGGTGATGAACTTCAATTGAAGAAGACCCCATGATGATGATCATGATATTGAAATTTGTGCTTCAGAATAAAGTAATCTGTGAAAAGAAAAGAAGAGGAAGGAAGGGAGAAACACATTCAGTGTGGTGTTATAGTATGAAGAAGCCATGAAGCTCAGGATAGATAGCGCCAAGTATATACTGCTATCAGGTGCTATCCCTCCTGAGCTTTACAGATTCTGCCATACTCTCTGCAACCATGTTCCATGAGCCAAGCCCTGCAGAAGAACAACATGCATACACATAGCTGATGCTGAAGACTGAAGAAAAGAAATAAATGAGAGAGAGAGAGAGAGAGAGAGAGAGAGAGAGAGGAAAGAAGGTAGCTATAGACTTTGGTGGGGAAAGAGAGTGAAGGGGTTATGTGAGTATTTATAGGAGAAAAGGTGTGGACTCATAACTCAGACGAAAACTTAAATGGGATTTATATATACATATAAAAGGAGATACTAATTATTGCAACTATTTTTTTTATAAAAATTACTATTGTTATTTTCATTTTTCATATGTAACTTGATTTTTTTTATAAAATGATAATGGATCTAATCAAATAATATTGAAGACCATCATTATTTAACACATTTAATTTTTACAGAAGATAATAATATCCTTGGTGAGAATAACATTATAGTAGATGATAAAAAAGATGGTAGGAATTGATAAAAGTATTTAATATTGAGAAGGAAATGAGAAATGAAGTGAAAAGATGAAATAGGGATTAGAGATTAGGGATTAGGGATTAGGGAGTGGCGTGGACTTAGAAAGTTGAAAGTTGAACAGAAAACCTTAAATTTGTCGGGAGGGGTAACTTTGCCGGCAAGTTACCTAAAAATCTGGGTTGCCACACATCACATTTACGTTTCCAAAATATACTTCAAAACAATATATTCATCCACTATTCTAATAATACTAACCTTGGATTCCTACACCCACCTTTCATTTTTCTTAATTTTTTTAATTTCTGTTCATCATATTAATTAAATATGAAATTGAATTCTCAAGTGATTATTTTTTTTATGGAAAAATTTTATATTAATTAAATATGAAATTGAATTATAATATAAAATGAGATGTAAATTTTATTTTTTAATTAATTTTAAAAATAAATTAAATTCTTAATATTTTTTATATAATATTAAAATAATATACTAAATCTTGATAAATTATTAAATTTAAATGGTATTATTGGTTAATAGATTAAACTTTCTTTTAATTTAATAAGTTTTATCGATCTTAAAATGAATATTAAATATTAAAAATAGTAATTTAAAATTTTGAAGAAATGAAATTAAAATATATATATATATATATAATTAAAACTAAAATTCACATGTTTTATAAAAAATAAAAAGAATAGTTTCAAATTTGATATATAATAAAAATATTTTTTATAAAAATTAAAATTAAAATTCGATAATTTTATATGAATTAAAAATGTATTATATTAAGCCCTAAGTTTACATTCACAATTCTATTTAAGAGTAATTTATTCGTATAGTTTCAACATGTTTGAAATTTCTGCAATAATTTTGAATAGTATTAAGGTTGTGTTGGATCTGGTAGAAAAAGAAAGGAACTTCAAAGATGGAAAACAACATACTCAATTCTTCCATCATTTTAGAACTATCCAAAAATGGAAGGAAAGAGGGAATATAAAACTATCTATATCAGTCTCTTAAATTAATGTTTGGATAAATTTGAAAAAAAAAATGGAGTAAAATTATTTGTATCATTTGTCATTCTTTAATTAGGGTATTCATATAATTTTATACACATTTTTTTTATACTTTTGTAGACAATCAAATAAAAAAATATTTATTTTTTTACATTTTTTACCGATAAATTAATGTTGTAGTTATTTTAATCTTATTTAATTTTCTAGAAGAAACTACATGCAATTAAATGGAAAGAAAAGTGTGTTTTAATTTCTTCAATCATGGTTTATGAGTAACATACATGCGTCATCAGTTAAGATAATTGGATCATTGCGTGTACAGAAGACTTATCATGACATGTATGTATGGGTCATGTGCAAGCACTCATCTCTCTCTGTAATAAAATAGTATAAAGTAAGAGATTCCATTATTGATATGTATTTACAAAGAAAACATGTATTGATTATCATAAATTTTTAGAAAGTAATTTACTTTTATAAAATATAAATGAATAAGGAATTATAGTTTTTATAAATTCATTTATATTTTAAAGAAATATTAATATATAAAAAAAAATGAATGTTAAATTGGTGTGTAGAAAATAGTATAAAAAGAAATAGTAGTGATATGATATAATAAATAAAGAAGTGGGGTAGTTGTAGTTACATCAATGGTCAAGGGAATACCCTCACTAGGCAAACATTTCCTGTGGGTTTACTTTTGGGACCTGCACTGCTTCAAAAGTAATCATCATAAGTTAATAATCTCCATTAACAGCCAACAACATGGTTTCCATTTTTCATCTTCTAGTACTCCTCTGCAATCATAACTTCCACACCATTATGCCATCTCTCTCATTTACAATATTCTTCTCACAATCACCTCAATCCATATACATATACTTATACATATATTTTCATACTCAAACCATATACATATATACTTATACATAATAGTGTTACATTAAGAAAAATAATATCATCCATACATTCATCAGGTCCTAGGTCCAGAGTGTGTTACCTTTAAACATTCAACAAAAACTTAAGGTGTATAATAGAAATAAGTTTTGAACTTATCTAAATTTTATAAACTAATTTATAAGATGTTTGTATCATATTATATATATATATTAATATAATTATATCTCTAGGTAATATTAGATCTTCAACACACTTCCTCCACATCGAGATTTTATCAATCCAATTTGAAATTAGACAATTGTAATAAGATAATTGTAAGACGACATATATAGATAAGGGATGGTGTGATAAACCTAACAACTTTGTTAAAATAGACTCTCACACCATAACATAAGTGGGCTTTAAGTTTAATTCAATCTCATAAAACCGGTTTAAGGTGAAGTTCACAATTGTTCAATCCCACATTCAAACTAATGAAATCTTGACGTGGAAGGAGTGTATTGGAAATCTTATATCACATAAAAATATGACTAAATTAATATATATAAAGTGATATCAAATCTTATCTCATAAATTAGTTTTATAAAATTAAATTAAACTTAAAACTCACTCTATTATTATTGTATTTAAGTATTAAGCGTGCAAATATGTTTTATCATTAAAAAAATACAAGTATATGTCACCACTCAAATATAAGTCATGTTATTGGGTTCATATGGTGACCAAACATAAGAATCTGCTATTATGGAGGCAATTGCTTTGTCATTGATTAAGAGAATATATATATATATATATATATATATGACTAAATCTAGTAGATAAGTTTGTGCCATAAATATTCTTCTTGAAGCATTATTGTCTTTTGAAAAGGCAAAGGGGGCCAGCAATATTTTCTTTATTGTTGCAAATTCGTAGCATTCAAAACCATTTTATATTATATGTTTTATGCATAATAATTGATAATGAGACCGAGCTTTTCCTCCAATATTAATCAATTCTTGTCATAAAATTAATAATCTAATGCCTTTATATCCGCATTTCACCAAAAAAAGTTGACTTTACTTCCACTAATTCATATATTTTATATAGTAGACTTTTCTTTTTTTAGCTAAACATCTTCTATACACAAACTTCAAGCTTATGATTTTGTTTAAGAAAATTAAGTTCAGTATAACTTAAACTAATGACTGAATTATAAAACCATTTAATGATAATATGGTACGACAAAATTTATACTTTGCACTAATTTTAGATACGAAATCTCCAAGTTTTATGTAATGTATCCCTCAAATATTTTTTACAAATTTATTTTTCATAAAAAATTTTAAAAAATTTAAATTTATTTGTAGGAAATTTTTTATAAATTTATTTATAAAAAAATTTATTAATTTGTTTGTGAAAAATTTTTTAAAATAAAAAATTTTCTATGAATTTTTTTTGAAAAATAATTTTCTATTAATTTTTCTTGTGATGATAAAAAATTTGTAATAAATTTATAAAAAAAATTATATTTTTTACTAATTTTAGATATTACTACATACTTGTTTTATAAGATATGGAATTTTTTTGTAATAAATTATCTCAAAAACTAGATTAATTTGCATGTAAGAAAATTTATTTGGATATAGAAAAAGGTTGTGTTATAGTTTATCTATTAATATTTATTAGAAATGGTTTATAAAACATAAGGGATATATAGATATCTAATCAAAAGATTGGTTAGGTGTTCTTATTTTTTTTTATGAGATGCATTGAATGTTAAAGGATAGATAGAGAATCAAAAGATTGGTATTTTATAAAGATGTTGTTTTTCTGTTCCTCATAATTAGATAATCTTATGGCTAACTTAACTGAAATTTGGACATGCACATAACAGGTTCAGAATAATGAGATATTCTCAATTATGACCTGAATCTTTAAGAAGTGAGATTCAAGATTTGGTGCTTGTCTCATTCAATGAAATCACGAACGCAGTTAAAAATTTAAAATAGGTTATTATAACATGTTAACTAAGAAAAAACATAGATAGAAATTTTATTAATTCACTCTTTTGATTGAATTTAAATCACATATTTGATCCTACTATTAATTGAAATTCAATTATAATTTTGGAATTCTAACTAACTTAGAAATTCTAACTAACATAGAATAGTTTATGCAAAGTAAATAATCTAGCTCAGTGGGTTACAGTATGTGAGTTGATGTAAATTCAATTGTTTAATTTTTGTAAATAAAAATAAAAATTTGTTACTAACAATACTCAAACAAAAAATGGCTCTTAGTAACCGAAAAAAAAAAACAAAAAAATTTAATGTACTCCTAATTAATTAAGATTTTATTTTATGGTTAATTAAAAATATTCTGTGGGCCATAACTTTGACTTAATAGTAATATTTGGATTTTTTTTTTAGAAAATAGTGTTTTTTAATAAATAATAATTTATTATAATTTTTAATATGCTTGCATAAATTTATTTAGAAAAGTAGAGGTAGAAAAAAAAACTAGCTTTTTTAGAAACAATTCTCATAAAAAAACAGATATAATAGAAGAGATAAAAAAAATTATATAAGAATCACTTAAAAGAATTATATATATAATTTTTACAATCACTTTTTTTTTAAGTAAAAAAAACCTCATAATGTATTGTATTGAAGTTTTCTCAAGTATAATTAATTATATGAACTTTTGTCCATATTATCTTGTCTTTTAGTTATTGAAACAAATATGTTGACTACTTAATATATGCAATGCTTAGAAGGAACAAAATTCCATGATCTAAGGAAAATTAATGTATGTTGTTTCATATCAAATGATGTGTAGATTCATAGTTTAAATTCAAATTAAATTTATTTTAAATATATTCATTTTAAAGATTTGAAACATTAAACTAAAAACATATTTAATTTATAAAAAAAATTCATATTTTCATTAAACAAGTTTATGAATAATATTTTATAAAAAATACAATTTTTCATAAACATATATTAGAAACTTTCTATCAATACAAATTTTTAAACATATATTAGAAACTTTCTATCAATTACAATTTTTTTACAATTTTTTTACCACAATAAGTTTATAAAGAAAAGACTTATAAAAAATTATTTTTCATTATTTTTCATAAAAAATTGATTATAAACAAATTCATAAAAAAAAATTTACCAATAAATTAATGAAATTTTTTTTATAAAAATAAATTTATACAAAATAATTAATTTTTTTTTATAAAAAAAATCTATAAAAAATATTTTATAGATAATAATTTTATTATTGTAGGATTTGGTTTACAAGAAATAATGTTTGAAAAAAAAAAAAAGTATTTGGGGAGTCCCCCATTGAAGAAGTGGTTTGTGGTTACATGTGTTAGACCCTCCTTCTTTGGCAATTGAAGAGCTCCCTTCATTGGCATTTTACTTTTCCCTTTTGTCAGAACCCTAGATCACCTTTTGAGACTTATATCAAAGATTCTTTCTTTCCTCTTCTTCTTGTCCCATGAGGGCCATGCCCTTTTTGCTTTAACATAGCCATGTTTGAACATGTTGAGATGGAACAAGTGTAAATTTGATCATTCTATGTGTGCTTGCAATGCATGGCATGTAGTGCATTATGGAGGACCCTTTGGGTAGGTGTGTTTTGTAATTGTTTGGGGATGAGGAGGAACATGGTAATCTCAATCTCACACCTTGTCTTCAACCATTATGTTTTAATGACTATGAACCCTCAATGAATGGGGTTCCCTTGTTATTGCTTCTGGTATATCAAATCTCAGTTGGGATTTAAGAGTTAATAGAAACAAATTGAAACAAAATCATTGGTTTAGTGACTCAAATTTGATGGGATATGTAGTGGTTTGGTTGGTTGAATATGCCTTCCCTTCAAGTGGGAGGATATGATCATAAGAATATATGTTGGGACCAAGACATCTTTTGATTCCATTTCCTGTTCTACCACTATAATTTTCTGTTAATGTTTCATTTCAGTGATTTTTATTATATATATGAATGAATCAGAGGTATTTATTTTAATTCAATTTATGTTAATGTCCACTACACAGTTTCTTAAAAAATTCAATTTATTTTAATTTTAGATTACATTTTTTTATAAAATTGATTTAAGAATTCTTGTTGTCTTTCCCATTCAAGAAACATATTCAAAAATTATTTCATTTGTTGCAAATTAAAATAATTTAGTTTGAATTCATTAGATCAGCAAAACCTCTCAATTAATTTTAATATAAGAGAAAGCCAACATGAAAAGTTAATTTTCTTTGGAAAAGGTTTTCACTTTTAGATATTATCATGACAGTTAAAAATCATCATTCTGTTAATTAAGTGAATAGGATAACGGTTGATGTGTAAATTTTTTTTTTCATGGTTTTCAATTTTGATTGTGTTAAAATTAGTAACACCGTTAATTCTTAATAGATAAATATAAAAGTAAACCAAATTAAAAAAAATAAAGGAGAGTATTAAATCCAATCTAAATCTTTTAAATATGAATTATTTAATCACTTTCTTATTGTTATTATTTTTTTATAAAATTTAATACACAACTAAGGTAATATACTCATAACTCAACGATGTTAATTAAATGAAGTTATTAAATAATGTAATAATTAGTATATATTAAAGATTGTGATTTGTTCCCTCTCTACATATATTATGTGTGTATGCACATAAGACGTATCAGTTGGTTATTGGAGCAGGACATGCCTTTAAGAGATTTCCAAAAAAAAAAAAAAATGTAAATTCCCAGGAGAAAGGGTGTAGTGATAGAAAAGTAGCACAGCTAAGATCTCCAATTGATGAAGTTGTTTAGACCAATACCATATTTAGTAAGTGTAGGCGAAAATTATTAGCACCTCTTCAGTTTTGATTATTTTTTGTAATCATAGCCTTTAAGATTTAATAAGACTCATATATACAACTACTTTTACTATTTGATGGACTTGCCAAAAGACAATAACTTATGAAACACCTACACAGATATCAACAACAACATTCTGATAAGATTAAATATGTTAAGTTTTACAAATAACTAGTAAAGTTTTATAGAAACAAACCTTGTAAAAAAAATTATAATATACGTTGTTCATTTTTACTTTTTATTTTTTTATAATGATAGTATTTAGAAAGCGTTTAACTAATAATATTATATGTTTATTTTATTATAAAATAAAATAATATATTTAAATTGTGAGATATGAAAGCCTTTTTCTTTTTCTTTCTAGTTCTATTCTCTGGGATGGGATGGAATGGATGTCCCGACTTTCCTTTTTCTTTTTTCTTTTGTCATAAACTATCCTCTTTTTTCCTTTGTCATAAATTGCTGAATTGGTTTTAATCTGATTTAGTTGACCAATAAGTCTTTCCTGATTTATGTGTGATGTATGATAGGTTGCATCTCAAGTATTTTTTATAGGAAATTATTTCATTCTATTTCTAAAGACTATATCTAATGCAATAATATATTCATAATAATTTTACAATAATTTATCACAAAATATCTTCAATAAAAAAATTGCATATAAATTTCCGTAAAAAGAACCAAAAAAATAAATCAACGGGGAATTAAAATTTTCAAAAAGAGAAAATTAACAGAAATGTGAAGAGCATGAGGGGTGGATAAACCCACAAAGGAACAAAAGGGGCCTATGTAAAACCGTACATCGCACTAAATCCTTAAGGAACTGCAACTGATCATGGAACATCAATATAACTTGAGAATCCAGACACGTTCTTTCTACGCATTCTTCCGGTCGACACTCATTGGCATTGGTAAGTTTGCAAAAAGGTTATTTTAGTCATCCAGTGTACATCAGTATGCATTCTGAAACTTTATCTTTTCCCTTCATATTCTAGGCACCCACACTTATGTACAAAGCCAACATTAGCTCCATGAATTAGTTTGTCACAAATTTACAATCCCCTATTGAGAATTAACACCCTGAAATTTGGATATAAAACAGTACCCAAGAACCTCTGCTGCTCACCAATGCTTCTTCAACATGCAGTAAGATATTGAAATGACTATCAAGCCATGTTCGAAATTCTCTCACTTCGATATTTTATTCTCTGAACTGCTATCGGCTTCAGGTGGTGGTTGGGCAGATGACTGGGGCTGGTTCGTGACAGAAACATCTGGGCTGGAAGGTTTTTTGAACTGAATCAAGATCATGGTCATGTTGTCACATCCCTCACCACCAGCTGTTGGTGCCAAGCACCTATCAAATACTTTCTCACAAACCGCAGAAAGTTTGTTCTCCTGCATATTCATGATTTTTTTATAAATGATACCACTAAGTTTTGCAATTACAACAATGTGTTCGTAATAAAATTATTTTCTCAGTAAATAAAAAGGTAGCCATAAAAAACTTACTGTCTTTAACTGTTGATGTATAAAGTCCACAAGCTGTTGGCTAGACATACAATCCCTGCACGGATGTTATATATAAAGTAGATTAATTGTAGTGAGAATTACAAAATAAAAAAATAAAAAAAGGAATTTTTCCATCTATATAAATTTGGTAATAGCAATGCTGTTTGTAGAG
Organism: Macrotyloma uniflorum; assembly: GCA_016859785.1. NCBI lineage: Eukaryota > Viridiplantae > Streptophyta > Magnoliopsida > Fabales > Fabaceae > Macrotyloma > Macrotyloma uniflorum. The sequence continues at coordinate 3,321,997 of BDMB01000011.1, forward strand.
AAAATTTAAGTAGCCAAGTAACCTACCATATTCCATCACAAGCTATTACAAGAAATTCATCATCATCACACAGCTCAACCTGTTACACAGAAGAATATACCCAAAAATTTGAATTGGAGCACAAAAATAGAAAACAACACTACCAAGAACTTTTCACTTTTATTTGGGAGTAAAATGAAAGTGGAAAGAAATAATAGTAAGATAAAAATATTAAATTTCTATCTTTTGTTCGAGAGGAGAAATAAGGAGAAGTTATTTCTTTGAAACCCAGCAGAAAACACTTCCTTTTCAAATTGAAATGGGAGGAAAATCTCTGTTTCATTTTTTGGTTTAATTTTTAAATTTATTCTATAATATACAAATAATAAGTAATATTTATGTCGAGAAACAATAATGTATAAAAAAATATTTTTTTTTAATTACTGTACAAATATTATAAATTTTTTTTTCCATTCATACAAGCATAGAACTTTTTTTTTTCACTTCTCTCCATCTTATTTCTATTCATCCAAACAATTTATCTTTTCTACTCTATTTCTCTTTTATTTCTATTTTCATGTTTCTTTCTACTCTAATCCAGTATGCTTTTCAATTAGAGTGATGCCAGGAATTCATGTTATATTTCTTCCAAGATATTTTTGTGTAAGTTAACAAAAAACATAGGTACAAGAAGTAAAAGGCAATCCATAAATGTTAACTTATTTATAATAAATAGAATAATGCATAGGCCAATACATACTGATGTTACGTCCGGATCAGCAGTCACAATCTGCTTTTCGGCAGGTAAAAACTTATTCTGCTTGAACTCCATATCTCCTGGAATAGAAAGAAATTTATATTTCAAACACTAGGAAATGGTGAAGGAAATAAAAATATCATGCAGCAACTATAAAACATGCAGGAAATCAATAAACCCTCACATTTTGCATTACATTAAAAATTTATAACAGAAAAGAATTTGTACTACCAATTGCTCTAGCCAAGTTTAAACTTCCATTGACCCGTCCAACTTGGATGAAACCACCAGCTTTTAGAATCCTGTCTTTCTCAGCCTCAAGCTCAGGCTTGTGATCCTTAGACAAATTGTGTGCCTGCAAATAAAAATTCAGTACATAGCTGTGAGTATGAATACAGTCTAACAACGGCTGTCCCATGCACCGAAGGCATCAATTCATAGACACTAATTCACTAAATGGAGCAAATTCTTAATTTTGGAAAATGAATCTGAAACATTTAGTGTGCTGACAGGTAGAGGAGAAATTTAGACTCTGGAAGGATGAATCTAGATGCCAAAATTATTTTTTGTTATATCAATACAATGACAAAGTGTAAAAATATCAATGTCATTACTTACTACCTCTACCTCTCTCTTACCCCTATGTTTGCTTGAGTAAATAAAGAGGAAGGAAATAGAGATTTGTTAGAAAGGGAAAATAGAAAGAAATTATGTTTGTTGACGGGTATTACATATAAAAATTTCCCTCCTCATGGGGGGAAATGCTCGTTTTGATTATTTGTTTTACGTTCTTTGAAAATTAAATAATCTTTTATGACATAAAAAGATAAAAATACTAATTTGGTGTTGAGGAAAATATGTAGTAAAAGGTGTACATTTTTCATTAAATTTACTATGTTGAATTATTATTAAAAATATATATATATAATATATCTATTTTTACTCACTCTTTCACGAATCCAAGCTTTGGTCAGTATGAGACAAGTTAGGCTGAGTTTATGTTCATCCCTAAACTAGAGATTGTGATACAGCCATCTATGTGAGATCATTCCTGACCCACGAAAAGAGATGATAATGAGACAAGAACTTGATTTATTTCAAGGTATATTTATACTATATATTTCAAAATAAATAATATCATGTTATATAAAATATTATTCATTTATTTTAAAAAATTTTACTATAAAAAAGTGTTTGTTAAATGATGGCGACAATTCAGAATGGCGAAGCCAATTATTTTGCCAATCACCACCATATGCACTTTGAGAAGGAAGGCCCCCAATGGTGGCGCCAAAGGCTGCAATGGCATGTTTACATGTCAGAATTTTTGCCTTCTGTTATATTACACCATCCACCATTGATAATACTGATATAAATATACAATTGTTAAAAAAAAGTTATATTTTTAGAAAATATAAGACATCGGAGCAGGTTGAGATGACTGACGCATAACCCAAGCCCGCTCTCAAAATACACAGGGTCTAATTTTTACAACTCAGACCCACCAAAATCAACCTGGCCGGCCTCACCGGGTTAGTGCGACACGAGGGGTCATACCCACCTTAATCCAATTCCAAACAAATAGAGAGAATTTTCTTTCTATTTTTTCTTCTATCGATCCAAACAACAAATTTCCTATTCTATTTTTTTTTTATTTCCATTCTTCCTATTTCATTCCTCTCTCTATTTCACTTCCAATATAAACACAACTTTTATGATAAAAAAAATAGTACAACTTTTATCAGTACCGAACTATCCATCTCAGAATACAAAAAATGTAGCCAAAATTAACACCCTTTATTATCATATATCTGCACCCTATAGGCTTATTATATGACATGCCTACTAAAACTAGAGAATATAAAAAAAATGCTGCAAAGATAAGGTGAGAATACCTGGCCTTTCCTTGATAAGACACATCTAGAATCTCCAGCATTAGCAACAACAAGTTTGTTTCCTCGGATGACAGCCACACAAGCTGTGCTTCCAGAGTTTGGTCCAGTAAAATCAGAATGGGGCCCCTAATTTAACAGCATAACATTCTCATTTCAGAATAAACTTTCTACAGTAGGATTCAAAAGTTGTATACCCCACATCAGACCTTACAATTTGTAGTTTTTTTTACTGACAAACAAATTTATTAGGGGAAGTCACACTCACTTCTCCCAAGGTCTTCTCAAATGACATTCACAACCCCTCTAGTTTTTAAAGAAACACCCACACGCCTTATTCGCTTAATCAAGTGTGACACACACTCCCATACTTTGTTTAACCAAGTGAAACCCCCTAAAAATAACAGACAATACTCCATTAACAGGAGACATCCACAAGACTTCCTTCACAACTCTGCACCCCATGATTTACTATTATTAAGAAGGCAAAAGCAGTTCTTGGTTGTAGAGACAAAGCTATACTGTGTGCCACCAGCTTCTCAATAATTTTGATATGTATTACTAGTAAAATGCTTGTTGCTCTTTCTTCATGTTTCTCTCATATTTCTTTTTACTGTTTCTTGATATTTTTGATAGAAAATTTTATATTGGGGCAAAGAAGGACACCAAAGTTTTAAAGAGTTAACCTTTGATGCTATCTCAGGAGAGGTAAGGGTATTTTACAAAATAAAATAAGGTTGTCATTTCAGAAAAGGTAAGTGCAATTTTCCCTGATTATCAGGAAAGATACAAAAGCTATAGGATAAGGTATCCTTAAAAACTAAACCTTATAATGTGTAGCTGTAATCACTTAATCAGAAAGGACCCTCGCTGACAAATTGTGACATCTTACAAGAATTGACTTTTAATGTTGATGTTGATTTGTAAACAAGTTTATCACTCTCTCATAGTGAACAAGCACTGTAAGTATGAGGTAGACAAAATTACAAAGCATATGAAACAAAAGCTGAAATAATGAAATTCTAACATACTCAAGCAAAGTATCACCATAAGGTTTAAGAAAGTGGTAAGTCATAACTAACAAATGCTGTTTAATTCATAGGCAGTTTAAGCAAAGTTGTGCAAATAACTCATCAACTCTAATACATATACTAACCAGTACAAAAGTATGTTAAATAAATTTTTTTAAAACTAGATTTACATTTAAAAAATAATCAAAAAGTAAAACTGATAAGCTTAAATTTAAAAAACTTCCAATATATTTACTACAAGCTTAAATTTCATACATTGAAACCTTTCCAACATGCATTTAGAATAATGGAATAAGTTAGAGAAGCAAGCAGTGATATGCAAGAACATGTTTCCTAATTGTTACCTCCTCAAAAGCCCAATCATCAATACGGTCATTGGCTTCACTACTCTTGGGAGACCAAATAAAGCCTTCTAGCATACCAGAGAACTTCTCTATTTTATCCCCCAAGACTGCTAATTCTCTCCACCCTCTTTGTCCACGCATCATCTCATCCATTCTGCCAATGTGAAGGAAAATATAAAAAAAAAGGACATAATTTTGACAGAAGCAGTCCCATCTAAACGCCATATCTACATTTCCATTTATGGGGATGAAACTTATGAATCTATAAAGGCCCAAATGTGCAAATGATATTAACCATGAAGTAAAAGAAATATAAGTAAAAAATAAGCACAAATTCTGCAAATGACTTTCGGATCAGGCGGTAACATTCCTAATCTTTTAGAGAAATCAAAGGGATAGTGGGAGATGTTTTAAAACATCAATAACACGTAGGAAAAGAGGAAAATAGATAGGAGAAAAATTTTGTTTTGATATTATTTATAAGTGTCCATAACTAATAGTTCCTAGCTATATTTATATCTTGAAGAGACCATGATGACAAATCTCTGCCGGGGCATATACAGTAGACAGACAGGGTAAATCATTTGGTGCTAAAGTTGAAGACATACCACAGGGTTGAGCCTAAGCCAAATTAGCTTTTACAGGTAAAGAACATCTACCTATTATTCCATCCCCTGACTTTTATTGGCATCCAATAAGATTAATGAAAGCTCTAAAGGAAAACAAACATAAATACCTGAGAAAAGATTTCGTCAAAGACGTGCCTATATCTCCAGCTAAGTAAGGTTCACTCCTCAGGACCTGCTGGTGTAGATACTTGGCACAGAATTTTGAAACTGCTTTGCCTGCAAATCAACGAGACCATACTGAGGATTATAAAACTAGATGTAGACAACAAGTTATAAATGTCAGCCCCACTTGCTCATTACCTTAATTTTGAAATAATTTATGATTTACAAACATCTCAAAGTCCTCAAGTGAGCTATGATCAACATTACTCGAGTCTGAATGGCTAAAAGTCTAATATAGATAAAGTGCACACACACCATAAAACGACATTCCCCCCTCCCCTTTTTCTCCTTTAATATAATAGGCTGCATAACAAAGTCCCAAATAAATAAATAAACAGACAAAAATATGGGGGAAAAATTTCTAGATGTGAAGTAGATTTGAAAGGCATTCCCGTCCAAACTCAAATCTGATATCGGATGAATCTAATTAGATATAATGTGCCAAAAATGTTTAAGCTGTAAGGATTTTGTTTGTAATAATGATAAGATATTAAACCTGTGAACCACATACTATATATAATGGAAGCAAGGTTGTAACAAGGCAAATACCAAAAAGAAAGCACTATGTTTGCGGGTAAAACCACCCATGCTAAGGTGGGTTCCGAATGAAATTTCAATATAAAAGCACCAAGCTTCAAGCAATATCAAACATTAGAAGTTTGAAACCACTTCCCTGAAGCACTCAGCTTCCTAAGTAATGAAATACATTTTCTTATAGATAGTTTACAGGGACAATTCCAATGGGAAGATACAGATAAAAAAATAATTTAAATTTAAATGAATCGGTAAGAAATCATTTCCTCCTTGCTTTTGAAAATGAGTATGGACACATTGGATAAATAAAATATAAAAAGAAAATTAAAAGGTGATACCGACCGCCATGGCCATCATAAACGCCAAAGTAAGAGGTAGACTCGTCCAAATATGGGATAGCTGCATGCTGGCAAGTAATGTAAAAGAATTAAAACTTGTATAGACCATGGAATAGATTGTAATACAATAATGGGCTACTGAAGACTGTAGTACAAAAGCATCAAGGTACACCAAGCATCACATATGTGTGCAATTCGCTTCCAAAGGGAAACAATTTCTCATGACTAAAACTACACTAGAGGAAGGAAATTTATGCCTCTGAAAATTTAAAAAACTGAGATACATTTTCACAATCACATCAATAGGTAACGGAAATAACTTTAATTAGAGCCACAAATAAATGAAGTTTTGCTCTCTGCATTATAGCATATTAACAATGAAACTTAGTAATCTATAAGCTACATTGAACATAAGGCACCACTCCTTTTACAACTTTCTCAGTCAATTGTGCAAATATCAAAATTAGCTTGTCAGTCACCACTCGAGTCACTATTACGTCAATATATATACCGTCAATCTAGCTTAGGATTCTCCTTATACTTCGTTGTCAAAATAGCACTCGCAAGGAACTCACACTACTCTTTTACAATAACTTCCCTTGTGCACAACCAATGCATCAAATGTCCTATTGCATGAAAAAAACAGTGAACACGACACTTGTTGATGGCAACGTCAAATAATAATAATGATAATAAATTAAAAAATAAATAAAAGAAAATGAAACAAGACGCAGCAAAAGAAGGCAATTACAGCATCTTCCATGGAAGCACGCCAACCCTGCATCGAAGACAAACCGAAGCGCAGCTTGTCGTTCTCGCCATCTTCAGAAGCCTTCTCTGTTTTGGGAGCGCTGAGGTAAATCCCCATCTCAAACTACAATCACACAAAAAGCAGCATTGAAACACAAAGAATACAACAAATACGCATGATCATCACATCACAGAAAGGATCAATTCAATTCCGAATAACGCATTCCAAAATCCAAATCTAACCATATCCGTTCGCTAGCAAGCGATGCAACGTGCAAAAACGAAATGATTCATGCGAGAAAAAAGAATGCAATGTAATTCGAGAGCAACAGATGTCTCGAATCGGAATGCACGAGGATAAACTTCAAACGAAAGAATAATCAAAGAAATGAGGAGCAAGCAAGCAAGCACAGGAATGAAACAATCGAAACCGTGAATATTAACAACCATAATCGCAATCAGCAGCGCCGAAAAGAAGCGCGGAAGATGAAATAGGAAAACAGAGAAACATGAAATCGATGAGGAATAAGGGTTTGACGGAACAGTACTCACTCACTCGCGTCCGCACAGTGGAATCGGAAAAGAAGAGAGAGAAAGAGGGAGAGCGTGTGTTGTGAGTGTACGTGTGAACAGGAAGAGAGAGACAGAGAGAGAGAAAGAGAGAAAGAGAGAGAGATGATGTATTATTTGTGTGGAAGGAAAGAAAGAAGCAGAAAGGATCCTTTTTCCGTTGCCTCCTTGTAGGAAAGGTTGTTTTGGGTTAAACCAACACTTGCCACGCGCCTTTCATATTACCACCTTTTTTATTTTTAATTTATTTTATTATTTATTTATTTTTTTCTTCTTATTATTATTATTATTATTATAACATATTCCAGCGTCTTCTTTATCCTCATCCCTAGGAGGAAGCTTCTTTTCTAATCGATAATGTAAACTTCTCAAACCCATAAATTAATTAGTACTATTGTAATCTATGTAACTTTCAAATCTGTCTTTGCTTTATTTATTTATCGAAAAAGATAAGAACAGTGCACAATTATGATAGTGGGAATGAATAAACTAATTTCTCTCATACCATGGGCGGTTTTAAGAAGATTAGTGCAACTTGCCTTAAAAAATCATTCACTTTATGTATCACTCAAGTTATTATTTCCAAAACTTTTATCTTCAATTTTTTCATGTATTTTTTTGGAATAAAAAGTAAGATCTAAATAAATTTTATGGAACTAAAAAAATTTAAGAATGGTAAGTAGATCTAACTTAATGCCTTTTTTATATTAATTAAGTTGCTTTTTTTAGGGATAACAATGTGATTAAGACCTAGTTTAGGCTATTTTATTATATATTTTAACCATATCATTCTTTTTCTTCTTAAACATTCCACCCCATGTGCCAATGTTCCCCTTCCTTTCAAACCCACTCCAACCTTACCATATGGGTTTTCTTATATATTGGTGGTTTAGAATTTATTTTTTTTTTCTCAAATTGGGTCGAATGGTGCTGGGGCATAGTTGGGCTTGTAGGCCTTTTATTGATTAACTAAAAATATAAAATGGAAGAAACAGAACCACAATGGCAGAAGCTTGGTTAAATTGGATATTGGGCTCAAATGAAAGCATAGCCCGTAGTATAAAGGGTCTTGCTATTCGCACCCCTCACAATGAAAATAAGTTTTTGTTATATAAATTACAAAATATAAAAATGTTGTACGCGACAAAAATTTATTTCCATTTGAGAGTACAAAATAATAATACATAACTAAATTTATTTGTTTTTATTTATATGACGGTGCGAAATAATAATATTAATCCAAAAATAGAATCTTATATGTAGAGAGGGGGAGAAGATACATTATAATATCATCATTTTTTTACTTATAATTTAATAATTAAGATAAATTATTATTTTAAAATATTAAATTAGAAAATATTACTCTTAAAATAGATACAATTCTCTTATATATATATATATACTTGAAATGAGAAACTCTTACCAGAAAAAAATAATAATAATATTTCTTAGATTATAATAATAAAAAACATATAATTGACATTAAAATAAAATTATAAATATATTTTATAAGATTATCATCTTCATTTGTTAATATTACAACTATTATATAGGAATGTTTAATGTTAAGGTGATTCACGAAGAATTACTTCAATCAAACTTATTTTATAATTAATCATAAAATTTTAACTAAATTTGACCTTTCATAGATGGATGAATTAAATGAACTAACTGCAAATTTAAAAAAAAAAAAAAAAGTTGTCAATATTAATTATATAAAATCAAATAAAAGTTTATATTCATCCTTTTTTTCTTACCATAATCATAAAAGTAAAAAATAAAATAAAAATCAATTAAAATTTAAGATAGCCACGATATAATATACTCCAATTTAAACTTAGTTATTTGTACACAATTCTAATTTTGAAAATAGAGATAATTTTAACTTTGAAATATAAAATTCATTTTTTTTTCCAATTTGATTACTTTATAAATGTTTTATGAACATTAATATTAAAAATAAAGATTTATAATGATATAATTCATACTATTTGATTTCAAGTGATAATTAACCATATAAATTAACAGGTGACTTATTGTTGTATACATTACTGTCATGTATTTAAATTTTATATTTAAAAAATTAACTACTTTTAGAAAAAATAACAAGTATATATTCCTTGTTGTAAAAGAAAAAAGGTATATATTCACTTTTTATTTTTTGCAAATTTTGAAAGTTGGGTGCATATCTAATCTTATGGCAAAGATTGGAGGAGAGTTGAAAGAGGCACAAATTCATTTACTTATTGCAAGAATATGGAATAAAGTATTGTTCTTCCTAAGCATTATTATCCATCATTTTAATGATTTGTTTTCACTGGAATTTAGAAAAAATATATATAAACTTTAATTTATTTTATCACTTAATGTTTTATTATATATTTATTGTTATAATAGAATAAAAATTATGATGGTTAGAGTTCAAGGTGAGTTGAAATCCCAACTTGGATAGAAATGAGAATGTTAAATAATATATAGAGAAGAAAGACACACAAACCCATAGCCTTAAGATTTTGGGTAAGAAGTAGAGTCGTATTCACTTATATAGTTGTAGTTTATTCCCATTTGTAAAAATCTCTCCGGTTACCCCCTCCTTGGATACCTAACAATGATATGCCATTTTTTTCCTTCTAAAATCACCTAAATATTAAATAAGTTAATTCACAACTAATCTATCTTAAATCTTAAAAAAAAAAAAAAAGAATTTTAATTAAAATAAAATAGAATTGGTTCAATTAACTAGATATAGATATAGTGTAATAATATATAAAATCATATAAATTTTATCTTAATAGTTATGATTAAATTAATATATATATATATATAAATATAAAATATAAAATAATAAAAATATTATTTTATTAAATTAAATTTTATAAAAATAAATTAATTTTTAAAAAAATAAAATAAATTTCAAGTCTAATTATATATATATATATATATATTTATATGCATGTGTTTTGATGACTCGAGTAAAATAAGCCCATCATCTTTTGCCATTGTCAATTTAATTAAAAAATATGATAATCAGAGCAGTTTTTATTTTGGTTCTATAAAACTTTCTTATTGGCCTCTCAAACTTGACTTTTGATTCAGCTTATAGAATTCATAATGGAAAATATTTAACCATTAACATGGATGTATTCAGTAAATATAGTTTATAATCCAAAAGGAAAAAGTGAAATCAGTTCCATTATTTCTGCTTCTCTAATACCACTGCTAGCAAAATCTTTTACTAAATTAAAAAAAGAGGACACAAACTGATACAAGCAAAGAAGTTGGCATTAAACAAAAGCAACAACATATAACAACATATGGTAAGATAACCAAATTTTTCTGCATGAATTACATTACATCAGACATAGTGGAAGGAAAACAACATGACAAAAGCCAAGTTCACAGAAAGATTAAACATTGAGACCCAAAAATGAGACTCTGACGGTGCTGAACTCTGATGTGGCCGGCGAGTAACATCTGCACTGCCTCCACCTCCTGCTCTTCCACTACTTCCTGAACTTCCTCCACCTTGTGTTTTTCTTGTAGTATCAAGTGCTTCTTCTTTGTACCCATTTTTAGTTTCCTCAACTTGGTATTTCAACCCTGTTGAATCTTTTATGCTTCCTTGTAATTTCTCTATATATCACTGAATTACATTAGTACAGAAGTGAAAAAGAAATGCTTGAATCACATTAGTTTCTGGGTGTTTGAAAGAAAGAAGAATACCAAGAAGTTGTTGTGCTTGTTCATTGTTCTGGATGAGGCCCTTACCTTCTGAAGTGAAATTCAGAAGGAACTCTGAGGTTGATATGGCTTGAATACCTGAAATGAGTAGAAACATAGCAAGAAATCTTACCTTCATCTTAGTGGTTGGGATTAGACAAAGTGAGGGTGATTCTTTGTCCAAAACCTAGCACTACAGGTTTTTAGTTATGTGGTCTTGAGTAGGGTTAAGTTATTTATAGAGTGAGAATTGAGATTGATAAAAATTTCATGTAGAATCATTGATAAGGTTTAAATTTGTAATAAGAATTGTTAATATTTAATGTCTGATAATGTTTTAAACAAGATTCTCTCAAAGAGAATACTTTTAGAAAAGAAATAAAGAACATGGAAAAGAACCATTTTCAAGAGACAGAATAAGAAAAAGTTTCAAGTGTGGGTTAAAGTGTGTTTACACAGATAAGGTACTTAGATTCCCTGCAGTTGAAAAATAATTGCAGGTTAGCAGTTATAAAAATATTTTATAGCCTGTATTTTTATTTAATTTTAATTATAAAGTAAAAAGTTGAGTGATCAGTTGAAAATATAACTGCAGATTATTCAAATCTAGTGCAGTACAAATATTTTGTATATTTTAGTACGAATATAGTTGAAAAATTCATATTTACTTTAAAAAAATAAAAATTAATTATAAATATATAAATAAAAAATAAATTTTATATTCGATTTTAAAGTTTAAAGTTGAGTTATTCAACAAGTATGTTTGTTTTTTTATTTTAGGAGTGAAATTAAGCTGTAATTCTGTCTGGTGGGGTTTGAATAATTATTCTAGGAATGTAGATTTCTTAAGTTCTTATTTTAAGAAGAATGCTTTGCAATAAAGTGGAAACATTGAATTGACAAGAGCATAATAAGTATAAAACGTGTGTTATGGAAAAAATTGTAAATATACATTATTTTAAAAATAAATTATATTTATTATTATAATAATTATAATTACTAATAGAAATAAAAAGACACTAAAATAGTAATATAAAAATAATTAACATAAATAAAAAAATATTATATTATCAATTTTTTTTAAAGGAACCTTTTTCTCTCCCTGTATACTGTAAACATAAATAGTAATTAGAGAAAAAATATCTTTTTAATTTTTATATATTTTTTAAAATAATTTATTAATTTTCATATATAATTATAATTATATTTTCTTTAAATAAATTTACTAAAAAATAATTTTAAGGTGATTAATTTTATTCGGAAAAAAATTATATAAGAAAAAAGTTAACGAAAATAAATATACAAAATAATCATAAGATATAAATTTTCAGATTTCATTTGAAAATGATTTAATTCAAGAAAATTACTAAATCTAAACTGGTATTTCAAAATTTAAATTATTTTTTAAATAAAAAATTAATTTTCACAAACACCTTCTTTTGTCCTTCTCTCTCACTTTTTGTTTATTCTTTATGACTCATACAATAGAAAAAAGAAAAAAAAAACGCTTTTGAACATATATTGCATAAAGAACCCGGTAATATGCAAAAAGCCCAATATGAAACATTGGTGAGCCCAATCAAAAGGTCCAGGCTCGTTTATCTAAAACAAATTATTATATATGACAAAATTTAAAATATTAAATTCAAAATTAAAAAAAAAAAATATATATATATATTTATAAGAATATTAAAAATGATAAAATAGATAAAAATAATCAAAATCATGAGAAAATATAATATTGTGTTACAGATTTTTTTTTTCGGATTAAACTATCAATATAATCTGTACAAAAATGTATAAAATGTTGTAATAAAATAATATTTTCCAGTATAAAAAGTATATATATATATATCCAATGACTAAAAATATATACTGGCATCTACGAAAATTATATTTTGAAATCATTATTTTATTATAAATTTATGAAATAAATTATTTCAAATTTGTATGATGATAATTACGAATTAATTTTATATATTAGTCAATTTTACACGTCAAGCATTCTATTCCTCAACCATAGAAAATTCTAAACATTTATGTAAAAATATATATAACATTCAGCTTTTAAAAATTCCAATTTACACAATGAATAATAATGAATTATTTTATAATAAATATTTTGATATAAATTGTAATTTTAATTTTTTTATTGTTAATTATATATATTATATATTGTAAGGTGTATGCTGCATGAACTTGTGGAATTTCTCTTGTAAGTCAAGTGCAAAGATTTTAAACATTAATAAAAATAAGTAATCTAATTACTTATTTATTTTCAATTTCATTTCATTTATAATATTTTTTTTAATTTTATTTATTTATTTTCACGTGTTATTTTTTAATTGTTCTTACCTTTCAGTTATTATACACCTACCCAGCGTGAGCGATACGTTTAATAATAGCGCATTAAACAATTCATAGTTTTAATCCACATGAAACTTTGGATCTTCCGAAAGCATATGCCATCACCACGTGGAATTAATATATTAATCTTTTATTTATTTTCTCTGGGTAACTTGCTTATAAAATATTAATTTTTCATGATTATATATGGCTCCTCCAAGTCCAAGGGTTATTCACATTTCCAAACAACCAATTTTTTTTTTAAAAAATAAATAAACAATAAAAACGAAAGGAAGGAAATCGACAAGGTCCACACGACAAAAACATAAATAAATAAATAATAATAAATAAATAAATAAAATAAAAGGCAAGTTTAGGACATAAAATTTTCCACCCAAATAAGAAATCTGAGCCGTTGAAAAAGCTGAATCTCATCGTGTTGGTCCCATACAATTATCAGCATCTGTGTGTAAGTTGTTTGGGACAAGGAAAACGAGTCTTTTAGATGGTCGGAAGATTTAGGAGAAAACCAAACAGCACCTCCAAAACACAACAACAACATAAAACCTCTCTCTCTCTCTCCTCTCTTTCTTTTATTATGTGTTGAAGTTCTGAATTTGAAGCATATTTTGTTCTTGAATGGAAACACAAGCCAGTGACATGAAGATGGCCATAGATGATGCTTTGAATGGTTTCTCTCCAGTTTCCACCCCTACCATTTACTGGAAATCCCGAAGAAGATCAGGTATATCTATATATTTATCTATATATATATATACATATACCCTCTTTTCTTAATTAAAATAAAACCTCTCTCTCTAATTTCTTTTTCTACTTTGTCAATTACTTGGTGATGTTCCAAAGAATTTGGTAATTGTTGTACTTTACTTTCTCTTCTGTGCCATTTACATCTCATGTTGTTCAGATTTGGAAGTAGATTCAATGGTTTTGTTGTTTTTGCATGGGATTTTCTATATTCACATGCCCTCTGCCAATTCTTAATTCTTTCACAGAAAAATAAAATAAAATTGTCTGTGTATTTACATGATTTGGAACTTAAGTAGTTCCTTTTTCCATTGAACTTTTTTTTTTCTGGTAGGATAGTTTCTGTGATTTCTGCAAAATTGGTCACTATTTCAGATAGAGGAAGCATAAAACTGGTTTTATGGGTTGGTGTGACTTTTATGTTAAGATGCTTTTTTTGTTAGGATGTGTATTCCCTAATTTTGCTCATCCTACTTTAAATTATAATAATAATAATAATAATAATAATAATAATAATAATAATAAATTTCTTACTTTTCAAAAATTAATTTTTTATTAAAACATCCATTTTTCTTAATTTTTTTATATTGAAATTATTTTTTAATGTTTATTAAAAAAATACATTAGGTTTAAAGCTCAATTAAACGAAAATGAAAAATAAAACATGTCCAAAAATGAAAAATAAATCAAAATTACTAATTTTTGAAAACCAAAAAACTAAATGTGCCTGTTTGAAAATGAAATATTAAAATTGTATTTTATCCTATCATCAATGGCTTACAGAACTTTGGCTCTCTCTGGTTATCATTATGTGATAATAATTGGGTTGAGATCCAAATTTATCATACTAAAAATTTGGAAATTTTTTTTTTATAATTTGTTAGCTGATTAGTGGCTATAATTAGAAGCTAACTCTATAATTTTCTATATAATATTAAAAGCAACAAGACAATTTTATGCATCTTGGTAAAAGTTTGATTTGTGATGATATAGATATTGATGATTTATTGCATAATGTGAAGGATAGGGAAAAAGGGAAAATGAAAAAATATGTGGCTGTTGAAATTATGTAGTCATCATCATATCATTGGTTTGACTGTTGGACAGCTCACCCTCCAACCAACCCTCTTCAGAATAACACAACAGCCTTAATTATGGTTCCCTTGCATATGTAAATTTCAACTTGATACCTCTGTCAATGTTACCTTTTTCTATTCCTTTTTTTGTTTTCAATGTGTTTATGTTAGCATTTAAATAGACATCTTTCTTTTGATATCCGTACTCATTTATATTAAAGCCAATCTCAAAGCAACATTGGCCTAACCTTGATTGAAAATGAAGACAATTTATGCATCCAAAAGTATAGGTTTTGTATATACAGAGAAAAAAGACACTGCCATTTAAGCAGAAAACAGATCTATACTGTTCGTTGAATCACAAAACATTATATTATTTACATAATGGTATGTTTGTTAACTTTTATAACAACTATTTGTGATTGAATGTGAATAAAATAAATTACTTTATACTATATATAATGGTATGTTGTTGTGTTGACATTGGTATAGTTTCGTGTAAAATGAGATCTGTGAAGTTAGCTTCATAGAGGAGGCTCTGTTCTACTAACCCTGTCCATTAGGTCTTATATTTGAAGTGCTATTTGCCTTGGCCATGGATGAATTCAATTTTAAGAGAACTTACTTGAGGAACTAATTTTCAATAGGGTATAATATACGATGGAGGGGACACTGTACTAATAAGTTTAATCTCTTAAATGCTACTTAACTCGGTGTAACTGCTTGTTAGTTGCCTCGTCTCTATCGGCTAATATATTATGTAGCAATGTTAGATCGAGAATCATTTGATCAAAATCAATATTTTATCTCACTAAGAACTGTTTCATGTTGGGAACTATAGTCCAAAAGAAATTATGAAGGTTATGTTAGATGACTCTAGTTGAAGTTGATCTCTATCTGACATGCATCCAAATTTTTTAGTTTTCAAAAAAGAATAAATGCATGTTATGTAGATATCAATCAAGATCGTGCTGATCTAGAACTACCTAGTAATTTCTCATATAGCATTCCTTGAGTAGTTTCATATCATTAGATGCATTTGTTGAGTGCAATGGACATGACTACGCTGTTAAAAATTTGAGAGCAAACAAGGTTTTCTCCATTTTATTTCCATATGCTTGACTTTGTTGTGCATTCTAAATGATGAGCTGCCAAAACAAAAATGGTAACTTGTTCCCCACAGCTAGCGGGAGGAATTTAGAGGTATCAGAAGATACTGCTAATACACCACCCAGCAAGCAGGAAGATACTCCTCTTCCTTCTTCTAGTGAGGAGGTGCAGAACACAACTCCAATTTCTGAGCGTCGAAAAGCCTTGTTTGAACCATTAGAACCTATAAAGAATGTTAATGGCCGACGACCCTCGGCTGAGTCTTTACTTCCTCCCCCTGACTTTGAGTCTGCAAACTATCCTAAGGGCTGGTTGATTGGAAAGAAGCGAAAGCTTGTTAATGTGGATGTTGTTGAAAGCATGCGAAGGATTGCCATCCAAGAAATGAACAGAAAGGTTCCAAGTTTCCTCAACACCCTTCACTTCCAAGCAAAGACAATTATTTACATATGGCCCTCAAACTCAAGCCACTTGCTTACTTTTGCTGTTATTGTTGTTGCAGGACAGAGAAATTGATGGACTAAATGAACAACTGGAGGAGGACTCACGTTGCCTAGAGCACTTGCAACTCCAGCTTGTGGATGAACGAAGCAAACGTGCTCGAGTGGAAAGAGAGAATGCAATGCTTCATGAACAAGTGAACATGCTCATGAACATGTTACAAGAAGCAGAACAAATGGGAGATGAAGGCCCGGATGAACCTTAAAGTTTATCATTATACATTTTGTGTGTGCTTGTGTGTATCAAATTCTTTTTGTAGGTTTTGTTCGTCATGTCTAGTATATTGGATGTCTATGCAGTGATTAGAGTGCATATATATAGTAATATTTGGGGGCAAATAGATCAAACCGCAATGAGCAAACTATTCGTTTATCTCAAAAAAAAAAAAATTGTAAATCTTTCTGGTGGCTGTGTGGTTGTTAATTTATATCTTGTCACTCTTTAAAACTATGAAAGAGTATTGTAATTTAGATACTTTGAAAGTTGATTCAGTAGCTCAGTTAAATAAAGATCACAGTCGATATTATTTTCATCTGTTGGCATGTTATTATCAACATTTTATGCTCCAATTTATCAACAAGACTCATAAGGTGGCGGCGACGAAATTTGTCACGAGTGATTTCCATATTTTTTTTATTTTCTTAATTTTTTTATAAGCTGAAAATATCAAGTTGTCCGTCATGTCGGTCGGGATTCTTCATCAATGTAAATTTCTGAATCCCATGCTACAAACTGCAGATACAATATTCACACGGTTGAAGACTATATATATAATATAGCTTGTGTTTCTTGCAACTAGCAAGTTCAGAGGTAGTAGATTGTGATCATCTAACTTTATTAACAGAATCCTCAGACATGTGAAACAAAAACTGAGGCAGAGACGCAATCCTTGGAAGATTGAGAAGCAGATCGCCAGCTGATTCCTTCCTGGACAAGCCAGTCCCCCCTTGCTTGCAGCCAGAAGCATCATCTGGTTGACTTTCCAAATCAGCCACTTTAGTTTTGCCAGGTGACAATTGAGTCGAGTTGGAATTACTCACACCAACTTTTCCACCCTCATCTGCATCAAAACCATTGCCATTTCTGGTCATCATTGGGTTAGAGTCTTCTGCTGTAGAAGGGTCCTTCTGCAGAAGACAGTAGAGTGAGTTAACCCTAGACATCACATCTGCATCTCTGGGACCATTGCCATTTCTAGTCATTGTGTCTTCTGCACACTGCAGAAGGGAGTATAGTGAGTTCACCCTCGACATCACATTTGCATCTCTCAGACCATTTCCATTTTTGGTCATTGTGCTTGTGTCTTCTGCTGTAGAAGGGTCCTTCTGCAGAAGACAATATAGTGAGTTCACCCTTGACATCACACGCTGTTCATCAGAGGTAGTTGCATGTTGAGAATCGTTGAACAAGTATTGAGTAAATTCTTCCAGAATAGATCTGCTATACTGGGCATCACCAGCAAAATTGGGATTGTCAGATCCCATCTGTTCTGAAATGCAATGTCCAATGTGGCTTACCAAATCGTCCATCGACATAGAAGGATGAAGTCCAGGCAATTTGATCTGATCCAAATTACTAAGGAACTTCAAAGTTTCAGCTCCTTTACTCCTGAAATCTTTCATTGCATGGGTGTTCATCACTGCACATGATACATTCAGCATTAATATAATATTTGTATGATGTTACATGTAGAATGATCATAAAATATGATTTATATCTTACCCACGTGTTCTCTATATCATTATAGTACTACATATAATAGGCGGTGGCTGAACATAGTATAAAAAAGAAACGTGTGCTATCGCATGTAACATAACTTCGATTTTCTTGTTTCTAAGTAATATTTTGAGATAAATGTGGCCATTAAATAGTGCAAAGTTGAGGTTTACTTATACCATCAGCAAAATCCTACAAGTTTGCACCCGCATTGATAAGCGAATATCAAGATAAATTCTGTAAGTTTAATGGATAGCCTAGGATAAACAAACAGGTGCATTTACAATTATAATGAATTCAAATGGTATTAAAAAATTTGAGCAGTAATTATTACCTGGGCTAGGCGAGGTAATTTCTTGGGAAACATTTTCCACAGCTTTACCAAGATTAGCTTCACTCTTTGACGAAGATGATTGAACTGCAGATCCTGACTCCACATCCTGCAATCCAAAAATACCACCTCTCTCCTCGCTTTTTCTATCATAACCATCACTAGTTTCAATGTGATCGTGAATTGAACTTGTTCCGGGTTCAAAATATGCAGAATCCAACACCAAATCCGGCTGCTGGCTTAGATAGTTGAGACGTGGATCACACTGAATGAGCTTCTCAAAATGCTTGCCTAGCAATCCTTGTGGACACTGCAGAAAATGTCGCCTGTAACAATAAAGAAAATTGCATCATCATCACCATCACGAAGGAGCAATGTAAAAAACCACCAAAAGAAGACCAAACCAATAATATAACAGTACCTGTTTATGCTGGCTTGCCCACCAGTAAAGTCTGATGTTGCCTGCCACAGGGTATGCTTCCTTGGCTGTGGATTGATCTCCCTAAAAAACAAGGGTCTTCTCGCCAGCTACAACAAACAACAGGAACACCAACTTAGTGCCACAGATAATTGTGATGCCAAATCTAATTAATAATAACAATTAAAATAAAAACAAAGGAGATGGTTTACGTTACCACTTACCACTACTTCGAGCGCCCCTGGTCCATCCTCAGGGTAGTTTGCCTTGAGAGCCATGATATCAGACCATGGGATTTCAATCTTATTCTTCAGACAACCATCAAGGACTTCCCATACCAGCTTATGCTTTGCAAAGTAACACTTTGCCACCAAGTCTCCTTCATATCTAGACTTGTACTGCACAAATCGCCACATGCACATCAATCACAATATCACATCATGTTTGTTTCTATAGTAACAATTATATTACATGCTATTCTGCAAAATTCCAAGCATACCTCCCAAGTCCCAATTTTCAAAATGGTTCCAGGAAAGTTGGAGGCTTTGAGTTTAGAATCCGCAGCAGAAGAAGCAGAAGCGGCAGGAGCCTTTTGATCTTTCTTCTTGGACTCCTCTTGTTGAGAGAGCCTCATCTGAATCAAATCCAAAAGGGAAGGACTCTTCCTGAGACGCAAACCCAAAGGGCTTGGCTCATCCAAGGGGTTATACGAAGCTGGTTGAATCGAAAGGGAATCATCACTAGAATCATCACACTGCTTCAACCCCCCAAAAAAAAAAATCAATTAGAGAAAACAAAACAAAACAAACTACCCAAAGAGGAAATTGATGATGGGCATCAGAGAAATAGACAAAAAAAAATCCACTGTTTAGTAGAAAAATTAAACCTTGGGGGATGTTTCCAATTTGGGTCGCTTGTGGGCGTGAAGAGGGGGAACTTCATCTTGAACCTCCATCTTCACTTTTTTCAGACATTGATTATCTGTATCAGACCTCATAAGCTGAACCATGCTTCTGAATCAAACAAACAGAAGGTATCTCAAACACAATAAACAGAGTTTGAATCCGATTTTCAGAACGAGAAATGAGAAATTTTCTTCTTTAGCAACTCTTCAGCAAAATACAATGGCGGGCGTAGGAAAACCAATGTATCTTCTCTTTCTTCAATGGCCGATGTCACGTGCCGCGTACGAAACGACGCCGTATTTAAAACACGACAGCTGGGTCAAGTAGGAAGCGAAATTACAAACACACCCTCGACCCGAAAACAAAAGCATGGGCAATTCATGTCGTCTAGCGTGGGCATATCGAGGATTTTCCTCTTGCGGTGTGAAACGGCGGTGCATGGTGCCGTCTGAGAGGCACGTGGCATCACGTGATGTTAATGGATAAAATGTGGGTCCCGGTTCATGAACCTTCTTGGTTATAGTTGCGTGATGGAGTAGGATGGACAGGTGGAAGGATCTGGTGGGAGGGTTGAACACGTAAGCTCGTGAGGTGGGTCCCACCATATATGCCTTTCTGGATAATGTAAGTAACTTGTTAATTTTTATTATTATTTTTTTATTTTTTATTTTTTATTTATCATGCGTTTGCTTTATCTTAATGGATAAACTTCAGCCTCCAAAACCAGACCATGTGTCTTTCTGCTTTTGCAAAACACTGCAATTTGTTTCATTTTAAATTAAAAAAAATATAAAGTTGGTGTGTGAGTGGCAAAAAAAGTGATGTGAGAAAAAAAAAATAGTGCAGTAAAAAAAAAATGTATAATGATAGAAAGAGACAAGGTCCTTATTTAAAGGATAAACGTGCTGAATATTTTGAATGATAAAATAGAAAATTATTATAAGGAAGTGGAGGGTTCATTTGTTGGAATGAATGGACCGTCCTAAAGAATAAAATGGTCAAAGTAATCAAATATCAAAACCAAAAATGGAAAAATCATTGAACTTGAAGATACATATTCAACTCTTTTTTCTTCTTATTATTGTAAAATTGTTAGTGTGTGAAATTAATTTCTTAAATATATATATTTGACCTTTTTTTTTCTCTTCCTCTTATAAGATTTATTTATTATGAATTTTTCTTTCAATTAAAAAGTAAAATAAAATAAAATAAAGTGAAAAAATCCAAGTGGAACAAGTAGCCAAAGAGGTTAGCAAAAGTTTGAGAATTCGTGACCGACTTCATATCATACATACTCTTGAAGAATTAAATTGAAATTTCTAGTTCCAATGCAGACTTTAATTCTTTTTTCGGTGTTAAAAATATATTATCCATTGGAAAAATGTTAAAAATATTCACATTCATCCAAAAGAAAAAGAAAAAAAAAAATAAAATATATATATATATATATTATACTTTTTAAATTATTAAAACAAATGATGTAAATTTCTTTTAATATTAATTTTTATAAATATTTATTTAATTAAACATTATAAAATTAAGATAAGTAATATAGGAATTTTTTCTAATATTATTTTTCCATAAAATATTTAAATTTTATTAGAATAAATAATAAATATGAAATTAAAATTTTAATATTAAGTAAAATTATTTAATAAATATATAAATTTTATTTTACAAATTAAAATAGATTTTTTCTAATGTTTCTTTTTTATATATATTTAATAAATCATAAAATTTTATTGTAATAAATATTAGATAATTGATTCAAGTAATATAAAATTTTCTTAAACAGAAACAATATTAAAGAAAATTAGATGTTTGACACAAAGAGCTAAGTGTGTATATAAAATTCAAAATTCTGAAGGAAGATGAAGTATGATTAATCTGTTAATGATGAAGTATGCTTTTTAAATAATGGATTAGTTAAGAAGATGAGAATTTTGAACCAAACTGGGAGGAGAATGATTGAAGATGTTTCTGGTTTCTGGATCTCACATGAATATGAACCCCATTCTGCAATGATGTTACCACAGAAAACTTTGAGCCTCCAAAAAAGAATGTCAGAGCCAGATAACTCATAATGTGTCATGTTTTCTGTGCAGGAACATCATCGTTGTTTTCATAAGACACATTGAATCACAACATATATTATATCTAAACCTTAAACCCTTCATCACAATTTAACAGACAATTTTTTTACAGCTTTTATGAGTTTTAAAATGATATTAGAAATTGTTTTTAACACAGTCTTACCAGCATACTATTTTCATTGATTAAATGTATTTAAGACTACCAAATTAAAAAGATGCGTGGAACCAATCAAATTTTGTCACTTTTCTTCAAACATTTTAACAAAACTTTTCATGTGTTTAAATGTAATCTGGAAATATATTATTTATATTGTTATGAAAGAAACTAAAGGAAACTTTGGTGGCTTAATCATGAGTTTGAGAATATGCCCCCAACAAGTGGCCAATTTTCTAACCATCTTTTGTCAAATAGCTGTTAAGTAATCCAAATGAACAGTCACACAAAGATGTTCTTATCAGTTTCTACTTTGTTATGAACACATGTATAATATGCTAAGATTAACATGCATAATATAAATGGTAAGAATCTTAATCTGATATATATATATATATATATATATATATATATCTATATATATATATATAGATATATATATATATATATATATATATATATATCTATATATATATATATAGATATATATAGATATAGATAGATAGATATAGATATGTTGAGTCATAGTTGTACTATAACTGCATATGATTCCACTTGGTTTTAGTTTAATAATAAAAGGAGGCCATGAAACTTGGATGAAGCATGTTTGCAGCATTAGAATGGAGTAATTAATTAGTATCTGTAATAGCATTAGCATACAAAAAAGAAAGGAAGATATTGATTTATGAGGTTCCAATGGGTCACATCTGAAAAGTCTTCCAAATCCAAAATATGATACTTTTTATCTGAAGTCGATGGTGATGGAAGTCCAAAGAAGGAATATAGTTGTATTTGCATTTTGCATATGCTTTTTCCTCAATCAAAGATGTGGATAATTTTATTTACACAAAAAACATGGAAAAGTAAGAAAGAAATAAAAATAGTTATATATCATGTCTCCTTCTAAATCTTCAAATACATATATACTTTTGAGAAGGACCATACTTTCTGCAAGAGACAAAGGTAGGTGGCACATAAATGTACCTAAATATAATATTATAAAGGGTTAAAAATTATATTTGAAAAAATTTGACTAAGAAAAATTATAAATGTTTGTATAAAAAACTAAGAAAAAAAAATATTTTGTTGGTGAAGAAAGATAAGAGATGTGAAGCATGTAGCCAAATGATTCTTACTCAAAGCTTACCAAATTGGATTAAAAAATTAGCCACCATTACCTAACTCTAAATGACATTGGACCTAGATAGTAACCAAGATCTATCCAAATAAATATGCATATATAATACATCTATTACAAGAATAATGCATCAATTCTTCTCTCACCCTTTGGTTGAAAGAAAATAAGAGAATGAGAAACCATAAAAATAAATTTTAAATGCTAAGAACCAGAACCATGAGATCAATATATCATGTCAATAAAATAAACCATTTTGGCATCATCAAAGATCCAATTCCAACACAAAAAACAAACCATTTTCCTGCTGCAAGGTCTTGTCTCTATAAATAAGCACCATGAACTGCATCAATGATACGAGCTTCAACACTTCAATTCCCCAATCACAAACATGAATCCTTAGTTCACAAGAGTCATTCAGTAAAAAGGAAAAGTTTTCTACAAGTCATTTTCATAGCAGCTAAAACATAAGCATCTTACAATTCTACTGTCTCCTTCTCCCTTCCATGACAGCAATTTTCGATTGGATTTGGTTCAGATATGGTATTATACAAGTTGTGACCATTTAGAAAAAACATAATTGGACTAATTAGACTAGCACGAATGAATCAAAAGATGGTAACAAAACTACATGCATATATACGAGAATAATAAACTTTTATCACTTTGGATTTAAAGCAATTCAAGAGTCTTATCCCCTCACATAATTGGACTAATTTTTTTTACAATATGTTATTACCAGAACTGAATTAATTATTATTACATGACATCAAGTTAGATACAAATTGTTAAGTATCTTGGTTGGATCGGAAATGCACTATAAAACTCAAGAATATGATTATGTTAGAGACATTTATTCTCTTAAAATAGCAGAGACATTTATTCTCTAATAACTTAACCCAAATTACATTAAATTCAATTTATTCTTTATACCTCATTACTTGTTAATGATTGTTTTATTTAATGATTACAAAAATATCAAAACGGAATAGATACTGAATAGTTTTTACTACACTGATTATCACCAATTGATCTAAATCAGTAGAAGAATGAAACAAACTACTACTCATGTCTAAACAACTAACTAGTTTTGTCATACTTCATCAACTACAGATCCTGGGTGTGCTACTTTTCTTACCCTACAACCTTTTTCTGGGAATTTTCATTTTTTCTCGAAATCTTCTTTGCTGAATCTTAAAAACATGGCCTGCTCCAACTGATATGTCCAATGTGATGCGTAAAGGGTGCTCAAAAACACATTCAGCAGAACAAATAGGATCTATTTTGTGTCTAAAATATATCATATTAGATAAAACTTTAAAGGTGTATCTGTTAATCAGCTTTTGAATCATAAAATTTTCTTTATGTAAAGACTCCACATATATCTACACCGAGAATAATCTCTTGTCAACTTCTTTCTTTGATATGTGGAACAAAAATTTTAGAAGAACAACTTAGTGACTCTGGTTTTCAATGCCCAACACAGACTTTTATTATAGCTCTGTGAGAAAACCAACTTTCCTATTAGATGGGAAACACTCTATCCTTTTCTAAAAAATTAAACTTTCTGTAACTATCTATAAACAATTTAATCAAGTCATATATATATATATGAATAGTGATAATAAAAATAAATCTCTTCCACTTAGAGGAAGTACATGCTAATATATATATATATATATATATATATATATATATATATATATATATATTTCTGTTTGATACTAAAAGTGCCACAGGGTATTTTATAGGAAAAGAAGACAAACATGCTAGAGAAATGCAGAGCTACTAATATTAAATTGTTTTTCTTTTTCGGAATGCAGAAAACTACCAAATTAAGCCTATGTCTCGAAAAAATAAATATAAGAGATCAATATTTACTATAAAATCCAGAAGAAATGCCACTAAGTTGATTGGTTTGAAGTGGAACTGATTCATGTATCGTTTTCTCAAGACCGATTACAGTGTACGTTTTCAGTTTTCTCGTAGAAAAAGAATAAAGCCAGCTAGTAGACATTGGAACATGTCATGTCTTCCAGATTCAACAAAGACATATCAGTAAGAGACATTGCACAGGACACACTAAGGCAATGTTTGAATAACTTTTATCCGCAAAAACTTGTAAGAGAAAAAGAAGAAAATAAATCAAGTTTCTTCATTAACCAAAGTTAATTTGTACAAACTTAAATGAGAAAACTTTTACTTACAAGTTGTATGGTTTGTGGTAACCTTGAAGGGAAATTGGTCTTATCTTAAAGGGCTTAAGAGGCCAATAAGATGATTGAAAATCCAAAGTCCCTCGACCCACTTCACCACCCACCAAACAGAACACTAGTTTTCTTTTCTGAGTATGTGCACGTGAAACCCCAATAATTCCTCATGCACAAGTGGGGTCTAAAAGCCACCACTTCCTCTTTTGTTCTCATGCCAAAATACACCACTCACAAATCAGAATCTCCTCCATTAGGCCTTCAAGTTCAACGCTTCTCCACTCACTCTCTTTCTCTCTCTCTCTCATGTTTCTTCTTCCTTGCTTCCCTTAAACTTTCCAACATTTTCCAAGTTTATCTTTCTTTACAATTCCCCACCATCATCTCCATTAATGGCTATGGAAACACCAATGTTGCTATTCTTTCTGTCCCTTGTTTCTGTGTGCATCATCAATGCAAACGGAGTGTGTTCTTTTGAAGAGAAGAAGATGTTCAACGTGCAAATGTTGCAGAAGAAACAGCAATTTGGAAAGCAGGGTTGCCTCCTTCCGGAATCAAGTGAGTTTATTGGGAATGAGAAGTTCATAGGTTGTGTTTTTCTGAGTTTTATGTCATGTTTCACTTTGGATCTAATAATACTTAATGAAAACTACTGATCTTTTTTACTGTTAGAATCTAAGTAAAAGAGAAAAGAAAAACCATCATTGGTCTCTCCCTTTCTCTGTCAAATTTGGTCTTAAAGAGGTTTACTACCTTTGACAAAGCAAGCCTTGACTTTAATATCACTATATTATATTTTCTATTAATAAAGTGTGCTTCAAATTAAAAATTTAAGCCTCTATTGCTTTATCAGTTCTGAAATGAAATCCCTTTTAATATGAATTCTCAGGACGGGAGAAAGGTGCCCTTGTGCTGGAAATGAAAGACACAGGACACTGCTCAGAGAAGAAAATTGATTGGAACAGAAGGCTTAAGAAGCAGTTAATATTAGATGATCTTCGCGTTCGTTCAATGCAAAACAGGATAAGAAAACTAGTCTCAAGCAAAAACGTAGAAGCTTCACAAACCCAAATTCCATTAGCTTCTGGTATAAACTTGCAAACCTTAAACTATATTGTGACAATGGGATTGGGAAGCATGAATATGACTGTGATAATTGACACCGGAAGCGACTTGACATGGGTCCAATGTGAGCCTTGCATGTCATGTTACAATCAACAAGGACCAATGTTCAAACCTTCTACCTCCTCTTCCTATCAATTAGTTTCATCAACCTGCCAATCTCTTCAAATTGGCACGGGAAACACAGGAGCATGTGGAAGTAATTCATCAACTTGTAACTATGTGGTTAACTATGGTGATGGATCCTACACTAATGGTGAGCTAGGTGTTGAACTACTTGGTTTTGGAGGTGTTTCAGTGGGTGATTTTGTATTTGGTTGTGGTAGGAACAACAAAGGTCTATTTGGAGGAGTCTCTGGCCTTATGGGCTTGGGAAGAAGTTACCTCTCATTGGTGTCCCAAACTAATGCCACATTTGGAGGAGTATTCTCATACTGCTTACCAACAACAGAAGCAGGTGCATCTGGGTCATTAGTTATGGGTAATGAGACTTCACTTTTCAAGAATGTTACTCCCATAACTTACACTAGAATGCTTACAAATCCACAGCTTTCCAACTTCTATATTCTCAATCTCACTGGCATAGATGTTGGTGGAGTGGCTTTGCAGGCTCCGAGCTTTGGCAGTGGTGGGGTTTTGATTGATTCTGGCACAGTGATAACAAGACTGCCCTCATTTGTGTACAAGGCTTTGAAGGCAGAGTTCTTGAAACAGTTCACTGGCTTCCCTTCAGTACCAGGGTTTTCAATTTTGGATACTTGTTTCAATCTCACTGGGTATGATGAAGTGAACATACCTACCATAAGTATGCATTTTGAGGACAATGCTGAGCTGAAGGTGGATGCAACTGGCACATTCTATGTGGTGAAAGAGGATGCTTCCCAAGTTTGCTTGGCCATTGCAAGTCTTTCTAATGCATATGACACTGTTATTATTGGGAATTACCAGCAAAGGAACCAAAGGGTAATATATGATACCACACAATCCAAAGTGGGATTTGCTGCGGAACAATGCAGTTTCTCTTGAATAGGGACATTTGATAGCATAATAGATGCCATTATGGAGATGCAATTCCTCAATGCAGACTTCAGCAATACCCTCAGCAAAAAGTTTCCATTTTTTTTCTTTTCATTTTTCTATTTGAACCATATTTAATAAAAAAATGAAAAGAAAAAAAAATGGAAGCTTTTTGCTGAGGATATATATATATAGAATCACCAGAATCAAGAGTGCATTTGACATTTATGAGGGTTTACCTTGATATATATCATTGTATTTTAAACTTCAATTTATGAAACTAAGGAAGGTTTGAATAGTAAATGGATTCATTCATTCCCTTAGTATAAAAGATATTGTAGTGCTGCACTTCATCAGGAAATGAAGCTATACTTATATCTTCATTGATCATTAGATTCTTTAGAATTTCCAAGAGAAACAATGTTGTTCCTAATTACACTGGTAAGAAGTTCTTTATTCTTCACCAAATGAATTATTCTAAACTGGTGTTTTAGTAAAAAAAAAATTTAACTAAACTATATTTCTTTTAAGAATCTCTCGATCCTAAAAGAAAATTCCTGGAAAATTTATAAAATATTGATATTATTACTTAATTTATAAAAATACATTTGTTCTTAAGAAAGTTTTGTGACATTAGACCTCTTAAAAATCCACGAATGTTTCCACAAATTATTTAACAGTTTTTGTAGCATGTTTTTCTAGAAAATTTTACATGCTTAACTTTAAGATTCCTAAGAAGCAATGAGCTACTAAAAAATATATGCATCTTTTTTTATGAACATAGCACTAATAAGGCTTTATAAGAAGAACTCAGTTTACAATTTGACACACATATTCTCAGCATCTTTACCATTTCAATGTGAATTTTTTAGTTCATTAGTGTAAAATTTTTTAAGAGTTATTTCTAATTCGAGTCTGATTTTGTTTTTATACCTTTATATTCTTTTATTTTTTGTCATTGTTTAGAAATATCAAAGTTTCCTTGTCATATTTGAATAAACTCAATTATTTTCAAAAATAGAATTTAGTATTCGAAAGTATCTTAATAATAATAAATAATCAAAATAATAATAGTGATAATGAAGATAATTATGTAAATAATAATGATGGAAATAGATAAGTACAATAATATAATATAGTTATGACAATAACACCAATAATATAGAATGACGAGGAAAAAAAAAAAAAAAAAAAAGGATAAATTGATAATTTTAGGAATTATAATAAACAGTTTTTTCAGCCTACGATAAAGAGAATAAAATTTTTAATTTTTTATTAATAAATAAATAACACTTTTTCAAAAAATATTCCCAAAACATATTTTTTCTTTTAAATCACTTTCCAAGAAATGTGAAGACGTTTCGAATTTCCCATTTTTCAAACTTACGTAACCCGCAATAGTTTATAAATAGAGGTGAGTTTGAATAATATGGTACCAATCAAACACCATTAATATATATATATATATGATAATTATAATCAATTTATTATTTTAATATTAAATAGAAAAATATATTAAAAATATTCAAATAAATATGGACAATTTAAATATAAAGCCCTTGGAATCTGTTTTAGTAAGGAAAACAAAAATAGAAGATAAAATTATAAAAAAAATAAGTATAAATAAATTCAAAATAAAATTATTTAAATGAAGATTAAAAAAAATCAATTCTACTAAACATATCCAAACCTTCCTATCAAGCATTTCATAAACACACGAGCAATAACATAAATATTCTTATATTCTATGGATTATAACTCGTGAAAATAATATATAATAATATTTAACTAACCAAGTAAAAAGTATGCGAAATAAAAAAAAAAATATTTTTAAATTTAATTATGTGTTTACTTCTTAAAATTGAGGGTAAATCATTTTTAGTTCCTCAAATTTAAAAATCTCAAATTTTATAAAATATAATTTTAATTTCTAAATATTAAATTTGAAAAATTAAAAATAATTTAAAAAATCTTTTTTAATTTAAAATTTAAAATTTAGAAATTAAAGTCATATTTTCTTAATTTTAAAAGATTAGAAATCGAAATCATTTTAAATTTTATAGATTAATAATGTAATTCTTATTTTTTAATTATAATATTTTTTAATTTATTAGATCAAAGACTAATCTTATTGTAGTAGTTCTAGAAAAAAAGTTTTCACAATGATAAAAATTAAATATAAATTTTCGACAATGACATTTTGAAAAAGAGAGCAAGTAGAGCATAAAATATTGGTGTTGATGTTCATTACCTAACCTTTAATTTTTGGCTTTCCAGGTGGAAATTGGCAACTTCTAAGTAGGACACTGACAATAAAAAACTATCAAATTGCATAAAAGAAAAATTTATAAATTTGATATTCTAAATACTATATATAACATCTAATATCACGAAACTGTACCAAGTAATCTCCGAAATATATTCATCAATTTAGTTTCTAACTAAATATATTTTATTGTGCTAACAAATTATTTGAAGAATTTTTAAAATTTTAAAAAACCACTTAAAACATAATTTCTAAGTATTAAAAGTTAATTAAATAACTTGTTTAACTTCAGGAACCATTTAAAAGAAATGAACGGTTCAATCTCTCACAAACAGACATATAGTCATAGTCTATTCCTTTCAATTTCAACAGAAAATACAACCAACCTAAATCGATAAGATATTAGGCACTGGGATAGTTAATATCATAGTCATAAACTATCCTTTTCAATTTCAACAGAAACTACAACTTTTGAGGAGCATTAAGTTTTTCTAGGGTCCTACACAAAGGCTATGGCAACGATGAACTGCCCCTTGCGAGTGAACTGTTCATATCACCAAGATGATGACGAAATATTACGCACAAGCTGAATTTGACATATATTATTTGAGCCCCATGCCATGAGTATTTTTCAGCGACTTATATAATACTGAATGACGGACGGACACTTTTGCACAAAACCTTTTGACTTAGAGGCACAACTAAAATTGAGACTTGTCAAGACTGTCAAAGTAGGGATGATCAAGTGCTGCCTTGGCAGATATTCTCTCAGAAGGGTTATACTTGAGCATTTTCTGCAGATGAAAGAAAATATATTCTTGAAAACTCAACAAAAGTGAGATAAGCAACATAGACGATACGATGCAATCTGGCTCAATCTAAAAGCTAAATCAGGTGGTATATATGATATATAAGAAACTCCAACCAAGTGAGATAAGCCACATATGATACAATGTAATTCGGCTCAATATTAAAAAACTAAAAAAGTCAAGTATACTTATTATGATTTTTTTTTAATAATTTTCCGTAATATTTTTTTTTTGAACTCCTTCTGTCCACTTTTATAGGACTAGAAACCACCCAACATTAAAATGGAAATATGATATTTTAAGTATTAAGGTATACAAGTAATCCTAAATTGGCTTCAAAATTTCATTTTGGGCACCTGTATGTATGAGGGTTCACCCACCCGGTTTACAGCATTCCTATCTATTGCGCTAAAAATTTCAATTTAACAATACATACTACATTGATGAGATACTTCACAGCCAGGCAAAATAAGCTTTGAGACAAAAATGCAGCACAGCACCTATGTCACAGACTCAGGCAGTCAAAGTGAAGTCCTGCCTTTTCTTATTTTAGAGTATGATCCTCCAATTTAAATGCAAACTCAAACATACTTTGATTTTGTTTGGATGGTTAAGGAACAGAACTACATTAGGAAGCTTTTATGAGGTGACTGAAAGTTCTTTTGTACAAATCTGTATGTATTTATTTATGTGAAGGACTGAAAGGTTATGAATTCAGAAGCATAAAGCATTCAAGAGAGTAAAAAGGCAACTACTAACCGAGAGAAGGTCCACTCCATCAGGTCCTAAGGTAGGTACGTTCCTTGACAAATTCTGAGGTTCCCACCGCGGGTACACATGCCAATCACGCAGAGAAGTAACTCCTGGCCATTGCTCCTCCGTTGGAGTCCCCAAAATCCTTGAAGATCAAATTAGCAGACAACATAGTTGAACCAACAAAGTATGAAAAGACAGACAAGAAATGTGATCAACTACTAATATTCTATACACAATAAAAGAAAAAAAAAACATTTTCAGACATACTTGAATATGTGAATTAGCTGCTGGAACTCAGAATCCCCAGGAAAAAGCGCTTGCCTTCTCACCATTTCAGCTTCACAGAAACAGACAGACAAAAAGTGGTCGAGGAATTTAGTAGGGAGTGTTTGGATTCACTTTAGATAATCCAGAATATCATATTAAAATACTAGTTAACATTAAGCAAGAAATAAACGACATGTTTGGTTCTATATATTTATTTTCAGATGTGATTAGTTCAACTAGTTCTGGTTTCCCCCTTCTCAAGCAAAACTACATGATTTTTCTGAGTATGTTCGTTTCAAAGCACATTTCTAACTTCCATTTTCACCATGTTTTAGTTTACACTTCTATTCCCATGAGAAGATAATATGATATTTCCATGTGAAAAGTTAGAGTCTAATTAACTTCCACTTTTTTTATTTATATCCATTATTGTAGATTTTAAAAAATATTCCAGTGAATACTCAAATTTAACCAAACACTTCTTTAAAAAAATACCCAAGAACAAGGTTGTGTTTCTAGAAAGATTCCCAATAAAGTTACTCATGTTGTCCCTTCCTATTCCCACAAGGACGAGTAGCATTCACTAAAGAATAAAAGTTATTTTCTATAAATAATAATTACCCTTCCTCACTTTTTCCTTCCTCATTTCTTCATTTACTTTTATTTTCCCAAATTTTTAATTAAATAAATTTAATATTTTTTAAAATATACTAAATATCAAACAAACAAGTTCACAAAAATAATATATTCCCGGACATAATATTAGAAATATGATTATTGATAATACAATATTAAACCCCTCAAAAAAATTGCCCCCTGCATTTATTCCTAAAATATTTCTAGGAAAACGATTTTAAACTAAATATCGGATAACTTTTGTGTTACATAAAAAACATGCAAACAAACGTAAATCACACCACACAACTTCAAAAATCAAATTTTATTAACGAAAATTCATTTCAAAATCCCTTTGCAAACATCCAAAATCCAAACAGAATAGAGTGAGAGAGGGAGTGGTGTGGACTGACCAAAGATGCAGCCAACAGACCAGATATCAACCCCGGTGGAGTAATGCGTGGAGCCAAGGAGAACCTCAGGCGCTCTATACCAAAGAGTAACAATCTCATGCGTGTAGCTCTTGAGAGGGACGGTGAAGGCGCGGCCGAGGCCCAGATCAGCGATCTTGAGAATCCCCTTCTGTTGGTCGAGGAGAAGGTTCTGGGGCTTGAGATCGCGGTGGAGGACACCATGGCTGTGGCAGTGCGCGACCCCCTTGCATAGCTGGAAGAGAAAACTCTGAATAAGTTGGGCTGGGAGCTGCCTAGGATTAGGGCCCTTGCGGTGGGAATCGATGAACTTCTTGAGGTCGGTGTCGAGGTACTCGAAGACGAGGTAGAGGATGGGCTTGGTGAGGGGATTTGAGGAGGCCTTGTGGGCCTTGGGAACCTTGTCGACGTGTTCAACGCAGAGGAGGCGCACGATGTAGATTGATTGGGAAAGGAGTTGCAGAAGCGAAACCTCACGGAGGGCAGTCGGAGGCACACCCTCCTCATCCATCTCCAGACGCGTCTTCTTCAGCGCCACCACGTTGCCGGTTGATTTCTCACGTGCCTTATACACTTTCCCGTAGGTTCCTTCCCCCACCTTCTCCAGTTTCTCGTACTTCTCCATTTCCGTTACACTTCACAACCACAACCACATCACTATCACTTCATCATGGATCGTGCATTTCATCAAACAAATAATTGACATAATATGAAAATTGAATTGGTAGAGATGAGAGAGTGAAGACAAACCTGAGAAAGTTGCGGATGAAAGAAAGAGAATGTGAGAGAGGCGCGGATGGAGATTTGGATTAGGGCAGATGATTGGGGAAAGGGGCAATTTGAATGGAACGGATGAAGAATTGTGAAGGTGTAACGTTCAGATCTAGTTTGGACGCGCCATTTTGTTTTTCAAATTTTCTTTTCTCTCTTTTATTTTAATTAGTTTTAATTATGCTTTTGTTTCTTCCTTTATTTATGACTATTCTGTTTATGCCTTATGTAGAATCATTTAAATTTTAAAAAACTAATTTTAGAAATCTATAATTATATGTTTTTCCTAGAACTCAACTAAAATTATAAATTAAAAGAAAGAAAAATTTACTCATAGTTACAAAACTAATAAATTGAAATTTGTTTTCACTTCTTTATCTTCAATTACATTAATTTCAAATATCAACCCAACCAAATTTAATATATAAACTTTAGAAATATAGAAAAAATAAAAAAAATTTAAACAGATAAAAACTAGTCTTATATCTGCAGAGTTTTTAAAAATATTTAAATAATATTTATCAATTCAAATATTCAAATTTTATCTTATAGTATTTAAATTTTCAAATATTTTCATCTTGAAAATTATATCTTCAATTAAAAAAATTTCACAAAATATATCATTAAATTCTAGATCTTATATATAAAACAGTTATACTTAAATATATTTTTAATTTATATAAAATGAATGTGTTTTGATTTTGATGTAAAAAAAAAATTATTTCAAGTTGCTCTAAAATTAACTATTATTTAAAAGAAATTACCATTTCCAAATTGAATTTATTAATTTTGATTTTTAACTTTATGTAAATATAAATAAATAATATATATAGTTTACATATCTCAATTTTTTTTTAAGAAATGTTATATTTATAACAATATTAATAACCACACTTTCTTTTAACACATCATTAGTTTATATATATATATATATATATATATATAATATGTAATATTAAAGATAAAAACAATAATTTATAATTTTAAAAATATTTAAGAAAACTATTCATCCAAATTTATTTAATACTTTATTTATATTATAAATCAAAATCAAAATAATATATATATATATATATATTTAAAATATTTTAAAATATAAATCAAATGCTTAAAGATTTTAGCTAGGATACAAAAGAAACTGTCATGATAAAAATCAAATAGTTTTTGAAGTACATGTATCAGTCCTAAATACGAGTATTCACTCTACGTATAAAAAAAACATGGGTGAGTTATGGGTGAGTTATGATAAAGATATAAACCGACCACAATAAAAACATGGGTGAGTTATGATAAGGTATAGACTAACACCACTTTTAGTACAAAAAGTAGCTTTCTTTCATTGTTCGAAAAAAATTATAATGTTATATTTCTTAAATATGATTGATTATTATAAAAAAATCATAAATATTATATATAATCTAAAACAAAAAAATTATTGTAATTTATTCAAATAATTTCTGAAATGCATAATTACAATCATGAAAGTAAAATAACATTTATAAAAAATAAAAAAAGACAGATTTTTTTTCCTCCGTTTTTTCGTCCAAAATCTACTGCAATTGAATCAGAATAATTCTTCAAAAACTATAATTAGCATATTCAAATGTGTACAAAAAACAAAGGTGACAAAACAAAAAGAAACCATATTTATAAGAATTAATCAATTTTTATATCAAGATGAAATTTATTTTTTATCTCTCAAATAAAAAAAATTAAATTTTAGTTGTTCAAAATTAAATTTCTACATATTAAAATTAAAGAATTAAAATAATATTCTACAATTTTATTTAACACTTAAAATTTAATATTTAAGAATAAAATTTTTATATATGATTATTTTGAATAATTAGAATTTTTTATTTAAGGATGAAAACAAAAAAAAAGTAAAAATATAATTAAATCAACATAAAAATATAAATTTTACTTATAATCCTCTATCAATATTATTACAAATAGTGTTTGTCTGCAATTGATTGTGTTAGCTAAACTGCTTCATGTGACCCTATTGACTTTTTCTTGTAGCCAACCATAAGTAGTTTTACAGCAATTGCAAAGACATAAATTGCAGAAAAGAGAAAAAAGAAAAATGTAATTACAATAACACTGTACTGATATAAATTTATCAGTAAATATTCATAAAAAAATGTATTTTTTTTTCTTATTTTTGTAAACAG
This sequence comes from Macrotyloma uniflorum, assembly GCA_016859785.1. Lineage (NCBI taxonomy): Eukaryota > Viridiplantae > Streptophyta > Magnoliopsida > Fabales > Fabaceae > Macrotyloma > Macrotyloma uniflorum. The sequence continues at coordinate 3,357,691 of BDMB01000011.1, forward strand.
TTATGAAAAAGATTATGAAAACAGTGATGAAATGGTAAGAAAAGTAAAATATAATAGATATTGATGAAGTATTTATAGAATATGATTACTCTTTCCCTGAAGAATCTCTGCTCAACTACCAACTGCATCAGCATCATCAGGAAAAAAGGAAACTAAAATGTTGTGTAAATATATATTAAATTATATAGATATAGTGAGAAAAATAAAAGAATAACCTACTTTTTCATTCTCCTCCATTATTTCCATTAATTAATGCCCTTCTTATTGGACGACTTGGTCGTATTTATATCCTCTCAGCCCTTCACTCTTGAACTGTATGCTGCAGTGGTCCTCTCTTCTCTTTTCAGTTTTCATGGCAAAGAAATCACAGAAGACCCTCAAGAACACTGACACCGACACCACTGCCAAACGCACTCGCAAAACAGTTCCAAGAGACTCCCCTCCACAGAGAAGCTCTATCTATAGGGGTGTCACAAGGTTAATAATACTTGTTCTTACTTGTTATATACTAAATCTAGATCTATCTCAACATGTTTTTTTGTTTTGTTTTCTTTGATTATTCTTTCACATGTTTAATATTGTTGTGTTCTCAAAAGGGTGTGTTGTTTGCATGCATGTGGTTTTTTTTAGACATCGTTGGACTGGTCGGTATGAAGCTCATTTGTGGGACAAGAATTGCTGGAATGAATCACAGAGCAAGAAAGGAAGACAAGGTTTGTTTGGTTATTGGTTGGTTGTTTTTTCATTTGTTCATTACTTTCTTCTCTCTATGTACATGTTTTCATATTTTCTTCACTTATTATATGATTTATTGTCATGTTCATTGTGTTCTGGCAATGGAAAACAACTGGATGGATGCAGTATATCTAGGTATGATTTGAGTCTTGTTTTGGATAACAAAAACTTCATTGATATTTATATATTTTTCATCATTTTCTTAATTTGGCATTGAAAATTGATTACAATAATCTTGGTTTCTTAGGGGCCTATGATGATGAAGAAGCAGCTGCACAAGCTTATGATTTGGCAGCATTGAAGTACTGGGGTCAAGATACCATTCTCAATTTTCCAGTACTTTCTTGCATCTTCAATTCAAATGATATTCTATGATAAATTTTGTTTATTGCTCATAAATCAGATTTGATCAATCACTTCATTGCGTATACTTTTTTTGTCTTAGTTAACAAATTATGAGGAGAAGCTCAAGGAAATGGAGGGTCAGTCAAAAGAAGAATATATTGGATCATTGAGAAGGTTAATTTTCAGTTATTATATTCAGAAGTGTCCATAATTTCTGAAGCTTTTTCTTTATAATATTTATGTTTTATATTCATTATGCAGAAAAAGCAGTGGGTTCTCTAGAGGAGTTTCAAAATACAGGGGTGTAGCAAGGTACTTGAACCTTGTTCTGTTTTGTTGGAAAATGCTAAGTTTTGCAAATCTATGATGTAAAAGATTTTGTAACATTTGATTCTGCTATGAAATATCCAATATTCTGGAATTGGGATGGAGACAGAAGAAACAGAAAAAGAAATAACAAAATAAATATAATAAAAAAAATGAAAATAAAGGAGGAAATTTGAGACAAAAACTTACATGTACGTGTTCTTTGAAAAGTACCTTCAAATCTGTAAGTTCTGTGATTAGTTATGCACATTTATTATAGTTATGCACATTTATTAAAGCTGCATATTTTAAAATGTGGGATGAAATTTGAGACAATATATATCAAACAAATAATTGACTGATATTTATTAATACAAGTTATTAAATTTCTCTAACTTCACAGTAAATTTCCATAGACAAAAAAAGTCTCTGAATTTTTGTTTTAAATTATTAGACACCACCATAATGGAAGATGGGAAGCTCGAATTGGCAGAGTCTTTGGCAACAAATATCTATATCTTGGAACTTACGGTAATTTCATTGACTATGATCTAATGGCATGTGAAGAAGAAGGTACATACATGCAGAGATAAATGATGTTTATATATATACAATTATGTTTTTGAAAATCCTAACAAAAAAGCCATTTTCAATGGTTTTGATGTAAAAATCTTCTCCTGTGAAAGAAGAAGCATATGGTCTTAGGATTTGAATGCATTCACATGCATCATTTCACTGTCATTGTTATATCTGCAAGAAATTAGAAAACATGCATGTGATAGGTCTATGACAGCTCTGTAGCTAAAAAAAATGAACAAAGGAAATTGTATGTTTTTATATAGGTTGAAGATAAACGAATGAAACTAATAAAGTGTTTGATCAATTAAGAGAGGGTGTACCCATACCTGAAATTTTGAAAATGTATTTGACCATTCATTCCAATTCTAACAAAAAATACCTACTTTGTTTCATCATGGTCCCACGGATCTAAATAGTAGGACAAATATAAAGGTCAACATATGCCATCAAATCACATTGGTTGTGATATAGATCACCAAACTCCAACTGCTTAATAAGCTATTTAATAGTGACATCATTCTTCTTTTAATTTAAACCAAACCTAAAGAAGATCAAACAAAATCCTACATAAAATAATTTTGTGGTAGTGACATGGGCATGTCTCAATAGGTTAAAATTCTGATAGATACTTACTTATAAACTTTCTGTACACATCAACATGTCTCAACATATCAGGTCAAAATTCTGATAAAAGATTTTCATACTCATAGACATGCCTCAATATATTGAGTTAGATTACTGGTTTTTTATAATATCAGTAAAACAATGTTTAACCATTGTTTTCATAAACCGACACCGACATGTGCGGAGAAACTAAATCAAATGTCTTATGTATTTGCTGACATGTGTGTGTCCATGTTACTGTGTTGTGTTTGTAGCTACACAAGAAGAAGCAGCAGCAGCATATGACATGGCAGCCATAGAATACAGAGGACTTAACGCGGTTACAAACTTTGACGTGAGCCGTTATATCAATTGGCCAGGTCCTAAAACTGAAGAAGAACATCAAAATGTTGCTATAAATGAAAATGTAAACTCTAATGCAGAACATGAACTAGGGTTTGTTTCTCATGAACTTGGTTCAACCAGTGATGAGATGACACCAGAGAATGCAGCAAAATCTTCTGAGTCAAACCCTTCTCGTCGCACATTCCCTGAAGAGATTCAAACAATTTTTGAGAGTCAAGGGTCAAGCATCTACACTGAAAATGATGATATCATTTTTGGTGACTTGGGTTCATTTGGTGCACCAATTTTTCATTACGAGCTTGATGTTTAGAAACATGGTATCATCATTGGTCTTTCAATACCTTATTTTTCAAAAGGGGTTAATCAACCAAAAAATATTATAAAGAAATTAAGAGTACAAGTAAAAACATTTTAGAATTTTGAATGGAAGATTCTTTTAAGAGTAACTCATGAGGGAGGGGAAAGAAATTTGATAATTTTATTTGCCATACAACAAGATGTATGCCATATAATTGGCTCTTTTTAACAATTTAGTTTTATTATTTATTATTTATGTCTCCACCAACATTTGTAGATGTGACAACATTTAGTTATTTCGAGAAATGAGAATAATAAATATAAATCTTTATTCATGTTTAAATTGTCCAGATCAAAATATATTTTTAATTAATTTATGATTATTATTTAACTTTTAACTTCAATTAATTATGAACATTTATATGATGGCTTTACTCGTATTTTAATTAATCATATGATTCTCAATTCATTTTTTATTTAATTGCAAACACAGTTTGTCTTTTTATGTAATTTTTTAACCAAATAATGATGTGTTTAAGGAATTGAACCTAGAACAAAACTGACATAATTTATTTATTTTATAATTTTAGTGAGTAAAACAAAATATGACATTAACAAATTTTTTTCATGCTCTAATGTTAGAAATAGAATATTATTGATGTAATTATCATAAATATTACTAAAATAAGTATTTATATCATATAATTTTTCATTTACCTTCTTCTAACACATTTATATCATTTTAAATATAATTATATTTTCGTAAAAGTATATATATTATTGGTGCAAATTAATAAAATAGATAATAAACTTTATATTTTAATCCCAATTAATTGTTTATTAGTGTAAATTATTTTACATTAAGGATTTATATTATATTGAGAAATACAAATTACTATATGATTTTTTAATATATAAATAAAAATATTTTTTAATATAAGTAAATAGTAATAATATATTAATTAACACTAATATATTATTAATAAATATAAATTAATTCAGTCGTTTATATTGTATTTAATAAATATAAGTAAATTTTATTAAATATTTTATTTAAATATAAATATAAATAATAATTAAAATTATATTCAGCCGTTTTAATAATTTTATTAAGATAAAAATTATATTAAATATTAAATTTAAATTTAAAAAATTTAAATAATATATTTTTAAAAATTAAATTACTTGAGCAAATTAAAAATATGAAGGCAATTTTCTTATAAAATATTATTGTTTTATAAAATTATATTGTTTTAAAATAATTATTCTAAATGTTTTTTTCATTAACATATATCTGGTTACAATTTTCTGTGTTAAAATGTTAATATGAGAAAATGAAAGAAATGTCATTGCGAAAACGAACCTTTGAGTATGATTTAATGAAATATATATTGGAAATTATACACAAATATAATGTATAATTATATTGAAAATTATGATACTCACTCTCTAAGAAAATTATATGATACTAAATTTTAAAAAGGAAAAATATTGCAAAAATTTGGTTATAAAAATATTGCATCCTCTATTTTGTGTCACACAAAACATCTTACAAATTCTATGCATTAATAATAATAATAAATGCAGATAGAGAATGTGATAGTACTTTCATGTTCATTTTCATAGGTTCAAACAAAAAATAAAAGATAATGAAGTACATTTCATTTGAAAATGACAAAAAAATATTTGGCAAATATAATTTGTCAAGATGAGAAAAATAATACATAAATAAAATTAAAATTGCATTCATCAAAATAATAAAAAAGGAAATGTATTACGAAAAATATTTTAGTTTCAAATAGGATTGTGTATTCTTAGAAATATTTTGATCTTTTATTGAAGTGTTATTATTTTGGGAAATATGTGGATTTTTGATGGATAATAAGATGCCAAGTGATGAAATTCACATATCTAAGAATGTGACTGAGAATGAGTGAATGATTATCGACAAAAACATAGCTCCACAAATAAACACGACACAACATAGCCATGTCGATGATCTTCACTCTATCAATTGCCACTCAATAGTCACTTCTTCATGGCCACTTTCCTCTCTTTCTCCATTTCTTCTGCAACCACAACCGCCTTCAGATTCAAATTCTCCGCCATGGCCGCTGCCCCTCCTACCAAGGTCGCTCCCGCCGTCATTGTCGGCGGCGGAAGAGTGGGAAGGGCTTTGCAAGACATGGGCACCGGCGAAGACCTCCTCGTTCGCCGAGGAGAGTCCGTGCCGCTCGATTTTCAAGGCCCCATTTTTGTGTGCACGAGGAACGATGATCTCGAGTCTGTGCTTCAATCTACACCTCCTTCTAGATGGAAAGGTGAGTCCTTTGCTCTGATTTCGTCGTTGGGTTGGACAATGTTGTTGATGAGTTATTGATGGTGCCGCAGATTTGGTGTTTTTCCAGAATGGAATGGTGGAGGAGTGGCTTGAGGAGAAAGGGTTGAAGGATGCAAACCAAGTGTTGGCTTATTTTGCTGTGTCGAAACTTGGAGAACCCCCTATTGATGGAAGGACTGATACCAATCCTGAAGGACTCACTGCTGCATATGGCAACTGGGCTTCTGTTGTGGCTGCAAGATTAAACGCTGGAGGCCTCTCTTGCAAGGTATACATAATATCTATCTTCAATTTTTCTTCTTCAACAAGTAAACTAAACACCCATTTCACGGTCACAATGATGGAGAGGAGAGGAGACAAATAGATGAAAATAAAGAATGTGAATGTAAATAAGTGAGAAATAACATAGAAATTATAGATGTTTGATTGAAGGAAGATTGAGCATAGAGATAAAAAGGAAAGTGAAAACAGATAAGAAATTAGAATGTCCGATGAGATTTACTCTCTTTTTTCCCTCATTTCTATTTCCTTTCCATACCCCTCCTTAAATCCAGAAAAATGTCAACTAAATCTTTAAAATTTATATTGGTTTGTTGCTTTAGTCTGTTATTTCAGTTATGAACTAGAATGATATTAAGTCATAAGATTAGAGACTAAAGACAGTAGTAAGTTGTATGTATCATGAACTCAAATGTTAGTAATTTTAATTTTAGAAATTTATTTGGCATTTTTCTAATGAGTACTGTTATGACAACACCTCACAAAATTGGCACCAAAAGGAAAACAAAATAAAAATCTGAAGGGGCTTCTTTTTATTTTTGAGGACTCAAGTGTTTTGATTCTCATGTATAGTTTGCTTTGCATCAGGATTGAAGTTGTAGGGTATATCCTTGTACAATGTCAAAAGCAAATATTTACACGTCTGATATATATCACACACTGATGTATGTCTCAAAAGCCAGGTTCTTGAGAAGGAGGCGTTTCAAAAGCAGATGTTGGAGAAGCTTATATGGATTTGCTCCGTTATGCTTGTTGGAGCACGTCATGGAGGGGTTTCTGTAGGTGTCGTGGAAAAGGAATTCCGCACTGAAGTAAGCTCTGCAATCGACATCTTCTCAAAATTAATCTGCTTATTCTATTAGACCCTGTGTGACTATACTTTCTTCACAAACACTTAATATGAAGAATAAGAAAGATAAAAGAAAAAAGTTTTTCCTATAAGCTAAAGTAAGTTTATGCATCAATTAATATAAGTTTTTTAGAGAAGTTAAAATTATTTAGCTTCTTCAAAACATTGATTTAAGTTGAGTATGAGTTACTTTTAGTTTATGGGAAAAACTTAATTCACTTTTTGTTTTATTTTCTTTTGTTACAAATGCTTAAGTAGAAACTTGTCTTAAGATGATACCTTAAACAATAACATTTTGTTTGATTACATACAAGATAATGCAACATGTGCATGATGAGATTAAAATTGGGTAGTTAATAATAGGATGGTTGGTGATTGCAATTAGTATCCTCTCCCTGCTTCCCTCCGTCCCTCTCTCTGATATTTCTTCTTTTGGATCTTGAAGAGGTGCTACTCAGTGACATTTATTAACTCCTATGTGCTAGTAGGGTTACAATTGAGTAGGTAAATCGCTGAGTCTCGGGTGAAATAGGTTAACACGAAACATGTTTAAACTTTGTTGGATCTGATTTGCTTGAGGGGTTTGTCCTGGACTAAAGAAGCTCTGTCCAGAATGGATGAGCTGATACTGAAGTGGATTTGTTGCCCTGTATACAATTTTGCAGATAAACTGTGTCATAAAAAGTTGGGATAAAATGTAGGCCATAATAAGAGAAGAAAGAAAATGTAGAGATTATGGGACAAACATTTTCATTTAACATAATACTAAAACATAACACCACAATGAGAAGTGACTAATATTTCCACTTTCAGTTGTCTAGCCTTATAATAGAACTGGCATCAGCTGCAGCAAGTGAAAAGGGGTTAACATTTGAAGGATCCGTGGAAGAGCGTTTATGTGCATATTCCAGAGCCGTAGCTCACTTTCCCACGGCAGTTAAGGAGGTAAATGTTAATATTAGTGAATAAACATTGGATTCACTAGATGACTCTGATATATATACATAAGTTGATATACGTACATAAGTTCTTATATTGGCTATACTTGCATTGCAGTTCAAGTGGAGAAATGGTTGGTTTTATTCTCTCTCTGAGAAGGCTACGGCCCAAGGCAAGCCAGACCCATGCCCTTTGCATTCCCTTTGGCTAAAAGAGTTGAAAATTGTATGAAGCTTAAACTCTAGTGTGTGTGTGTGTGTGATGTGTTCAGTAGGTAACCAGCTATTAAGAGCTATGTAGACTTTAGGCTTTAGCCACTAGCTTTGAAGAGTGTCATAGTTTCTGGCATGTAAGTTTAACTTAGTCAATGAGCATCAAATTTCATTTCCTTCCATCAGATTACTTCAAAGCAATTGTATTCACTCGTTTTTTCCTTGTCTCTGAAAGTGAATAAAGAGATTTGTAGACACTAGATTTTATGATTTGAAAAAGGAGAGGAACTTGTAAAAATGAACAATCAGACTAATGTGCACTGATTCTGAATGAAATTAATTTTGAAAGGAAGTATTTTATGCTTTTATTATCAAATAAAGTTAGTGGTAAAATTCAACGTAAAACTTTTGTCCAAAACAAAATTATTAGAGTAAATTATTCTAACTATGCCAAGGTTTTGTGAAATTACATGAAAACTCTTCTGTTTTCTTATTTCTACATTTATCTCTTTTAATTGTTTAAAAAAAAAATATACTGACACTCTTTTTACATTATACCAACTTCCTTAAGTTTTTGGAAAACATCAGTGTATCCTTGTGAGGGTAATTACTGTAAGTGTAAAAAAAAGTGACACATGAGTGTGTAATTTCATGAAATCAAATTGTTTCAACTTAATTTCAATTTCTCAATATAAAATTAAATAATTGAAAATTTACTTGAAATCGTATTATTTTGTACTTCAACGTGTATGCAGAGAATTCATCATGGAACCAAAATGCACTCAATCGTGTCCTTTACTCTTGTGAGACAACATGGTCTTCTACTAAGAGCAGAATTTGTTCCCACCCTTGTTGCTTTGTAGTGATATTTTTAGGCCCAAGTGAACCAAGTTGTCTAGATGTTATTGGCCATATATGCATTGGACCAAAGATAAGTTGGGCATGTGTTGAAATATCATCATCCTCCATCTCCTTCACCAATCAATTGGCTCAGCAAGCCACTGTAGTTGCCCCAAGTAGACACACTCAGCTGGAACCTGATATGAAGTGTGTTTGATTTTCTGAAAATTGGTGTTCTAGTATGTTTTCCAAAAATGAAACCAAAAATAAAACCATTTGGATAGAATGATTGTTGAAACAATTCAAAAACAAAAGATAAAAAAGAATTGTTTGGACAGCCGAAATACAGTCATACTAAGGCTGTCGTGATGAGACATTGGCATTGCAACTTAAAAACAATGTGTGAATACAGGTTGGATTTTGATTTTGATTAGATAAGATCTGAGTCGTTATATTATTCATAGTAACTTCTTTTTATACATAGAAACAGGATGGAGATTTGAATCTGAACATCTGAAGATTTGAATACATATAGAAATAGAATCAAAACTTGTACACCAATGATTGATTTATAATAAAATATTATTCCTTCTAGCTTTGGTTGGCAAAAAGAAACGATAAAAGTGTTTTTTTTTTTTTTTTCATTTGTTTCCATTTTTAAATTTTAATCGAATAACCATACATGACCAAATACAAGAAAAGAATATAATGCAAATCAAGAAAAATGTTGCTATTCAATCATGTAGAAAAATCCAAATCCAAAAAGCTAATATTCATTCAATCCTACTAAATGAGAGCCTGGTGTTGATGTATCAGTTTGACTTCTTTATTTGTTGAAATGGGAAATACAATCAAAGATTAAATTCGAAAAGTTTTTATAAGATATTCGATATTATGTTTTTAAGGATCATATCAAATGTTTTATAGAATCTTTCCATCTAATCTTAAATAACAAATATTTTGAGGTAAGTTTAAATAAATGTTATTTTTTCAACTATATATATCACTGGTATGAAGTATTCATTAACATGGTTTGATGATTAATTTGTAGTGAAAACTTTAATTTTTATTTTTTTAGTAATTTTATGGGAAGTTAAGAACTTGCCATTAGTTTAGGTTTAGAATTATGAAATGGAAATTGGTAAAAAGGAAGAAAACAAGAGATAAGAATCCGTGATTAGATAGATGGAAAAGAAAAAGAAGGGTAGTTTGGGTGTTAGGAAAGGTAGGGCCTTTGCCCGTGGGAGATCAACAACAGAAGATAGTTTCCATCATAATTTAAGTATAAACAAATTTTAATTAATTTAACTTTATTAAATGCTAAATATCATCTTTAATAAAATATATTTAAGAACAAACTTGAGTAATCAAATTAGATATTTTTGTTTGTAATAAAGTTTGAAAGTTGTATTATTATCATCATCATTAGAGTTTATTAGAAAAATAAAACAGTGAAAATAAAAGTAACTTTCTTAATCTCTTCTTTTTTATAATCTATAACTTACCATAACATACATTTTTGGTTTTTTTAATCGAAAAATTTGGTAACTTGGCTAAAACCAGAGTCAGAGAACACACAAATTTGTTGCGGCTCTCTTCTCAACCTCTCACACACAGCAATACAACCTTAGATTCTCCGAGCAGAAACCTATTTTTATTGTTCTCTCTTTGTAACACTGAGACTCAGACTCAGACTCGTCGCTTTTGTGTCGTTGTTGATTTTACCCATCATGGTTCCTCCTCCAGATTTCACTTCAGGTAGGTATGCCCTTCTTCACTCTCCCTTTGTAGATCCTTCTCATTTCCCTTTTCGTCTCCCAACTGGGAATTTCACCACTGTAATTCCTTCCTCATGTACATGGTACAACACCCAACACACAAGACACTGTTTTTGGGTTTTCATTTTGTTTGTTGAGAGAATGCCCCAGAACTTCGCAGTAGTGTTGAACTCTGACTATTACACGCATTGCTTCTACCCAAAGTTGAGATCACAACTTCATCCTCTAGATCGTTTTCCTGACGATGTGGGTCTGCTTTTTCTCATCACTATCGGCTGTAACATTTGACTTTTGCGGCGCAATGTGTATGGCATCGGTGCTGTGTGTGAGTTTTTCCCCCGAAATCAGAAGGTTCCCGACCAAGTTTTCTTTTTTCTGTGTTTTTATTTTAATGGGTGCTGGTTTTCTGCTTGATTGGTGGCCGAAATGGTCGAGGAAGCTTCATTTTTTCAATAATATATTTGGTTTTTCAATCCTGGGGCATTCTTTAACCTACCAAAAAATAAATGCCAGCTTGTTGTTATGTATGACCTCGAGCAATTTCCGTTCACTTCCTCCGTTTTTAATTTGGAATAATGGATCCAGGGTCTCTTGTTTCCTGGATTACAGATTGGCACAAGTTTGAAAAAAAGTGGGTCTTGACTCTTGTGGATGTTGACGTACTGTTAGACTTTTCTCCTAGTGTAGGGTTTTTTGAGAAAAGAAAAGTTACTGCAATTCAAAAAAACATGCTCATTGCTTCAGAGTCCGTACTCTGGACTAGCTCTGTTCCCTTTTTCACTTTGTTCCACTTCAGGAATTTTATCTAGAATTTTAGTGTTAGCGTTCCCTCATTCATTTATCTCAAATTGGAGTACTTTGGTTGGAGGATGCATGAAGCTTATGGGAGGACAGGAGATAAACACTCAGATTGAATGTGTGTGTCAAAAAAATTGTAGACATACCCCCTTATATAGGTCAGTGATTATATAAGAACTTTTGGTGTTTCTTCATTCTGCAGATTCATTGATCTTCTGGTAATGACAATGGGGAGTTGATTTGCTCTTTATCTTCATTTGGATTATGTGCATACATTGAAGTACACTAGGAAGTTGACTATCATATACTTTGGTTCTTCATAATTATTTCTGGTTAAAGTGGTGATATATACAAGATTTGCTTCATCTGTGATTAGGTGCCGGTGTCACCTTTGGTATATCATGTTCCCTTTAGCGTGTTAAATTTAAACATGATACTTTATGTTCCGAAGGCCATGATTGGCTATTTCACATAGTATTTATTCCAACTAAGAATCTAAGGCGCTGAACTTTGTTCTAAAATTAAATTTGATTCGCTAGGCGACATGGAAATTTATTGCAAAATGCTAATTTTGATTAAATAATAATTCCAATTCCTTTGGGAATTTCATTTTTGCATCTTTCAGGATCACTTTGACAGTTTGACTTATCCAGCACCAACTTCTGGTATTACCATTGTCTGAGTTCTCAAGAGTTCTTCCACAGAAAGTAGATGAGTTCTAGAATCCCATCTCATCAGCTTAGCAATGGCCTCTATGTATCAGGGCGGCCAGAGCAGCCCAAAGAAAGGACTCCAACAATGACATCAACAGCCGTGCCATATACTGGTGGAGACATTAAAAAGTCTGGAGAATTGGGGAAAATGTTTGATATTCCTGTTGATGGGTCTAAATCTAGGAAATCTGGACCAATCACAGGTGCTCCTTCACGGACAGGATCTTTTGGAGGAGCTGGTTCACATTCTGGACCAATCCAGCCTAATGCTGCTGCTCGAGCCGCCTATACTACTTCAGGTCCAATGACTTCTGGTGGCATGGCTGGTTCAACTTCAATGAAGAAATCAAATTCTGGGCCACTGAATAAGCATGGGGAGCCTGTTAAAAAGTCTTCTGGTCCTCAGTCTGGGGGTGTTACTCCAGTTGGGCGTCAAAATTCTGGTCCTCTTGCTCCTGTTCTACCCACAACAGGTCTCATTACATCTGGTCCAATATCGTCTGGCCCGCTAAATTCTTCGGGGGCTCCTCGGAAAGTATCTGGCCCTTTGGAAGCGACGGGTTCAATGAAGATGCAAGGTTCCGCTGCTGTTCACAACCAAGCTGTGACTGTTCTTAGTCAAGGTGATGAGTATTCCTTCAGAAGGAATTTTCCGAAGGCGGTGTTATGGTTATTAATTCTGCTTTTTGTCATGGGTTTCATTGCTGGTGGTTTTATTCTTGGAGCAGTGCACAATGCCATTCTCCTTATTGTAGTTGTGGTTCTTTTTGGCTTAGTTGCTGCATCTTTCACTTGGAATACATATTGGGGAAGAAGATCTATTATGGGCTTCGTTGCTAATTATCCAGACTCTGAGCTTAGAACTGCAAAAAATGGGCAATTTGTGAAGGTCTCTGGGGTATGTTTTGCTCCTCTTGCCATCTTATCTTCTTGGGCTTATGAATAAATTTTTTACATCAAATCATGCTTTACCGACTTCAAATGTTTTCCTTATTCACCTGTCTCTGCATCATTCTTATTTTGCTATATAAATTATTCTTCACCTGCTTTCGAAGTATTTGGGGCTTGTCTTTAATTTACAGTAGCTTTTCAAGAATGCCATTTTTTTTCATATAGGACATATTGAAAATCTTCAAGTATATTTGATGCGAACCCTAATTTTTGTCGATTATAAAAACTTACTTACTCTCTAGTAAATAACCCTAATTTTTATGTTGTGTATGAAGGTTGTTACCTGCGGTAATGTGCCTCTTGAATCATCTTTCCAGAAAGTTCCCAGATGTGTATATACCTCAACTAGTTTATATGAGTATCGAGGTTGGGACTCAAAAGCTGCCAATCCTACACACCGTCGGTTTTCTTGGGGCCTTAGATTGCTGGAAGTAAGTTACTAAGTTTTTTGAAGTGGGTTGGTTGTTATGGAATTTAATACTTTACTCGGACATCTTGTGTACAATTTTACATCTATTCTTGCCCTGGGAAGTATGGCAGAGAAGGACATGTTTCTTCCTCTGATAAATTTTAACTTGAATTTATTGCTTTGAATTAATTTTACTATCATATTTAGGAGAAGAAAGGGAAGTTTTTCTTTTTAATATGATGATATTTTCCGTCTCATTAATTGATTCCAATTTACCTTGGACTAGATTTTGTTTACTGAGCAAAGGATGTATTAAGATGGGTCCCTTAAATAGTTACTATGCATTGAGTAGGAGTGTAAAATGGATGGTATAGATCAAATTTGAGTTGGATTAAAATTTATGGTTGTTGATTCAACCATTAAGTTTATTCTCATTATTTGGTGGATTGGTTAAATTTATGCATGGATGGATTGAATGATGGTCCACCTCTTTGACATTTCTTGTGAAGCTTTTTGATGGCACTCTAGGTTGAATTGACCTATTTATGTTGTTATATATGGCTACCTTACATTTGTAGCCCTTGTTTGGTTATTGTACCATTACTGAACTTAATTGTCTTCATGAGTGTACATTTAGGGTCTGCTATTTCTTTTCTTTTGTGGGTTCAAGAAAGGACCCACCAGTAAAGAATGCCTCATGAGGAGTTTGTGCTTGGGGACTGCTATTGCTATTGGGAACTTATTCTTTTCACTGTTGATTGACTGGAATATATGTTCTGTGACAGAGGCGCGTGGTTGACTTCTACATCTCGGATTTCCAATCTGGTCTAAGGGCATTGGTTAAGACTGGTCACGGAGCAAGAGTGACCCCTTATGTTGATGACTCAGTTCTCATCAATGTGAATCCAACCAAAGAAGAGCTTTCACCTGAGTTTCTCCGGTGGTTGGGAGAGAGGAATCTCTCAAGTGATGACCGCATCATGCGGTTGGAAGAAGGGTAAAACTTATTCATGTTTTCTTGCATTTTGATCTTTTATGCTACCTTCTTTGTCTCTGGAGGATGAATGCATTTAGTGTCAGCTTTGATTTAGGGGATGTTGGGTACAAGGAAAGTTTAGTTTTTTGCAAATTTGTTTTCATGTTTGGTTTATGTTTCAAGAAATAACATTCCCAGAAATCATGAAAGGTGGTGCTTCCTAGCAATGTTTTTTAGCTAAGCCAGAAAATTGTTTCCATAAAGAGGTGGTAATCTATCTGTCTCGAGTTAAAAAGAATAAACTTTTTGGTAAAAATATGGTGTCATTGTTGAATTCCCATGGAACTTATATAATATTTGCAGAAAAATTTATGAGAAAAGAAATAATATAACATGGTATTTGTATTCAGGTACATCAAAGAAGGAAGCACAGTAAGTGTAATGGGGGTGGTTCAGAGGAATGAGAATGTGCTAATGATTGTTCCTCCACCAGATCCTATCACTACTGGTTGCCAATGGACGAAATGTATTTTTCCAGCTAGTCTTGAGGGTATAGTCTTAAGATGTGAAGACGCATCCAAGAATGATGTGATACCAGTTTAACAGTAGTGTATGTGCAATGAGAATGGTTGTAGCATCTTCTAATTGGCCTCCTTAGATAGTATTGTATTCTTTTCCCCTCTGTTATTAGTGGTGGTGGAATATCATATTGACAAATTATTATAGATTAAGATGCCAAAGTTGTGTGTGTGTGCCCTTTATTTTTCTCTTAAATTGTTGTATAGTTCTGGTTGTCTTCATGTTCTTCTAGGCTTTGTAAACTTTGGTAATGTTTGGTGCAGTGGAAATTCTTACTTGTACTGGCATATTGTGATTATGCTAACAACATGCTAAATAGAATACAATCTTTCTTGTGTTTGCAAAACTTCTCTTCATCCACACAATTTCTCTCTAACTTCTCCAAACAATTTCTTGTGTTTACCCATTTGGAAGGGTTCTAGATCATGTGATGTGTAAGACACTGGTCTTTTAATTTGTCTTTAAAAAAAACTTCTACAATAAATAAGGTTTTCTGGTAATGATTTTTATGAGGTTAAACTTTATAAATTTAATTCAAGCGATTATATAATAAAAAAAATAGTAATTATATATTTATTTCTATTTACGATGTATGTGAGTATTAAAAACATCAAATCAAGCACTGATTAAAATAATTCATGTCCAAAAGTTTTCAAGTTATAATAACGTGGTTAATACCATGAATCATGTAATAATTCATAGTAATGTTTTTACTAAGGTAATTAACTTTTAAAAAAATAATAGAATTCTCATTATCACTGTATATAATTAAAATAATTAAAATTAATGTTAATTCGAGAATGACTATGATTCCAATTAAGTGAAAGAATCTGTTTACATCATGGATAATTCTTGAGACAAAAAACCAAATCAAAATCATTAATAAAAAATAATTTTAGAGCCTTTGTTATAAGATTTTTTTTTTTCATATAAAGCATGATTTTTAAGAATCATAAACTCTGGACATTATGATTTATGAGAATAACATAATTTATTTTATTGATAAAAAAATATTACTAAAAAGATTTATATATTTTTTTGAATATCAAAAGATAATATTTTCTTGCCAAAATATTTAATTCTTTCCTACAATAAATAATTTAATAAAAGAAGCATGAGTAAATTTTTATTTTATATAGAAAATTTAATATTTGTAAGAAACTTCCTAAAAAACCATTCAAGAAGCCATTATTTCGTGGAAAATTTTCTTGAAAACATTATAATTTTATCAACACAAGGTTTCCGAAAATCGTGATTAGTATGAATAAAAATATTTATTAGAATCATTAATTTATTAGAACATTAAGTAATTTAATAATGATAACGTGATGTAGTTTTCGTAAAATTTTTATTTCTTTAGTTAATTTTTTTATTTCATTTAATTTGCCACTTTTTTTTTTTACAGGAATGTTTTTTTTACGGAAACACGATTAAAATTATTTATGGAAAACTTTGTTTGCTGATTATGTGATCTTTTGAAAGTTCTGAAAAATCTTTACAGAATCTCCTTATGTTGTTTAAATAATTATTATTTTCCTTAAATATCACAAAACTTATTTATATTTTTCAAAAGTTGTAATTAAATATCGTAAAAAAAAATTCAAAATCTCAATCCAAATACACATCTTATGCATTTTGATATAAACAATGGATCAAAATAAAGTTAAAAATCGTTGTTCCTCATCAAATCAAACATTGTTGTTACCACTTTCCAAGATCATCAGTGTTAGAAAGAACACACTACTCCTTAAAAATGGCCACAACCATTTTTGATTCTGCAGACTCACACACCATAACATCACACACCAGACATAAGCATCATTAACTCTGTTGCTCTTTCTTAGGTTTATGCTCTTTACATATACATTTCAGTGAACATAAGCCCAATAAAATGCATCAGCCACAACAGAATATGCGGGTGCGCAGAACAAAAATCACCCATGATGTTCAATGGGTATGGTAAACCTTTTGATGTTTTAATCAACCTTCAAACTATGTATATGAAATGTTATTGGCATTTGGAAGTTTATCTTTTGCCTCTTTATTTTGTAGTTAATCGTTACTCTTTTACTTTCTTTTCATAGGCCATTGCATAATTCACTCTCACATTCTTTACAATTGCTTGATTATAGTGCAAGACTTTTTCATCATGAAATATATGTCACGGAATTGTTCATATGTTCTTTGTTTTTCAGGCCTATTTTTGAATAATTATTTAGATTTTCCCCCATCATGGCATCATCCGAATCGTCTTTTCTTTTACCTGTTGTAATGATTGTGACATCTCATGATCTACATGTTATATACCCATATAGCTTTTAAGAATCAAGATTCTCACGTCTAATTTTAATGGCCTGTTATGTTACATGATGCAGTATCTTGATGAGAACAAGAAGCTGATTATGGCAATTCTTGAAAATATGAAACACCAGAATCTTGATAGATGTGCCGAGTAAGTGACCATTTAATTTTATCTACATATGTTATTAATTATTTGTTCTGTCACATTGTTTGTACCTTTCACAAGTTTTTTGTAATGCGTGGTTGTGAATGCTTGGATGTCTTAGGCACCAAGAAAAGCTTCAAAAGAATTTAGTGTATTTAGCTACACTTGCTGATTGGCAACATTCAAGGACACAAGCCATGTCTCCACAGGTAAAAAATTACCATTTCTGGTCCTTTGTAGTCTATCACCAGCTCCTAACTTTGATTACCTCATTTTGGACACTTGCAGCAGATGCAACCAGAATACTCTATGCAAGATCCTCAGGTTGTAGCAATGGCTCAACAACAAGGAATTTCCTCCTCAAATATGCCATTGCAATTTGCTAATCCACAACAAGAGCTACACCAGCACCCCATTCAAGGGCAAGTAGCATTGACTGGTGAATGGATAGGTAATGGCATGTATCCAATGTATGGTGAGACTGCTTTTGGAGGTGGCAACTGTGGTGGCTCAACTTCAACTGCAAGTCCAAATGATGCAAGTGGGGTATGCCTGCAGGGACCTTCTGATGGTGGAGATGGCCAGGGCAACAACTCAACTACTCTGCATAACCATAACAATTTTGGTTACAAGTGATCTTCACTTTGTTTCTACCATTTTCCATGACCATTCAATAAATCTTTCCTTCAGAAAAATATGTGTATCAAGTTCACTGGAATATTGAAATTATAAAAGAGCATTTTTTTTGTAGGGGTTAAATATAATAGAGAAATGCAAGAGAAGCCAAAATAATAATAATAATAATTTCAAGAAATATACATAAAAATTATATATAATACACCAATTTATAAAATTTACATTTGTTAAGTTCTTAAATTTGCAAATTGTATTCTCTAGTCTTCTGGGGTTAAAAATCGCCAAAAATCCATCATAAAGGATTAAAAAGAACTATTTTTTTTTTAATTGAGGGAACTAATAAAGTAAATTTAAGATACTAAAAAAAAGATAGATCCCAATTTAGAGATAAAAAAATAAAGAATTTATAAAATTTATGAGAAGTATATTTTGTTTAGATATATAGTTATTATGAAAATTAATTAGTTTATCGTACGTTATACAATATAGAGTTTATTTCTTGTTTATTATGTATGATACTCAATGGTTATTATTAAATGATCCATTACCTATACCATTTGAAAATATATGATTTTTTTTTTCAAATGTAATTTTCAAAAGCAAAATGGAATCAAAATATTTTTTATTTATATTTTTTATTCTCTATAATATTATTATTACTAACGTTATCAAGGTTAGACTACGATAATTTTATTATTATGATAAGGACGAAATTAGAATAAAATTTTAGTGAAAAAAATAAAAATATATAAAATAATATATTTATTAAAAATATATGTTTTTCCTAAAGCAAAAACTAATAAAAGAATTGAAGGACGCAAGAAATGGAAATGGATTAGAATAAAAGAGTGACGGTGAAGCGCGTTGGTGCGAGAGCGAAACGTGATGGCAGAAGCAAAGTGGTGTGTGTGGAGAAGAAGTTGAGTTTGAGTTAATTTGATTGATTGATTGCAATGGTTCGGGCGTCGGTGAAAGTGGGTTCGGCGAAGTTGGTGGTGATCTGCGTGGGCCTATTGGGTTTGGCTCTCGTCGCCGACTTTCTATGGGCCTCAACCTCTTCCACGCTTCTCACTTCCAAACCCTCCAAATTATTCCTCCCTCAAGAGAACAACAACAATCACAACAAGCATTACCAAAATGCCACTGCTTCTGGAAGGTTCCTCGCCGCCGCTTATGCCGATTTGGATGCGCCGCAGCTCAACTGGCAGAAGATGGCTCCGGCTCCCGTTCCTCGCCTCGACGGAGCCGCCATTCAGATTCGCGATCTCCTCTTCGTCTTCGCCGGCTACGGCACCATCGATTACGTAAACCAGCTACTCTCCTTTCGCTTTCAATCTCATTCATCATCGTTATAATTACTCTTGTGATTGCGACTCGTTGCTCTTTGTTTTGTTGCAGGTGCATTCTCACGTTGATGTGTATAATTTCAGTGACAATACTTGGGGAGGGAGATTCGACATGCCGAAAGAGATGGCGCATTCGCATTTGGGAATGGTGACCGATGGGAGATACATTTACGTTGTCACTGGACAGTATGGCCCGCAATGCAGAGGTCCCACTGCTCATACTTTTGTGCTCGATAGTGAAACCAGGAAATGGCGGGATCTACCTCCTTTGCCGGTACCTAGGTTTGTGTCAAGTTTCGAATTAATCTTCCCCTTTGCAATTAACATGTTGCAGAATTAATGTCGTTATTTCCCCCCCTTTTGGTGTTCTTTGTGTTGCTTCAGGGAGTGGTGAAACAAAAGACTAGTGCTAGATCTTGATCTCCCTTAGATATTATTGTTGACAATCACGTAGTGGGAGCTTTATAACACGGGTTTGGGTTGTCCTGATTAGTTAGCTTCTAGGCATTTTTATATCTTTTTTTCCTCAAGTTTTGATCATTTCTGCTAGTTATATTCTTTCCTGAATACCTAAAACTCTTGTATGGAGTTGAGAATAATGATAATTTATAAACACCTTATTTCCTCAATCCATTGGTATGCTTTTTCTTAATTCATTGGTGTGCTTTTTCTGGATAAAAGTGACTGAAGCACTAAATGCCAAAGTGGACAATGCTTTGAATGAGTGAATCCAATAATCTCAGCGGACTTGAGATTGGAACAAAATTTATTCCTGTTCTAAAAATTGCAAAAAATAGAATAATGATGAATGGCTCAATTGTTTACATGAAACGTAAGCAACATATTCAAAGGAAAAGGCAAAGATATGGTCAAACTCACTTATTCCCTCCTTCTTTCTTGGTTGCCGGCTGTGCTCTATGCCTATATTGCTTTTGGATGATGCACAAATTTTCGTCACAAACAAGAGGTGCTAAAGAACCAGGATGTGCAGAGGTGTGGGAAAGGTTCATCTCATCTCCGTCATCAAAATTTTCTTCAACTAATTAAATTGGAAGCTGAAGTGTGGAAGAAATACAGCTGATAAAGGAGTTGGATTTGTACATTTATAAGATGAGTAGTTAAGCGAGATCACAGGCTCGTGTTATTTTTTATTTACATAATATTTTTATAATATTATGATGAAGATTCATCGACAAAGCTGATGAATATTCTACACGAATATCATGATTACCCAAAATATTAGTAAATTTATCGGCAAAATAACAATAACAATTTATTTACTGCTTAGAAAGAATCAAAGTAATTTTGACAATATTCGGGTTTCCCTGGTCTGGCTTTCTTTTGGCTCCCATAAAATCATGTATGTAATTTTTCTTCCTTATCATGGTTTTGGTTGGAAGGTTCTTCTGACAATATTATTTTCAGATATGCTCCAGCAACTCAACTTTGGAGAGGTAGACTACATGTGATGGGTGGCAGTAAGGAGAATCGACATACACCAGGATTAGAACACTGGAGTCTTGCTGTGAAGGATGGAAAAGCTTTAGAAAAGGAGTGGAGGAGTGAGATACCCATTCCTCGTGGAGGACCTCACAGGTTTGTGGATTGACTGAACCAAATTTGTTTGATTGAGCTAATGAGTGCCAGTGTAGTACATATTGTAGATATGTCATAATAGTAGTGCTATTGAGTATTGAATTTTTTTTATAGCCATAAAAATGTTAATTGGAATTAATAAATAATTGTGTTTTTTTTATCAAATCAGTGTTTTTTTTTTCTAAAAAACTTATTCGTTTATTTTGCATTGATAGGAAAGTCACATCGTGGTAATTTTGAACCATTTTGGTCTCTTGGGTAGCCTTTTTGAGATTAAAAAAACTTCATTGCTTCTTTTTCTTATCCACGATTCATTTTAAATTCTCAATTGGATTTTATACTCCTCATTTTGTGTGCTTTTGATTGAAGTGTGACAAAACAACATGGAAGTTTATTTTGTTCTCTTGTATTTTCTGGCATTATCGTTTTCAATCTGTTTTCTTATCCCTTATGATTCATTTATATTTTATGCTGCAAAGTGCTGTAAACTTTGCTGTGTTGAAGAATGAAATATGATACAGTTTTTCATGGTGTTTAGGGTTCCAAACATTATAATCTAGGTTAACTAAAATGCATTTTCTTATGTGCATATCTTACCTGGAATTTATTACTTAATTATACCTTCTTTTAGGGCTTGTGTTGTGGTTGATGATCGTCTTTATGTTCTTGGTGGTCAAGAAGGTGATTTTATGGCCAAACCTGGGTCACCTATTTTTAAGTGCTCACGCAGACCAGAGGTATGCCATGGATGTAATTGTTATCGTTCTTGTCTTTGCTCAAATTAAGGACTACTTCGGTATCCTGGATATCATTTTATGAGCCAAAGGTTTTGCATGTGTGTTTTCTCCTTTTCTCTAATTTGAATTGATAGTATGTATGAACAACCTCTTTGTAATTTGATGCTAAATTGTGTTCTTCCACAATGCTGTCCCATGGTTTGACACTCTCTGTGTCTTACTGTTTGTTATCATGTCAGGTGGTCTATACTGATGTTTACATGCTGGATGATGAGATGAAGTGGAAAACATTGCCTCCAATGCCAAAACCAAACTCACATATTGAATTTGCTTGGGCGCTTGTAAATAACTCCATTGTCATTGTTGGAGGCACAACAGAGAAGCACCCTGTAACCAAGAAGATGGTTTTAAACGGAGAAGTAGTCCAGTTTAATTTGAATACTATGGTAATGATTTCTCTTTTTTAAAGCACTGAAGAAATGGGTCTCCATTTCTCCATTTCTTCATATTCAATCATATGAATTTACATTATCATGCACTTATTACTCAATTACGCTTGAGAATGGTAATAAATACTCTCTCAAATCCTTTTCGAAAAGTTTTTTCTCTTTTTTTACAAGTTCCTTTTGTAATTGTTTGATACATTAATTATTTTTTCCTTAAATAGACTTGATTAATTGACTTTTTTTACAAAATGGAAAAGTAGTAAATGATAGAAACTAACGACATAAAGTATCTTTCTGATTCGAGAACATGAGTAGGATACTTGAGCCTTACTCTTGTACTTTGACTTTAAATACAATAAGAATAATTTTGGAATAACAATACAAATTTATTGTTATCAACTACGTTAAATAATTTCTTAAATGATGCGAATTAGTTGAAAAGATCTTATGAAAAGGGATAATATGATTTGCTTTCAATTCATGCTGGCATACTGTACCAAAGTCGAGTCGGTAGTCTACATATGAAGGCTGCCACCATATATATGTAATGCATGTAGGAGCATCATGCTAATTTGTTGTCTCTAATGGTTGCTTATTTCTCCTGTTTATCAATTCTCAGAAGTGGTCAGTGATTGGAAAATTACCATTCCGAGTGAAAACCACTCTAGTTGGATTTTGGAATGGATGGCTGTACTTCACTTCAGGACAGCGAGACAAAGGACCTCATGATCCATCACCCAAAAAGGTTATTGGAGAGATGTGGAGAACAAAATTAAAACTGAATGAGTAAGCAATTGCTGTGGAATCTTTTAGTACCTTCTTTCTCCTAAAGCTGAGGTGAAGAGGCCAAAACATTGCACATTCTTTGTCAATACAATATTCATCGTTGTAATTCACTGAGATGACTGTAATTTAATTCATCATTTATAGTTGTCACCAATTTTTTATCAGTCGGCTTTTGTATTCCCCCCAGCCATATTTTGTTAGCTTCTTTGTATTCAAGTAAATATTGACAGATGAACTTAGTTTATGTTAATTGTAATCCTTAGGCTTTTAAAGATCTTGTGTTCTAATCTTCCAATAGGGAAAACAAACATTGGAAGAGTTCTTTCTCTTGAAGCTGGTCTCCTTGACTAAAATTATGATTTATTGAGTTTTAAGTGACCTTTAAATATGAGATGCAGATTGAAAAAATGTAAATACTGTGACATTTAGCCCATAGATTTGAGCTTTCCTGCTATTTGTTTTATGAAAAAAAGTTAGTGTTATAAAAAAAGTTGATATTAATTTTATTATTCAATTTTAGAAAAGATAGTATCTTAAATATCTGTAAAATAAATATTGTTTATTTATCTTAATGTGAATATTAAGAAATAAAAATAGTGATTAAAAATTTTGGACGATAAAAGTAAAAATAAAAATATTTTATAGTGACTAAACCTAATATTTTTACATTTTATAAGAATTACTTTTAATTTGATAAAAATGAAAAATAAAGAAAAAAAATTATGAAATGAAAATCAAAACTCATTAATTTTATAAATACTAAATACACATTTAACTCTTAATTACATAATTATAATTTATATTAGATTTTATTTTCGAAAGATTTTATAATGATTTTTGTAATTAAATATTGTTTATTTGTTTCCTTGCTAGTCTTTTGATTTTTGATGATAAAGGATGCTTTTTTTCACCAAGTTCAAAATATGTAACGAGTATGTCTTATCTTCTTAAAAAATCTAATGGATTCTTAGATCTCTTCTTCCAATATTCTTTTTTTCTATAACATTTACTCTGGGGGATTTTTTTTATATATATAATGTTAACTTAAGGATTTTCTTCAGAATTTATTAAGGGGTTAAATTTTGCTCAACTTATATCTCCACCAAAAGAATAAAATATAATATAAGACTATTTTTTAAATTGACTATCAACAGTGCAAACCATTTTGGTAATCTTCACAGTTCATACAAGATATTGACACTGGCAGACCAATATATGCAGCTGCTATATCCTTTACAACAGCTAACAGTCTAACACAATAAGGCACTACACTTTGACAAGACTATGGTATGTAGTTGGAAGACACTGCGCATTACAGAATGGTCTTGGTCTCAAGAAAGAGGCATTGATTAACTAGAGCTGAAGCACAAGCTCCACAAGAAAAAGCTCCCCATCGAACCTTAGACCAGAAGGCTCAGTAGGCTGAAGAAAACCATCCACCATTCCACCAAATACATACAGATAACGCCCTGATCGGTCTGCACAAGCACGGTGGAATGATCTAGCTTTTGGCTCTGAACCACTTGATTTCCACCTTTTCCACATTCTTGTCATTGACACTTTCTTGGAGCTCACTGTGGTTGGATGCTGCGGAGTGATGTAAGGGTAAGGAATGGCACTGATATCCAACACCCAAAAATCATTTTTTCTGTGTCTATACGAGTCTTCTCCTCCATGAATTAGCAACCTTCCCCCCAAAACCAAAGTTGCTGTGTGACCAACTCTAGGGAGGGAAACACCATCTTGTATGCTTTGCAAATCATAAACTATTTGAACCCATTTGAGATAACCTTGATATGTATCCAATAACCAAACATCATCAAGCACCTCATAACCCAAGCCTCTACCTCCAAATAGTATTGTCCTGCTTCTGCCAATGCATGTCAAGGTGTGTCCTGAACGTGGTGGAGGTGAAGGGTGTGACACAATCTCATGCCAAGTGCCATGGCAGGGACTATCTGAAAACTCCAAGACCCATGTGTCCCCCAAACGGAGGCCCTGAAGCCCAATACCCCCATGGATTATCATTCTCTTTTCATCAATGCAGCATGCGCCATGAGCCCCTCTTGGGGGTGGTGCAACATTTCCCACTTCAAGCATTTTCCATGAAAATGTTATGCCTTTGTTTTCATTCAACACAACTTGCCCCAACCATGTATCGTTTTGACGGTTGCCACGGTCATTGATTCCTCCAAAGAGAACAAGATAATCACCCATTTCCACACATGTATGCCCAAATCTTCCAGTTGGAATGCCTGCATGGACTGTTTGCCATTTCAACATTCTCTGGAAATCATTGCCAATGTATGCCACCCTCGTGTCATCAAGATGTCGTCCTGAACAACAACAATAACTATTATAATAATAATCAATCATTACAATTAATAATAAAACAAGGACAAACAAAAAGATACTAATTACAAGTAACATTTTAAATGTTAAGAGAAATGGAAAGTTTCTGTAAAAGAAAGAAAAAACAGCATTCACGTCAGAATGTAGTACTAAAGAAAAAGTGCTTGCTCCTATGTATCAGAACAGAAATTGGCTTTTAAAAGTGAACAAGATAAAAAGAAAAACAAAGTAAAAAAAACCACAGTTCACAACAAGGAGAGGTTCTACAGACTTGCAAACAAATAGAATGCGCCCCGTTATGAATAGAGTTTGCTCAAGTTTAGTCAATAATTCCCTTTTGCTAAGTTTAATCTAATGATAGAATAAAACATTATTTAATATTTTCTTCATCAAACAGTCACTTGAAAGGGAGGTAAACATTAGTTCCCTTTCATGTTTCAGATAACATGTAGGTCAAAA
Organism: Macrotyloma uniflorum; assembly: GCA_016859785.1. Taxonomy (NCBI): domain Eukaryota; kingdom Viridiplantae; phylum Streptophyta; class Magnoliopsida; order Fabales; family Fabaceae; genus Macrotyloma; species Macrotyloma uniflorum. The sequence continues at coordinate 3,383,391 of BDMB01000011.1, forward strand.
TTTCTGGAGTCTGTTTCTTTTCATTGTGCACGTAAAAAGTAAGGTCTAAAAGGCAGAGCCATAAGGGAGAGGACAGAGCAAAGGAGGGACATAGTGTTGGTTTCATGGGCGCTATACGAGTTTAATTCACTTTACCCTTAAATTAGAGTCCGATGCCTAAACAAGTTAAAATTTATCTCAAAACTAGTTGCTGCTAGATATATAAATAACATCCCAAGAGATGTTTTACTAAAATGAGTTATAAGTTCTAATATCGAATTAGAATTTATTCCAAAATCAATTGACATTCAAAGAAATTGGCTCAGCACTCTGAGAATAGAATTGAGATAGGTGTTAATTGCCACAACATTCCAAGAATTGAGATTGGTAACATGAGACTTTCCAACTGTACAGACCAAATTGGAACATGTAATGGTTAGATGGCTTAATGTTACAAACTAAGCCACCTAGATAGCTTGTAGTGACAAGTATACTGCATAACAATGCCGTACAATAGGGCTGGTTTGATAATTTTGTGTTGAATTCGATTCCCTTTGTAGTGGAAAAAGGACGTAACTTGTCTCCTTTTCAGCATATTAGGGGACAGATATGATGAGATGATATTTAATGTGAAAAACAGTAACAGAATCCAATTTATAAGATGGAAAGAGAAAGTAACGAACCTCCCTCACAGCCGCCACCAAACAAGACAAGACAATCCGACACAAAGTTGAGAGAGTGAGAGGCTCTGGCTGTGGGGAAATCCAAATCTGCATGTGGCTCTGACAGCAGTTTATGACAACAAACAGAATCCATCAGAGAGACTTGCCTGTAGAGCCTCATCCATGGGAACTGATGGGGGTGATTGTTGGAGGAGTTGAGTAGTGCCTGAACACAAGTGGAACCTAAGTCCCTTTTGCACAAAGATTCCCATAGAGTGTGTGAGGAAGTGAGAGACCTGAATCTCTTGCAAGTCATGGAAAGGGAGAGAATTGCATCTATGGGGAGGAGGAGGAGAATGGTTAAGAGGTAGTCCTGAGCCATGTTAGTGATTGGTGATCCACTGGAACTTTGGTTCCCACTTGCACTGCCCTCAGAATCTTCCATGGTTGTTGGAAGCTGTCTTGGAACAGAACGACCAAGTGATGCTGTTATATGGCTGAAGGGGAAAGAACAAGGAGAAGAGGAGGAAAGGGTTCGTTTGAGGCAAATGGCATGCTTGCAAGTGAGTGTGTTGTGTGAGAGAAAGAGAGATAACTAGTAATTGGTAAATGGTAATTGGCAAAATGAATGTGTTTTGTTGTGTTTTGTTTTGTTGTGTTGTGTTGTGTTGTGTGTGTGTGTGATGGGTTGAAGTTGAAGAAAATGGTAAAAATGTTTGAAGTGGAAAGAGATTGATGTAAGACAGGTGAGTGGGGTGGCCATTCGATTTGTCGTGTGTGTGAAATAATGAGCAATGCCTTTTGTTTCAACAAGTCTTGGCTGCCATCTTCTCCTGCATGCAATCTCATGTTATCTATCTGGACAAGCCTACCAAAATCAAAGAATGAATCAGAAGGATCTAAATTCAATTAAATAAATATAACAATTTAGGACCCTACCACAACATCATCGTACATATTAAAATGAAATAATGGCTAAGAAAAAACTGATATTTCATTAAAAATTGGCATCAACCAATTTAAATTTTTAAAAGCTAAAACTAATGATTTTAGAAGGGGAGAGTACGATACTACAGAGGGTTAGAAGGATTTTGCATCATATCATAATAATTGTAAAGAGCATGGTTGGACCCGTCAACTATACTTGTCCACCTTTTATTGTCTTCACTCTGCATCCGAATGTGTAACGAACTTCTACATTCTTCAATTACCAACTGTGCATCCAATCTTTGTCCTACATACTGTATATTCTTTTTTTATTATACTCTATTTGGTTTGAAAAAGAAAATGGAGAGTGAAGATTGAGAAAAGAATATGAAGAAAGTGGCAAGAAAAGAGGTTAAAATTTAGAGTTATTTTTTATAAAAGAAATATGAAAAAAAAATCATTTTTTTATTGAATAGACTAGTATTTTTAACAATAGTGAAGGTATTTAAAGAAATATGTAAAATAATTATTAGTTTTTATTGCATTGTTTAAAATCAACCTTTCCTCTGTTTTCTTTTTTTCATGCAGCACCAAACGGTAGATACCTGTTTTCTTTCTCTCTTTGAGTGTGAAATAATGAAAATCAAATTACTACTTCCCATTTCCCTTAATAAGAAGTATACTCAAACAGAAAAAATAAGGACCAAATATATACTTAATAATCTTGTCACCTAATTGAGAGGCAAAAAAAAATATATAAACACTTGATTTTAATCTATAATAAAGAATGTGTCGTATGCGTATGATGCTTGACTTAATGGATGTGATAAAGAGCAAAGAGATAAGTTTTCGAAACATTTAAGAAAAAACAATATAAAAAATATCAAACGTGAGCTAGCTGTCTTGTATTGAATTAAAAAATTGTGATGGTTGGTTTATTATCCGCAAATACAACACGCACGGAAGGGGAATTCAAACGAAGAATTTAGAAAAAAAAAAAAACTATTATTTCTCGTGAGTTCTGATATTATTTCTAGTTTGACTATGGTGGATTAATCCACGAAAAGCCCTCTCACGAACAGAGTTAACAAAATATGCTTGCAAATGCGTAGATATAATACACTTTCTGGTGCATATCAACCAGGCAAAAAGCATAAAATTAACCATTCCAGAAAAAGTCAGATTAAAAAACTGGCAGGGTGCCAGAGAGGGCATGCAAAATCTTATTTCTGCAAATTGTACACTTTTCCTTTGTGTATTAATTTCCTAAGAGCAGCTTTAGCTTCTTCCAAAGTTTCTACACTCTGCCCATCATCAAATGATATCCTCTGAATGTTGAACTGCATATAAGAAAGACATTATGATTGAAAGCAGCTAAAAATATTATCAGAAAGACGATCAGGCTATGGACCGAAAAAGCATACCTGGGCACCTTGTCGGACCCTGATATCAGTCCCTTTGCTGTCTATGGATATGAGTGCAGCATCATCTACCTCAGTCTCATTAGATAGAAGTTTCTTAAGGGGCTTGGAGAAGATAGCATTGAGTTCCTATTATTTCAAACATAAAACAAAGCAATAGGGTGATATAACTTAAGGGCTGGTTTACATAATTGTATCAATGAGCATATGGATGATAGAAAGTCATCGAAAAAGGTTTGACTGACAAAACCAGGCTCAGACTTTATTTCAACTTCACAAAAAACCCTGTTGGGTTACTTTCCCGGGGAGTGGGGTGACTTTAATTTATCCTTTTAGGTAGCTTTATTGAGTAGGGAAAGAACTAGGGTCAACTAGGAACCCCACAAAACCAACCCCAGTCACGAACTCAAATGTGCCAGATGTATACATTCATCTGGGCCATATCCAGCTACTATGCTGAAAAAATTAGAATGCCCCATCCCAACCAATCACATAAATTTCTTTTAAGGGGGAGAAGAGAGAACACTTTATGAGAATATAAAATAGTTTTAAAAATAAGACTGTTAACTTTACCTACACAAGCCAGATATTATTTCCTTTAACTTTCTTAGTAGAGAAAGAAATAACAAAATTCACCTTTAAATACTGTTCACCACCATCGACTGCAATCTTATCAGGTTGAAGGGTTTCATATTCTTTTACATCCACCCAAGCAACAGTTCCAAAGCCTCCAATGAAATATATGTCACTGTCAATAATAAACTGATTAAATTAGCTATACAGGTTGATAATGACGTACCAAACAACATCATGAATTCGAATTTCCCAATTCTTCATGGATTCTATTGTTCACAAGCACCATATTTTTGTTAAGGAACTAGATTTTTTATGAAAAATTCAAAAGGATACAAACGACCTGCCCATGTTCTTGATGCTTTACTAAATACCCAAAAGTAGTTTCATAATTCAACCAGAAAAAAAAAATTATTTGGGTTATTTGACTAATATTGACATTTTTTAAGCAAGGCCCAAGTAAACTTCTCCAAAAATACGCAAGAGAGTTTGCAAAAAAGATTATTTGTTCAAGACAATCAACATGGCAGCCGGCAGCAGCTGCTTGTGAGTGAGTGTAGACAGCATATCAAATGAGATAGTCATTTTTATGTGAGAGGAACCAATTAACTATTAAGTCATACAAGGAATAGTCAATATTAAAGCTAAAAAATCATGTTACTTTAAGTGATCGTTTGATTTTAAGAAGTCTTTAATCTTGACTAAATAATTTAGACCATCCATGCATGATTGTATAATAAAGATTCACTCCTCCTACTCATAAAAAGAAATAAAAAGTTTACTAAATACATCCCACAGATATAACTGGAAAGGAATCAACCTTATATTCTGCATCCTAAAATAGTAGAAGTTGCCCCACTGTTGAGAAGGACCTTGTTGATGTTTCGCAATGTACTGCTTATGAGCCCATTCCTGTTAGTACAAATAGTCAAATAGATATCATGAAACAAATAAAGATCTCTATATGAATAATTAAAGGTACAAACAAGAGCACAATTACTAATCCACACAAACAAATTAATCAGCAAACAACCTGTTGATCTTCTGGAAGTGGATAAACATCCCCAAAAATAGTTACCCTTGCATTGGACAAGCCACTCCATCCAGGTATCTAATAAATTAACTGTCAATAAAACCCAAAAAGGAGAAAAACAAGAATCAGAAATCTAAAATCTTAAATAGGAAATTTCAAACCTGGACAACCAGTGTACATCTTGGGTCAGCCAACAAATTCCTTGTGTGAATTGCAAGAGGAGAAAATGAAAATATTGGATCTACAAAAGAAGAATATAAGATCGATTTTTATAAATAAACGCTACAAACAGACAAGAAAACCAAAGTGCTCCACAGTTAACAAGGATCAGCATGAGCAGACAGCGAATCAAGGAGCACTTTATAACACAAGAATCTTGAGGTGGAATGTCAATCTTTTATGTATTCTTTATTTCTTTATGTTTATGTAGTATCAAAATTTTTTAGTTGGATATGAATATTCTGTAATTCATGCCCATATTCCAAATAAAGTAGGAACATGAACCTCATCCCCAGTACCCACATATTCTTACTGGTAGCGCATGTTTATGCTATAAAAAGGAAAGATGGGCTAAATGGAAGTGATGGACTGTGTAAGAGAGGAGAAACAGGAAGAGAATTGGAGAAAATGGAAGAGTGCCCACTGCAGAGAAGATTCCAGGGGAAGAGTTCAATAGAAGCATATATTCAAATCAATAGATCAGCTGGTTCAGAAAACTGGTTGTATGAAATGGTTGTTTTGATTTCTTTCAATTTTTAATACAACCTAAATTTTGTTTAGCCAAATATGGTTCACTGCCAACATATAAAGGTCATTTATGACTTGTTAGCTTTCGATTATAACTTTTTATCTTGCAAGACATACAATGTGGTCATTTTAAGCTAATTCAAAATTTTACCCAACTATAATTTTTATGGTTCTATGCTAGTTTATACTCAATATGTTATAATATTAAATGAGCATTTCAACCACAATCGGACCAACAAATGCTTTCAACCTTTCATGAGTGGTATGGATTATATAAAACATAGATTAGAGGGTTGGAAGGTGGTAACAACACAGATAATTGTCACATGTTGAACCAGGGGGTAAAGAAGGGGGAGGAGAGTTTAGGAGATAGGTAAGAATTGAGTGAGGTGGAAAGGCTTGGGGGGGCTGAAGTATTCTGTTCAGTTAAGCTATAAAATCTCCATAGTTATCTTCCTGTTTTCTTCTATGTTATAACTATTAACAGAGGGCTACCTCTGTTTGCAAGGTGTTTGGTCTCCCTATTTTCAGTTCCTGTCACATTCTCACTCCTCTCTCAGCAAGGATCAAAACTAGATTGAAAAACTCAGTAAAAAATGCCCAATTTACAACAATTTAATCATCCAGACCTCCAACAACTTAGCTGAGTCCACCAAACGCTTATTATCATGACTGTTACAAATATGGTAGCTTGGGGAGAACTCCCAACTTAACCTCCTATTCGGATCATGGATCCACAACTACACACTGAAATTCATAATCATCAATTATTCATGACTAAATGGAATTAACTAATCAAGCAAGTGAAGAATTATTGACTTACGACCCGTCGAGTCTGGTGCAAAATCAACCAGAGAACCAAATGGATATCCTTCTCGTCGGTGGTGCATACGAGACATTACAGTGCACAAATGAGCAAATCTTGCCTTGAATTACAGAAGAAAAAGGCAATGGAAAATTAATAAAGGGGATCCATGATTGTATTGCGATAGATTCAGTTCTACAGCTGAAAACACAAATATCCATTTAAAGTTTTACCAGAAACAAACACCACCAGCTTACCTGCTCCATCAGGTTACGAACTGCTAAAGCCGGTCTAGGTAAACCGTGAGCCGAGGTGGCACTTTGCACGCCGCCAGAAATAGGTGTTCTGAAAAGTCCAGCCCTGGTGCCACCACCCGATGCACTTCCACCTCCACCTGGGGTTGTAACAGTTGACCATGACATGTCCATCTGTGGCACAGCATCTTGATCGTCTTCAGAACTCTCAGTCTCAGAATGGCCTAAATTCTCCTTGAGAATGAAATGACACCCAACAAAGTCAAAAGTCAACGATAACATATCTGTTCATTATGATGCATAAGAACAAAAAAGAAACGACCAACTAACGACCCAATTGAGCATTTCCATGAAATTTGCATGAACTGAAAAGTAAAAAAACAAGTAACAAAAAGAGAGGGGAATTCATTACATTACATTCCTAATGAAAGACACATAAGCAAGCAGTATCATGATCTCATAGGAACAAGTTGATTGAAATGATTAGCAATAATAACAACAAGAACATGCAGAATGCAACAGTGAATAGGGTTTTAGAAGGAGAGCGGATAAATCAGAATATTCCCATTCCAAAGTCTAAAGTTAAAGTAGAGATTTTTATTTTAGGGGCGTGAGTTTAGCAACAAATTAATGAATATGCTGAAAAGAGCATGTGAAAACCTGGGGTTGAGAAGCTAAAGCGAAGTCATTGGTGGCTTCATCGCCACCGGTGTTTGAAACACGAAGAGGGAGGAGGTGGGAGTGAGAGTTTTGGGTGATTTTGAAGAAAGCAAGACGAGGAGTTCTCACAGCAGTGGAAGAAGAAGTGCGAAGAAGGAGTGAAGAAGAATCGGGGATGATGGAGAGTGCTTCCATAGAAGACTTTGTTTGAGGTGGGTTTTGATTTTGGGAAATATGTTGTAATACTATGTTGTTGGTGAGAAGAATAATATTAGAATACAATGATACTGTAATAAATTCATCGTTACAAATGCTATTACTTTATTTGCCTGTTTTGTTCCTTCGAATCCAAATTTGCGTTCAATCGATTAATTGCTGACTCGGACTCTTTGTTGGGCTGAAGATTGAGATTGCGTTGGGTTTGTTTTGTTTTTGCCAACTCAAATACCACCTCCAATTCTGCGTGCCCAATCCATTCCGGATTACAACTACATCATTTTTATTTTTTTAATGATACCAAAAAATTTAAATACATTCTTATAAACATACTTTATTTATTAATTAAAAAATTAAACATATATTACAAAATTTAGAATCACTTGTTTGATTCCTCTCATAGACCAATCAGGGTTCAAATAAACCACAAAATCGATTTGAAGAAGAATCGATTAAAAAATTAAGAAACTGAAAAAAACAAGTAAAATCAACCAAAACTCTTTTCATTATAAAAAATTATGAATAGTTATTTTCATTTTACAGGATTAAAAAATATATATAATAACTAGCTCTTTAGAGTTTCTAAGAGGAACCAAACATGTGAAACTCAAGGTGGTAAAATACTGAAATAAATTTATAAAAAAAAAAGTATATATATATAACAAAAAGTAATATATTATTGAAATCTATTTAACTTTGTTTCACATTTAGTGTTTAAAAATTCAAATATATATACGGTTTGAGAAATCTTATTAAAAATGAAGTTAAATTATAATATATAATTTAAATTATATATTAAAAAAATAATGAAAATAAATCTATAAAATAAATAAAAAAGAAATGATTAAAAAAAATAAAGAAAAAATTAATCAACTGGTTAAAATTGATTAAATATGGATTATTGACTATGCTTAATCTCTCCAAACACATGATGGAAAAATTCATAATTAAATTAATAAAAAATTAAAAGGTGTAAAATGATGGAAAGAGTTTTGTAAAGAAGAAAGAAGTAATTTAATTGCAATAAATTAATTAACTTGAGGAAAACAATAAGTTAGAGCACATGTTGATATGATTTTGTCTGAGTGAAAAATATTGACAAATAGATTTTCGTGTCTTTAATAAACACTTTCTAAATCAAATATAATGTTAAGAATCAATCAATCAAAGCTTAGAGTTCAACAATTTTTCTTCTTGAATCTTTTGTGAAAGGTTAACTTGAAGTTCTAACAAGTGGCAATTCAGGGGAACCAAAGAACAAGCAAAAAAAATATCCATTTACCATTTTCACTAACATTTTATTAGGGGAAGAGTTGTGCATGCAAACTCCCTCTAATCACATACCATTTTCACTAATTTTTTAATATCCAACGAACAAAAGTTTCTTGTTTCCAGAAAGGGTCATAATAAGCTTTCAAACTTGTTGCAACCCTGCTTTTTGTTGCCTTCCAGTTCAAGTTTCCAAACGTTAGGTACAAGTTTCAACATCCCTCACCTTTTTCTATTCTCCATCACAATCACACCTTCTACACTGATTTATTACCTTACTATTCTCACCTTAAGTTGAATTATTGATCCACAGATTATTGGTATTTTTCTCTAATGTACCTTAGTTTCTAGCTCCCATTTTTACATTTTTTTTGGGATTCATTAGCATTCGAAGATTTCATCTATGCATCAGATCTCCATATCAAAGTCAGATCAAAGGCAAATTTTGTTGCTGCAGGACCTGTTTCCATAAGAGATGAACTTCTTCATGGAAACCAAGTTTATCTAAATTTTAATCTTCCTTGAACCCTTTTTACATCCAAATACAACCACTTCAATGAGAACATCCAAATTTCCATGTAGGGGATTGGATTATCGTCTATATCTTCTGATTTTTGTTGTGTGTTTGGTGTTGTATGGCACAGTTTCAAGATTGAATACTACAAATGTTTCTCATGATACAGAGTCGAAGTGGCGGCACTTCAATCCTAAGCATGTTATATCAAAAGGAAAAGGGTACCCTCCTGTGCTTGCATATTGGATTCTTGGCACCAAAGGAGAGAGTAAGAAGATGCTGAGGCTGTTGAAGGCTGTGTACCATCCAAGAAACCAGTACCTACTTCAGCTCGATGATCGTTCGTCTGAGTCTGAAAGAATGGATTTAGCTATTTCAGTTAAATCAATTAAGGTGTTTGAGGAATTTGGAAATGTGAATGTCATTGGGAAAAGTTATGCCATCAATAGAATGGGATCTTCTGCTCTTTCTGCTCCTCTGCATGCTGCTGCTTTGCTGCTTAAACTGAACCCAGAATGGGACTGGTTCATCACCTTAAGTGCTTCAGATTATCCTCTCATGACTCAGGATGGTAAGTGTCAATGATGCAATTGTTATAAAAACTTGCGTTCTGAAGTTTTCTCTGTATTAATGATATGCATCATGAGTTGAATTCCAAATTGAGGTCAATTTGAAATGTTAGAGGACTCTGAATTCAATAACTCCAACCAAGTAAATAAAAGCTGATTGCAAGAAATATTAGAATTGCCTTCTTCCTAGTTTGTGTAGTTATGTTGAGATCTAGAAAAAAAGTTGAACCATCAAAGATGCTACAATGATTTAACATATATTTATGATCTTCTTAACACCTACATTGTACTTAGTGTTTCATAAATTGTAATAACCAAGGCTGTGTAAACACTAATTTTAGAGCCTGAGATCTCTATCAACGTGCCTTCGATGGAATAACAAATCAACCGTGTTTTGTTTATCATTTTTCTGTGCAGATATCCTTCATGCTTTCACATTCTTGCCAAGATATGTCAACTTCATTCATTTCACTAACAAGACAGTTCGGAACGAGTAAGTTGTCATCAAACTAAGGTCTAGCTTATTTCCTTAACTACATGCATATTATAAAAATAAAAGTTTAATTAAATAATCATAGTGATAGCATTAACTGCTAAAATAAAAAAGTAGTTGGTAGTTACCTTTTTTGTTGTGTTTAGTGAAGAGCCCTATATTACCCTACTTCAACAAAGAAATCATCTAATCACAATTCATAATTGTTGCTGTCAAAAAGAAATATGACATCAAGGTTTCTTTCTTTTTTAATTCATTCATATTTTTTTCACTCGTTGGGAAGGATGAATAAAGAATACTATTGCTGTTAATCATCCAAAGAAGTGGAGATTATGATCTTAATCAAAATGTGTTCAACTTTTCATGTTGGTAAAGAAAATAAAGGAACAAGCCTTTTCAAATATCTCCACCACTCATCTAATAGGTTTATAAAATGGTCTATGACCTGACGATGCAGGCAAAGAGACATTAATCAAATTGTGGTAGACCAAAGTCTACATTATGAAAAGAATAGTCCACTTTTTTTTGCTGTGGAGTCCAGAGATACCCCAGAGGCTTTTAAGCTATTTCGAGGTGAGTTTACCTTCAAACAAAATTTGATAATTGAATTTTAAGAAAGAAAGAGTACTATTTTTAGTTATTACTTTCTCACACTCATGTCATTTTTTAACTAATAGGTTCACCGTGGATGATTCTTACAAGAGCCTTTATGGAGTACTGTGTTAGAGGGTGGGATAATTTGCCAAGAAAACTTCTAATGTTCTTCACCAATGTGGCTTATCCTGTGGAATCATATTTCCACACAGTATTGTGTAACTCCCACGAGTTCCAAGACACCACTGTGGACAATAATCTAATGTACAGTCTTTGGGACACCGATCCATCTGAATCCCAATTGCTTGATATATCCCACTATGATACAATGCTGGAAACTGGGGCTGCATTTGCTCGCCCATTTGGCGAAGGTGATCTGGTTCTGGAGAAAATTGATGATTTGATCCTTAACCGATCATCTGAAGGGTTGGTTCAAGGAGAGTGGTGTTCAAACTCAGCAACAAATAAGACCACAGAGGTTTCAGAAGCTGAGGAAGAAGAAGAGTTCTTGTGCTCCCAATCTGGCAATTTTGATGATGTAAAGCCAGGGCCATTTGGCATCAAGCTTAAGACTCTACTAGGTGAAATCATGAACACAAGGAAATTCAGACCTAGCCAGTGTAAATCCTTTGAAAGGTGGTGACAAAATGGAATGTTGTGTTGCTAAAACCACATTGAAATTGCATCCTTTTATATCCACCATGCTAACTGAATCAAACACTGAAACTGGTAGCTGTTATTTAGGCCTGGGAGTTTGGAACAGAAGATTCAAGATTCAATCTTTTTATTCAAAAGTGATTGTGCTCCTTCTGGTACATTTTTTCTAAGAATTTTTTTAGGATTGGCTTGGCTAAATTACTCAGTATCACATTATGCTGAGGTTGGTCATTTTGTAGTTTATCTCTTCATACTTACAGAGTTAGAGTTGAAGCAGTCAAGCTCCAAGAGTATAAATCACATGCTATCTTTCTTTTCTATTTTAAATAAGAAAATAATTATACACACCAACCTCATCCATGAATTTGTGTTTGTATAAAAAAAGTAATTTCAGAAAATTTAAATTGCTATTATTTTAAAAAATTTATTTTTTTTATAAAATAAATTAAATTTATTAAATTTTAATTTTCTTATTTAAATGAAATATTTATTATCATTAAATATAAAAAATCATCTTAATATTAAATCATATTTAATAATTCAAAATTATTAGTTGGTGATATTTTTTAATTTACATTGATTCTACAATAAATTAAAAATAAGTTTGCAACTTTAGCAAAAAATAATAATAGTTAATTCGTATGAAAAGAAGTTAATATTTCTTATAATTAAGAAATATATATATATATATATATATTATAAAAAAAATTGAAGGTAAATAATATTGATTTCCAGCAAAATTAAAAATGTAATCTTTTTTAAGAAAAAGGTTTGATTATTGATAAAAATAAAAACCATGCTATATAATTTTGTTAGTGTTTAACATATTTACTTAAAAAAATGTTTTTAACACTTATTTGCAACGATAACGAAAAAGTCAAAAAAATCAAAATGTAAGAAAATTAAAATAAAAATAAAATAACACAATATGTTTTATCTAAATAATCAATTATATCATTTGGAATAACAATAATAATAATATAAAATATTATCAATTATTTAAAAAAACAATTATATTTATAAATTATTTTATTAATATATACTTTTTATAATAATAAATAATTAAAAAATATTATTAAAATAATAAATAAATTTATTTAACTTTCTACTAATTTTTATTTTCATTTCAAATAACATCATTTTTTATTTTATTTTTTTCTCTCTCTCAAATTATTTCACCAATTTAAACAAATCATTAATCTTTTAAACCTTGATGATCATCAACATAAATAATTTAATAATTAGTTCACATTCATAAATTGCGTCATTTCATTTTTATTTTAAAAATGATCAACCAAGTTATTTGACAAAATTTAGTTATACATAGAAATAATATATATTTTGCATCAAAGTCAAAATTAAAAATAAATAAATAGATAAAATCTCTGAGACTCTATTAGAAATAATTTATAATCATCTTTCTGTTGAACATTCATTGTCTAAGACAATATAATTTTTTTATATTAATAACATGTAAAATACTAATTATTGAATTAATTATATATTTTAATATAATTACCATTTTTTATTTTTCCATCCTTGTAAATTTTTTTTTCAAAATTATCCTTTTGCAAGTTTCAAGTTTTTTTTTTTTAGTTTCTATTATCTAAATCTGTTAACATTAATTAGGCGAGCATGTGCCATGTCAAAATTTACAGGATTAAAATGAAAAGAAAAAAGATTAAAAAAATTACAGAAAACAAAAAAAGACTTTACAAGAAAAAAAAAAAAGACAAAATTATAGGATAAAAATGAAAATTATATAAATAAATACACAGATAAAAAAACTGGTGAATTGCATTAAATAACCTTTAAACTTATACATGTTATTCAGAATTTAATTATTTTCTTGTTTGAAAATAAATAACTTTTTTTGGAATTTTTCAATTTCGTTCTTATATTATTTTTAATTTTAGTTTTTGTAAATTATTTTGTGTTCATTTTTAGTTGCGTTGCGGTAACGTCGCACAGCTAACACATGTTGGCTTCAACATGACGTTACTTTTGAATATTTTTAAAACGAAATCAAACTAAATGAAATTTTAGAGCTAATATGATAATTTAAAAATATACAAGACAAAAAAAATGAAAAGAAAATGCTAAATTACAGGATGAAAAATATTAATTAACCCTTACTTTTTTAATAAAAAATTTCTAACTATTGTAAGTTAGCTATATTTATTAGATTAAATGAAGATTTTTTTTATCATCATAATATTGATATGAATAACAGCAACAATTATAACATTTTCATAAAAAATAAAGCTGCAGAAGTTTTCCTCTAAATCGTAATTTTTGTTCACTTAAATTTAAAATCCTATTTAAAAATTATAAACCAGAATGACCATGCTACTTAATAAATAAATAACCTTTATGATAACTTATTAATTGATATTAGACTTATATATAAGTAAATAAAAAACTTAATTTTATACTTATTAATAAAGTTAGTCAATTTAATTTTCTTAATTTCATAAAAAAAAATTCTAATTTTTTTCTTAATCATATTTATCGAAGATTGTAAATCTTCTTCATTACATTATTTAAATACAATATATTTTTGAAATAATAACATTAAATAAGATTTAACTAGTTACAATTTACTTATATTTAAATTTATCAACGTGGTTTATTTACTTATATTTGTATTTTATTAAATTTAAGTTAACAAATTTGCATTAACTCAAAATCATTAATTTATAAACCCCTTTTAAGAGGTATAAACCCCTTTTAAGAGGTATAAACAGAGAGGAATTAAGTTTCAAACATCACCTCGTAAACGATGTATGTCACGCGCAATATTTGATATTTTTAGTGAAGATAATGTGTTTGACCTTTCTAGAAAAAATAAAGTAAAGATATGTTTGATGCACACCATTGCAAAGTTTGATTGGTTTAATGGAAATTACAATAAAACAATTATGGATGCGTTTAAGTTAAAGTTAGTATTGAATAATTTAACCTTTTATCTGTTGACTCTTGTAATGATTTTGGATAACTCAGGAATTGGTTACTACTTAGATAATGGCATGAAATCTTACGTTTCTGAAAAAACTCTCTGCAATTGGGAATAAATTAAGGCAGTGAATAACATGGAAAGCTTATGGCCATTAGTTGGTAAATATTTTAAGGAAATCAAATCATGGCTAAGAATGAGCCATGACAACAAAACCAATGTCATGATTTTAAATTAAAAGTACATGAAACATGTGGTTTAAACATAATGAAGCCAATTGGAGCAGAAAGAATCAAAATAGGAAAGAAAAACAAGTACCTCTGTCTCTCTCTTTCTCTCTCTTTGTAGGATTCTTGCAATAATAACTTTAAACTGCAACCACAATGAAGTGCTTTGCTATTCATAGAGCCATCTCATGTGTCACTTTTGAGATGCACGTTTAGACCTCACATCTATCTCTATTATATCTATCTATTGCCTCAACCTCTTTGATTGAGGCTTTTTTTAACCGCTTGTTTCTCACAGGTTGTTGATCGTGCATTATTACTAGGCAGAAATTGTGGGTTCCAAGCTGGGACCAAAAGCAGAAACGTAGTAGACGTGTGGTTTTGAGAATTGGTCTCCTAGTTAGTATCTAACTATCCAAGTGATGCAACATCAATTATGGTTGGTGCCTGTTCAGAAGTGAATCAATAACCTCAACAAAAGCAAAGATCAAATTTGTTCCAGAATTCAGATATTGGCCTATCGATAACAAGTGGCACCTACCAATGCCACTTTTTTTTACTACCTAGACACGTGCAGGCATCACCAACATGAATGAATTGGAGGATTAGTTTTATTTAGGTCTCACTGAATCAACAATCATGTGGTGTCACGCATTCCACTTTGCCTTCATGTCAAACATCCATTTTTTTTCTCTGCATTCATCTTTTATATATACATTCAAGGTGTCAACCATATGTGAAAAGAAAAATTTAAAGTCAACAACTTCTTAATTTTGTAAGAATAAACAAAAACACATTAACAATGCTTGTAAAACAGCTCAAAACATGAAAATAGTCTTGGATCACAACTTGTATATGGTCGTGCTGAATTTAGAAATTAAGATTATTTATGAATGGGGTCGTGCTTGAGGGCACCTAATAATTTTCAGGACCCTAAAATTACTTACCATGACAGGAAAACAAAGGTCACAAGCAAACCATAATAATTCCAAATTAAAGACTTCAATATTAAGAAAAGTATAGTATTTAGTTATGAGGTAAAAAACAATGCATTGCCCCAAGGGCTTGGATCTTAGACTCAAATATGCTAAATAATTTGGATTCATAAAAGCTTGGCTGGGTAGCATTTCATTTCATTCAGAATATGTTGATCTAATTGATACACATTTGGTAAAGACATAATGAAGAACTATTTGAAGTGTGATATTCCTAAGTGCAAAAACTAAAAGGAAAAAGAAATGGAACTAAACTAAAATTTGAAATCCACACATGTGGGTAATGACAGGATTACGACATACAATGTAATGGACATTGGTGGGTAGGGGAGTGGCTGGCTAGGCTAGGACTCGCCCCATCCCTCGTGCAATTCGCGGCGCTGGGTGAAGGCACGTGCGAGGTTCGCATGTGCGGCCAGAATCAGCTTGGCTGGCACTCCGGAGATAGTCTCCAACCTCGCCAGATTCTGCCACGTGGCGAGACTTCTGTCCCCACAAAATCTCAGGCCCAGCCAAAACGACGTCGCCGCAGCCACCCTGAACGGAAGGAAATTCCACTTTCCCAGGCACATGCTCAGAGCCTGCGACGCCACGCGGTTACCGTTCTCCCCTAACCCTAAACCTATCTCCCTGCTCCATTTTTCAAACACCTCCTCCTCTTCCACCGATCCGACATTCCTCCGTGGTTTCTTCGCTTCCTGAGACGCGTCGTCGGTGACGGAACTCGAAAAACTCCTCCTCCTCCTCTTCTTCCCCGCCGCCATGCGTGTCGCCTCATTCTTCTTCGTGGCGCAGGACTCGGAACTGGAGACACAGGTGGAAGACGAAGGGAGAGAATCAGCGTCGTCGGAAAGAGGATTTTCCGGCGAGCAAGACGCGCAGGTGGACGGTAGGGTGGCGCCGAAGATATGGATTCCGGCGAAACGGTGGCATTTGGAACAGAGCCGGCGGCGGAAGTGGCGAGCGACGAGAAAGTTGGCGGCGTGCACGTCGGCGTCGCAATCGGAGCAGAGAAATGCGGAATCGGAGGGACAATAGAGAGAAGCTTGCCGATTGCAAAGCTCGCAAGCCTTGCCCTTCATCATAACAATCTTCTTCTGAACGTTAATTTCAAAAACTAAAAAAATAAAATTGCGATCTTCTGTTCTGTTATTAAAAATTCACAACAGCGCAGAGAAACTGAAACTGAAACAGAAACCAAAAGAGAACGAAACACGAAACACGAAACACGAAACGAAACTACACCCTCTTATGTAAGTGACAGTGTCTCGTATTAATACCACACACATGAGGAGCATAGCATAGCATATTTAAAATAAGTAACGCAAGCAAAACTATGCCTTTTGCTTTTCAATGCTTATTTCTGTCCTTTTGTTTTATTTGTGGCTACGAATTTCACCTCCTCAAATCTTCACCTTCTAATGTTCTATGCAAAATTAAACACCATATATAATATAACACATCAAAATCATCCTTTATTTAAATCTTATCAAATTTAATCTTTCGATAATCCCATCCATAATAATATATGTGTTTGGGGACATAGTTTTCTATAAAATATATTTTCAATCTCTCATTATTATTATTACATCCTCATCATTGTGAATCCAAATTGTTCAAACAAAATTCAAATTTAATGATGTTTCATAGATGTTTTTCAATTTTTCTATAAAATTAAAACAAATTTCAACCTTTTAAATCCGATAAACTCGATTTTAATTGTCTTTTTATACATCAAATTGGTTCATTTCCAATTAAAAAAACACACACACACAAATTAGAACCAACTCAAACTTTGGAATATTGTATTTATTAAATCCTTAAAAAAAATCGTGTTTAGTTAGAAACTAATTCAAGCTGCATGTGACCAATTAAGCAAGAAAAAACACGTGCATATTAAATAAAAATGAAGAAAAATAAATTAGAAAAAGAGTGGGATTTAATGTGTTTTATAATATATATATATATAAATTTCATACAAATTATGTATATTTATATTTTACTCTCTTTTTTACTTATCAGAATTTTTCTTATTTTTCTTTGATTTATATTTTTTCTACTTCTATTTACTCTTAGTGGAAGCTGACTAGAAGAATATTTTTCATAATAATTAATATAATGTAATGTATTAAACATCAAACGTGCTATAATAATTTCATAAATTTTCCAATTAAAAAAAAAATTGTGCCTAACACCCTTATCTAAAAAAAGAAAAAACACGAGAAAAATATGTTTCTATGCCTAATATAACGAAGCTATTGCACGAGGGATATTAGTTGCCTGCACTGTTCCAAGCCTCTTATTTTATACAATAATTAGAATATTTATTAACATTATTTTTGGGGTCAATTTAATAACATTATTAAATAATAAACGTTTGAAAACTAAGTAATGAGTTATTTTGTTAAACAGAATGTAATGAAAATTATGAAGCTTGTAAAGGGTTCAAATTGAATTAACAGAACTTGCATATTAATAAAAAAAAATTACTAATTTTATATTTTTATAAGGCAGTGTTTGTTTTAACAACATAAATTGATTGAAATTGATGGAAACGATGACTTTTCTGGTTTCTCTCTTTATCTTAGGTTGCTACGTCCGTTTCTCGTGCCTTTTATCTTTCAAAACCTCGTCTCTCTCGAAACTATTTTTTAATATTTTCTTATAAGAAGTTTTTAATGTTTTTTTTTTACTTCTTAAATTCCATCACACTCTATGATTTGAATTTATTTTATTTTTATTTTTAATTAAATTACTTTTAATGAATAATCATTTTGAGTGAATTTTTTATTTACAAAAATTCAATATTTTATTTAAGAGAATGAGTAGTATTCCTCAAATCAAAGACATGTTAATCTAATTGTTTTAATTTAAAATTAAGAGAATAAATTAAATTAATCATAAATGAAAAAAAAAAAGGTATGGTTGTGGAAATTGTTTGATAGTGACACAAAAAAAGAATAATAATAGAATAGAAGTGGTTGGTAATTGAGAAGGAGGTGGAAAATATCTGAGTGTGTAGAAGAATAAAAAGAAAATATCTGTGTGAAGTGCTGGAGAATGAGAACCACCACGTCACAACCACTCTCCACCACAAATTTAATCGCTCAAGGATTGTCCTCCACGTGGCATTGTCATCCCTTCAACTACGTCACCGATCAAGATCTACAATCCTATTGCTTCTTTCCTTCATCATTTTCTTATATCATCATTAGTATAATCTTTTTATAATATTTTTACTTTTTATTTAAAAATATATATCTTTTTATTTTAAAAAGCTATTTTTTATATAAAAAATAAATTTTAATTTCAAAAAATCAAGTGCCCCACATAAATTGAATTTGAAGAAAATTTTTCTGAAAAAAAAAATTCAACTTAAAAAACCAAAAGGGTATTTATTGGGATCTTCTTAATATTTTATTTTTAATTATTTAAAATAAAAAATAAAAGATAAAATCTATTTTTAATAATTTATGATTATAAATAAGATTCATGATGAATTGAGAACCAGAACCATAAATAAATATGTAATTTTTAAAATTATATATAGTATTTAGTTGAATTATAATGGTGTAAAGTAACTAGATTTGTGTTTTGTGTAGAAGTGAAAAAGAAGTATGAAGAGAGTAGGTGTTTGTTCTGAAAATTGAATTTTAGGGTTGAATGGAAGATGAAATTGAAAATAGTGGTTGCAGAGGATGCATGATATTAATAAATAAAGAATAGAAGTAGATGAAGTGGGAAGATCCTGAAGAACCCTAATAAATAAGTAAGCTTTCTGAGCCACATTCATGGAGTGGAGTGGTAATTACCCTCCACCAAACAATCCTTATTCTATTATACCATCTCTCTCACAACTTTTTGTTTTTTTTCCTTTTATACTTTTTTTTTTTTTTACTTTTTATATTTTTAGTCATGAAATTTCTTTATATTTATTTTAAATTTTAAATTTTGGTAGGTTTACCCACTAAAATTAATAGTTTTGCAACTAATCATAATGAGAGCATGAGGAAAAACTTTTATTTTATAAATAAATTTTATAAAATTAAATTCAGAATCTAATTTCTAATAACTATTACTGAACTCTATCACTTGAAATAACATTGAATATATAGTCAAATATCAAGATATCTCTTCTCAACATGAGAAAATATGCTTTAAATTCTCATATTATTTTTTTTATAATTTAAATATATATAATATATATGAAAATATTAACTATGTTGGGTACCTTTATATCCATCAATTATCTTCATATATCATACAAAATATTTATTAATAAAAATAATAACACAAAAAGAAATATATCATTTGAAAAAATTACACTAAAACATGATAAAACATCAAATGAATTTATATTCTTATAAATCATGTTTTTTAAAAATAATTTTTCATACAATTTAGAAAAAAAAATTAAAAAAAATAATCATTTAACTAAAATTTAATTAGATCACATTTATT
This sequence comes from Macrotyloma uniflorum, assembly GCA_016859785.1. Taxonomy (NCBI): domain Eukaryota; kingdom Viridiplantae; phylum Streptophyta; class Magnoliopsida; order Fabales; family Fabaceae; genus Macrotyloma; species Macrotyloma uniflorum. The sequence continues at coordinate 3,403,403 of BDMB01000011.1, forward strand.
TTGTTTTTTATACATTAAAAAAATTTCAGATTTAATTTTAAAATCAATTAGTATAATCTGAATTTATTTAATAGATATATAAATTGTACACAATATAAATTTTTTTTTAATATTTTTATTTCTATAAATATATGTAAACTTAGATAATTTTATTTTAATAAATATTAAATAATTAAAACAAATAATATAATATTTATTTAACAAATAAAAAATATTTAAAATATATATATATATATAATGCACATATCTTAATAATAAGAAATTAATATTTGTAATAATTAATAATAATTAACACCTTATACATTAATTTTTGAAGTATTAATGATTTTATTTTTAAAATGTGTAAGGTGAGAGGCTAAAATGAAAGAAAGATAGAAGATTTGAGTGGGGACGTTGATCAATACGATATCCACGTGGCGTTATCACAATGAAAAGGCAATAGCCTCAAATTTCGTTGCACCAAACAATTTACAACACCCACAAACACACTTCATCTCTTTCTTCTTCTCCTTTCGCAATCACAAACAATGGTTTTGGTGACAAATATTGAATTTACCTTTCTTTTTGAAAGTGACAAAATAAATTACCTAGGGCAAGAACTCAATGCATCATGATATTTTATTTGGTGCATTGTATGATATCATGATACGTGTTATAATTCACCATTTTATGGTGTGGCCAAAATTGAGGTATTCATGCTTTTGCTTCAATTTTTTTGGAATTGTGTTCTGTGAAATTTTGTGTGACGTGGATGAACACTTGTTAGTATATTTCTAGACAATCACACTCACTTGTAGACATAACTCAATAATAAAATCAAGCTTTTATGTATTTTTTTTTTTTGTATTTTAAATTTCTATATTATTAATTTAAAATAATTTTTTTGCTTAAATTTTAATTTTAGCTTAATTCTGGATTTTTTTTACATATTTATTTTGTATATTTTAATGGGTTAAATAACTTTTTATAATGTTTTAAATAAATTTATTATATTTAAGGTTCCATTAAACTAAATTTTTATTTGTTACCCGAATCCATCGTTGTCATATCATTGCTTAATCAATGTTTGACACGTATAACTAGTTTTTATTTATTTTTATTAATTGAAAAGTTTGAGTTGTTTTTTCTACTCCTAAGGGAAAATCTAACTTAAAATTAAAATACTAACTAGAAAACTGAAATGTTTCGAGTCATATTTAGCAAAATTAGCTGAAAATTAAAATGCTAATTAAAAGTTGTAAAATTAGTTATTAATTGGTAATTGAAAATTGTCAAAGTAGCTTATTATATCATAATTGTTTGGAAAATTTATTTTCTAAAATAGTTGATAAATGTAAAATAATAAAAGTAAATAGGTTGATTTTAAACTTGTATATACATTTTTTATTTACACAACAATGATTTTAAATATATATTTTATTTTCAATTATTGAATACTTTTTATATTATGTATTCTACTATTCATCTTAATCTATATTTTAAAATATTTTTCAATTAAATTTAAAATAAAGTAAAATATCAAAGGATAGTTTAACATTGGAAAACACAAGAAAAAAAACTTGTACCTTAAAACCCAACTACATAAAAGAGAACCCCAAAACCCCAAAAAAAACATCTTAAAAAGCTCACAACTTGTCTTGGAAGCCCATGAACCAACAATGTTGAAAAGTGCTTAAAAAGTATATTTAGTAAACTTAAAAATAAACAAATTTTAATTTTCTAAATCTTATTTAATGTTTTTATTTCAGAAATACTTTTATCTGTAAATATAATCAACTTGAGAGTAATTTAAAAAAAAAAAAACATCTCTTTTTTATGAAAATAAAAAGATTAAATGAACTTACTTAATATTCTTATTCAATATAAAATTAGGTCAAGGGTAGTATATATATCTTTTAGTTCTCGTTTATTGAAAAATGATAACATAGATATATTTGAAAGAAAAAGAGTAATTTAAAATAACAAAAATTAAACATTATCCTATTTACAAATAAACCTATTATTACTTTGTTTATTTATTTATTTATGCAATGAAGGAATTAGAATCCTCACATGAAAACCATATGACTTCAGCATGATTCAACAAATGAAAGTACTTCGAAACTTGGGATTCAAATCGTATCCAACGGATGTGATTCGTTGAATCCATAATCGCGTGAAAAAACTGACTCAGCGAATCCAGTTTCGTGATTGAGTACACGTGTAAATTGCATAACATTTGCAATAAACAAACAATGAGGAAGTGAGTATTGTGTTGGAGTGAGTTTGCGGTTTGTTGTGATGTCCAACAACAACAGCAAGAAGCGCCGCCATGCTCCGCCGCCTCCAGCAGCCGAAGCCGTTTTCCGCATCGTATGTCCGGCTGCGAAGGCGGCGGACGTAGCGGCACAGGCGGGCGACGGTGCTAAGATTCTGGTGGAGGACTTGGGAATGGCGGAGGAGCGCGTGGTTGTCATCGTGGCGGCGGCGGCGGGCGCTGTTACTTGCGAAGAATCGGCTGCGCAGGTTGCGTTGATTAGGGTTTTTGAGAGAACGGTGGAAGATGAAACTAAGAATTGCAGCAATTCGACAGTGTCGTGTAAATTGGTGGCGCCCAGCTATCAGGTTGGGTGCGTGCTCGGGCGAGGAGGCAAGATCGTCGAAAAGATCAGGCAAGAGAGTGGGGCCCACATTAGGGTTTTGCCCAAGGATCAACCTCCTCTTCCTCCTCCCGGAGACGAATTCATTCAGGTATTCTTTTCTAATCAAGACACGCACACTCTTCGCCGTTTGATAAATTTCTCTATAAACACTTATGAAATTATACAAATGCATTGCTAAATTCAGCTTCTTGCATAAATTAAGACTGATTTATAAGTAGTTTGGATTAGCTTGTGTAGAAACTTTACTTTTGATTTTATGTAGGCAACAAATTAAGAATGTGATAAATGTATATGACCAAATTAGCTTAGGCCATGGAAGTTTGTGGCAATATCAGGTCTATTATGTCATTAGATGTTCTATCGTTAGATGTTCTGGGCCGTACACAAATTACACTGATGTATTTAACTTGTCTATAGCCTTTGTAGACAGGTCCGGTTAATCTTTGAAATTTCGTGCTGAGGATAAATCATTGCAATTTAAGGCGAATGAAGATCAAAATAAAAATATCCTACATGAATAGGAACTACACTAATAGCGTGCTAGGGTTAATGGTGGCAAATACCAAAACAACTAGGTTTTACGCAAAGATGAACGGATTTAGTAGACTTTTATGTACAAAGACCAAATTAAGAATTCGCTACATATACAAGAACTAAACTATAATTTAACATAGCTTTTGTTCTCTTATAAATGCATAGTGAGAGGTTTATTAAAACAGAGCTGGGTTTTTGGCTTACCATGGGCTATGATACAATGATGTTGAGTTGGGCTGTAATGTGTACAATAAAGATCAAATTGAAAATATGCTACATAGGGACTAAATTAAGAGCATGCAAGAGGATAATGGTGACGGAAACCAAATCGACCCGTATAGGACCAATTTAATATATTTTTACATATATAGGAACCAATTTAATAGATTTTTACACAGAAACCAAATTAAGAATTCACTACGTATATAGGACTAAATTATGCTTTGGAGAAGTTTATTAAAACAGAACTGGGTCTTTTTCTTGGTGTGGGCTATGATACAATGATGTTGAGTTGGGGCTTGTGATGTGTGCAGATTACAGGAAACTTTACAGCAGTAAAGAAAGCGCTTTTATCTGTTTCGACTTGTCTTCATGATAACATTGGGCCAAATTCTGGTACGTTTAAACCTTCTGGAACAGATGGTTATCCTCAACGTGGTTACTCATCGTCTGGTTCGTATGCTCCTCCTGATCACCATTCCAGAGGTTATTCTTTTCCGGGTCCAGAAAGTGCTGGACCTGCTCATAGGATGTTTGTGGAAGAGGAGGTTGTCTTCAAGCTGTTGTGTCACCATGATAAAGTTGGTAGTCTTATTGGCAAAGGTGGTTCTGTGGTGCGGGCCCTGCAGAATGAAACTGGTGCATCTATCCAAATTGTTGAGGCTGGACCTGATTCAGATGAGCGTGTGGTTGTGATATCTGCACGAGAGGTATGAGATCAACTATATTTTCTTTGATTTTGATAGATAATGGTTTACCTGTGTATGATAGCTTTTAACATGAAATTTCCTATGACCTTGCTATGCTTTGTGTGTAAAGTTTTGCTTTGGTGATAGTAAATTATGCAGACTCTTCAGCATTATGTTTTGGAAAGATTCTTGTTTGTAGCTTTGGGTGCTTGTTGAGATTATTGTGAGCTGGCTCTCTGGTGTCAAGTTGTTCTGGGGATCTTTGTTAGAAATCTAAAATATGATTGTTCTTTTGTTATAATCAAACAGGTAACCTTTGTCTGATTTTTGTGGCTGGGGTTCATCTTCAGAGTGTTTACTCTGAGTTGCTGTTGAGTTATTCTAATCATGGTAACTTCTCTGTATTGGTAGTTTTCCTTGTAAAACATGCTTGCAGCTTATGAGAGTGTTGTAGCAGAAAATTATAAAACCTGATATACTATTTCCGTGATATTTGTCAAGGAAACAAAATAAACTTGATATAATCTTCTGCAGATGTCGGAGCAAAAACATTCTCCTGCACAAGAAGCTGTCATCCGTGTTCATTCTCGACTTACAGAGATTGGATTTGAACCAAGTGCTGCAGTTATTGCTAAGCTTCTTGTGCGTTCAGCACAGGTGGGCTGCCTTTTGGGCAAGGGAGGTCTTGTTATATCTGAAATGCGAAGGGCCACGGGTGCTAGTATTCGCATTTTTTCGAAGGAACAGATTAAATACATTTCCCAAAATGAAGAAGTTGTACAGGTAATTGGTACTGCTATGTGATTATATGCTTGTTTAAAGCTATGTACAATTCAAATGATATGATTGGATGAGAGTAAAAAAAAAGAGAGAAAATGTGGATAATGATGCTTTTTTAAAGAGAGAAAATGTGGATAATGATGCTTTTTTTCTTTTTCTTTAGTTGAAGAGAAAATGAAAATAAAAGAAACAGGAAAGTTTACCTTTAGAAACAAAATTTAAAAATTTTCTTCCATTTTCTCTTTAATTTGAATATCAAACATTTCTTTCTCCCCTCATTTTCTTTCCTCTATGTCAAATAGAGATAAAGGAAAGAGAGAAAGAAAAGAAGGCTGCAAAATTTCCCATTGAATAACATATATCTCTTTCCCTTGAATCTAATTACTTTTGGCCCTAATTTTAGTTTTGGTCAGTAACTTTTAGTGTATCTTGAAAAAAAAGTAAGTTATATATTTCACTTTTCATTGGCTTACTCTAAGTTTGTATTCTGCCATTCAACTTTAGTTTCAATCCTGTGTCTTTGCCAAGGTATTGAGTCTTTTGATTTTCTACATATAGCTACTGAAATATCATGTTTGCCAGTTTAGGGAAGAAAATGATGGGAAAGAAAAGAAATGCAAACATGATTTTTATGTTGTTTGGTAGGAAAGAGTGAAAGAAAGGTTATAAATAAAATATCACAAATATTCCAAATAAATAGAGTATACAAAAATATCGGTATTCTGGTCATTTAGTGTACAAGATCTTTCCCTTTGCTAAATTTGCAGGTCCTACATATTTTTTTAATCTTTCTGCCCCACTTTTTAAGCAATGAAGAAAGGATGAGTTCACCATCTTTCTCCACTCCCCCTTGTTTCTCACATACCAAATAGATGCTTAATGTAATGAGTACAAGGATGTGTTGACAATTTTTTTTGTTGCAGTCATGGTAGTTAAAATCCAGATTCAAATCACAAAAGATTTTGCTGTTTTAATCCCTTTCAGTTATTCAAAAACCTAGTTAAAAAACCGAATGTGCTGGCGTAGGACTTAGCTATCCTGCGTTCACACACTTGGGCATGATCATGTAGCAGAGAACCCCTCTTTGATCCCTGTTGTTGTGAAACTCATTGAGCTAGCAACAGTCGTATTACTTCTAGCGAGATTTGTTTCTAGTCTACTGGGTCCAGGAAAACTTGTGACGACCAAAAAGAATCCTAGTTAAAATCCATATTGAGGTAAAATCCTCTGTATTATGAATTTTGTAAAATCCTATGATTTTACAATATGTAACCTCCCAATTTGAGGTGAAATCCTGATTTTAACTGATCTTGGTTGCCGCTGTAATTTTGGTTCCATGCATTACGATCTAACAGATTAAATAAAATTGTGTTCTATCACAGGTTATTGGGAGCTTACAATCTGTACAGGATGCTTTGTTTCACATAACCAGCAGAATTCGGGAAACCATTTTCCCAGTAAGGACCCCTCCTCCAAATTTTGGTGCACCACCACATTTGCCACCGTATCCAGAAATGCCACCTCCTTTATTTAGGCCAAGAAATCACATGATGTCCTCTGGCCACCCTCCTCCTTCTCCTCAAGTTGGGCACCATGGAATCGACCATTCAACTGTTCCCCCCATGCCTGTTGACCATCAGCAGCATGCATTTGTACATGGTATGGGACGTGGTCCCGCAAACATGGATCGAGTTCCCTATCCTCGTGGTTACGAAGGACCAAATTCTCCAAGATCATGGAATCCTCTGGTTAGTCTCCCTTTCAGATACAGGGTTTAATGCCTGGGGTTCTTGATATATATGGTCTAAACATCTTATATTTTCTTCATTTTTGGGTGGGGGAGAGGAGGGGGTGTTAAACACCTTGCCCCAGCCTGTCCTGTATATTTAAGAATGATGTTTATAGCGCTTTAGGTTTGTATTTCAGGCAGTTAACAGAGGAAATCCAGGAGGAGCAGCTGATACTTCTAGTTTTGCCACAAGAAACGAGAACCCTGGAAAGTGAGTTTAGGAAGTTTTTTTGAAGTGACGGTATATTATATCAATAAGTAAATAGTATTAAAAAAAGAAAAAGTCGATAAGTGTTTCCAACATTTAAAAGCAGGTGGGTGTTGTACCAAATATCTTATACTGGTGTTTGTGTTATTCACAGGAATGGACACCCATTGCAGAATCCAAATAACTTAACTATTGAGATCAACGTCCCTCATATGTATTTAACCCACGTTTATGGGGAGAACAATAGCAACCTTACTCAGATTCGACAGGTCTGTTTATATCTGATTAGTAATTAATTTCTTATTGTTTGCTGAACGGTTGTCTAATAGTAGTTATTTTACCATTGGATTTTCCTCAGACGTCTGGTGCTAACGTGGCGGTTCATGATCCAAAACCTGGAGCCACTGAAGGTCTGGTGATTGTGTCCGGAGCACCAGAACAAACTCACGCTGCTCAATGCCTAATTCAGGCTTTCATTTTATGTGGGCAGACTGTAGCTTGATCAGGAACAAGAGCCAATCTAAAAGGCGGTTTAAGCGCGTATACGCACAGCAAGTCTTGTAATACATTCCATCACGATGGATTAAGGATTTTATATCAAGGTTGTACCATTTTGTGAATTGCATGTTCAATTAGTGTAATTTATTTGTTCTTTATAAAGCCAGGTGATAGTTCCCTTCTTTTTTATATTCTGTTCCTAGTAACAAGTTACCCAATGTTGAAGAACTTAAAAGGTGAAATGAAAATCACTCAATCTAATTCAGAAAGGGACATTTTTTTTATAAATACAACTGCTCTGCTCATACTTAATACAACATCAGGAAGTGCATTTAAGCTGTTCATCATACCCAAAATAAATAAAAATCTCCAAAATGAACTAGCTGTCACAGGGGTAATAATGACTTTCTGCATATATTTAAAACTAAATACAGAATGCTCATTTAAACATTTTCATTTACTCAAACCTTAATAGAATAAGCCCCGTTCCACAATTGTTTATCTAGGGGCGAAGACTCTCCGATCAGCCTTATTCTGACCAAAATATAAAGTTCGTCACGACGAATGATCAGCTTCTCCTGCAACTCTATGGACTATTATCTGGTTGGCCTCTAAACTTTTATTCTGTGAAATATTCAAATGATGAAAAAATTAAGGTCATAAAGAAGACCCAAGTTTTTTAAGTTGGCAAGAAATCCGACATCATGAAATATAATGAATGCATGGTATCCGACCTCATTCTTGATTGGTCCAGATATGGGTGCTGTCCTTGAGAGGTCCCTCAGGGTTCCCTGTGGTTCAGAAAATGAGAACATATCAACAAACTAAATTAATATAAGCATCCAACTGAATTTCAATCGATTTCTTCCCCATCTCCAGATAGTAAATCGGTCAGATATTTTAGAGGAAGTTACTGATTGTGCTGTAATTTCTTTAACTGCATTTTGGTGAGATACCACTGAAGAAAACAATTGCAAATAATATTTTATATTTTCCTTAAAACCAAACAAAGGCTAGTGCATGAACTTGCAAATTGTGGTCTAATACCCCCCACAAGGATATTTAGAATCTTTTATATATGTCGGTTTCTCTCCAGGTAACTCTCAAAATCATTGCTAAACCATTCATTACAAAGCTTTCATGTATTTATCTTTGTTTTATTCTCAAAGCATTTTTTGTATTTTTTATTTTATGGAGAGTTACATTCAAAGATTCCCAAATTCGCGATTAAATAATGAATACACATGATATTGAGCTAATGACAAATGACGATAAAACCTCATAACTTATGATCCAATTGGTGGGGTTGATGTTGTCCTGTGGGGTTTATAAGGTCTTGGGCTCTCCAACAACAAAGGTTAGTTTTTGCCTATGATGTACAGATACAATATGTACATCCAATACAATACTAATACTAATTCGATACAATCATTCTAAAACTAATAGTATACAATGTGTAAGGTACATATTTAAATTGTAAAAATTCATAAAGCAAAATAATAAATATTTAATTGAAATTATGCAAATCCAGATAAAAAACATATTCTTTAGACATTGCTAAGATAAAGAAATTATAAATCGTCATCATCATAAATTAGGACCTACGAATAACACAATTAATCTCATTACTTTCTTGAAATAGTTTATAAAGAGAACAATTTTCATGTTCTCTTTATCAAGAGACTATGTTTCTCTGTTATACATACTTATATGTTTTATGTAGTTGTATTTGGATATAAACTCGTTAAAGGTATGGGCACTTTCAATATATATATATATATATATATATATATATATATATATATATATAGAGAGTGCCCATATCTTTAACGAGTTTATATACAAATACAAATACATTCCAAGGTTTTAGTTTCTCTCAATAGGTATCAAAGCTTTCCACCATTTCTCTCATCTGCAAACGAGCAACATAGGTGGCGACATCAGCACTGCAGTATTTGTCCAGGACTGTCAAAGGGACAATGCACAGCCAACTCACATGGGCACCGAGGTTGTAGGGAGTAGTGGGATGTAAGGATCCAAGCACAAGGTATGGGGCTCGAACCCACATTGGGAGGATGAATTGTAGGTTGGACTCTCCAATTTCAACTACTAGCTTTCGTAGTATAGTTCTCCCAAGGTTCTTAAGACATTCCTTTAAACAAAAGACTGCAACCACGCAATTCAGAACTACAATTTATTGTGGCTTATTTACCTAATGCTTTCAGTCAAATATGATCAAGGTTCTCATACTTTCATATTGACAAATTTGGACCTCAAACTTTTAAAACATGTGCATCTAGTCTCTCCTAACTTTAAAAACCACCAAGATTTTTTAGAGAGGAGGAACAAAGTCCACATATTTTTAAAATTTGACTACCAAATTTATCTATACGAAAGAATATGAACCTTGAATATTTTTAATGAAAGAGTAGGATTAAATAAAATTCTTTCCTTTATTTAATAACTAGATGAAATAAGCATACAGAATAACAGCATCTAATATCATTGTGTGACCAGCTGAATTAGTATGCAAATACCATAATAACAGCATTACAGTCAAGAGGATATGGTAAATTTCAATAACCATCAAATTATTGACACTACATTAGTATAAACACATACCATAATTAAGTATTAAGATATCAATAATAAATTGGACAGAAATAAACCACCACAATGTACCTTAATTTTGTGATGTTCAGACATCAATTTAATTTATAGAGGAGCACAGAATATACAAAACAATAGCAAAGGGCATGAGGAATAAACATAACTCTCATTTACCTTATTTGCCCACATCAGACCACAAGCATTGCAGAGGGTTCTTGGCCCTTCAGGCCCACGTCTCATCATTGGTGTGCACTTCTCACTGATGCTACAGTGCCTACAGCTGACATAAATTGACAGAAAACACCATTTGTCAAATGATATACAAGACAGCTTGTCCTAGAATGAACCAGTCAACTTACACAATATCCTGCTGCTGGGATCCGTTATTCTCTGCGGACCAGTTTTCATTCGTTCCCCAATTTGTTGCAGTTGATGCAGATTCATCATGGTTGGGCTTAGAAGATGTAAACTGACCTTTATTCCTTTGCATCCTACAGAATTCACTTGTATTTGTTAGCAAGTGGTGCAAATATATTAAGGTAATATTGCCAGTCAGGATGTGGATTTAGGAATATATTTACATGATAAAGAAAACAAACATCTGGCATATAAATTTGCAAGATATCATACATTCACTAAACTATTACATCACTTTAAGAAAGCTAGAGCAATAAGAAGATAGATGACATATTTCACAGGGTTAAGATAGAACTCCATTGGATTGTCTATCAATCGAATCCCCAATTTATTGCTGAGTTACACCTAGGCAACGTCATTGACACCTGCTATCAAAGTTATGCTTTTTATGGTTTTCTCAAAGAAATAGATTCTTGCCCTTGGCAAATTTGAAAGATTCAAAAAACCAACAAACCAACTACAATGGATCATGGATTGTGAAAGAACTTAGACATGATATCCCAAAAGCTACAATGAGGTGATACATGATAATGCGGCTTCAATAAACAAATTTAGATTGCAGACTCTTCAAGGAGCTCACCGCTATGTTCTGTTTTGCACCATTCTACTGTTATAGATAACACAACATTTCAAACATAAATGGACTGACTACAGTAAAGTCACAATTTTAACACGAACAAATGAACAAGTATTCCATGTAAGCTTAATCTAAAAAATAAAGATAGGAAAAACCATACCTTAATGCTACTTCTTTCCGAACAGTATACCGAATTTTCTTGTCAAAATTTCGTTCCTTCCGCTTTTCACGAAACCTAATTAGTGAAGCTAATCTCTGAGGGACACTGAACTTTTGCGGAGTACCAGTAAATCCCTAATAAAATACTTCATGAGCCATTTATTTGACCAGAAAAAGAGCATCAATCGCACTCCAACCAAATAATGTAGTAATACCCGGTTATTATGATGAGGAGATACTGGCAAGGCAGGCATAGTTGGAGGTATTTCGCGGCCTCCCAGTAACAGTAGTACGGCTTGAACCTGAGAAAAACATCCCAGGATTATCAGAAATTATTTTCATCCATGAATCAATGTTGGGAGTAGTTCCTAACTTGGTCGATAATAGATCAAATTATTAATTATAATTGCTCAAACCCATCTTTACAATCACAATCTAAAACGTAACAAAGAAGCTTGTTAAACTGCAAATTATGATAATATTTAACATGAAAAGCATTGAAAGTTGAGACGATACATGTTTACTCCAGCACAAAAACTGGAGGGGGTAAGAGGAAAATAACAAGTCAACACTTCTTCATTGATACAATTAGTCAACAACAACAATGAAGACATTTTTTTCCAATAAGAGAGGTTGGCTACAAGGATTGAGCAACACCATCATGTTCCAACGTTAATCATGTTAAAAGACAAACCATTGACCACTAAATTTTCTCAATGACTTTACCCATAATTTTCTCAGTCTCACTATACTTTTTTTTCTAGCAAAGTAATAAGGCTACCTTCTAATAATACATACTCGGTCATATAACCGAATTAACATAAGGTTGGAGGGTACAAATATGAACTAGAAAACTAACATACCCCAATGCCAAAAGGCTCCTAGCTATGTAAAGGTAGGGGGGAGGGTCATTGTATGCAATCTAACCCTTACATATGCAAATCAATATTTCCAAAAAAGGCTTGAGAAGTTGAGACATGAGGGGCGATGTCATGTCAATGCAAGAGTAAAAAAAAACTAAGATAAGTTGATGCACCTTTTCTGGTGACACCGAGTCAAAGACGTAAACTTGGCCCTGAAAAGACAACGTAAGCTGATCCCCAGCATCACCCCCTTGATCAATTATTACACCGTGATTGTCAGTGAGATTTCCATGGCTGGAGGGTACATCACTTTCCAAATTTTCACTTCCACCACAGTTAGTATCACCACCATCATTCTGATCCTCATCAATCCCATTGCCATTGCTCATATGGTGCAGTCCGTGATGCTCATGTTCTTGCACATATGGGACATGTATAGGATGCTGTCCATCACTGATGTGTATCCGAGAATCACCCCCATGAATATCATCCATGGTACAGGAAGAGCCAAAACACCTAGGAAATGGCAGAGAGATTGTTAAAGGAAACCAATGAAAACTAATAGTGAAAACAACAACAACAAGCAGATAGTAAAAATAACAGATTGGAAAAAAAAAATTATCAACTCCGAACTATGGAGAACATGTATTTCTTCTAGCAAACCAAATTACACATAAAATCAGGAAAGTGGAATGATAGTGTGCAACATTTCATTCTTATTAAAACTCATTTATAGGAAATAAAACGCTATAGCAAGCAAAACACAAGCTAAACAAAAAAAAAAGAAGCAAACTAAGCCATTCTAGCAGGCAGCAAGCAGAGCCTTACTTTGCAACGGATAAGACAAAAAAGAGATTGGGAAACAGGACAAAAAGTAGAGCAGCTTAAAACATTTGAGTGAAATGATGATAGAATTTTATGAATCCCTGAGGTAAAGCAATAGTTTTGCATCACAAACAAAACATCCAGGAGTAGAAGATGGGAATGAAAGGAAAGATGGCTCATTAGATATTGTCGAAAATATCAAATGGGAAGAAGAGATAAAAAAGAAAGAAAGCATTTTTAGGGAGAAGGAGCAGACCAACAACAATCGAAGATTGTGGGTAGATCTTCACAACACCCCAGAGGCACCTCCGCAACAGAAAAATGATTGGGATAAGGTCACGGTAACTGAGAAAATAGTGAAGAAGAAGAAGAAGAAAATTGAAAATGGAGAGAGAGAAAGTTAAAATGGGTCGGTAACCAAAGGCGAAGGAGAATGAGATCAGGGTCAGGGAGACACAAAACAGTGCCTTGTTTTGTTCCAAAGTCAATATTTTTTTCACAAACCCAAAAATATTTCATCATTGCGTGCATTGTGAATGTGACCACTAAAAAAATAATTTTTTTCACCTTCACCTTTAACTAAAAACATACCATTATTCGAATTAAAGTGGTTCATGCCTGTCTTTTTACTGTTCCAGTTTTGTATATTGATTTATTGATGATGATACCAAATGTGGCTTTCCATCCCCAAATGGAAACTTCAAGATAACCATTTTTCCCTACATAGCACAATGCACAGATAACACAGCATAGGAATTTTTTCATTTTCTCTGTTATTTGATGGAAAATAGACACCATAATTAAGATAATATCTAATTTACAGTAATATTATTTTAATATTAGTTACATGTAATTCCGAGTAATTATTTTTAAAAATTTTAAATAAATAATTTTAGTAATGATTATAATAATAATTATACTAAAATATACCTTTTTTTAGTTTGATTTTCATTTATTGTTAACTAAAAATTATACGACAATCAATTAAATCATGGTAGGTATTAGGTTTAAAGGGTGTTATGGTAAAAGTTTGTTATTTAACTGTACATGTTTAATAGTTTTTAATTAAATGATAATTTACATTATCAATATATACTAGGAGAATGAGAGTTGGGAAATCAAATTATTCCCATCATAATTTTATATCTTAAATTTATTTTGACATAACTTAATTTTTTAATATATATATATATATATTTTACGAGTCTTTACTTTAGTTTCATTTAGTTAATTGTTGATAATTTTTAAAAAAATTATAATAATTAATTTTAAAATTATATTTAACATAATTTATGATTTATCGAAATGTGATTTTTTATCTTAATACAAAAGGTAAAAATTAAATTCATAACAAAAGAAAATAATGAATTTCGAATATTTTGTTTTAAAAAAAAATTATAATTGATAAAAAAAATAACTGTTAAATTTTTTTAAAAATAAAAATTAACTAAAACCTATTAATTGAAAAAAAAAATTATGAATTTTTTTTTTTAAATTAGGGCTTAATTGTACTTTTTTTTTCATCCTCTTCCGAAGTTATATAATCTTGGCAATTTTGCTCCTAAATAATATTTTTATAATTGACATGAAAATTTTACTATTAAGTGTGATATGTGATATGGTACACTGACGTTGATATGACATTGTATAGGACAATTAATTTCAAAAATTTGCTGATTTCCCTTTAAGAAAAAAAAAACTAAATACAAAGAAAAATGATAAAATTATAAATTCAAAATACACAAATAAAAAATACACCAAATGAAAAAATAACGAAGAAATAAATCATATTGATTAAAGTTAAATAATGTTATTTAAATTTTATCATACAAATAATATAATATTAATTATAGAATCATAATGATTTTTTATAAGAGGAATTAATAGATAAATGTTTTAAATATTTTTAAGACTCATAAACTTAAGTTTTTAAAAAAAAATTAAGTTAAACACTCGCTTTAATAATTATAATATTGAAATAATTTTTTGTGTTGAATGTTTAAACCTATGTGATATTAGAAGATCCATAAAATTAACATAAAATAACTCATTTAAGAAATAATGTATTTTTTACTCTTTAGGTTACTTTATGTTTGTCTTATCTAGTTTAAACAAACAATATATTAAAAATACAGTTTACAAAATAAAGATTTATGCATGCTTTGTTAAATTTCTCAATGGCATAGCAATTTAATTAATAGTATTGTGATTTTTTTAGACCTGTTTTTCTATAAATATTTTTTAAAAAACATAAAAAAATTAAACAAAATTATTTATAAATTAAAAATATAAATATAAAAAGTTAGATGAGAAAATTTTTATAAATTACTTTATAACAAAGTTTTTTTTTAACTTTATCATAAAAAAAATGTCGTGTAAGTCTCTGATGTTTTTTTCTCTCACAACAAACAAACTTTATTTTTAAAAAATGAAAGAAAAAGATAATGTAATATAAATATTTTTAGAAAAAGTTGACTAATAGTGTCAAACTTAGATAATTTGGACAAATTTTCATGGCCATGTTGTTTGTTGTACCAACATTTGGAATCATATAACAAGTGGTGACGTTTTACCATTTTTATTTTATAAACATTTGATCATGGTCGTATAATTGATATAACTTGGTCAAATAAAATATATATTTCTAGTACATTTTAAAACATATTTAAACTTTTTAAAAGTTAAAATCACAATATTGCTTCTTTATTATAAATAGATTTATAGGTCCATTAAAATATAAAATGTAAAAATAATTTTGATTTATGTATTTTTACATTTTAAATATTTACTTATGTTTGGGAGTGAAATCATGAATGATTTGATCAAAAACTTGTGAAGCTCAAACATATATGTTAAATAAATTATTTAATTTGTACACAGTTCATGCTTAATTCATATAGAATTGAAATTAGTGAAAAATTGAAATAAATTTTTACTCATAAGACCTTATATTATAATATAGGTTTTTGGTGGAAAATAATTTTAATTTTTTACACATAATTAACATGATAGATAAATAGTTAAATCATGTTCCATACATGAAAAATAAGTTGACAAATTGAGTTATGAACTTGGCTTTGATCTATGTGAAGAGAAATCATTTCAAACTTTAGAAAAGTGGATTAAGTTTATGATATGGTTAGAGTTATAATCTTGATTTCAAACTTAATTTATACATATGGTAAAAACAGAAATATTTTAGTCCAAACAGAATTAATACAATACACAAATTTAAAGAAAAAAAAAATAAAAAGACAAATATTTTTGAAAAAATCTTATAAAAGAAAGAAAGAAATACTATTTTAGTTGAAGAGTTGGCTATAGTAACAAAGATTAAAAAAAAATAAAAAAATAAAACAGAAACATTAGTTAAAAAATTTAAAGTTTTTACATTTTTAGTTTTTGTGTGTTTGGTGATAGGGTGGTTTTGGTAAATAGGATTTTTTTTGTTTTTTTTTTTTGTGTTGTGTTGAATTTTCATTGTTTTTATAGGAATTGACTTGAATTGAGCAAAGGGAGGATTGAAGTCTCTGCTTCGTCTTCATCTGCACTTCATTGTTGCAGATTGAATTGAAGCGTTCGTTGGTTGGATTGATAAAATCCTTCTCCAACTTCGTAGCGAAGAGTAAAAACGAATCTTCTTATAAACCCTGAAAAGTCTGAGTTCACATTCCGACAAACAGATACGTAGATTTGAAGGAACAAACGACCGGCCGTTTTGTTCCTTAAAAAATTGTTGGTCTGCGACAAAAGAAGGGACGAGGTTGGTGTGAACCTTAGATCTTGGTTTGAGAATGGCGAGAGGGAGTAGATCAGTGTCGAGCAGCAAGTGGAGGTACTGCCACCCTTCCTATTACCTGAAGCGCCCAAAGCGTCTTGCTTTGCTCTTCATCGGTTTCGTTTGCGTCTCTTTCGTTGTCTGGGACCGTCAAACGCTGGTCAGAGAGCACCAGGTACTTGCTTTCAGATTTCGATCTGGTTATTTTCCATGATTTTTGCCAACACTTGTGTGCAGATTCTATTTGTGATGTTGGTTTTATTTATGATGGCCGTCTTGAATTTGTATATAGCAAAAAAATCTATGTGGGATAGTGGCTTTAGATGGATTGTTTTTTTGGAGACAGGAGTTCATATTTATAGAATTGAATGGTTGGGGGGTGTGGCGAAAACTAGATTCCTGGGTGAGTAAATAAGGTTTGTTCCTTTTTTATATCATTTCTGCTATATAATATGTGTATACTTGGATATCAGTAGAAGTGTTTACGAGAGATTCTCTAGTGGAAATATCGAACTTAGTAGATAAACTCCTAAAGCTCTCAAGTACTACTAATTTTGTTTTAAAACAGACTCAAAAGTATATGTGATGGTTTCATATTTAATTCCTGCAAACTACCAAATTGGACGTGCTGTTTGTTATAGAATACTGAAATGTCAGCGGTGGTTATTTGGTTTAAATAGGATGTGCTATTTTTTACTTGATTTTGATTTACAACTTTGTTTTCAGTTTTCAGTGTAACTTTCTCTGTAAAGTGTGGATAAGAGTTTTTTTGGATTTTTGGGGTATAACTTATCTGTGCTAAATACAGGTTGAAGTTTCTGAGCTGCGGAAAGAAGTGACTGATCTGCAAAATTTGGTAAGAGACTATCAAATGCTTAACCTTTTGGGCGTGTTGACTCTTCTGGCAACGTTTGCCCAGTCTTTAGTTCCCAAGAAGCATTTCATTTTGTTTTGCGAAGAATAAACATAAGCAACGAGATAGGCTGTACATATCTTGCATTTCCTACAGGAATACTGCTTTAATCTGATTGAAATCTGATAGCAACCTGGGGAAAACCTCACTACAAAAGCTAGCTTTTTGTAGTTGGAGAGCCCAAGGCTCTGTAAACTCCACACTAGAATTCCATACTTCCAATGTGGTACTCAAGTTCCATACCTTGCAATTGGATCCTAACAAATCTCCTGCGTGAATTCTCATTCTGCATTCAATCTTGCATGAAGCTAAATCCTCACCGCTGGCTGTTAGCTAGTAAAATCGTTTTGTTGTAACTCTTTTTACAGCCAAGGTTCTTATTTTATGAATGTAATATTGTGATATTAAACATTTTTGGCCTAAGCAATTAAATGTGTTTCAGTTGGGTGAGTTAAATAACAAACAAGGTGGTACTTCTGGGAAGATTGACTTGAGAAGTAAAGCTTCCAGGTCCAGTAGAGTGGTCCTAGATGATCCCATTGATAACGAGAGGAGGGAAAAAGTAAAAGAAGCAATGCTTCATGCTTGGGGATCTTATGAAAAGTATGCATGGGGCCAAGATGAACTTCAGGTATGCTGATTCTCTATATTGAATCCATCAACCTTTCACTCTTTATTTAATGATAGTTTTTATAGGTATTTTCTATTGTGGGTTCTTTCAGTATGTCTAAAGCTTCTGTTTATAAGGCTTCAAGTTCAGCTTCTTTCCCTAGATGTAAATATTATGGAGGTCTTGCCATATCAGGATTTAGTTTACTTGTATTTTTGCTCCAATTCTAAAACACGTAACAATTTTGGTTTGATATGAAAAAAAAAAATAAGGATTATGCATTTATGCCTCAAAGCCAATAGTCAGCAAATAGATGGCACACTTTTGCTTTCATTGCATAACCGTCCAAAATAGTGACGTGATTATAAAGATGATACAATTGTTTTCTTCTACTAAATGCGTGTTCTTAAATAATACATGATAAATATTTTTTTTTTGTAAATATATTGTATTTATTCTCTAAATTTACATTTTTTTGAATTTAATAGTTTTTTTTTTGTGCTACCAGCCACAATCAAAGGTTGGTGTCAATAGCTTTGGAGGTCTTGGAGCAACTTTAATAGATTCTCTTGATACACTATATATTATGGGTCTCAATGAGCAGTTTCAGAAAGCACGAGAGTGAGTGTAACTTTTGACTCTGTAATATGAACTCATGACCTTGTTCTTTTTTGCTTCACTAATATCTCTATATATATGTTTGGAGGTTTTTAAAGTTATATTTGGAAAAATACTTGAATGCCCAGTAGAAAATTCTGTTTAAACTGTTTTATATTTTTCTCTTTCAATTTTAATGCTCTGCCCTGGGCAACTACGTGCTAATAGAGTTTAACTCCTAAGGTTTCTGCTACGTATTTATTGCCCCTACTCACTCTTCATTGCTGACTTTTTTTTTTTCTGGATGGAGACATAATAGTTACTTATATTTGTTTTAGTTGTTTTCTATATTCATCTGTTTAATGTTTTATTGTAATACTCTTGGTTATGTTTTGTCGAATTCCTTGTCATAATAAGAAATTGCTCTGACAGATGGGTCGCAAACTCTTTGGATTTTAACAAGGATTATGAAGCAAGTGTTTTTGAGACAACCATAAGGTTACTTTATAAGGTTTACTTTGCAGTTTAAGTCCCTTCCCCATTTACAAAATTATATTTTAGAACTTGTGTAAGACAACTAATATTTTTTTAATCTTTTTTCTTGTTGGACTATATCCACCAAATCAGAGTAGTAGGTGGTCTTCTTAGTGCTTACGATCTTTCGGGTGACAAGGTTTTCCTTGACAAAGCTAGAGAAATTGCAGACAGATTACTGCCTGCATGGAATACGCCTACAGGAATTCCTTACAACATCATTAATTTGTCACATGGACGAGCACACAACCCTAGTTGGACAGGGGTAAATTTTAGAATTCTGTTTATGCTTTTCAGTCTTTATCGACACTATGAGATTTAGGATATTACTTCAATGGGTTGTAGTCGTAGATTTTAACTACCTGGCATTGTTTACATTTTTATTACCCATAGGGAGCATTTGGTAGAAAGAAAATTTTTTCATCCCTAGGAATCATGTTGGGTTGGGAATCATGAACCTGGAAATTATATTCCTAGGAATGATTAAATTTTTATCAAAATCTTTAATTTGTTACTACATTAAATGATTTAATAAAAGCAACATGTTATTTTTTTAGTAAAATTTTTAAAGTTAGTTTCTCACCTTTCATGGCTGTGTTTTTGTGATAAACTTGTCTAAAAACCATTTCCGATAGACCTTATTTCTTGGGAATGTTATTTTATTAAAAAGTAAACCAAATGTGGGAAACATACCTTCCCAACTTCATATTCTGAGGAAACTAAAAATTTCCCTTTTACCAAACACCCCCTTAGAGTCAGAGATAAGACTTTAATGGGTTTATATGATTCTTGGTCTTACTTCCTAAGTTTTGATATTGTAGTTATAAGTTATTTTTATGTTTATGCTTCATATTGGTTTTCTAGCAATTAATGAAAATGGATCTCTTGTTCAAGGCAGTTTTGGATGAGCTTTTCTATGTTAGTTCTTCTGGGTTTATGATTGTTTGATTTTTATTTGTATTGTTGATTAGTTTTTTATTCCTGACTGACTGTATTTGTCACAATTACTAGAACTACTTTATCAAAGTCTCTAATTCCTTTTTCTTTATATTTTGTCAAGGGTGAGAGCATCTTGGCAGATTCTGGCACTGAACAACTGGAATTCATTGTTCTATCTCAAAGGACTGGAGATCCAAAGTATCAGCAGAAGGTTTTTAACTTTGGTTCTATATGATCTATTTTCTAAGGGACGATCGGAGTGAGGGTTTTACATTAATGTTGGTCCAAAACTGATATAACTAAAGGCAGATATTGCAGCCGTGGTGCACTCTAAGTGTTAAAATATGCTAGATTGATGCGAATCTGTTTGTAGCACTACTAGCCTTATTTGTACTTTGGCTGGAGTTATTTTAAGCACGTAGCTAAAGCATCGGTTACTTGCTTATGCCAGTATGCCTTTGATTTGTATATTGCATGTGCATGCAATATTTCTAGCAATGCACTGATTGGTTTGCACCATGCTTTTTCAGGTGGAAAACGTAATTACCCAGCTAAATAAAACATTTCCTGATGATGGATTACTTCCCATCTACATTAATCCTCATAGTGGGGCACCGGGCTACTCTCCTATCACATTTGGTGCCATGGGTGATAGGTATTAACACAATTTAGCAACCATGTTTTGCATGATATGATCGTAGGAAACTTGTGAATTTATTTATTATGATCTGGATTCTGTTTAAAATCTAATAATTTTATTTATATTTGTTAATTTAGTCTATTGGTAATTGACACAATCTAATTGCAGTTTTTATGAGTACTTGCTCAAAGTTTGGATACAAGGGAATAAGACTTCAGTCGTAAAACATTATAGGTGAGAATAATGCATCAACATTATCACATTTTGTGCCCTTTGGGTTGATGATATGTTAATTGATGAATTCATAATGGACTCCATGTCATTGTATAGTAGACAGTAATAGCTAAAATCTACTTTTACTTCCTTGGATTGATGTGAGGATTTGTATGTTAATCTTTAAAACTAATGGCTTAATCATTTAAATTATTCTGTCACGTAAATATTGAATAAGTGTAAGCTTAACTTTTTTCTCTCATCTATTTCTTTCTGGAATCATGAAAACAGAGATATGTGGGAGAAATCAATGAGAGGTCTGTTAAGTTTGATTCGGAGATCAACACCATCTTCTTTTGCTTATATATGTGAGAAGAATGGAGGATCTCTCACAGATAAAGTATGATATCACACTTACAATAATTGTACTGTCATATTTAGTATTTACCTTATGATGTGCTGGTTTTGGTATAATTTTTCATTCAACTGAGTACCTGCAGATGGATGAACTAGCATGCTTTGCTCCTGGAATGATTGCTTTGGGATCATTTGGTTACAATGCTGATGATGATTCACAAAAGTTTCTGTCACTTGCAGAAGAGGTATATTTTGATAGCCTATTTAATTTAATAAACCCTTATGTGCTTGTTCTGTTTATTGTCTGAGTTTTGATCTTGATCTGTTTATTTACATATGGTTTTCACACCAATACAAGCTTGGATTCAAATCATGATGTTATCAATTTCTTTTATATATTATGCTCTCGTGTAAATTTGCATACATTTCCAAAGCCTATTTTAATGCGTTGAGAGGGGTGCATGTTTCTATCTATGTTTCCTTTCAGGAAACTCGTTTCACCTTTTTTTTTTCCAAGAAATTTATCATTGGTTTAAAACAGAAAATGTGTTAAGCTATAACTAAGAATTTTGTTGTCATTCAAATAATTATCGAATGTGAGTGGAAGTAGGGGCTGTGAGTGATGTTTTCATGTGTGAGACGGCCTATATGGAATCACGCTGTGCATTCCATCTCCAGTGCATGTGGATATTTAATTGTGCAATGATATTGATATTGAGGTAATCACTACCTTTCTTTGCAGCTTGCTTGGACATGTTATAACTTCTACCAATCAACTCCAACAAAATTGGCTGGAGAGAACTATTTCTTTCATTCTGGGCAGGTTAGTTATTAGTTATTTGTGCCATGAAATTTGAAATTTGTGTTATCTGAAATTTATTTTTGAATTTTAAGGACATGAGTGTGGGCACATCATGGAACATTCTGAGGCCAGAGACAGTTGAGTCTCTCTTTTACCTCTGGCGTCTAACTGGCAACAAAACATACCAAGAATGGGGTTGGAATATATTTCAAGCTTTTGAGAAGAACTCCCGCATAGAATCAGGCTATGTTGGACTGAAGGATGTAAGCACACCTATATTTGACATCTAATAATGTGTTTTTGTGTTACATACGTTCTATTAAAAGTTAGAATTATTTGTTCTGGTTCATTAGTGAAAGGCCTTGTTTTCTCAATTGAATGCTAACATTTCATAGGCAATAGGTTTTGTAGTTAGAAGGATTTGTTTGGACAGACTTCTCCATAAGCATTTAAAGTAAGAAAATTAAGAAGAAAAAATATAAAATGAGCTTCTGGATAATTAAAATTAATTAATACACTAGTTAAAACTAAGAATTTAGAGATTTTACATGATAGAGTTTCTATAAATTATCTTACGCATAAGCTAATTTTAGCTTATGAAGAAACTCATTTCATTTTTTTTTTTTTCTAAAGGCCCGATTGGATAAACTTTTCCATAAGAACTTGTAGGAGAGAAAAATAAGAAGAAAAAATTAAATGAGGTTCTCAAAATGTTAAAATTACTTTATGCATAAGCTAATTAGTAGAATTTTTTTCATATGATTTTTCTAAATTTTTATTTTTTAACATGTGAGTTAATTTTAACTTAGGAAGAAATTTATTTATTTTTTTCTTCTTATTTCTCTCTCCAGAAAATCTTTATGGAGAAGTTGTTCAAACAGACTTTTATTTTCCCTCCTAATAGTATTTCTGAAGAAGTTTGTCCAAATAGACCATAGGTTAGTTTGAGAATTTGGAGTTTTTGGAATATGTGGACAATCTCCTTGGTCATGGCTACTTCTGTTCGATGAATATTTGGCTGCATATTATTTGATCATGGAATTGTTGGATGGCTCATAGCTTCTTCTAAATGATTTCTTCTAATTTTCTTCCTTGCTTCGTTTGATCTTTGTCTAATGCTGGACAACCATTTAATATCCTTGGCAACTAATCTGCTTACTCATTTATCATCACTTGTTCAAAATTCTCAGGTTAATAGTGGAGTCAAAGACAACATGATGCAAAGCTTCTTTCTTGCGGAGACCCTGAAGTATTTTTACCTTCTCTTCTCGCCTTCTTCAGTCATCCCATTAGATGAATGGGTATTCAACACGGAAGCCCACCCTCTAAGGATTGTGACCAGACATGAAGAGGGACTTGATAAGAATTTAAATGAGAAGCAAAAACCTTTTTCTAGAATAGGTGGCAGGAAGGAGGGTCGGTCAGGTTAGATATCCATTCTTCTCTAACCATTGCTGATTGAACCCCTTTTACCAAAACTGTAGAACAGCAGTTTGTTCTATTATGGGGGCTTGTAAGATGTCAGAATTTTCTCATTGGGAGGGGCTTATGAGGCTAGGAGGGGTAATAAGGGGTTCATCTAGCCACAAAAGTATCTGATATAGGAAATAGTTCTTCATTGAAGTTCTTAAAATGGTTTTGTTCGTGGTGAACCTAACCTTTGCTTGATGAATAGCCCTTTTGAAATTCACAGCTAATAGCTTGTTCTCCTTTGTTTTTATTATTATTATTTTTTCTGGAACACAGTTTTCAGAGTTCTATTGAGGCAAATATCTGCGCATTTTATAGAAGATAATCCCACTGTTTTACATTTTTCCTTATGGTGCTTTTACTTACGGAATTTTATGAAGCGCAAGATAGTGTTACACTTCTTTTGTTATGGTACTATGACTGGTTCTCTGCCTTCTACCATTCTTTTAGTTTTTTTTTCCGAAACCTTCATTGTTTGTTGTCTGTTGGATCAGTTTTCTTACGGGATCCATGATTTATCTATGGATATGCACACACTGCTTTGATTAGACCGAGGAACCAAGATTAAAAGTTGATTTAAATGGGTGATGTTTGATTTGTTTGCAGGATATTAGTTGTTATTTTTTTTTGGAAAGAATGATTAATCACCTAAAACTGAACAACTTTAGTAAATACGATACATGAAAAAGAAAAAAAAAAAAAAAGCTTCTAAACTCACAACAGAAACAAGTGTCAATCTCATGGATCATTTTGAATGGGACCATTTCTTTTATCAATGCTGTGAACATGGCTAATGTCACTTTGAAGTCTTGTTTATCCAATAATATTAATTTTGGAGGAATTATATATGCAATTACTTCTTGGGGATTAATTTTTTTAAAGAAAATAAAATATAGGAACACAATCTATTACCATAGTCAAGAACTACATTTATTGTAAGAAATTATTTTGTACTTATCTTGTAAGAAAAGTAAATTACACTTTTGAATCATAGATGAAGCTTAAATGTACTTTATTGTAAGAAATTATATTGAACTCCTTCCTTTAAGTAGTTCTTTCATTTATTTCTGTTTTTTTAAAGATTTTTATGTAATATTTAAGGAATGTTATATTTTTCTTATTTTAATAAAATAGTTGTGGGTTTATTTTTATTTTATTTCTATTTCACAATAAATGCACAAGTGTAAATAATTAAGAATTAAGAATTGGTGCAAAGTTATGATATAATTGAAAAAAGAGTAATTAATTAAAAATATATCTTAAAATCTGAAAATTAGGAAGAAAGTACCTTAATTTGATATTCATTTAGAGGAGTGTAATCAAGATTTTGAACGAAGTTTTATAGTGAATAAAAATAAATGTTTAAATCCATAAAAAAATGTTTAAAATTTCAGCTTAATCAAAAGTGTGAAAATTAAGAATAAGGTGTCTAATTTAATTCTTGAAATGCAATTTACTGAAGTCATTAAAAGTATTAAAACTTATAAAAAAATAATATGTATTTCATGTGACTTTAGTTCTCTTATTAGAAAATATTTCCTGCGATAAAACTATTATTATTATTATGCGAGGATTACGTCAATTCTTTTCTAAATATATCATTATTTTTATAATAATATAATATTATTTATGTGTGAGACAAAATTATATATTTAATTACAATATAATCAATAGATTAAAATAGTGATAAAAAAATTGTACCATAAAATCTTTGATTTAACAAAGATTAAATCAATAAAAAAATTATAAAAATAATTTTAATAAATAAATTTAGTTGAAGACAGTGTGTGTGTTTCAGACATGGAATAGTTGAAGATAGAAAGAAGAAGGGGAAGCTATAATTGGCTGAATAACAATTTTGATCCTTCTTCTTCTCCTTCACCTCACTGAGCCACTTCACTTCCCATTCACACGCAACAACACTGAATAGCGATAGCTTAAAGCCCTAGTTTCGTTTCATTTTTCATTTTTCTTTTTGCTACAAAGTAGTTTCGAAATTCGATCTTCGTTAACTGCCACTGACGCTGGGTTTCATCAATCATTTTGAATTAATGCGAACATCCTACAATCTCCTTCGCTCCCGCTTCCGCCGCTGCCACTACCACGCCACCGCATACCGTTCCCTCTCCGTCGTACTCCTGAAACCGGACCACCATCCGCCACCTATCGTTCCCTCCTTTTCGCATCCTTCAAAACCAAAACAATTCCTTCTTCTCGCCTTCAATGCTCATCGCTTCCACTGTCATCGCAGTACGTTATTTCTCTTGTTATGCTACTTTTCATAGTTTCATTATCTTATCTTGATTCATTCGTTCGTTCACCTCTTTCTGTTTTTCTAGGTTTCTTCACCAGGGCTAAGCCTGCTCAGTACATCGAATTCAACGATCGCCACAGGTTCCTTTTATTTATTTAATTAATTTTTAATTAATTTAATGTGTCGCGATAATGCTTCCCTAATTTGCCTGCTCCTGCTTCTGTTCGCTGTGTTTCACTGTAGTCAGCGAGCTGTTAAAACTGCATTGTGGTGTAACTTTCTTGTTTTTTCACTCAAGTTTGGAGTATGGTTAGCTTCCTCTAGTCATGTTATGTTAGCTGAAGTCGTCCATTCAGTTGCCGATTTTGCAAACCAGGTATGTTTTATGTCATGCATAACCTAATTTTAGCTTATTAGCCTATGGATAATTATGGGAAAAACTTGTTTCCATTTTTTCTTCATATGGAGAAACTTATTGAAGCATGGCCTAGGCAGTTCACATTGGACTGTGGTGCTTAAAAAAACGAGAAACTGATGTTTGCTCAGTAACTTATTTTGTAGGCGCTACTTGCTTATGGTCTAAGTAGCTCAAGACGTGCACCAGATGCTATTCATCCGTGAGTTAAACAGTGTTGATTATATTTGTCACCACTGACTTCCAGTTTTGTTGTTTTGTGCTCAGTATGGAGATTATTTCTGATGTTGAATATAATGCTGTATGATTCAGGAACTATTGGACATGTAATGGATGAAATATGAATGTGTGGTTGTTGGTTAGCAATTGAATATGATTTCTGTGAATAGTGATCCAATAACTAATCGTGCAAAATCATACTAGACTCAAAATATGATAATATATTGTTTTGGCATTCATTTGTATTTCATGGGATGAAGTGAGCTATTGCTTGCCTGTGCATGGATTTGGAATTTTATTGGTGTGTTAAATGGATGCTTGTGTCTTCTATTACTGCAGTTATGGCTATTCCAAGGAAAGATTTGTTTGGTCCTTGATATCTGCTGTTGGGATATTTTGTCTCGGTTCTGGTGCCACCGTTGTTCATGGAGTTCAGAATTTGTGGATTGCACGGGTATTTAGCCAAATTGGATATTTGAAATAAAAAACTTGAACTCCTTTCATCTATTGTCAGTTTGCTTATTTTATTCATCTGGTCTCATATTTAAGTTATTGACTTTTGAAACTTTCTTTTTCAGCCCCCTGAGAATATGCAATATGCAGCTTTGGTTATATGTGGTTCATTTGTCATTGAAGGTACTGCTGTCTGCATTTCAATCTGGGTGTAGTCTATACTCCTTTGTTTCAGTCCTTTCCTTTTTCAATGGGCGTTTTCTGTTAGGTGCTTCTCTTATTGTTGCCATACAAGCTGTTAAGAAAGGTGCAGCTGCAGAGGGAATGAAATTAAGAGACTATATTTGGCGTGGCCATGATCCTACATCTGTTGCTGTGATGACAGAGGTGATAACATGTTGCACTTGCTCATCTTTAGTTCCCAAACATGTTACGGTTTATTCAGTTTAAACCAAAATGGCTGATGGATGTTTTATTTTGGGTGGTCGGGCTCATTTTAGAAATAAGAATTCTGGATAGAGTGCAGTGTTTTCCACTTTACATATTTGTCTGTATTTCTCCTCAGAACAGTTATTTTGAAGCTCGGTATGTTTTTGTAGTTATTTGACTAAATGGAACTTCAACTTATATGCTACCCATGGGCCATTGTAAAGATTATGTATTTTGGTTGTCATTTTGCATCAGAAAAAGAAACAGGGAGGAGTGACTTAAAGCATGTGTTGTTGAGAGGAGTTGCATATTTCTCTCTTTTAATGGGATTTGCAATATGATTTTATCTTTATATTTAGTTTTTAAACCCCTCTATTTAAAAATTAAGATTTTTGTCTGGTTGTTCATTCTCATATAAGGTAGCAAAATATGCAGGATGGTGCTGCAGTCACCGGCCTTTTGATTGCTGGGGCTTCATTGGTTGCGGTGAACATCACTGGAAATGCCATTTATGATCCCATAGGTTCCATTATAGTTGGCAACTTACTTGGAATGGTAAAAGGAGTTCTGAAGACAGCAAAAATTCCCCAGTCATTTGAAGTGGTATCTATTTTATTTTAATTCCATGCTGAATTATCCATGCAGGTAGCAATATTTCTTATCCAGAGAAACCGACATGCTTTGATTGGTAGAGCTATGGATGACCATGATATGGAGAAAGTACTTCAATTTTTGAAAAATGACCCGGTACAAGCTTTTTGCTAGTTTATATCGGAATCACATATTAACATTTTAGCATTCATTTGACCAAGGTAACTTTTGTGCTTCAGGTTGTAGATTCCCTCTATGATTGCAAAAGTGAAGTTATTGGACCTGGATTCTTCAGATTTAAGGCAGAAATAGGTTACCTTTCTCAATCTTGTTACTATTTTTTGGATTGATGGAACGGAGGGAAATGAAATATATTGGTACTATGTTCCTTTGCTTGGGTTGGTAAAATGTCAACGGAATACAATAGAAATTAGTGTGAACTTATTCCATTGTTTACCTTCGTTACTCTTTCCTCTTAACTTGGGAGGAAGGAGATGGAATGGAAATTTTGTTTCTTTCCATCGTAAAATATTGAAAGTCCCAACAATGGAATGGATGTTCCATTCCTTTATGTTCTATTCTACTCCATTCCATCTCATCTCTCTATATCAATGCAAAGATAGCCAAAAGTCTTATTTTATTCAATAATCTCCTTGATCGTGGTATTTATTAAATCCTACCATCATTATGGTTTGCTATATTTTTCATTGCAATATTTTGGTTATTTGAAACATGCTTATTCTTCTCGAGTTTAAACTTATATATCATACTATTTCTGTGCTCTCAATGTTTCTATTCTATTGTTGCTATCTATTTGAATTAATACTAAGAAGTCAAAACAGTAATATGTTTCGTTAAACTTTGATGAGGAAAAAAAATCTTTTATGGTATAGCTTTTTCAGAAGCTACTCTTTCTAATTTATGAGAAAGGCATTAAAACTGCTTGAGGATTTTTTTCTTAACCCCTAAAACTAATTTAGGTCATTATCGTATTTATTATTATTTTTTTTTATTACTTTTTAAATAAATAGCACGAACAAACATACTTAAAATTGGAGATTTAGGTAATTCAAATGTCAGTCTACAACCATAAACATGACAAATTCGGGTAAATGTTAATTAAGCATGATAAGATTAATCTGATCATTCTTGATGAAACAGATTTTAATGGAGAGATCGTGGTGCAAAATTATCTTAAAAGGACTGGACGTGGAGAGTGGGCAAGACAGGTAGATATGCTTTTATAATGTTCTTGTAAAACCTCTGATAATATGCTGTTATGTTCTGCTGCTGTTATTAGTATTATTCACGTACTGCTGCTTTCGATTACATGCTAGCAAAGCAGGAAAGCATTTGGAATCAGCCTACATAAAAACTATCCTAGGGCTTTAGTTCACATTTAAAAGAATAAATATTCCTGCTCTATGCATGACTAGTGTAGGTTACCTTCACCTTTCAGCTTTCTGGATCATTCAAAAATAGTTCTATTGCCCGGCTTCCCTGTCATTATGTGGTTTATTTACAGTTATGTAACTTTAGATATGCAACTTTCATAACAACCAAGTTTATTTACAGTTTCGTGAAGCTGCGAAGAAGAAGGATGATACTGCCCTCATGAATATTATGTCAAACTATGGTATGCAATAGTAAACTTGATCATTATAGTCTTACTGATAAAGTAATTGCATGCTTACATTTGTAAGATGTGACAGGTGAGGAAGTAGTTACAGCTTTAGGAAGTGAAGTAGATAGGTTAGAGAAGGAGATCCAGAATCTTGTGCCTGGTATTCGGCACGTTGATATTGAGGCCCATAATCCTCCAACAGAGACGACTTTGTCAAGTGAAAGTTTTCAATGAATTCGACACCCTATTCACATTCATTTATATCATCAAAGCATTTATGAAGATTTGATTTGGCTCTATCAAGTATCATGAGTTCTGAAGGACGTACGAAGTTTAGTTGCATGCCTCAAGTATGACAGCTCTTGATACAGTCATTAGTGCTCAAGTACTCAGTTTTCCTCTTCTCCGAAACGTGACATCTGAGCGACCTCGAGTGTGAAAGACTAGAAGGCGTGTAATATATTAAACATTGCTAAGTTCAATGAATAATTAGAAACAGTAACTTTTGTCTTTTGCAGTTCCTGTCACTTGCAGCAAGTATCATTCTTCATAGTAAAAAGTAATTGAGGTATGTTCTTATCGCATTCTTTAATATATTATTTTTGACCCGATATTATTAGTTGAAATTTATTCATGCTTATAAAGATATAATATTATATATGCCACTGTTTGATCAATGAGCCTTACAATTTGGTGAGTCTTAGTTAATAATTAAGACTTATGATGGATAAAGTTGATTACAAGAAATTGCAATTGAATGGTAACAGCCTTTGCTTTTAGATAGAGTCCACCGCAAGGTGTAATTATTATCAAGCATGAGATTGCCTATTACTAACTACATCGAGGTAATGTGATGTTCGTTTTGGCAGCTTGACACTTGGCTGGCCTGGTAAGAGTAGTTTCGTACGAAATTAGTTGTATGCTGTATTAGGATACAAAGGAATAGAATACAATTGCCATCTTGATAGCACATGTGCAATGTCAAAGTGAACGGTCTTTGCAGTATCTCTTGGTTATGAGAAACTGTTAGGTAGTTCACGACCATTATCAATCTAATGTTTCAACCAATCTCATTTATTACAGACTACTGTAGTGATGAAAGATGATAATCATGGATACATGCATGCCTTCAGCGGATAACCTTGATGAGTATGGAATATGTTTCTAAATATTACAATAACTTCACAAACATGCAATAGAAACCTAAAGTTAACTTTTTATTGAATGGTTGACTAATGAGTCAACAATTTAAGGTTAGATTGACAAAACTAGCAGATAATTCTGTCTTGTCATTTATAAGTAGAGGGGATACTTGAGTCCGAATTTGGACAATACGGCAATTCTCAGATCACATTTAAATTGGGCCAACAAGATAAACTTTAATATAGTATTAGCTCCGTGGCCTAGTAGTAGCCCGTACTGATCCAACAAATGACAAAAATGGGTCTTAGAAATTTGAGAAACACAAACCCAAATGAAGTAAAAATAGGCTAAACTTCTTCTGCCCCGGTAATTTCTTGGACCATCTTCCATTTATTTTAAAATGGATTTTTTGGAATATAATTTACACAGGGTAATGATACATGGACACTCAAAATTATCAAAACACCCTTTAAAATACTCATTTAACAATTTTTTAATAATTTTTGTTGTCAGAAAAGTACTTCTTTTAATAAAAAAAAATATTGATATCAAGGTATATGTTTATCATTTGTGATTTACATCGCGAAAAGTCATTTTTGAATGAATGGGAAAATGTAATTTACAACACTTGTTTTCCTATCATTGTCAAGCTTCCTCGCGCACTTTAACTCCTTTTTATTTTGTAACACTAATGGTTTTACACTGTTATTATCGCCATTGTTATTCCTGTTGGAGCTCAGATTGTAGGTACGATTTCAAAAGCGTTTATGAATAAGGTTATAACAATATCCTTGTGGTTGAACTATTGTGTGTAGGATAATGCTAGAACTACTAAGATGCTTAATACCTTCGAAATCCCATATGTATTATATCCCCTTTAAAGCCATTAATTATTATAGCAGCATCCGTATAAATTTTTTTTATGATGATTCACATACATCCAAATTCTTTAAACCAACCCCTTTAACATCGTTCAAAATTTTCTTGACATTTTTATAATAAAAGTTTGGTTGATTTTTTAAACCAACCCCTTCAACACCATTCAAAATTTTCTTTTAACATTTTTATAATAAAAGTTATTGGAAAAATACGTAACAAAATAATATTAAAAAATTGGTGTCTAATGGGTGTTACAGAATTTAAGGGGTCCATTGATGAAAATATACACCGAACCTTTTCATTCTCAGTAAAAGTATTCACCTCATAGGTAGGCCACAAACTCGTTTGGGTAAATATAAGGGGAAACGACATAGTTCTGATTTAACCAAAAAACTGGATATTACTAAAATTCTAGAGTTAAATATGTACCACGCTATTATTAAAATTAAATATGTATATAAAATAACAACACCAGCTGACTTATAGAGTCGTCATTCATAATTCGACAAAACCCTATGACAAAGCAAAATTGCAATATTTACAACATAAATGATAAATGGAAATCATTTAAAAGACGACAATAATAAAAATGGAATACCGAGAGTTTGTTAAAAATCAAACTACTAGTGAATCGGTAAAATCAACTTCAAAAGCTCTAATTGAAATAGTCATACCGAAATGGACTTCTAAAATATCTAAAAAAACTCGAGCAGTTCAAATTCCAACATGGTCTTACATTCTAGAAATTGCAGAACATAAATCTAAGCATCAGAACAGAGCATAAGAATAGCAATACTTTAAAATAAAAAATACCAATAATACTCAGAACAAAAACATTCAACCTTAAAAAAAGACTTGTCAAAGTCATAAATGTGCTATTCTCAAAATTTCAGATACGAAAATAGTTTGATCTTAAAGCAAACAAGAAAATATTGATTCAACTAATCACGATTGAACAGTGCAAGAGCTCAATTCATTCTCCTGATTAGCTCATTGATGTAATTCTCCCGGTTGCCAGCATCACCTCCCTCAACATAGTGGTTTCTCTTCTTCTTTAAACCACCCAAAGGAGCCTTGAGCTTAAATGGCCAAAGGAAGTTGTTGGCCTCCTTGAAGTGAGGTCCAACAGTGATGATCTCGTGGATAAGATCTTCAGCTGAAATGATTCCATATTTGCCCAGTGCCTGTCATCCAAGCAAGTCAGCAGGAATGCAGTGAATTAATTAAAATTTGTAATACAGAAATTGTAAATTAACATACCTGCTCGATGATAGAGTTGTCTGTTAGAGCAGTCCTCTGCTTGTTGAGCTTTCCATACCCCCTCTTATAAATAAGTTCTTTCACACTCTTCAGATTTGGGTATCTACACAGCAAGCATAGAAGTCTGTATAGTTGGTACATGAATAATCTTAATATTCAAACAAGTATTAGAAGTTAATTTGCATACCCATAAGTCACATAAGGTTCAACTCTGTGCAACATGTTCACGGTGGCTTTGTTAACCTTAAGGAATACACCATTGAAGATCTGTTTCACAATAAGATAAGTATCATTATCACCTAATTGGTTTCATAGTAATATAATGAAAACATTAATTATAATGATTTGAAAATGCTCTTATATGATCATATCATACAGTTACAAATAGCACAAGGTTCGCATTACCAAACACAAAACCAAGCGTACCAAAACAAGTATCCAATATTTCATAAAAACTAAATGATGATTTTTCCTCCCCTCAAAAGACAGGCACTTTAGTAT
Source organism: Macrotyloma uniflorum (assembly GCA_016859785.1). NCBI lineage: Eukaryota > Viridiplantae > Streptophyta > Magnoliopsida > Fabales > Fabaceae > Macrotyloma > Macrotyloma uniflorum. The sequence goes on from BDMB01000011.1 coordinate 3,436,834, forward strand.
ATTCCAATATTAACTTTTAAGCGAAATCCCACACTAAAACATAGTTCGGGACATAAAGAAAGCAGTAAAATGACTGGATTAAAGTAACTACGACTAATTTCAATTGACATTGCACATCCTATTTCCTCTCTTTTTTTTCCAAGAAAAAAACACAATTTTCTTCTTTAAACTATCCTATCATAAGTATTCAGTCCACCTGAGAAACATAGCAAGGCACGATAGAGTAGAACAAAGCATCAAACACATGTTGATCATTATGTAACTACAACTACACAAACAATACCTGTCTCAATCGCAACAGCTGCAGGATCTTTCTTGATTTGGGGTCCATCGCATTGATACTGAAAAAAAAAACAATTTCATTCGTTAGACCAGACTAAACATTCTAAATCATCGGATGAAGTGCATACAAATAAACAAACAAACAAAAATACACACCCGCGAATGCGAATAATAAACAAGAGCTTAGCCTCTGGATCCACATAAAATCCACCTTTCAGTTTAGCTTCACGTTTCAACCGAATCAATTCCTTCTCCTATATTAAAAAGAACGAAAATATAACAACAGGTTCAAAACTAAGGCAAAACAAAAAAACAAGCCGCAATTATTACAACAAAATTAGCCTAACAAAGTTGGACAGATTATTACCTGCTGATCGTACTCCTTCGCGTACTGCTTGGCTCTGTTGTAGATGAGTTTGCGGCTCTCAGCCCTCTTCTTCTTCGCAGCTTCGAGCTCTTGCTTCTTCGCCAAAGCCCATTCCTCCTCCCTCTTTCGCTTCTTCAGAACAGACTCTGGAACAACTGCCTTCACTTCCTCACCCATCTCTATCATTTGCAGAATAAAATCAAACAAATGAGACTAAACGCTTGCGGCGTTTTCAGATCTAAACAACAACACCATGGAAATGGAAGATTCAACAATGGAAGATCAGGGAAGGGAAACCGGAGACATACCTACTTGGCGACTGTGGCTGCGAATTAGGGTTTTCTCCAGGGGGCTTGAGAACTAAATAAAATAAGAAGAGGTAGGGTTTTGTAGTAGCTAAGTCCCTGGGCTTCTCGCTTTTAATGGTTCTGATTCGTCTATTCTTTCAAAGAATGATTCTGACCGTCCATACAAATGAGACCCCTATTGGGTCAGGCCCGTAATCATTTAGACACCCCCAATAAGCCCAAATATCTATATTTTTTTTCTTGGCCTTTTTACTATTCTTATTATTCTGAATAATGACTGATTTATCGGAAAATATTTAATATTAACAAATTATTAAATTTTTAAAAATATTATCAATTTAAATATTTTATATTTAATTATATGATTTAAATATATTTGATATAAATATATTTAAATTAAGATTTAAATATAAATAATATTTAAATTTATTATCGTTAAATGTATTTAAAAATTTAGTTGATATAAAAATATGAAATTAGATTTTGTAATTTTTAAGAAGTCAGAATAAATTTTCTATTTACTTAAAAAAAACCTATTTAACTCTTTCTTAATTTTAGACACTAATTTTATAAAAAATTATATATATTTACTATGTGATTAAATATATATTAATAAATTAAAATAATATTAAATTTTATAAAAGATAAAAAGAAATAGTATAAGATTTATTTTATACGAAGATATTTTTCTATTATAAAAATTTGTTTAATTATATTTTATTGATTTTAAATACTAATTTTACATAATTGTCTTTATTATCTTTATTATGTAATTAAATATATATTAATTAAATAAAATGAACTTAAATTTGTAATAAAAAAAAATTATTAAAAAATTCCGTATATAAAGAATAAATTTAAATTCTTCAACTTTTTAACTATTTATTTTATATAAACATATATATTTTACTAATTTTAGATACTTATTTTATATTCAGAATTTCTATTTTTTTATTGTAAAATTAAATATATATTAATCAGGTAAAAAAATTACATTTTCATTATATAAAAAAATATAGTAAAAAAAATATTCTTATTAACAATTAATAAATAAAGAATTTGATTATATGTATTTCTTTTATTAATTTTAGATAATAATTAAATATATATATATATATATATATAATCAATTAACGTACTTTTTTTTTAAGAATGTGATTTTGTAAAAGTTATTAAATATATATATATATATATATGAATTGGAATAAGAAAATAAAGAATATAAAATTAATATATTATTTTAATTAAAATTAATTATTTCAAATTGATGGAAAACAATTTAATATAATTCTTTACCTTTGATAACTCTGCCGAATATATATCTCCCCGGTAAATAAAACATATATAATTAAGTATCAAATTTTTAAAAGAAAAATTAAATGATTTTAAAGTTTGAAATTTTATTATTTTTATACTCAATTTAATGAGAACATTTTTATTCATAGATTCTGTGAATTTTTTAAAAATTAAAATGAATAAATGAAAATAAATAAATTATCAATTATAATTACTATGAAAATAGAAAAAATGAAAAATAAAAAATGTGATATATAAAAGGTTTCCATTTTTTTTATTTGCGTAAGAGTTAAAATATAATATATAGAATTATCTTTTTAAGTTATATAGTTTTGAACATACAATATTGTAAATAATCCCTAATACAATGAATATAGTTTGCATTTTTCTTTCTGCATTAGTAGTAATTTGAATTTTTATTTGAAGTATTAATTCGTAATTTGATTCTAAGAAAAACAATTTAATTTTTTAAGTCTGTCTTGGTTATTCAATACTCTATATTGTTATTAAATAAATAATAATTAAAAATAATTAATAATATTTTTAAATCAGGTTCAACTTAATTTTAACAAATCAACTTATTTTTTTTCTCATTTATATATTTTACTTTAATCATATATTTAAGCAATATTATGTATCTAATATTTACAAATAATTTGACATAATAATATGATAATTAAACATTATTATGATAATTATATTTTAATCATATTTTTAAATATATGAAATATTTAACATATTCATATATCAACATCTTCCGTATGAAATTAAAGATATGATTGAAGGACTCGCCATAAACTATCTTATGAGAGAAAACAATAATTAACTTCTTCATAGGGTGAATTTAGTTTCATATTTTTTTTTTCTGGTAAAAAATTTTATAAAAAGTTTTATCAAAATATATAGTTGTTATAATATGATATATTTAATAAACTCAATTATCTCAATTAATAATTTTAAATTTAATTTAATTATATAAAAGTAATTTATAATTTAACAATTTTTTCTTAAATTCAATAAGTAGACCTTGTTTATATAAAAAATTAGGATAGATACACAATTAAAATTAATCTTTTTCCTATAAACTTGTGTCTGATGAGTTATCAAAGAGTATCTTAAATCAATGCATGTTAATTTATACTCTTTAAGCTCAAAATTACATTTTAATACTGAATAAAAAATTTTAAAGACAAATATGATGGGCTGAATAGATTAGGAATCTCATATAAATATTCCTAAAATTATAGATATTCATTAAATATTTTTAAAAAATTATCAATATTTTTTAAAATAATAATATATAAATATTCATTATTTTTTACACTTGTAGAATACTCATAAATATTATATTGGTTTAATAATTTATAAATATTATGTGAATATATATATATATATATATTTTTTTTTTTTTAATGTCAGGAAAAAGACAATCTTGTAATAAATTATAAATTATTGTACTACAGTCGTACTCGCATGCATGTCCATATAGAAAATAAGAATAACATGTTAGGGCATTAGTGTACCCGCATGATGATGTAGGAAGTTTCCACGAAATTTCCTTCCATCTTCCAAAGCTCCTAGAATTCACATTCAAGTCAATGTTCCCATCCTCCCTTTCCATTTTCAATGAAAACAAAACAAAAAAAACTTATTCATCTACTGTCATCATCTTCTTCTTCCCAACCTCATCTTAATGGATCTCAATCTCCCACGTTTCCTTCATCTGCATTCATGCAACAATCTTCTCTGAAGAATACGATAATCTTATTCATCCCTACAAAATGTAAAAGATAAGATTCATATCTCATCTATATATTCTACTCTAATTTCTTACCATTATCATTCTTTGCAATGTTTTTCAACTCATTTTCCTTTGCAGCAGAATCACCCGTTTCCCACCCCAAGCCATGTCTCCTTCTGATTCCATCACTGATAACATATCAGTACATGAACTCCTCCTCTTATCCAGATTCATCATCATTCTCACTCATCAGGTAATGAACTGTTATAATTATAAATTATAATTTCAAGAGTTTCATTCACCAGTTTCTGTTGATTCATCATGTGTGCTTATTTTTGGTAAACTCAATCGATTATATTATCTGCGAAACGTGATAAATCTGCAGAGTCAGTGGCCATTTTATTCCCTTTTAGAATTGACTGTGTTAAACTAGTTTGCTCTATCATCTTTGTCTCATTTCAGTATTTTAACTCTTCCTCGTTTTAATCCATCACAATATATAAATTTAAATCAAATAAGTTGTTTTTCGAATGATGTTGAATCTAATACACGCATAGAATTTAGAAAATTCATTGGAAAAAATTAATATCACTAGAATTTTTCATATTTTATGATTTTTTTAATTATTTTTTAGTTATAAAATTCACAGGAAAATCTATAATAAATTGATTTTATATATTTTTTTTATACAAAATTTACATAAAATATAAACAATTCTAGAGTGTAAGTTAATAAAATATTTTTATTTAGTTCATTTTTTTGTAACATTTTAAGTAGGCTTTGTTTATATGATTAAACCCGTACTAGAGGGTCGAATGAAAGAGGAATGAGTGTAAGGAAAAATTATTTCATCATTGTATAATAATATTTGAATATAGAAAAATTTGACGTATTAATGTTTCAGAATAAAGTGCAGTGGTTATATAAAATAATTTAAGAAAAAATTCAAATGCACCTTAATCTTCTCTGGTTATAACGAACGTATCAATGTTGTGTAGAAGTTTTCCTTTACATAGATTGTAATTAATAAATTAAAAGTTATTTATCATGTATATATCAACTTTTATAATAATTATATTAAAAATCAAGAATAAGAATGAAATTTATTTTTTTAAAGATTAAAATAAATTTTGCCCGAGATAATTAGTCATAGTTGGGACTTTCTTTATGATGACAATTGACCTTAAACTTATTACTGATAGAACAATTTTAGAGAAAAAAAAACTAATGCATTTATATTTCTACAATCTCAATCCCTAGTCTTAATCGAATTAAAATTTAATAAATTTTTTACTTCATGAAACAAATTTAGTTAGTATCTAATAATTTAATATATGATCTATTTAAAATTATATAACGAGTAATAAATATTTTAGATTTGCTCTAGCATTACTCAAGAAGGAGATGTGAACAGCCAAATTTATCATCGCTTTTTGTCTTGTTTTACTATTAGTTTAGGATAATTACTATATAATAAAAAGTATCTATTAAAAAGTATGGCATTTAATAAAAAAAGAAAATAAAATTGACAAATAAAATCAAAATATATGTTTAAACTTTAATATTTTTAAGCAATTTTCTAAATTTTGTATTCTTATTTAAATAAGAAAATATGTCATTATTTGTATTTTTCTTATTGTTATGTTGGATAGTACAAAAGAAAAAAAAATATAGAGAGAGAAAAAAGGATGGGTTTTTTATTAGACTAAAAAATATAATTTGAAAAAAAAAATCTAAATCAGAACTCCAAATTTTGTTTCTTTATATTATATTTTTAATTATAATTTTAAACTTTTTTTTTTCATCTTCATATTTTGCATCCTACCAATAATTATTAATATTGCACAAAAAAAAATCAGCATAATAACCATATATTACTAAATTAACACCACCATAACAAGATCTTAATTTGAAAATACTTGTTAAAGTTGTTAGAAGCTTTTTTTAGAAAAGTGAGAAGAGGAAGAGGAAGGAAGGGTGAGAAAGAGAAGGGATATTATTGTCCACTAAAAAGTAACGAATCGTAGCGGCACTCTAGCGTTGCCACAGAATAGCACAAGGCACAAAAATGCATTCATAATTTCGTTATTTTGCAGAATAATATATTCTCGTTTTGAATTATTTTATTTTTACTAATTGTTTTAATTTTGTTGACGTTTTGGTTGGAATTGGATGCGTGTGTGTGGCCCAGTCCTTTGCATTTCCCACGCAGTGAGCTTTTGAAATCGCTGTTGTGGTTGGGAGGACGCAAAGGCAGCAGCCATGACCATGAACGGCCACGGCCACCATACCGTAAACATAGCTAACAGCAACAACAGGCACCCGAACGACGAAGACGACCACAACGCCTTCCCTCCTTCCTCCTCCTCCGCCGACGATGACAACAACAACCACCACTGTGAAGATGACGACGAAGAACTCGTGAATCCCGACGATCCTTTCGACATTACTCAGACCAAGAACGCGTCGCACGACACGCTTCGCCGTTGGAGAGTAATCATTCTCTTTCTATATCCTAATCTATGTTATTGCATTCTGCAATTTCTCCTATGTTTTGTTTTGCATCAATCAATTCACTCGAGCGCGTTTACTGTCAACGTTAATAAATAAATGTACATTTCTGTGTTTGTAAGAAAATGTAGTAATATGTGTAAATGTATGTAGAGATGCATCCGTTTGTGAAATGACATGTTTGGGAATCCGTTTGACGTGTAGAGATGCATTGAATCTAGAAGGAGAAATTTGTATCGTTGCGTAGTTGAAGCGCGTTCCACACAGTTTGAGTTTGAATAGCTTGATGCATGCCGTTCGTTTCATCTCAATGTGATTGATGGAAATTGTTGGATTGGTGTTGAATGTGGGCTTTAACGGACATACAAACGCAGACTGATGTTTATGTTTGAATAGAAGTTAGAAAAAGTACTTTTTGTCAAATTCGATGCAGAAAGGAAGAAGGAAGAAAATGTTTCTTTTAGAATAAAAGTACTTTTAAAGTCTTTTAACTGAAATCTACAGAGGCACTAACTCGTGGGGACTCTTCTCAAACCAAACTGAATATTGCTTAAAATAAGGAAAAAAAATCTAATGCACATGCAAGTTGCTACCATTAATAACCTACAAAATGTGTAATTATTATTAAATATGGAAAGAATGAAAATTCTAAGATGTCTCTTCGGTGCAAGCTGAAGGGGTTAGTTTTCAGGTTTAATCATATTCAAAACGACTGATTGATGTTTTCTTTAAGCTAATTTTGGACAGCTTTAAACTCTTCTATTGTCATATTTAAATGAATGTAGAATTTACAATTCTTGTTCCCAAACAGTACGTATGGAGAATCCACTAATTGGTGCCAGTTATACAATTATTTTAATCTCTGGATTGTGGTTTAAGTTACTGTAATTTTGACGAGGAGCATTAGTGTACCAGTATATCTGCTTTTGCCAGGCATCTAACTAAAGTTTCATCCGTTTACAGCAAGCAGCGCTTGTGCTCAATGCGTCCAGGCGTTTTAGATATACTTTGGACTTGAAAAAGGAAGAAGAGAAAGAGCAAAAGAAACACTTGATTAGAGCCCATGCACAAGTCATAAGAGTAATATTCGGAGAGACAAGCGTGTTCCCTAATTAATTATTTCTAACTATCTTTTCCTTTCCTAATCCGAGTTATTGTTTTATTAGGCAGCACTGCTTTTCAGATTGGCCGGTGAACGTGAACTAGGTATACTTGTTAATTTTTTCCTTCTCTTGAAATGATTCTGATGATTGTCATCTTTGCTTACATTGAGCTTTAAGGAAATCATTGTTTTATTTAACATATCTCATATTTGTGGCAATGGTGAGTTTGTAGTGTAAATGTAGATGTTAAAAGAAAGTAACCAGAGTGATAAACTATTGGCACACAATCTGAAAAAAAAAACAGTTTGGCATTGATGCTGTCGGTTTTAAGTAAGGTACCACAGGGAGCTAGTAGCAGACTATTGATAATGGTTTGGAAAATAATTTAATTATTTCGTTGTGTACCTTCATTTAAATTTTCTGATGTATTTGTTAACCTTACGTGGAAAAATTTAACCAGCGAAAGTATTCTGTAGTATGAATCCTGGTTGTAGCCTGCAATTAATTAATCGGCTTTTGGAATGTACAAGCTTTTCTTTTGTCAACTATAATAAATACCAAATGCGCAAACTGCATGTGGTCAAAGATTACATTTTGAATTGCCAACTTCATTTTTAGTTACTTATTACGGTCTTTCAATTTATCTTTCGAATCATCCAGTGATAAGTACAGCAGTTTCACCCCCAACTCCAGTTGGTGACTATGATATTGGGCTCGAACAACTTGTTTCAATGTCTAAGGATCAGAATATTTCTGCTTTACAACAATATGGAGGGGCAAGTCTAAAAAATATGTTGTTTGGTTGCTTATAGAAATGTTGAAGTTATTTGCTTTGCTAACACAATCTAGTGATATCTTGTCCAGATTAGAGGCTTATCAAATTTAGTAAAATCTAATCCGGATAAAGGTATTAGTGGAGATGATGCTGATCTGTTAAAAAGGAAAAATGCATTTGGAACTAATACATATCCTCGGAAAAAAGGAAGAAGTTTCTGGGTATATTCTTAATGACTTATTACACAAAATTTTCTAAAATTATAATTGATGAATTAGTTGTTATACTAGCATTAATTCTTTGTGATTGTTTCAGAGGTTTTTATGGGAAGCTTGGCAAGATCTGACTCTCATAATATTGATAATAGCTGCTGCGGTGTCATTGGCACTTGGAATAAAAACAGAGGTGCAATCAGCATCCATAATTTGCTAGTAGTCAACTTACGTTCTGGGCACATATGTTTCATGCTTATGCTTTACTGAAATGCTGGGCTTTTGCCTTTCTGTACAGATTATAGATTTCAAAGAAAATTTTAAGATGATCCTACCGGGTCTTATTTGGTTTGTTTGAATAATTTCTTTCATATGGGGAGTTGTTTCACAGGATCAGGAACGGTGGGATTCAATAACAGTGAGAAAAGAACATACGCGAACTATTTCTTCACAATCTAATACTGTTGGGTGTCATGTAAAAGTTGGCTATATCAGCTCACCCAGTCAGTAACAACGTAAATATGATGTTTTTAATAAAAAAGATAAAATAAAGTGTAATGCTATTGTTCTGGAATTCTATGTTTCTGAGTTATTGCCGGCCTGCATCATTAATTTTATATTATTGATACTTGAGCATATCATACATGATAAAATAAAATGAATTCACCACGTCCCATTTACAGTTAATGTTCACTCCATGATGTCTTTTGGCCTTTTCTGACATTAATAAATTTTAACAGTTTACACTGCATTTTATTTTGGGACCCCCCTGTTCTGTTTATATGGCTGTTTGTACATGGTGCTTGGTTCTGAATCTTGTGATTATTCTTGTCAGTTGAACAAATTTGTTTGGTATTTTCTATTGAATTGACAAAGTTATCTTTCTCGAAGTTTATCCTTTCCTTTATTTGTAATTTATAGGGTTTGGAAGAAGGATGGTATGATGGGGGAAGCATTGCTTTCGCAGTTTTGCTTGTCATTGTAGTTACAGGTATTGCATATATCACATAATTTTTTTTGATAAATAATCTATTAGTTTCCTTCAATCAAAATATCTATACATGTCTATAGGGGAGATATGTTGAGATTTGGCGAGTGGCTAAACTTATATTTTGCCTTGGGACTGTTTATGTTCTTTTGGAGTATTAGTCACTCTACTACAAGCTGTATCAATTTCGAAGACTGACTTTATGCTATTGCTTTTCCTTTTTGTCTGCTAGCTGTCAGCGATTATCGGCAATCTCTGCAGTTTCAGAATTTGAATTCAGAAAAACAAAATATACAATTGGAGGTGTGTAACATTACATTAATAGAACTTAATGTGTAGCATTTGATTGTTAGAGCTTAACATTGGTCAACTAAATTATATTCTATCGAACTTGTTACAGGTCATTAGAGGTGGGAGAACAATTAAAATGTCGATATTTGATATTGTTGTTGGTGATGTTGTACCCCTTAAAATAGGAGATCAGGTGAGTTTGTATAGTATTTTTGAATTTTTCTGGAAATCTCTTTGTTTACTGATTACCCTATGGGCATACGCAGGTACCTGCTGATGGAGTATTAATCACGGGCCATTCACTCGCAATTGATGAATCCAGTATGACCGGTGAAAGCAAGATTGTACGGTTTATATACTTTCTATTGACCAAATTTTTGGTTATTAATTCTTATGACTTTTAAGAAATTAGTGTTCTGCAGGTTCATAAGGATCACAAAACACCGTTTTTGATGTCTGGTTGCAAAGTAGCAGATGGAGTTGGTGTTATGCTGGTATGACATGATATTTTGTCCTCTTATGCTGTTGTTTATATAAAAAATGGTATAGGGTATAAATGTATTTTGTGAAACAACTCACAAATAAAGAAATATTAAAAATTTTGTTGCATTTTTGAACATTTACATTTCAATCTTTCTTCTCTCTGTGTGTGTCCATGACTGGTTATTAGGCTTTTATAACTGTTTTCCACAAGAAATTTCCTAATAAATATAGCTTTGTTGACAGAAATTTATTTAGTGTTTTGAATTATTTTAGTGCGAAGATTTCTGGCTTATGAAGTTTGTTGCATTTTACTTCTAGGCACAAAATTAGAATAGATGTTCATGTACATAGGGGGATCCATTCCCTTGTATATTGTTGATACTTTCAATCACTTAAATATTTTGAATTTGATAATTTAATGCTATTTTTTCAGATTAGAAATGAAAAGTTATTTTTTTCATTTGTAATAATAAACTGTGTCTTTATTATAATAAGCTTTCAATCAATTATTCTTTTTAATTATTAATTATAATAATTTACATGTGTCTTTGTAATGCTATGAATTTGATTCCTTCAACAATTATTTTTGTTGATCTTTTATCATCATTCTGTTCTTCGTTGTCGTTAATTGGCGTTCTTCTCTATGCAAAAATGCGAAGAATACTCCTATCTTGATTATGCTTTTAGTGATCTTTAAGGAGATAGTCAAATATACAGAATGCCACCACCAGAAGTCTCATTTTAGATTGCTATTCTTAGGTAACTGGTGTTGGTATAAATACCGAATGGGGATTGTTGATGGCAAGTATCTCAGAGGACACTGGAGAAGAGACTCCGTTACAGGTTCCTCCTGTTCCATCCAAAATAAAAAATGAAGACCGTTGCAGTACTTTAATGAAAACAAAGATGTTAAAAGTATGATTACTTTTTTTGATATGTAATAGGTACGCTTGAATGGAGTAGCAACTTTTATTGGTGTAGTTGGGCTTAGTGTAGCCGTTTTAGTACTTGCTGTCCTCTTGGGCAGGTGATCTACAACTGCTCTTTATTTCTTTTTAAGTTGTAACTCATGAAACAGGTTTCATTCCGTTTTGAAATGCTATATTTTGACTCTGAAATTGTAGATACTTTTCTGGCCATACCCAAGATATAGATGGAAATGTTGAATTTGTTGCCGGAAAGACTAGTGTTAGCAATGCAGTTGATGCGGTCATCAAAATTTTTACCATTGCAGTAAGTGCGAGTTTTGAAATCTTTTATACATTTTTTTTTCTTTTTCTATTTTTAGTACTTTATAACTAAATATAGTGCCATCCAGGTCACAATTGTGGTTGTTGCAGTACCTGAAGGTCTACCTCTGGCTGTTACCTTAACGTAAGTACAAGTGTCTAGATTATTTCATATTTTCGTTATGCAGCATAGATATCTCCAAAACTGGGCCACAGATATTGTTTGCTTCTAATCTGTGTAATTCCTGTGCCACTTTCACAATAGCTTGGCATACTCGATGAGGAAAATGATGGCAGACAAGGCCTTGGTGAGTATCATTTTATGCGTCAATCTTTTATGTTATTTTTAGTTGAAAAGCATCCTCTTTAACAATAAAAAATGTGCAGGTACGGCGGCTATCAGCCTGTGAAACTATGGGCTCTGCCACAACAATTTGCAGCGACAAGACAGGAACATTGACCTTAAATCAGGCGAGTTTCACTATCTGAGGCTTGGACAGTCTGGAGGGAATTATGACTACAGTTTCTAATTTTGATCTGCGCATTTTCCTTACCTACTTTATCCTTTAACCGATATAATTATAACACCACATTTTCTCAATTTCTATTCAACCTCTTCCCTCTTCTATTTCATTTCATATTTTAAAAAAATAATGTTATTCTAAAGATTAAAAATGCGGAAAACAGGGCGGAGATGACTTATTATGCTAGTTTACACTTATGCAAATGAATAAAAGCTTCTTCAGTAATCAAGTTATTCAATTCCCCTTCTCTTAGTGTAGGCAGTTTTGGGTTCACACCAAATTGGAAATTACCCTTCCTTATTTGCTTGTCACACTATATGTTATTGTTGAAAAAAATGTTAGTTGTTTCCAGACTTTTAAACTGTATAACTTTATGAGGATAAGTACCTATGATGCTTTTGGGTAGATGAAGTAAAGTGGCTTCATTTCCATTGCCGTTTACATATGATCGGCTTCTGTATGGATGGGCGAAAGATATCTTGTTTTTTAAGGACAAGAAGGACAAATATAGAAAAGGAACTTGGAACAAATGTTGTTTAATGGATGGATTTAGTTTTCTGATACACCCATTGTGTATGTGCTCATAGTTTTATAGTAGTCATAGACATAGTCTATCTAGTAATTTGTTAAAAACCTGCTAGTCCATTCTACTAACTTCAAAGCATCTTATTTTTCTTCGTTTAATTTAAATAATTTAATTATTATGATGTGATGGTAATTTACTTTATGGCATTACAGATGACTGTGGTCGAGGCATATGTTGGGAACAAACAAGTAAATCCAGCGGACAACTCATCAAAGTTGCATCCAAAAGCATTGTCTCTGATAAATGAGGGCATTGCACAGAATACAACCGGAAATGTTTTTGTACCTAAGGTTCGCCTTTTATACATGATTTTAACAATTGTAACTAGAATTCCCTTTTATGTTGTGATATGTTATGCAAAATTAACTCAAGAATTTGTCAATGGTCTTTGATTGGATTTTTGTTTAAGAGAAACAGTACTTTGTTTATTGGTTTTTATTTTCTGGTACGAGATTATGCTGGTCTTGTTGTGAATGTAAGTAACATAAAAGCTAATAGAAAATTCTTTATTAACCTATCCTCTCCTCTACCTCTTTAATTGTCAGTACAATCGTTCTGATTTTATTAACATTTTGGATTAATATTTTGTATGTCTATCAAGAATTAAATTTCTCGCCGCTGTATTTGGTTTGGTAGGATGGTGGAGAAACAGAGGTGACTGGATCTCCTACAGAGAAGGCAATTCTTTCATGGGCAGTCAAGGTAGTACACATACTTTTTTTTTTTTCATGTATTATTCCTTTTTCCTGATCACCCCAAATCTTTTAATCTGTTGATTCTCAAGCTGAACTCATTTGAATATGCAGTTGGGAATGAATTTTGATTTTATCAGATCAAATTCAAAAGTTCTACATGTGTTTCCCTTCAATTCTGAGAAAAAGCGAGGTGGTGTTGCTTTGAAGCTGGTAATCATTTGATAAAAATATTTACTGATGAACCTTTTCATTTAGAGCAATCTTTGAACTAGTACCAGACATACATTCATCCGTGTGTTTCAATTCTTAACTTTTGCTTGTGAACGAAATTAAGTTGTAATAGTGAATGCTGTTTTCCTTGCTGTTATGGACTCATATGACATGCATGGTTTGCATGCTGATTCATTATATTATTTTTTTTATCTTGTTTTCTATGCTAATCAGATATGCTGACGCAATTTTCCTTTCAGGGGGATTCTGAAGTACATATACATTGGAAAGGAGCAGCAGAGATAGTTCTAGGAGCGTGTACTCACTATCTTGACTCAGATGGTCAATTGCAATCAATTGAAGAGGAGCAGGTTAGCAAATGCAGTTTCAAGCCCTAGAGTTTACTTTTTCCCAAAAAAACAGTCCTAGAGAGTTTGCTGATCGAAGGAAATTCTTTTGGTCGTACAAAGGAGATGTAATTTTTTTTTCTTTTGGTTTATAAACTATCAGAAATTAAGGGAAAATGCATGGACTAAGGTTACCACCATATCTCTTTTTTGTTATTGATGTGATTATAGTGTCATTTGAAGTTACTCTTATGCAATTAAGCAATTTTGTATCGGGTAACAGCATTTGATCATTTCTGCAAAAGTATCACAACTGAGAGCAGTTGACAATTTTTTGGCAATGTCATAATTATTTTGATATATTTCTTTTAAATTCTTCTACAGGCGTTTTTCAAGCAATCTATTGATGACATGGCTGCTCGCAGCTTGCGTTGTGTAGTCCTTGCATACAGGTCATATGAACTAGACAAAGTTCCATCTACTGAGCAGGAGTTAGACCAATGGTCTTTACCGGAACATGAGCTTGTTTTGCTAGCTATTGTTGGAATAAAGGTAAACTGCAAGGGTAGATTTCTTTTTGTATTGTTGACTTAAACTTCTGACGCATCTCATTACTGCCATTTTATGTACAGATAAGTCTTGCATTAGGGTTTGTATATTCATAATTATATTCTTAAACACCTATTCCTATTATTTATAGCTGAAATTAGAGATTTCTTTTTTCCTTTCAAATTACCTTGCAATCCTTTTTTCTTTATTTAAGTTAAAACTTATCTATATCTTCAGGATCCTTGTCGCCCTAGTGTCAAAGATGCTGTAAGATTATGCTCTAATGCTGGTGTTAAGGTAACGAGTTTTATGTTTGATGTGTATTGTTTACGTGTGTTGTGTCATATTGATCGTGATTTTTGGCTTTACTATAGCATGAGTGTTACTCCAAAATTTAACATGGGAACCCAACACATTCTGTGGTTCAAATTCTCAGGTACGCATGGTTACTGGAGACAACCTCCAAACAGCAAAGGCAATAGCTTTGGAGTGTGGAATACTGGCTTCAAATGAAGATGCTGTTGAGCCAAATATAATTGAAGGAAAGAAATTCCGTGAACTATCTGAAAAGGAAAGAGATGATATTGCCAAGAAAATAACTGTATGTTTCTTTCGTTGTGATTTCTACTTCTCTTTTTAGTGGATTCACTTTTTAGGGTGGATGATGTGAATTTTTTGTTATATGCATTATCTGTAAATATATGATTGACGGATTTTTTTTTTCCATTTATAATCTTGTACAAGGAAATGCTGTTCTTGTTAATAACTTTACCCATATTACATCAGAGTTAGATGCATAATTTTCTTCGACTATTTGGATAACATGTAGGTTATGGGGAGGTCTTCTCCTAATGACAAGCTTTTGCTTGTGCAAGCGCTACGTAGAGGAGGGGAAGTTGTTGCTGTCACAGGAGATGGCACCAACGATGCTCCTGCACTTCATGAGGTCTGTCATATTCTGTGGTTGCATCCTTGGCTAAAACATCATATATATATATTTCACTAAAACACATTGAACATTACATCATTAAAATTGATTGGCATGAGTTTCAAACTTTTCTCATTAAAATTGTTCTGATAGACATGAAGTTCTGCGTAATTGTCCTTTAGTAGGAAGTTGTTCTAATGTGTTCGCGTAGACACGATTGTAGTTGCAGCAGTTGCATTCTCAAAGTCTGTGGTGCATGTCAAGTTTGCTGTTATTAATGTTCACGACATTCTGGATGTGACAATAATTACTTCCGTTCTAACTTTAGGAATAGAAATGCAATCAGTGGTGATTTGTGATATTCTTTCTGTAAACTAACATTTTTTTTTTCTATTACCATGCTAAAAATAAGTCAGCTTAATGTGTTTGACTACCATTTGAAAAGATGGAGGGGAGGATGAAATGAGGCGAGAGAATGGAGAAAAAGCCATTCTCATTGTGTTTTTTTAAGGACATATTCAGGCCGTTTGGTTTAATAAAATGTTTTCTGCTTTCATTTCTTGATTTCACGAATGATTACAAAAATGCTGCCATTTTTCACTTTGTTTGTTTGTCAGCAAAGTCTTTTTCTTCCGCACGAGCAGTAAATTGAATGCGTTATTTGTTTTTTTTTTCCAGTTTATGCATTTCTTGCAACAGAGTTGTTGCAATTAACATAGACATGTCTTGCACCTCCATTTTCTATTATTAAAATAATTCCTGTTGAATAAAAAAAACCTTGTTATAGTTAATCTGGTTCTTTACTATTTTGTATTTTAGGCAGATATTGGTCTTTCTATGGGCATCCAAGGAACTGAAGTTGCAAAAGAAAGCTCAGATATTATAATCCTAGATGATAACTTTGCATCAGTAGTAAAGGTAGGTGTTTGTTCTCTTTAAAATATTGAGAGGCTTGGGTATATGGTATTGTCTTCTTTTTCCCGCGACTTTGCCTAGTAATTACTTGATATATTCTAGCAAAAAGTTATTTTTTCGTTTGCCATTGTTTTCTCAGGCTTATTTTAAAATGACTGAGAAACAAGCCAATTTTGTCACTTGGTAGTGGGGTGTGATTGGGTTTTGGCTTAAGGAGAGATTTATTTTACCAAATCACAGGTGTCCAATATATTGGTCAACTTGTAATTTGTCTATGATGTCTATTTCATCCTTTGTGTAGGTTGTCCGCTGGGGCCGCTCTGTATATGCAAATATTCAGAAATTTATTCAGTTTCAGCTTACAGTTAATGTTGCTGCTCTTGTAATAAATGTTGTGGCAGCAATAACTTCTGGTGATGTTCCTCTAAATGCAGTACAGGTAAGTATCTCTCCTCTTTTATATTTTTGAGTCACCTACGATTACAGTCTGATTACACTCTAATGCTCTGCTTGCATGGAAGTTAAACAGAGAAGGAAAAAAAAAAGAAAAAAAAAATAATAAAATAAGAGGTATATAAATTGAACTGAAATAAAGCAGAAAAGATATATAAATATATATATATATATATATATATTTTGTTTGGAGAAAACAAAAATTAGAAGAAATGAAGAAAACTTTCATTGCTTATTTGATTGATTGGAAAATAAAGTGTAAAAAAGTAAATGTGTGGTATAAATTTTTTTACACTGATTAAGACAATTAAATCTTACTTAGAAATGGAAGTTTTTTGTTAAATTATTTTTTCTTGATATAAGATTATTCATTACTTTTGTTAGAAAAAATATATCTTTTCATTTTAAACGGTTTAAAAAAATGGAGACCTAATAAAAAGGGTGAAAAACAGGGCAATCCAATCAGATTTGAACCACAGCTAAAATCTTTAGGCCATGAAATTATTGGCCTTCTTTATCTTATCAATTATAAACAACCTTTCCTGATTTTCTTTATTGTTTTGGATGGGCTTCCACCCACGATGAGTTGGAGAACTAGCTCAGTCCTTTTTGTTTAGGTCAGCACTCACCTTTGGGAACTATTTTTCTCACGGATTTAGTGTTTCTCATCAAGAAATAATCCTGATAATTACGTACAAAGGCAGATTAGATGCTTGTTTAAAATAAACTTTGTACATATAAGTTTTGATCAAAAGTATGTCGGTAAAATAATGTTTATTTGGATAATAACAATAAAAGATACTTTTACTTCATCTTTCTTTTGTAAATATACGAATCAAAAAGTATTTGTACTTTAAAAGCAACTCATTTGTTGCCCCTGACCGAGTGTTTTGCTCAAGATGTACTTTTGACGTTCCCAAACGGATACCAAACACACCCTAAAACCATCGGTAATGAAAAAATGATGGAATTTTGGTTTTTGATGTACATGCTCTTGGGTGCAGCTTTTATGGGTCAACCTTATCATGGATACACTTGGGGCGCTTGCACTTGCCACTGAACCGCCAACAGACAGCCTAATGCGCAGATCACCAGTTGGCCGAAGGTTTGGATTGATAGGCTTTCTCATCAGCAGTTTAATATTTTTAGTACTCTAAAACTACACTGATCTGGCACATAAACGTACATGCATATGTACATGTCTATCACTTGATACTGGCACGGTTAATAGAAACAGATCTTTTTATTTTCTATTGCATAATTTCAACAAAGAGGCATGACGTAGTGCTGGTTGTGAATGTCACTTTCTACTGTTGTATTTTACGATGATGTTTTCATTTTCAACTTTATTTAAATTTCACAGAAAAATCTATAATGTCCCGTAACATAAGGATACATACATGGAAGAGGATAAAGTGAGGAGTAGCACTTTAGATGATAAAGTGCACCTCTAACTAATTAGAATTGCCATAAATTAAATTAAAATACATAACTGATGAGAATGATATAGATTAAGTCAACAGATTTGAAAAGTGAGGAAATAATTTTGTCCCTTAAAACTTGTGGTATTGGAGAAGTTTTGAGGCACTTACGTGTTTAGATGGTTTATTTGGATTTTAAGTTAAAATACACGCTTTAACTATGATCTTATGTTTGGCTTTCAGAGAACCTCTTATAACAAATATCATGTGGAGAAACTTGATTGTTCAGGTAAATTAAATTAGTTTGTTCTATGTAGAGACTTATTCAGATAATCATGCAATGAGGAATACTCTTTAGTTCATATTGTCTAATTGCTATTATTTATCATCGTAGGCTGTCTATCAAATCACAGTTCTTCTCGTTCTTAACTTCCATGGTGAAAGTATTCTACCCGATCAAGATAGTAGAGCTGATTCCTTTCAAGTGAAGAATACTTTAATATTCAACGCGTTCGTCCTGTGCCAAGTAAGTGAGTTTAAAAATGTAATTATGAGATATTTTGCTGGTCTTTTGTCTAAGAGGAATCATTTTTATCCCTCTCGCCTCCTTTTATAATTTTTCATCCTTTGCTTGTTGATTTTTTCCATTGTTGATGGACTGAACCCCTTTTATTCTCATTAGTTACTAAACGATCTCTTATGAGCCACACAATAACCACCATTTTTTCTTATTTCACTTTCAAAGAAAAAAAAATGTTTTTATTTGTCATTTTAAAGTTTGAAGATGGTATTAAATACTATTTTTGCAATTATATCCTTATTAAAAAAAAAGAGAAAAATAATATGTAAAATGTGAAAGTTATAACTGAGATAAATGACACCAAAAGATTACAAATAATTTTAGTAAAACCAAAGAGATGAATTACTTAATTAATCTTGTGTTATAATCTCAATTGAAAGATAAAGTCTACAGAAGGGTGTATTACTCTAAAACTATTAATGTTTTAGAATTGCTTATTTTCAAACTATTATTGTTTTACAAATTTTAAGTTTCGTATACTATTTTCTTCACATATATCCTTAATTAAAAGAATTAGATTAAACTGAAGTTCTAATATTAAAAAGCAATTCAATAATGATTTTGGAAAAATGTGTTGAACTTTCAGTTGTTTGCAGAAACCAAGTGCCATGTTCAATTATTGAATGTGTGGAACAGTAGAGTGATCTGATTAAATCCACTTTTCCCTTCATTTTAAGAGAGAAGTGCAACTGTAAAAGTACTGTACTAATGGAAAAAGAATTTATTTATTTACTAATCCAGCTTAGTCTTATGAAACGATTTTAAATGTTTCAAATTACAGATATTCAATGAATTCAATGCTCGGAAACCCGAGGGAATGAATGTTTTCGTTGGAGTGACGAAGAACAAACTTTTCATGGGAATTGTTGGAGTGACCTTTATACTTCAGGTGAATAACCATATCTGTTTTATCGTGTTCTTAATTGTTTTTATTTGTTAACATTTGTTTGCTTTCTCAATCTTCTTCAAATTGTTAGATAATCATCATCGAGTTCCTTGGAAAGTTCACCACAACAGTGAGGCTTGATTGGAAGCTGTGGCTTACTTCTCTTGGTATTGGCATTGTCAGGTTAGTTCACTCAACTGCATTGGCATTCAACAGTTCTTGAAGTGCCAATGAAATCATGTATTCGCGCTCTTGGGTTATTGTCCACATTTCAAGACCTCTATATGGTTCATTATACAACATTACCATTATTATTGAATTTCTTGCTGTAAACATATTTTAGCTTCCTTGTTTTTGATTCATACAGAAGCTTTTGCATTTTGCAACAAATCATATCTCATAGTCATTGCTTTTGCCATCTTACAGCTGGCCCCTTGCTATAGTTGGAAAATTAATTCCAGTTCCTAAAACACCAATGTCTCGTTACTTCATGAAGCCACTCAGAAGATTTAAAAGGTCGAGGTCTCGTGCTACACAATAGGCACCGGTTCCTGAAGGGGATAAGATAACCAGCACTTCATATTAATCTAACTTCTCACCAGTTGCAATATACAGTATATTATTACTACATCTTGCTGAATCAACCTTCTAAAATTCCAATGTAATGTATATCATTCAATAAATCCCGAAGGGGTTTAAACATAAAGCAATCATTGTGATTCCTTTTGCTTTTATCATCATTTCTTTTTAAAGATTTTTGGTTCAAATGTACATTGTAACATTTCTAGATACTGTTAGAGTTGCCATTTGCCACTGTAAATACTATCAAACTAACTTTCTAGCAGTGGCAAGAGTCGATTCCCCAAACAAGGAAAGGAAAGCATAGCGTTTTTAGGCTTTAGCAATTTATATTTCGTATACATTTTGTTATTTTGTATGACTTCTTTTATACAATTATTTAATGTAAAAATTGACTAATCGAGGTGACTTTTAGCAATATAAATCGTTTTTGTTTCATATATGACGTGAACTAATATTAATATATATATTGTCTGCAATAATAGGATAAAAAAGATAAAGGAATTAAAAAGTTGACATTCGCCGTCTGTGGGAATCGAACCCACGACCACATGGTTAAAAGCCATGCGCTCTACCAGCTGAGCTAAGACGGCCTGTTGAAAGTTTCCCAATTTTGTCTAAAGATATTATATTATTCATTTAATCTTGTGAATGAAAAATTAAAGCAAGAAAGTCCTATATAAAATATAATCAAATAATTTTTTTATTTTAACAAACATATTATATTATACATGCGGTCTTTCAGTCCTTCTTCAGCAATGGATATAAATATTATAATTTAAAAGAGATAACATTGTATTTTTTTAAAATTTATCTATGGGATAAATTAATAAGGAATCTATCAACTTCTTTTTTTATCATTTTAATTTATTTATATATTTTAAATTTTAATTGTATGTTTGTAATTTAATTTAATTTTTATATTTTGGTAATGGTCTAACTCTCACTAAAGTAGCTCATGAAAAACATCATTTTCATATTTGAGCTTACATATTTTTATTCTTTATTAATATAATAATTTTTAGTTTTATTTTCTTTATAATTTAAGTCTCTATTTGTGTTTCTTGTCTTATTAAAAAAATTATTTGCTGTATATATTCTTCCTTCTATCAATAAGAATAACCACAGTTGTCTCCAATTCTTCCTTTAATATTATAATATATTCATTACATATTGATACTTCATATGGTAAGTAAACACTAATCCAATATGCATTTATATTTATAAATGTATTACATTAGTGATAACTAAATAGTACACACAATAATGCTCTTTAATTATTATTACTTTTTAATTGGACAAAAAATGTTCATGAAAAAAAATATCAATCTATTTAAAAATAATTGAAAAAAAAAATTAAATCTTTTTTATCATGGGTAAGTGCATTTCTAGACAAGACCTAGGGCTACTTATGTGTGAATTAATTATAAGATGATAAAATGAACTAGGAGCCTACGAACACTTATTTGGAAATGGATTCAGAATGAGTATTTTTACCCATAAATTTGAATGGGTTACAATATTTTTCCTTTAAAGCATATATTTGAATTAATTAATCATGTTTGAATACTTTTAATACTATGTTTTGATGTTATTTTTGAGGGATTTAATAATAAAGTTTAAAATTATTTTACTGTTTAATATCAAAGTTAATAAAAAATTATGATTATAAATCAGTGATAATTATATATAGATAATATATATCCTTTGACTTTTGTATTTGTATTTATGAAAATATAATATTTTGTTTTATTTGAGAGCATATAATAATCAAGGTTTTTATACTTCGTGAGTTTTTAGTTATTTGTTATGCAACTTTTTCAGTTTTTATATTTTTTTTTACGAATGATTAATTTATATATATATATTATTTGTTTTTATAAAGTAGTTTAATTGATCTTTGAACTTAAGAAAACAATAGTACTTTTATTTCCCAAATGTAGTGTGTCATGTCTTTAAATGGTAAAGGAAAAGAGAAAAAAATAATGAAAAAATTGTCAGAAAAAAGAGTTAGAAAAGCTTGCATTTGCATGACTCAAAGTTATGTTCGATTATTTTTTTATGTTATGTTTTAACACTTCTAATTTCATGTTATGTATGGATAAAAAAACCAATTATATCCTCTTATCCAAGACTAAAAATTTGTAATATTATTTGTAATATTTTTAAAGTGAGGATGATGAACATGTATGGATATGTTGATCTACCCAACACATAAGGAGATGAAGATTAAAATTAATACATAATATGAGAACAAATATGAATATATATATATATATATATATATCTATCTTTAAATACAGGTAATGGAATGAGAGTACTATATTACCCTACCCGTTACCATCCTAATCAATTAGGTTGTTCTCTTGTGAAAATAGTCATCAGTGCATACTTTGCATCATGATGACTCCAAAAGGAATCTTGAAATCGAATGTCGAGTTTGATAATCCTTAGTTCTGTGTCTGTTTTGTTTTTTCTTTCACACTCTTCCTAAATAAGGGGTTTAAAGAAAAGAACTCTTGAAACATAAAATTTTCATTGAATTGAGTTTTATGAACTGAGTCCTTGTCCAACACAAACAGCCAAGGGTTATGTCTAAATTTGTCAACCTAAAGATGAAGATAGAAGGAAAAATATAAACCAAAAAGATAAAAGGCTACTCTATCAGTATCAGTTATAAGAAAATGGTAAAGAACTGTAGTTACTTACAACAGCATGATACAGATAGAGTTCTTGATAACTCAATATCTAAACTCAACAGAAATCTTTCTTTTTTCCGCAAAAAAATATAATAAAATCTTACCTCAGAGGAAGACAAAAAAAATACTCTTGTTTCTCTTTTTTTGGTACACCGAACAAGTTTTATTTGCCCTTTGAAACATAAATACCCTACAAAACAATACATTTTATGCTTTGTCTAAAACACCCAATGAATGGACTATAAATTGTTTCACCAGTTATGAAAAATAAATATGGGGCAACCATAATTTTACAAACTAAATATCCGTTCAGAAAGCCCTGTGTACATGTCAAATGACAGTAACTTCAAATTTTTGGTGAACACTCAAACAAAAAGCCTTAGGCCATAACACTGAAACTCCCGAAAGGGTACATTTTGGAAAGCATCATTCAGGACAATTGGTACACAACATTTGCTACTGGATACTAAGAATGTCTTCCCTTGGAACTAACAGTAACAAGAATAGGCAAAGTGGTTTTTCTTGGAGACATAATGGGACAAGAAACTGGAGGCAGAAGCAGATGAATCTGGAATATTAGCTGGAACCAGTATCTGGGATTTACCAGAGCCAATTCTCTTACCAGCTACATTTGCATAAAATAGACCTGAAATTGCTGGTACGAAAACGTCACTCTCAGAACTAATGTAAAAGTCAATCACTTTCTCCAACTCAGAATCTTGAGAGTCTAGGAACTTTTTCTTCTTGTCTGCAGGTATGATGGATTCCTGAAACAATTTGACAGAAAATAAGAAATTTTATTCTTACTATAAAAAAAATGTGTTGTAGAATAGCCTCTGAGCATTCAATAAATATAAAGTTTGTGTATGAGAAGATGAAATAAGAACAAAGATCTCACCTTTGTATATGTTTTAGGGAACAAATCTTTAAGAGAATCAAGGCTCTCATCCCACCTTGATTGTGTCACATAGATAGTAGTATCCTTGTCAAAACCAATCTTCCTCAAAAACACTGCAACCTCTTGTGCATTGAAGCAGCTCTTCTCTTTATCACTATCACTTCCTTGGCATCCCTTCTTATCCAACATTTCAACCCTCAAATCCACAGCTATAAATTGGCCATCTGACTTTCGGCTTAAAGTCCTAAGTCTTTCAACCATTGAGTCAACAAGATCATGTGTTTCTTGCTGCAACTCTAAGCTTCCATACATTGCTAAGCATGCAACAGAATCAGTGTCGGTTGTTTTCCCTGCCTTTTTCATGTTTATTGAAGGAAAATAAGTGGCGAGCCTTACACTCCCCTTTGATCTATAAATAGGTTCAACATGTTTAGCTATGTAGTCTTCTGTAACCCGATTAGGGACCTTCACAGCAGCAATTTTATGTGTTGATACGTGAGAAGGAAGATTCTTTACCACTCTGACCACTCCTTCCATGCTTTTCGTGAACACATCGACATCATAAATGTCCTCAAAGTTCCTGAGACATAAGTTATATTAGGTACTTGCAAGTGCTTTGTAAACAAAGAAAATTAGACTTATTAAATTGAGTTCAACTGTTAAGGTATTTAACAAAGTCATCGGAATATAGCATTTTCAAATTAAGCTACATTCAAAACAAGCTTGAATATGTAGCCTGAAATAATAAAGCTTAAAATGCTTTTCATTTTTTAAAAGCAGAGAAGCTTGAATCATTTTTCCAGGTTTTAACTTTAAACTTGGCTTGTCTTTTCTAGCCTCAACTGGCAAATATAAGATGACCATCAATCACAGTAGAAAGCATAACGGGCGAGCAAAACTATTATGATTACTCCTAAAAAAGATGCAAAATACCCCCCCTCCAATCACAAATTTGTTCAAGTATAGTAGAAATAGAAATAGGAGAAGCAATCTACATCAACATTTTCCTCAGCACTAACCTCTTGTCACCAGGTTGGCTTCCTCTAATTTCAGGGATGACAAGTGTTGCCCCAAGACTACGAGCAACAAGCACTGCATCTGCTATCTGTACAAGAAATTACCAGAAAATTACATAATGTGGGAAATAATAATTGAAATTTTGGATTCAGAAGCAGGCATACATATATCATGATCAAAATTCACCAAAAGTAATGCGACAATAATAGAGGACTAACCACTAATAAGAAAAACCAAACAGGTGGGAAGGGTGATAATAAGAAAAATCAAAATTGAGAAAGGAACTCGATATTAGGCATTAAGGAAAAAGTTATAGATGATAAGTAGATTAAACAACATATTGAGAACACTGATCAATTAAAGACAGGAAGCAGGCCAGAAGCAAAAAGAAGGGATCATCAATAGGAATGGTTTGATCCTCTTTGGAGAGGAGGAGAGGAAATCAACAGGAAAAATATCAATGATGTTTGAAAAATAGCTGCAACTATCTTTACATAAGTTATACATAAACAATTCTTCAATGAGACAAGAACAATGGTTGAATCAGTTACCTGGGATATATGGTACTCCGGGCCATTGGTTAATGAAAAGGTAACAAACCCCTCGGTCTGCTCCACGTTGTCTGGCAGCCATTGCCAAAATATTAATTAATACCGACAAAAAGGTAGAGCACATGTATCACTTTCTAGTGCACGACATAAGTTCCTTGAATATTTGCAAGGCTTTAAAATCAAATTTTACCTTCAGATGGCTTAACCCAACAAGGCTTTAACTCATCAGCATCTCCCTTCCAAATCCCAATGTTCTTTCTAACATGAGTACTCTCAAAGTTTGTACTTTCAAAGCTGACATCATCTGTTCCAGGAAGTTTATCCTACAGAGCAAAACGTAAAAGAAATACAAGAAAACTAAGATCATTGTGGTTATATTGACAAATTACAAGAGGAACAAATAGTCAAAAGTAATATGCATTAGAAAAGCACTAGGACATGTTTTGAATTGAAATGACTCTCTCTCCCCTTGGCATTCCTTCTCTCTTTTTCTTTCACACACAAAATAAACTGTGAGGAGGGAAGTCTGGCTATGAGATATAAAAAAAATGGATTCTGAATTTGGGTTGCTAAGAAAATTAGGTAGGGAGAGAGAGTGGTTAGGAGAAGACCAAAGAGACAAATGCGAGTTAGCAATTTGTCTGTCTAACAAGCCCGAGCATGATTAATCCATTCGGAGAGATTTGGCTACAGATAATTTTTGCTCAATTTATGAATTGTTAATTAAAGATCTATCATCTCTTCAAACCAAACACAACAAGGGTTTCACCTAATCCTTGAATTTCAACAATTTCATTGTGATATGATACCATTCCAGATCCCTGGGTACTTATTTGACAATAACAATTCAGAGTACCAAATGAAATGAAGTGGTGTGTGTGGTGTTAGAGAGAGCAATGAAACAGAAAGAGTCAGAATTTCTTACATCAACAGCATCAAAATGGTCCCTTTTGATCATGTGTATGAGCATGACGAACATTGTGAGGGTGAGGACACCGGCAACCACTTGCCTTAAATCCACTCCCATGATCTGAGGCTGTTCTTGTGCTGCAAAGGGTGTCTAGGAAAGAGTCTGGAAAATACCCAAATGGGGAACGCAGGATCAGAACTGAGGAGCAGTTGTGAACTTAAAGTAGAAGTGAAACATGAAGAGCCCGAAGAAAGGAAACAGCTTTAGCTGCACATGGAGGTGGGGGACACAGTGTATGATACTAAGACAAAAACCCAAGTTGATGCAGTAACTAAGTATATTGTAATAATGAGTGAGAGAAAGAGAGAGTGAAAGTGTGTGTTTCCCTTACTTCATCACCGACACTCCTCCTGACAATGATGTTCTTCCTAAAATCTTACCTATTTTTCCTATATTTTCGTGTAAACTAATAACTCCACTTGCTCCATATTTAAACCACTTTTCGTAACGAATGCATAATTAAAGGAGCTTTGATTTCGGCACAGATTCATCATTTTTTTTTTCTCAATTTTTACAGAAAAAAAGACTATGTTTTGTCACCAACTCGAATTTGGCTAAAATAATTATATATTGTGAAAATTATTGTCTAAGTATAAATACATAATTAAATTTAAGAATAGATTTGTGTCTATATATCAATAAATATAATGTTTCGTTACTGTTTTGAAAATACGACCAAACTGTCGAAATAAACAATTGAATTGACTAATCAAAATTTGATCAAAGAATTAAAAAACTGGTAATAAATAAATTTTAAAAAATCAGAACAAGCTAACAAAATATACTTAATAAAATGTCATCTCGAATCCTTTTTAAAATAAATTGAAAAATAAGCAAAGTATTTTCTTTTTAGGTATGATATTGTTATTATTAATAAAAATTCTCAGAAGTTATTAAAAAAGTATCATCTTTCATTTAAATATTTATGTGTGTTAAGTATTAAAAGAATATAAAAGTATGTTTAATTTGTTTTATAATTTAGTGTCATAAAATTATATATTTTATGATTATTTAATTAATATTGATTCGAGTTATTTTTTGTCATGAAACTAATACTTAATTAATCAGATCCACTTTTAAAAACCTAACTAATTAGATTAAATTTCAAAACATAGGTGTTTATGTAAGAAATGTCCATCTCAAAAGTATTGATGGAAAAAATATTTAACAATATTTTATTAAAATTTGTTAACATTTTAGAAATTTATTAACATATATACTTAAGACAATAATTAATATAGCTTGTTAAGTGTATGTAATTAGTTTTTAAGCAAAAACATATATAATTAGTAAGAAAACTGTATTAAATTGTTTATATGTTTACCTATCATAACTGGTTCAATTAATATCTTAAGATAACTCATTAATATTCACTAAAAATCAATGGAAAGTAATTTTTTGCTTATTAATATATAAAATATTATATTTTATTAATAATTGTCTACAATTATTTATAGTTGGTAAGAAATTAAATTCTATTATATATTCAAATTCATTGATTTACTTCTATTTACTAAAACTTATGACGTATAAAACTGTAAAATTAATTCATACTATAAAGCCACAATATATTTTACTCTTTTAATATATATCAAGACACAATTTTGAGAATAAAAATAGTTTTTATATAAGATATTTTATAATATTAATAATTTTTTTCTTATATATCCTGCATAATTATAATTATGTGTGTTATTATTAATTAATATAAAAATAATTAATAAAAGTAAAATTGAAAAATTAATAAAAAACAATAAAATTGAATTAATTAATTAATTTTTATATTGAATTTTTTTTAATAAAAGAATAAAATTTTAAAATATTATATATATATATATATATAAAAATTCCATCTTAATTAAAAATGAATTATAATATATAAATTAGAGTATTTAAATTAAATATAAATATTGTTTTATGAATCGTAAAGATAAATTAAATTTATAATTTATTTTAATAAATTTAAAAGAACAAATTAAATATAAATGAAATTAAGAAAAGACTGAAATAATTTCTTTAAATATATGCAATAATTTTGATACATATAAGATCTGGAGGCATAAAAAATATACATATAAGATTCTTAGTATGATGGTAGTTTAAGACTATAGGTCTTTAAAAATTGATGTGTATATTAAAAAAATGATGCGAACAGAGAGATGGTGAAGTAGTTTGATTCAAATTTGGTGTTTTGCATGGCATGTGTTGATAAAAAGAGGTGTTAATAAGAACAAATGAGGTAATTCTATATTCTTATTCAGCTTCAGCTCCAGATCCAAAGCCAATGGCCACACATTGTAAAATATCAAGTTTGAAAACTACACATCATTCTAATAAATAAATATGCTACCCAATCACAATAAACTTTCTTCTTTTATTATATATCTGAACCATTCATCAAAATATTTCATAAATACCCAACATATTTCTCTTATCTAAAATAAATAAATAAATAAATTGAAGCACCAAATCATGAATATTTATATTTTTTGAAATATCTAATATCATACCTCTAAGTTGTTCAGTACAATATATTTATATGTTTGATAAAATTTGGTTAAACATAAATACAAATACGATATGAATATTAAATGATGTTGATTGAATATAAATATGATATATTTAATAGATTATAAATATTATATAAATGTTATTTAATAAAACATTTTTTAATAAATTTTTTAAGATGTAACATAATATGAAAAAAGAAATTATAAGATTTATGTTGAATAGTATATATTATTTCATGATAAATTTTATAAAAAAAATTGACTTATATTTTTTACTAATGAATAAATATTAAAACATTATTAAAAGATAAGAAGATAAATATTGATTGATGTAATAAAACATAAAAAAAATTAAACAGTAAGTCTCAAAATTTCAAAACGGATTTAATTAGTACAAGACATTATAAACTACTTTTTGAAAAGATTTGTTTTCATTTCACACTTTAACTTTAACTTTGAATACATTTATCAAGCTGAACTCACATTACTTTACACCATTGTGATTAATAACTATTAAATTATTAACTCTAAAAAGAGAAGAGAAGTTGCAATGAAATTATTTGAAAAAAAAAAATATTATCTGAAGATAAAAATAAGGAAATTTTTAATTGTATTTATAATTAATTGATTATTTTAGAATGTAATTATAATTTAGAATTGGTTAGGTATTTGAGGGGTGAAGTGAGTATTGAATATTGGGTATTAGTTACGTGTCTTTATCAAAAATCTTTTGGATGTGATTAAAAATTGAGCATATATTATAAAAAGAAGTGTAGACAAATTAATTGAATAAGAGGAATTAGATATTCCAAATCCCTATTAATCCGCCTCAAACAATGCCTTCATGACTCCCGCTAAATTCTCCTCTCAATTCAAACGTCTTTATCTAAAATTTAGTTTTATTTTTTATATTTTTCTTTAATTTTTAATTCAATTAAATTTTAGGATTAACTTACTTAAATGAATTAGAGTAAATAAAATAATTATTTAATTAATTTACTTTTATTAGAACTTAATACTACAATATAATATTTCTTGAATCTCAATATACTTTGAGAAGTCGAGAATTTCACATGTAACAGTGTATATAGTAAAAGTAATTCATAAAATATTAAAAAATAATTTTTTATATTTAATATTTATAATCTATTTATATTATTTTTTCGGATGTTTGTTCAGTTAACCAAAATTTTATCATTATTATTATATTTTTTTTAGTAAAATTTCTTAATTCTATCTTGATTAATTATAAATTTAACCGAAATCTTATTATTATTTTTTTTAGTAAAATATTCTTTTATCTACACATATCAATAAAATATAATTTTTAAGGAACGAAGGTGTCCCACCATATAGAAAGAAGGTGTCCCACCATATAGAAAAGAAAGACTTTGAAGTCGAAGCACACTTACATAGAATTTAAATGATGGAGTATATCATATCTTATACTGTACTCAATTAAAGCTATTTATTTTGCACACTTAATCCTGGAGAGAGAAAATTTTAATTATTTGTAACTACTTCATTTTCAATTTAAAAAAAACCACTGTCTTTAATCTACAACGATCATAGTCTTTTAGTCCAATAAAAAATCACAACTACCAAAAATAATTTTTATTGAATATTATAATTAATAATTAAAAAAGAAGAAGCAAATAATACGAGGATAACATAAATTTAAGAAACCTACTTGGATCAAGGAGCTTGAGATTTAATAAAAAAGTCAATAAATTAAATTTTTAAATTTTGGACTTGATGTTATATAAAAAAACAAGATTAAAATATGATAGGAAACAAAATTTTAAATATTTCATAAACTTCAAACTTTTTTTTTAGTCATATATTTTTTTTTTAATTTATTGGTTGTGGTAATGTGATTATGATTGTTTTAAAAATTACATAAATGATAATTAAAACACGAATTTATTGTTATATGAATTATTTTCACAATAATTTAATGTTTTATATAATATTAAATAAAAATTACACTTTTCTTTTACTATGTTAAATATAACTTACAGGTTTTTAATTTTAAAATAAATTCATGATATTTTATTAAAAATATAGAAAAACGTCTATTTTAAAATTAAAGGAAACATAAACTTCATATGAAAAATAAGGTATAATTATAATATTAATATTATGTGACTTAATAATCCAATTAAAGTAGGTAGATTAATTTTTTAGTAACGCAATCTTAAAATTCTACTAAAAAATTAATAATTTCTTTATTAAATATAATTACTTACGATATTTGTACGATATTTGATTATACAAGTTATATTATATGGTTAAATGATTTTCAAATTTAACATGCATTAAATTAATATCTGATAAAATGAAAATTAACATATGAATCAAATTTTCTTTATAAAATGAAAGATAGAAATCAAATTTCCCAAAGATAAAATCATCATAAAAAAAAAGACAACTTTTTAAAGATCATATCTAACCATTTTACTTTAAAGTGTTTAGATAAAAATAATAAAAAATTTTAGTCTACTAAAATTTTATCCAAATATCTTTCTTATAATAAAAACATTAAATTAAATTTTAAAGATATTATTAAAAGATTATAATCTCATTTTATAAACATATTAAATTAATAAAATAAATCAGTATTAATCGTTTTGTTGAATATACTAACCGTAAAATTTGTAAAATTTATTTAAAAAATATATATTTCTCGATTTAAAAAACTATTATCATTATATTTATATATATATATATATATAATTTGTACTATAAAATTTATATATATTAATTAGTTTATCCTCTGGTTCTAATTACTAA
Source organism: Macrotyloma uniflorum (assembly GCA_016859785.1). Lineage (NCBI taxonomy): Eukaryota > Viridiplantae > Streptophyta > Magnoliopsida > Fabales > Fabaceae > Macrotyloma > Macrotyloma uniflorum. The sequence continues at coordinate 3,468,531 of BDMB01000011.1, forward strand.
AACAAACATACTAAAAAATACTATTATAATAACAATCATGTGTCATTAACTATATAAATAGTCAATAAATAGAAAGTGGTTTAATATTTAAATAGCTTATAAAATATGTTAATGTTTTGCAATAGCTTTTCTTTTACGTTTGAGAAAAACAAAAATGACTGAATTATAGGTTATTTTATAAACTTGTGTTTATTTTTTTCCCAGACTTTTCTATTTATATTTCACATTTTTCAATATTTCTTTTACCTTTTTAAATATGTCATCTGTCAGAAACTTCATTAATTTTCATAAAAAAAAAAATCACAGTTTTCCTTAACTTAATGATAAAAGACAATTGGCACGTGATTTTTACATTTTATTTTTTAAAAAATAGTTTATTATTATTTACATTGTTAATCAAGTTTATAAATTGTCTTATAATTTAATTTTTTAGTGTTTAAAATAATTATATTGAAATTTATATTTAATATGTTTTTTAATTGAGATATAAAACAATTTATATTATTAATACGTAAAAATTATGCTTATAAATTAAATTTTAAAAAGAATCATTATAATATTTTAATAATTATATTTCATGATGATAATTATTATAACTAATTTTTTAAAATATATTAACTAAAAAATTTAGACACACAATAACTTTTGTTTTTCCCGTAGTAAAAAAAATGCATTTTTGTAACTTTTTTTAATATACACATTTTTTTTATATAATTTTCTATTAAAATTATGATAAATATTTTTTATTTTGTTGTGTTGTGATAAATATTTTTTATTGTAACATGAGGAGAGTGTGAAGATGTGTAGTCAATAATATAATCCTTGCCATTTTATTTATTTCATTCATATTCTATAAACTCGATATATGTGAAGAAGAAGGCTTCTGCAGTGGGTTGGCATTTTCAGAACTGGATTACAAAAATTAAAAAAAATAGTTATTGGGCCGAAGAGGTATCTTTCTGTCTTGCTTGGTTGGTGGTGATTCAGAGAGATATTAAGTTGAGGCCCCAAAAAAGGCATGAAGCCCAACGAGCGAGTGGGAGTGGATTGGATGGTCTTAAAAACTGAAACAGAGAAACGACGTTGAAGGTGTTTTTTTCGGGTGTTGGTTCTTTCTCTCTTTCTTTCACTCACTGAGATCTCACAGATCTGCATCGCTTCGTCTTCTTCGTGTTCGTCTTCTTGGTAAATTGTGCAGTTTCCGTGTGATTTGGAATTGGCGAAATCAGATCTGGTCTGAGAGAATTGCAGATCAGAACAATGGAGAAGTCGTGCACTCTCGTTGTCCACTTCGACAAGGGTACGCCGGCGCTGGCGAATGAGATCAGGGAGGCGCTGGAGGGAAGCGATGTCGCGGCGAAGATCGACGCGTTGAAGAAGGCGATCATGCTCCTCCTCAACGGTGAAACCATTCCCCAGCTCTTCATCACCATCATTCGCTACGTCCTCCCCTCCGAGGACCACACCATCCAGAAGCTCCTCCTTCTCTACCTCGAGATCATCGACAAGACCGATTCCCGAGGCAAAGTCCTACCCGAGATGATCCTCATCTGCCAGAACCTCCGCAACAACCTCCAGCACCCCAACGAGTACATCCGCGGCGTTACCCTCCGCTTCCTCTGCCGCCTCAACGAGTCCGAGATCATTGAGCCTCTCATCCCCTCCATCCTCTCTAACCTCGAGCACCGCCACCCCTTCGTCCGCCGCAATGCCGTCCTCGCCGTCATGTCCGTCTACAAGCTCCCCCAGGGGGAACAGCTCCTCGACAGCGCGCCGGAGATCGTCGACAAATTCCTCTCGTCCGAGCAGGATCCCTCTAGTAAGCGAAACGCATTCCTTATGCTTTTCTCTTGCGCCCAGGACCGCGCAATCAATTATCTGTTTGCAAATATTGATAGGATTATTGACTGGGGGGAGCAGCTCCAAATGGTGGTGCTGGAACTGATTAGGAAGGTTTGTAGGAGCAACAAGGGGGAGAAGGGGAAGTACATTAAGATTATTATAGCGCTTTTGAATGCTCCTTCCACTGCTGTTATTTATGAATGTGCTAGCACCCTTGTTTCGCTCTCCTCTGCTCCCACTGCCATTAGGGCTGCTGCTAGCACTTACTGCCAGCTTTTGCTTTCTCAGAGTGATAACAATGTTAAGCTTATTGTGCTTGATCGTTTGAACGAGCTAAAGAGTTCCAATAGGGAGATCATGGTGGAGATGGTCATGGATGTCCTTCGGGCTCTTTCCACTCCCAATCACGATATTAGGAGGAAGACTCTTGATATTGCCCTCGAGCTCATAACCCCTAGGAACATTGACGAGGTTGTTATGATGCTCAAGAAGGAGGTTGTTAAGACTCAGAGTGGTGAGCATGAGAAGAATGGGGAGTATAGGCAGATGCTTGTGCAGGCTATACATACTTGTGCCATTAAGTTCCCGGAGGTGGCCAGCACTGTTGTGCATCTCTTGATGGACTTTTTGGGGGATACCAATGTGGCTTCTGCCATGGATGTAGTTGTTTTTGTGCGTGAGATCATCGAGACCAACCCCAAGTTGCGGATATCTATAATCACCAGGCTTTTGGATACTTTCTACCAAATCCGTGCTGCTAGGGTGTGTTCATGTGCGCTCTGGATAATTGGGGAATATTGCCTGTCACTTTCCGAGGTTCAGAGTGGAATTGCAACCGTTAAGCAGTGTCTTGGTGACCTTCCGTTTTATACTATTACTGAGGAAGGAGATAGTCAGGAGGCATCAAAACCCATACAGCAGGTAAACTCCACCACTGTGTCTTCTAGGAGGCCTGCCATCCTTGCAGATGGGACCTATGCTACCCAGAGTGCTGCTCTGGAAACTGCCATGTCACCACCTACCCTAGTACAGGGGTCTCTGTCTTCTATTGGAAACTTGAGATCACTCATTCTCTCGGGTGATTTCTTTCTTGGGGCAGTAGTTGCATGTACACTCACTAAACTTGTCTTAAGGTTGGAAGAGGTCCAGACTTCAAAAGTTGAAGTTAACAAGGCCACTACAGAGGTCTTGTTGATAATTGTCTCAATGCTGCAGCTGGGCCAGTCTTCAGTTCTTCCACATCCAATTGATAATGATTCTTATGACAGGATTGTTCTCTGCGTTAGATTGCTGTGCAATACGGGTGATGAGATACGGAAGATATGGCTGCAATCTTGCAGACAGAGCTTTGTGAAAATGCTTGCAGATAAGCAGCGCCGTGAGACTGAGGAGATTAAAGCTAAGGCTCAAATCTCTAATGCGCAGCCTGATGATCTTATTGATTTTTACCATTTGAAGAGCAGGAAGGTATGATAGCTGCCTTTATTTTCTCTTCTTTTAAGGGTATAACCGAATTACCTTTTGATTACATTCCCTGAGTTCTTCATTTTTCGTTATGTGGATGTTGTGGTATTTACTCTAATATTAAGTTGTGAGAAAATGCATTGCTTGAATTCATGATTTTAAATTCGTTCATGTATCACACGGGTGTAATTCCTGCCTGCAACTTATAATCAGCACATATTCTTGCAACATTTGTTGATGTGCTGAATACACTAGCTCTTCTGGTGTTTCTTCTAATGTACATTTTGTGTATTATTTTCTTAAATTATTCAGGGTATGAGCCAACTTGAGCTGGAAGATGAAGTTCAAGATGATCTCAAACGTGCTACTGGAGAGTTTACAAAGGATGGAGATGATGCAAATAAGCTTAATCGCATTCTTCAGCTCACTGGATTCAGTGATCCTGTTTATGCTGAAGCATATGTAACAGTGCATCACTATGACATTGTACTTGACGTTACTGTTATCAACCGAACCAAGGAAACTCTTCAGAATCTGTGTTTGGAGTTGGCAACCATGGGTGATCTCAAACTTGTTGAGCGTCCACAGAACTATACTCTGGCTCCAGAATCAAGCAAACAGATTAAGGCCAACATCAAGGTATCTTCAACTGAAACAGGAGTTATATTTGGTAACATAGTGTACGAGACATCTTCTAATGTTCTGGAGAGAACAGTTATTGTTCTAAATGATATCCACATTGATATCATGGATTACATTTCTCCTGCATCTTGTGCTGATGTGGCATTCAGAACTATGTGGGCTGAGTTTGAGTGGGAAAACAAGGTATGTATAGTTTCTCTTTCTCTCATTTCTCCTGCATCTTGTTCTAAATGTGATAGGGATTCATGTACTGTGTATTTCTGCATTAACTGGATGATATTTGAGGTTCGCTTGTTAAAATGAATTTTGTTTTTTAGGTTGCTGTAAATACTGTATTACAAGATGAAAGGGAGTTCCTGACCCACATTATCAAGTCTACAAATATGAAGTGCCTGACTCCACCGTAAGTTCTCTGATTCTGCTGAGGTTCTTTTCTAGACACTAATTTTACCCTCGAAATACTCTAGCAACTGTAACACACCCAAAGAGGTAAAACTTCTGATAGTTTTGCTTCTCCTAAGAAGAGTGTTTCTAAATTAAATACGGGTTTACTATTTTTCTAGGTTCTAAACCTTTTAGGATTTCTATTTTCAGGCCCTGAATATATTTTAAACTCAACTGCCCTTAACTGTTTCCATCCTTACTTTTTCTAAGAACGAAAAAGAAGATACACGACCAACAGGATAAATTAATCCAAAAAATTCAAGGATTGAAAAGATCAGCATTTGAAAAAACTTTTTCTGCATCTTCATTTTGTTGCACCACTTCTTATCTGTATCTTCATTTCTGAATCTTCTTAACTACACTTGTTATTGGTTTTTGTTTATTATTATTATTGTTATGATTATCTCAGACGAGATCTCTCTTGACAAATAATATACCGTCTTTCTAATAAATTGAAAACATAAAAATTGTGAGACAATATTACTTCAACGTTTCATGTTACTTACTAATCATTACTGTCCTACATTGCTATTTATATCTTGATTGGATGGGACCCATTCCATATAATAATTTGATTCTCATCACTTGTTAGATCGGCTTTGGAAGGGGAGTGTGGTTTCCTTGCTGCAAACCTTTATGCTAAGAGTGTTTTCGGGGAAGATGCTTTGGTGAATGTGAGCATTGAGAAGCAAGCAGATGGTAAGTTGAGTGGATACATCAGAATAAGAAGTAAAACTCAGGGAATTGCCCTAAGCCTTGGGGATAAAATAACTTTGAAACAGAAGGGAACTGCTTGATAGGAGCAAATGCCCTTTTCTCTCTGCTGTTTCCATGTCTTATCAACTTTGTGTAGCTTCCTGTGGTAGCTGACTTCAAGCCGGGTTATTGCTTCAAATTCTGTGGCTTTTGGTGGCTGCCCTTTTGTTAGTATTAATTTTTTTCCCTTTTGAATTTCCAATTTTGTCTGTATTCTTTTCTTATTACGCATCTTTTATTTTTCTACACATGGGAACTGACACCGTATATTGATGAGAATCAATCTAGTGACTATTTGTTCTGGTTGACCTTGCATATATATATATATGTGCGCATATCTTTGAATAATAATCATTAATCACAAATTGTAGTTATCGCGTGAATGTTTTGTGCCTTAATGATCATTTAAACGTTTTGTTTTGTTTTGTTCATATGTCAGTTATTTTATCATTGCATCACTTTAGAAATTCCAAAAGGCCCCATAATTCTTTTCCTAGTACAGAGATGTACAAACAGTACGAATGAGTTGAAGCTTAAAATCATCGACAGTCATAAACTGTAATTCATATATGACTTAGCTCCAATGAAACAAGAGTTCGAGGGATATGCCTGTTTTACGAAGTCATGTGGTTGAAGATTTGTCTGTGGAGTTTATTGTAACACAAAACTGCAATTGTATTTATTCTGTTATGTTTGGTTGTTTTGGAATATGATGTTGAGAGGGAATAAATATTAGAATAGGATATACCTTTTTACTTGTTTCGATACACCAAACAATAAAAAAATTTAAAATATATGAAAAAATCACTAATTTACTTTTTATTGTGTTATTAAAATAGAATCACCTTTGATCCTGTCAGGTTCCACTAATAAGAGATTTGAGCATTATGCCGAAGTTAAGAAAGAGAGTTTTAGTTGATAGTATGAAGTGTTATGCTATCTGTTGTAATGCTTGATACCGATCCATGGTGGTCATAAAGCAATAGAAGCACCAATGGTGGTCATAAAGCAATAGAAGCACCAAAACACGGATCGCAGATATTGCTTCATCACCCACTCTATTAAAATAGTTTTTATCAGTTTTTTATATCAAAGATAGATACAAATAGTACCATGGTTACATAGTTTTAAAAAATTGTATAAAAATATATAAAATTGTACTGATAACATATAAATCATTAAAAAAATATTATATTAATATATTTAATTAATTTATTGTTTTCCTAAAATAAAGATATTCTTTATTTGTATTGTTTGATTTTTGTTCATCATAATTTTTTTTTTGGTTTTGGTTTACATCCTTAATTATGTCATAAGCTACACCAATAATTTTTTTAACTTAAATGGCATCTCATGTTTTTTTTTTTAAATTAATTGTGATATGATATTGGATACCTTAAGTGTATTTGTATTAATCGATATCACGAGTTTAAAAAATGACAAACAATCATATTTAATACTAATACTTTATTTATCTCATTCAAATGTGACAATTTATTATTAGTTTAATTTTCATTTTACTTAAAAAGTCAGTTGTGATTCTTATTCTTTATTATTCTTAAATTATTATTTTTTATTTTATAATTACGTTACTTTTTATCTTATCTTAGTTCTATAAATATGTTACTTTTTTATTTTATAGTTTTTGTAAATATGTTATTTTTTTAATTTATTTATAGTAAATATATTATTTTTGTATTTTAATCTCTATAAATATATCGGTTCCTTTAATAATATGTGATAAAGAGTTGATATTACATTCCTAAAAACATTAAGGTTATTAATTTGATAATTTTATTTATGTAATTAACCATTGTTATATTTAAACGTAAAAATTAGCTATGTAGAGAAAAATAATTTTTTTAAGAGAGATGAAAATTAAATAAGAAAAATAAGAAGAACCAAAATGAAAAACACTTCTATCTTATGGAATTAATCTAATAATTATAATAAGATGAATGATTTTAGTTTAGGCAATTTTTAAAGGCTGTCTTTGATTAGATTCGTAACATGTTCTTTTTTCTTTTGTGCATACTGTGTTGTTGCAGCTTGCATAGTTTGTGCAAATGATTTACTCCTAAAGATAAAAATTACTTGCTCTGACTATATTTTTAAGACTCTTTTAGAATATTATTTATCTTTTTTAAAATATTTTTTAGAAAATAGTCTATTCAGTATTCTATTTAGTCAGTTAGCTATATCAGTTATGCATTTTTGTAACTTTTTTTAATATACACATTTTTTTATATAATTTTCTATTAAAATTGTGATAAATATTTTTTATTGTGTTGTGTTGTGATAAATATTTTTTTTTATTGTAACATGAGGAGGGTGTGAAGATGTGCAGTGAATAATATAATTTTGTCATTTTATTTATTTCATTCATTCTATAAACTCGATATATGTGAAGAAGAAGGTTTATGCAGTGGTGTGCAGTGGGTTGGCCTTTTCAGAACTGGTCTGAGAGAATTGTGCAGTTTCCGTGTGATTTGGAACATTATTTATCTATTTTAATTTTTTTTTTTACAATTAAATGATGTATTGATTTTTTTTTTTAAATATCTTTAATTAAATATTTGAAATAAATAATTCACAGAGAGTTTTCCTTTTTTAATCTTATTGGAGAATATACGAATTTACAGACATCAAAATCTTTCTCAACTCTTTTAACTTTAAATAAGGATATTTTGGAATAATAATACAAATTAATGATAAATTTATTATTTCAACTAATTTAACTAACTTCTTAAAAATGTGAATTAGTTGAAATAGGAACAGAAGGAAGAAGTAAATTATAATTCGTATACAATATGAGCAATGACGTCAGTTTTATACAAGTTCAAAGACGTAAGCCCTCAATTGAATCCAATAGAGTTCACTTGTTTGGTTGATTTAAGCTCTTACTAGTAAATAATAATAATAATTTTATTTAAATATGATTTATGAGTAAGTATTTTTTTATTATTAAGTTTTATGAGATTATTTTATCATTAACATATAATTTTAAAGATCATTTAACAATAAATTAGAAACTATTTTATTATTAAATTATAGAACTAATTTTATTTTTATACAATTAAATCATATTTTATTCTTTTAAATATTAAATTATTCTAGCTTCTTACATTTAAAGATCAAATCATTTATCCAACTTTTTAAGTTGTACTTGAATATGCAGTAAATTAATCATTAAATTAGTTTTATAAAAACTATTATAAATCTAAGGTTTAATTATTTTTTCCTTTAATTTATTTATTGAAGTTAATTTGATCCTTTCCTTTTTAAAAAAATTAATTAAGTTGCTTAATTTTTAAAATCGGAGGTCAATTTAATCCTTCGTGGAGGCTAATGCACATGTCCCTGTTACATTAATGTTATTAATGTCAAATCCGATGAAATGAGCAAAATAACATTTTAAAAATTAGACAATTTAGTTGAACCTGTTCACGTAAAGAACATTTTAAAAATTAGACAATTTAGTTGAACCTATTCACGGAAAGAGGCTAAATTAAATCTAATAAATATTAAAGGACAAAAATTATTAAACAACCTAAATCAGAGTTAAACAATTAAGTAATTTGGTTTATCCTTTAATTTATTCATAAATTTATTTAATAAATCTAATCCATAAGTTATTTTTGTAAGTTAAAAAAAAAAAATGTATAATTGCGACAACTTGGTCGGATGTTTGCTTTATCATTGCGACATTTGTTCCAGATTACAAGAGAAATTAAAGGCGACAGGAATTGCGTGCAGCAAAAATTAGAATTTGGTTGTAATTTATTGGTTGATTGTTGAGGCAGTTGAAGGAAGAGTTAAACTAGCTGATCTTGGTCGTCAAATTAAACAACAAAGCTAGGATTGACTAGCACATGACAAGATGAGGAATGAATAAGAAACAATGGCTTGAGAAATTAGTTGTACAGATGGTACCCTAATTCAAGGAAGTTCTACCACCTGGTGGTTGGCATTACTGAGATGTTTGTATTGTAAGTGAAGTTAGCCTTAGCCCCCTTTTACTTTGTTTGTTGAGTTTGGTGAAGGAATGTGAGTGGGGCGATGAACAAAAAACCAACAAATATTATCTTTTTCATTGCACCAAACATTATGTCTTCTAACTGTAAATCTAAAAGCCAAACTAGTAATCATTTCGAATCAGCACTTGATTTGCCATTGATATGGAAAACAAGGAGAATCTTGAAGCAGCCAGAAAGTGCTTGGCAACTAGTTTGGAAACATCATGCGCCATTGCTTCTGCACTAGATGAATCTGGTTCAAGATTGGAGCTACTTAACCAGAGATATCAGTCCTTGGAAGCTTCCCTTAGACCCTTCTCAATGCAAAAGTGTTCGTTTGTCAACATTGAGCACGGTATAGACAGTGTTCTATGTTCTGCTGTTGCACTCCTTAAGGTTCTTGAGTCTGTTCATCAGTTGGAGCAATCTCTCTTAACAGACCCCTCTTCTGATCTATACACATATGTCTCAGATATAAAGAAGCTTGAGGAAGCACTGAAGCTTCTCACTGATAATTGCAGGTTAGCAGTTAGCTGGTTGAAGGACGTTTGTGAGTTCTTAGAAGACAAAGCAAACACCAATGAGCTTTACCTGTTGAATCTGAAGAAATCTTTGAGAATATTGCAAGAATTGCAGGTCAAGGAGGAAGGTGCTCATCTTGATGGAGGCCTTCTTTGTACTGCTTTTGACAAACTAGAGCTCGAGTTCCACAGGCTTCTGATAGCAAATTCCATTCCTCTTCCTTTGGTTTCATTGACATCACCACACAGTGGCCAGGAAGCCACTATTGCCGAACATACTTTGCCACTGACAAGTTCTTTAGCAGGGAAGTTGCATTCCATCATAGAGAGATTAAATGCTAATGGCAGGCTAGACAAGTGCCAATCCATATATGTTGAAGTTCGAGGTATGAATGCTCGTCGAAGTTTGAAGACTTTAGATTTGAGTTACCTTCATATTGCAAAAACTGAATTTGAAGCTGTCCAGTGTATAGAGAGTTACATAGACCAATGGGGCTTCCATTTGGAGTTGGTTGTGAAGCAACTGCTCGGGATTGAGTGCAGGCTTTCTACTATTGTCTTTGAGAAAATTGGTCCAGAAGCATGGATGGGGTGTTTTGCAAAGATTGCCATTGAATCAGGAATTCTTACTTTTATTCGATTTGGAAGGAATGTTACCGAGAGGAAAAATGAACCCTTCAAGTTGTTGAACCTGCTGTCCATATTCAGGATCTTAAATGATCTGAGGCTAAAATTCAACCAACTTTTCAGTGCGAAAGCTTGTAAAGAAATTAGAACTGTGACAGAGGACCTTATAAAAAAAGTTGTCAATGGTGCCAGTGAGATATTCTGGCAACTTCCAGCACAAGTGAAGTTGCAAAGGCCAACTTCTCCTCCCCAAGATGGCAGCGTTCCCAGACTGGTAAGCTTTGTGACTGATTACTGCAATCAACTGCTTGGGGATGCCTACAGGCCACATTTGACACAGGTTTTGGAAATACATTTTAGTTGGAGAAAAGAAGCATACGAAGAGGGCATTGTTTTATGCCAAATATATAACACAATTAAGGAGGTTGCGGTTAATTTGGATGCTTGGTCGAAGGCCTATGAAGATATTACACTGTCCTACCTTTTTATGATGAATAATCACTGTCATTTCTGCAATTTGAGAGGTACCGTGCTTGGAAATATGATGGGAGATTCCTGGTTAAGAGCACACGAAAAATATAGGGACTATTATGCAGCAGTTTATTTGAGGAACAGCTGGGGAAAGCTTCTATCTATTCTTGTAGTTCAAAAGGACATAATTTCACCCTGCAGTGCAAGTGTGACATGCCAAGACTTGGCAAAGAGACTAAATGCTTTCTATCTAGCTTTTGAGGAAAGGTACGAGAAGCAATCTAATTGGGTAATCTCCGATGACATCTTGAGGGAAAATGTATGCAAGCATTTGGCCGAAGGTATTATACCAATGTATAGGGCCTATGTAAAGAACTATTGTTTGTCAACTGAAAATGATGCTAAGGTTGACAAACTTATGAAATATTCGGCACAAAGTTTGGAGAACAAGATTAGGTCTCTGTTTCAGACCAAGCAGAGGACGGGTAGTAACATTAAACAGGTAGACTTGATTAGTAAAATAAAAGATCTCAGTCATCAATTTCGCTTAACTCTAGCATCTCTATGATTTCTTTTCCTTGTACTTGCCAGAACGAATGTTACTGTACTCTATTGTAAAGTGTGCGTAGAAAGTTACAAATCATTTGCAAGTAGGCCTTCCTGTCACTTGTATGTTATCACAGTTACAGCTTAATTAGTTATTTTTAATAAAAATCACTGACTTTGGTAAATGTATTATCTTTTGGCTTATCAAATTTATCTGTTCCATTTTTTTTCCAAAAGAAAAGAAAAGACATTTATGTACTAACATGAATAAATGCCTCTAAAGGAATTCTATATATAAATTTATATGGATAGTATATGTTTGTATGTTACTAGTTAAATAAAAGTCACATTTTTTGATGTATGAGTATATTAATGAATATGCAAACACCTATTTTAGTCCATTCAACCCAGATTTGATTTCAAAATCATTGCCTATTTGAGTTTATTCAACCAGAGTTTTGAAACACAAAATGGTAGATGTAATGGAACAGGATATTGAATGAAGGTGCGATAAATATGGTCATATTATTCTTCTAAAAATAAGCTAGGATGGATAATGTTTGACCAGGATTGAAGAATTGGTATGTGGGTTACAGAAAAGGAGACCTGACTGGCTTCAAATCTTTAACCTTTGGAAAGTGTGGATGTTGGAAGTTTCTTTCAACCTCCCAAGCGAATTGTGACATACAATTAAACGTGGACTTGGCACCTTTTTCATCGGTGACTTCTCTAGGAAACGGAATGCGGACCTCAAACACACCTTTGTGAGGGGAAGACAACCGCATGTCAAAGCCCAAGCGATCAACCCATATCATCTTTGCCTCCGAAACCTTCCAAATACATTCAAAGTTAACACAAGCAATGCGTCAGGTTTTGTATGACATTATTTAAAAGACAAACAGACATAGATAGAGTAGTGTTAGTGACAAACCAGGAAATCCAAATCAACGTAGACATTGCAGAAGCGTGTAATGTCTTCCATGTTGTTGGTGTTGATTTCAGTGACTAAGTTGTGTGCAGAGTCTCGAAGAGGGTCGGGTTGAGCATTTCGGTAATCTGAAGAGGTTACCCAAACACCATCCTGCAATTGCAATCCCACCCATCATTCACGAGCATAGGCATAAGAAGCCAAAGGTAGAAAAACAAGGAAAAATGAAATAAGTAAAATTATGAAAAAGTTCCTTTCTTCTTTCCCTCTTATTTTCTTCTCATACAAGTGTTTACTGAGAGAATTTACCCAAACAGGTCGTTTCATTTCAAGGTTAGATTAGGGTTAGGTTAGGCCAATGAGTTCTACCTCCTGAATGTCTTCCAATTGCAGTACCCGATCCACAGCAATAATGTAAATAGAATCTTGATCCACTTCTTCTCCAAATCTCTTCCTCCACACAGAAACAAACCGCTGCATATATACATGCACACACAATGATGAATTTCGATTGATGATTATGATCCTGATTTAATTTGATAGGGAACTCAACTAAAACTAACTAGTTACCCTTACCTTTGGATCCTGTGGTTTGGTAAGAGTTCCTTGAACAGTGCATTGAGGAGTGCGCAATCCGAATTGTTCAAACTGATAAACAAACACAAACATGAATAAACTTCTCTAATGGATAAATTAACAGTGAGAGAGAGAGAGAGAAGGTGGTACCTGAACATGAAGAGAAGAGGGGATGCTAGTGTTGTCAGTGGAATTGAAGCAGAACAAGGGAGTGCCATGTTCGGGTTCAACCGCGAATCGAACCCCAGTACCCAGAGGCAAACCCTCTTCGGTCAACGTACATAGCGTCCCGACCTTAGCCAACTCCATTAGGGTTCTACATACCTCCGCCGGAAACGGCTTCGTGGTGCTCTCACTCTTCACTTCCAATTGGGCCGTCGACGCCGCCGCCACCGAGCATTTTGGGCCCCCATTCCTCCTTCTCAACCAAACAGAGCCACTTTTTTTGGTTGCGCTTGCGGGTGCAAGTGTCAACCGTGGACACGCTGCACCGAATTGCCTCGTTTGAATTTGAAGCAGCATTTCTTCAGATAGATCGCACCCACTCTCAGTGCTCAAGTAAAAGCGAGTAAAAAGGATAAGAAGAAAGAACCACAATATGTCGTTTTTCTAACGTAGTAACTAAACGACACTTCGTTTTGGTCGTTTTATTTATCCACACCACACACACCAGGCGCAGCGTGCGAGCGTTATGACTTTGATGGCAGGAACAGCGACGACACTCACTTTTACACCACCGAGATGGCGGTGGCGACATCATCACCGTCCGATTCCTTTCTCCTTTTCCCACCGAATGCATCCACAGCTGAGAGGTCCTGCGTGCGAAACTTGACAGTTTATCCTAAACCCTAAACTAAACTGAAATTAATTGTGTTGAATTAATGTGGATTGGATTTGTAGGTTTGGGATTGTACAGAAATGGGGTTGTAGATTCTACTTGTGGTGCTGTTTCTCGAAGCAATCAATTGAATGTGTCACCTTGGGATGATAAACCCTTTCGAATTCTTCCAAATGGTAAAAAGGCTTACTTGGATGAACAGGATGTGGTGACGTTTCTTGATCCTCCTAAGGGCTTGATTCCTTTGGAGCCATCTTCCTATAATCCCGCTGCATATCTATGGTAACTCATGCATGCATGCTACAACTCTAATTCTTATTCTCTCTCACTTACACACTCACTCTATGTTCAGGAAAAAGATTGAAGATATTCCTGAGGAAAGACGACATCGACTTCTGCTATTGTTAAAACCTAGGTATTTTCACTCTTTTTCTTTTTTCTTTTTTGTAAATGCTTTTTGTTCTACATTCATATTGTCTAGCACTGAAATTTTTTGCGCAGACTTGTGTCAATGGCTTGGCAGATAGCTGGTACACGGTATGAGGATCCCAAGTTAGTGAAAAAAAGTGCTTCTACATTGTTGTCCAGCTCCTGCAGAGATGATGTTGTGTTTGAATATTATAACTGCAGAACAAGTGGAGGTTAGTGAACTGATTTGTTCATCGTTGTTGTTGGGATTAGTCTTGAATATCATACAATGAATGCATTCTGTTTCCTACTGCCCCCATTCTTTTCTGACGTCCACATGAAGTAATGGACTACTTTGCGTCCTAATAACATGCACACTTCAATGCCAGTGCTCAAAAATGTCTTCCCTCTTCTTACATGTATAAGATTTTTCCTACTTCATTTTACTGGATTTATAAATAAAAACATTTCATTTGAATTAGAAAATGCTTATTTTCCTTCAAATTTTGACCTACTTTCTTTCACGTTCCAATACTTCTGCTGCCCTCAATGTGTCTTTTGTGTTAAAAGTATTTGTTATGGTTTCGTGTGTATTAGTTAAACTTTGAAAACTAATGTTATCAATGTTCAACTTTGTTACATAGGACCAATGCCAATTTCCTGGATAAACTCCTTTACAAAGGTAAATTCATCACCTTCTTTTTGCTTTTTTGCTCTTAAACACTAAGTACTTACTACTTACATTTCAAGAGTTGACTCTTTTGCTACCTTTTAAGGCTGTATTTACTTGCAAGGACGGGCAGGCCTACGGGCGAATCATAAGTAAGTTCCTTTATTTTTGGTATACAAATACATACCTTTACACAATTACTCATTTTAGTGAAATATGCCCATCAAGGTTGCATTGCTATGATTTTGAATGCCACTTTGAAGTTCAATTACATAACTTGTGGGTAAAAGAAAAATTCAACTGTATATTTATATGCTTGACTTGAATACTGCGAGATGACCATTCTCTTGTAAGAAAAATTGAAAAAACAATAGTAGCAACTTAAGTCTATAATCACTAGTCTGCCTTAATTTCGAGAGTATCATATTTCAAGTCTTGACTGTTCATATTGGTTCAGGTTATTTTTAGATACACTATAGACTCAGTCACTCACATGTCGCATACAAAAGATTAGTAATAGAAGAAATTTATTCTTCTCATACACAAGACTTGAAATTGATCCGTGATATTGAATTTGTACTGTTTTTTCTTACACCAAGGGGTGAAACCTTGAAAATAAGTTCATATATGATTGTCCAACATTAGAAAGACAAATAATGTACATTGTCAATTGTCATAATTAGTTTACATCTTTACCTGTTTAGTGATCACTCTATAATTCGTTAAATCATGGTTTTTGAGTCCCAATAATCTATATAGAGTTATAGAAGAAGATTGAAATGTTTGTATAATCTTGCTGGTTTTCCTTCAAGATGTTGATATAATATGATTTAAGCAAGAATCTTTGATGAATTCATTTCTGCTGCTTGGCTTGGTTTTTTTCTTCTATGGTTTGTGATTCACTGTTGAAGCTTAAATTTGGATTGTCCTTACATATTTTTTGAATTTCACAACTTCCCAGATGGATCACTTTTGGCTGCATTTGCTGACTCCTTGGCTCCTTTGTATTTTGCGGTGAGACAACTTAAGGAAGTGATGTCAACTGAGCAGCCATGTGATTTAGCATATGAACTTGGGGATGGACTGTATGATATCAAAGAGCTCCCATTAGGCTTTCCAAGACCAGGTAGGGGCTTATTTCTTTGTAAGGAGATAATCTTAATATTTACAACTTTATGTGCACATGTTATATTGTTTAAAGTACTTATATTGACATCTGGATATTAAATTTTAACTTAAAATTTCTGTGATAGATGTCTGCATGGTGTATTCTTGTTGCATTATTTTCTAGTTATATTGTATCTTTTCATTGGTTTACCCTGTAATAATCTAGAGGCCAAGCTGGGTGATCATGTCATTTTTCAAAGTCCCGGCATGCCCCAATTTTATTTGATATTTAATTAGCTTTTGTTTTTTTGCAGTTAAGCATCCTTATCCTTTCAACGATCAAATAGTTGTGTATGTTCGCAATCTAGGACCTGGGGTCTTAGTAGGGCAAGCATGGCAGGAGGGGACTAAGTTGGAGCAAGTCCCACGAAAGTTATGCGGAGAGATTTTAATGGTGAAGCATTACACATCATTACGAGAAGATGAATGAAGAAAGTGGTTAGTCCTTTCTTAGATAAAGTTAAACCAACTCTTTGGTTAACAGTTGTGCACATATCAATGATGTATGAGGGAAATATGACTCATGTCCACGTTTGCAGTTTCTGTACAGACGAACTCATTGTAGAGTTAGTTGAGATAGTGATGTTACATGTTTGGCTGAGAAAAAGTGAAATGAGATTAACTGCTACGTTCTCAAGATAGCTTGAACTTCATAGACATTAAATATTTAGGTGGAATTACTGTTTTCTTTTCCAAGCGTACAACCTCATATGTGATGTCGAGTAGAAGAAAAAATAATTTTCCTTTCCTCAACAATATAGTTTTAATTACAGTGTACAATACAATTTTTAATGTCTGCCTGGAGTTGAAATGAGCTAGTATATGAATTAAAAACTCAGCTGATAGATGACTTTTGACTGCCTTACAAATTGTATCAAGAAACCTCGAGCGAACGTGATTCACATGAATCAGTAACACAAACATATGGTGTAAAATTTTCCTTGTTCTATTGTTTAAGGTCAGAATTGTCGGTGGATAGTGAGTGCATTGGACAGTTGGAGTTAGAGGGAGAGCGACACTGCTTTTGGCAATAATATGGGTCAAGCGTGTTGTCACCTTTGAAGAAGGGTCCAAAAATTGCACGATGATGGCTGCATTAGCAGTAAAGTCCAAGGATTGTTTGGTATCGCACTATGGCTGACTGTTCCACTGAATCCTCAATCACATAAAGACAAGTTTCTTAAAACATATTCTTACTAGATTGAAGCTTTTTCCATAACCAATTCTCTATCAACCTTACTTTGGTATTATTATATGCCGATAAAGAATTGTAGGTCCAATATTAAGCACTCTATAAACGAAAAGAACTTGTAATTTTTACTCTTTATTTTAGTATAATGAATAAATATTAAGTAATATTTTATCAGGGTTCTATTTGTGTTAGACATTAAATATAATGAAATTTAAAAAAATTGTTATATAAGGTCACTTTTTTAATGTTCGTCCTTCTTAGTTTTGTATGCTATCCTCTTTGTTCCTCTTCTGAATACCAGAAAATTGAGGTTTGCACTTTACTACAATTAGGTAGAAGAAAGCACACGAGCACTGACCCTCCCTTCTCTATTACTGTATGCTTTGAGCGTTGATTATGATTCACGTGAGATAGGTAACGCGGTCAACAGCAAAGAACAAAAAGATAGTAACTAACTTCTTGTTAAATGTCTTGTCAAGAAACATCTAACACTGCTTCTCTATGACCTATATGGAATGAAAGAAATTTTCGCCTTCAGAGAGATCCAGATAAGTTTTTCTTAAAAAAAGAAAAAACTTTATCTGACAGCTGGATACTCTCACTTCAGCTTTCAGGATAGGATACACTTTCACCTAATAATCATACTTACATTTCCACATTGAAAAATGATAGACCAAAAGAAAATTGCAAATCTTAAACTGCATTAAACTGAGACCAATAAAGGATTCATTACATGAAAA
Organism: Macrotyloma uniflorum; assembly: GCA_016859785.1. Lineage (NCBI taxonomy): Eukaryota > Viridiplantae > Streptophyta > Magnoliopsida > Fabales > Fabaceae > Macrotyloma > Macrotyloma uniflorum. The sequence goes on from BDMB01000011.1 coordinate 3,486,379, forward strand.
ATATATGGTGTAACCAAAACCTTTTTGATAATTTTTTTCTTTTGTATCTTAAAAGAAGATAGGGAGGGGGTCATTTTTTTTTTTGCATCCAAAAAACAGCAGTAAGATCAAAGATTGAATGACATGAAAACAAATGAGTAATGTACTTTTTTATGTCAAAGATGGATAGATAAAGTAAAAGTACACTCATTGTTGGTTGGTAAAGTGGCCAGATCATGTAAACCCGTGGAACAATTTAAAATTTTATCGAGAGGAAAGGTTTGCTCTTTTAAATTTGGCTATAATGTCTTAGTAAAGTGCTAAAGAAAGAGCATGTTTATTATGATGGATTCAGGATTTAAGTATTTCAAAAGCATGAGAAAAAAAAAAAATGCTTTGTTGAGACAGCAGGGTCCACCAGCCTTACTTGAGAGGTATGTGCACATGTGCCCTGCAATTATTGAAATTGCGATTGACATGGGTCAAATTTGGGATTAAGTATGCCCTAAAATATCTTTTTGGTTTTGGTTAAAGCTTGAATTAAAACAAATGGGTCCAAGTGGGACAGTTACACGATTCTCATCCTTCGGCAAATCCAAGGCCCAAAATGCTTATTAATGAAGACATTCCTGCCGACACTATTTTCTTTTCTTTTACCATTCTAAACTACTTTCAGCGTTTATCTCACAAAAATAAACATGACCCTACCTTCATAGCATACATAATGCAAGCTTATAGTGCATATTTGGTAATAAGGTAAGTTGGACTAACTCCCTATGATGTTGAAGCATAAAATATTTACTTTTGTGGTGATTTCACCATGGTTTTGTAGTCATAATAATGGCTTTCTGCCACCAAACCAAATGCACTAATGTCATGTGAAATTTGGATCCAGAAACATATAAACCTTCGCATATTAAGTGAACAGGTATTTGTTGGGAGTTGTAACATATCAGTGTCATTCAACAGATACATACATATGAACCAAAAGTGATGTAAGCAACAGGGTTATCCTGACAAAATGAATCAGCTCAACGTCACAGAAAATTGAAAAAGGAAAAGAAAAATGAATGTATTGTAATAGACAACAATAGATGGACAAGTAAAGCCAGGAAAAAAAAAATCTATAAATGCCTTCAAGAATAACACCTTATTTATGATATGACCCACGGTGGCTTTCAGCATGTTACTGAGCCATATTCTGGCACCACGAATATAACTGCGAAAACCAACTTGTTTGGTAGCAATCCACATTGGTTGGCTTCTTTAATTATTGAACTTGTAACAATCAATTTTCTATTTTACACATCCTTTATCATCCTCTAGTTCATCTGTTCGCCAATTAAATCCAGACCTACAAGGAGGAATGAAACACCTTGAAATAGTAAATAGTAGAAATGCATGCCTTGTGCTGATAGCAAGCTCCTAAGTGCAGCAGTAAGCAGTAAGAATGCAAGGGCAAGTTCTTTCTTATATATCTTGTTCATTTTCTTTACTGGGGGTCTAGGAACTGTTTCTTGGCATTCCTTTATTTTGTTAAGCTCAGAAAGTCCACTATCAGAAGTTCCTCTGTGAAGTTGGACACTCATGGCCTTTGAATCCCTTTCTTCAGCAGCTAATAGGTCGGGCTCTGATGACCGACCAGCTTTTTTGGTAACAATCCATTCATATGAACTTCCCAACTGGAACAAACCGGACACCATGGCATTGAATTTGGTTACTGACATTGTGTTCTCGAAAAGGAGGTAAGGAACAATGAAGGGAAAGGATTTTGGGGCAGGAAGAATGTTCAAGAATGACAAGAATACAGGAATGTAACAAATAACCCAGATAGGAAGCTCAGCTTCTGGGACAAACATTGTCAAAGGAAGAATAATGCAGAATAATGTGAAAGAATAGAATGGGAGGATTAGCTTTCTAAGTAGAAAGAATAGAAATATTAGGTTGGTTTTCTTCCAGAACGCAATCTGCAATGTTATGAAATCAGAACATTTAGATTGTATTTTACTAAAAAACAGTGCTTGGACAATAAATGAAAATACATCACCTTTGAGGTTATAATCGCTGGAAGACACACACGAAAGAGTTGCATAGGACCAGAATGCCATCGATGTTGTTGTTTCCTATAAGCTTCATATGATTCAGGAAGCTCACAAAGCACCTGAAAGAAGTTTCTTTAGACAAAGTGCAACCTGAATCGTTCACATAAACAGTTTTTCACTGGTATTTCACCCCAAAATTTAGTGTAACAAGTCTTTGAATTACTGTGGATAATTATTTCATCCGATTCAAGTCCATATTACCTTTCCAAATCAATAAATACTAAAAGCGTTATTGTCAGTTGGAGGCAAATAGAAATTGATACAAACTGAGTGCATTAGCTTTGATTAAAACCCAAAAGGCAAAACAAAATAAAACAAAACATAACATGTCTTCTACTGTAACAAACGGTTACCTTAACATCATTGAGAAAGATAAATTTCCAGCCATTCAGATAAGCTCGGACTGCTATATCCATGTCTTCTACAGTTGTCCGCTCAAGCCAGCCACCAGATTCTTCAAGTGCTTTTATTCTCCAAACACCAGCTGTTCCATTAAAACCAAAGAAATTAAGGAAGACCCCATTAACCTGTTGTTCAACCTCAAAGTGGAAGCACAGATTAATATTTTGAAGTCGTGTCAGTAAGTTCTCATCCTTGTTTACATAGGCCCACCTAGCCTGCACCAATGCCAGCTCAGGATTGCCCTGCAGAGCACACACACTCAAGAATCAAAATGGGAAACTAAAGCATAGATAGGTTATTGGAATAAAAAGAAAGAAAGAAAAGGAAAAATTTAACTACCTTAAAATGTGGAACAGTTTGCTTGAGGAAATCTGGATTTGGTTGGAAATCAGCATCAAAAATAGCAACGAACTCGTAATCCTTGACGTAATCACAGCTCATTGCAGACTTGAGATTACCCGCTTTATAACCAGTTCTAAACTTCCTATGACGGTAGATTATATTCACACCTCTTTGGCTCCACTTAGAGACTTCTCCCTTGATTAACCACTGTATGCTCTCATCATCAGAGTCATCCAGAACTTGAACAAGCAACCGATCTTTTGGCCAATCAAGTTGGCTCACTGCTGAAATCGATTGTTCATATACCTACATGCACTTAATGCCAAACTCATCAACATCATTATTAGGAAGAGTAACAATCCATAAAATCAACACACTACTCTGCCTTTCAAATAAATAATCAAAATGGGACAATGTCATTATTTTTATTATTACAATTCAACATACCAAACTTTATGATGAGAATAAGAAAAGGAAAATAAAGGTGGCATGGATTATCATCATCATCATAATAGTATGTTCAAAGTAACCACTTCATTATTGATTGGCTTTGGCACCGACAATTTTTTTTCAAACAAAAAGCACCAAACTCATATTACATTGGATTAAGAGAAGGGTGTCACCTCTTTCTCATTGCACATGGGAATTTGAACGAGTACCATAGGATATCCTTGGTTGGATCCTTCCAAATCATGTGAGTTGAGGGGGTCCCCATCAATGACAGGCTTAATCTTCCTGAATTTGATCCAGAAACAACCAAGGCAGAGAAGTATTCGATCCACAGACTGAATTAAAAAGAGAAGAATGCAGAAGGTTGAGAGAGATTGAATTGGGGGAGCAACATAGTCTGCTCGAAACTCCAACCACCTAACATAGGCGGTGTGAAACCATCCTGTGATCTCCGAAGTTTGTGGAAGGTGCAAGTTATGGTTGTGAAAGTAGTGCCACCCTTTGAAGTGAGCAACCAATTCAAAGGACAAGAATGTCAAAGCCATCACCAAGAAAGTGAGAATCACTCGAAACAAAAACTTTGCCTTTGCAGATATCTCAGTCTCCACGTGCCCCAGGAACAATCTTTTCTTAACAGCATGGAGCAATGAACAAAGAGAATTTCCAAGCCAAGCAAGGCCACCGACAACTCTATGCGCCTTCAGAAGGAGAAGCCATGTGAACTGCTTTGCATTCTTACCTCTCTCTTTGTCAAGTGGCTGAAATGCTGAGTCAGGGGCATCTATTTCAACCACTGAATAATTGGGGTTCTCCATGGTCACCACAACCGGGTTCCCCTTCCTTGAACTTGAACTCCAACTCTCCTTAACCCACCACTTCGAAAAATTTATGCTTCCACTTGGACCCATTTGCTTGCTGAATAACGCAAACAACAAGAACCAACTTTCCAGAAACAGTAACACTCACAAGTTTTCACAACTCATAAGAGTGAAGTCTTACCACTTAGCACCACACCCGAATAACTTGAAAAGTCCGTCGTGTTTCAATTTCTAGCAACCACAGTTAAAGGAAGGACAGAGTCACAAACTCATTTGAGTTTTGTTGTGTCAGATCCAAGAGTTTAGTCACAAACTCATTACTAGAAAGCACAGTTGAGTCTGAATGCAGGAGGAAAGGAGGGGAAAAAGGTGTAGAGAAGCACAAGTGAGTGTGTTCTGTTGCTTTCTTTTTTATTGGAGTTTGAAATTACCAAGATGGGTTACTATAAGGCTACTGCTACACTTCCAATGTTGAAGACGAACGTAATCCATGTGGGCATGATTAGTTTAACAAACGAGTTACTGCAACTATAAAAGCATGCAAACAAACAAAAACATGAATAACTCTCCACTGCTACCATGGGTCAGAGGCAAGTCATCCATCTCTCTCTATCGGTCAAGAATAGTTACCATTTTCTAGTCAATCAGCTTATACACTTCAAGTAAGAAGTGAACCGAGTTCTTCTCACTTATGGAAATTAATTATCAATTACAAGACATCTTTAATAACGTTAATTCCGGGGCAACAATAGTTTAAGAAGAAGATCTCCATAATTTATGATGATGAATCCACTCTATTATTATAAAATGGATACAAGTTTGTATTTTTAGATTCATGTTTTTATATATAACTACTACTTTGTTATTAACTTGCATGATAGAAGGATATTCGCAGGTATCCTAATCCACTAATCTATATTAAAGGAGAATCTCACTTCAATAATGATGAATGTATATGTCGGATTCTTATACATACAATAAGAGAAAGAAAATAATGGGAAAGAACATGATTCTGACTATCATTTGCTCCCCATACTTAGTCTTAATATTTGCAACTTGAAAACATTAACAAACATGACATTCATAATTATGGATGTCGTGGATTGCCTTAATCATAATTAAATTGTTGGTATATAAATTATTTAAATATTTTTTTAAATATATGAAATATTAGTATCTCTCCCGATTAAGTCTATGAAATCTTAAAACATTAGTAAATTATGTTTATGAAAAAAATAATATTTTTGATGAATAATATTTTGAAAAGAATGGGTATGCCCCACAAAATCAAAGCCTGAAATTAAAAAATAGAAGAAAGAAAGAAAAGTCATTTTAAAAGTAATTATGAAGAAAGAATATGGTGAACATTAGACATTAATTAAGGCCATGTTAATGGGACCAAACACGTGTTGAAGTCGGGTGTTGGTATTGCACATGCAACCCAGTTTGTTTACATAAAAGAAAATTTATATTTTATACTTTTTCAATAAAAGAAATACATTCAACTCTATTTTTTGTCCTATATAATATAAAATCTATAATTTTGTCTTTTTTTACAGAATAGCATATATTTTTTATATATTTTAAAAACTACAAATTAAATAAAATTATGATTAATTCAAAATTATGGATAATTAAAATAATTAAAAAATAGAGATAAAATTGCAAATTTTATACAAAATATATGAATCAAAATTACAATTAATCAATAAAAAATATGTTCACATAAATTATGGTTGAATTAATATAAATATACATTTGAATTACTTTTGATAACTTTACATTTAACGCAATATGAGCTAGGATAAAAATTGAACTTTATATATTAAATAGGATAAAATATAGTTTTAGTCTTTGTTATTTTTTAACCCGTAATTTAGTCTTTTATTTTATAATAAAGATAATTAAAAAAAATTTAGTTTTCCAAAATTAAGATATTAAAAATTAAATATTATTATTAACTTTCATATGTCATAATCTACTAACGTCGTATTAAGAGTGTTTATTTATTTTAAGAAAAAAAAAATTTAACACTTTTATTGTTCATAATGTATGAGAACATCAAATGGAGTGTGTGATACGTCATGTGTGAGTCATCATACATGTCAAATAAAGTATTAATATGTAGGGTTGGACTTAAACCTCTGATTTTGAAAACTACAATATTAAGAAATATATTTTATAAAATAAAATAAATTATGTATTTAATAAACTACATTTTAAATTATTCATTTCTATATTTATTTTTAGAGCTAACCTAGTTAGAATTATAGTTTATATAGGGATGGTTTAGTATTTTTTAAGAAAAATATATTTATATTCAATTTTTAAAATATATACATATTACATAATATTATTAATTTAGAAATATTTATTTGTGTATCAAACATAATTGCATTACAACTAAAGAGGATGATTAATAAGCTTTTACAACTATTGTTTAAAAATATACATTTAAGTATTTAAATTTTCATTAATGAAACTTTAGTTATTAAAATAAAATAAAAAGTTATATAAAAATATAATTATTATAAATTTGATCGGACAAAAATAGTAACTTTGAAATACAATCCAATATGATTAGAAGAAGTTTTCTTTATATATATATATATATATGTATGTATGTATATATATATATTATAAAAATAGAAAAATGTCTTTATTTTAAAAAAGGACAAAATGAAAAATAGAATTGGGCCAAAGAAGTAAAATGAAGGCCTGGGCTGGGTTGGGCTTACAGAATAGTCCATAATCCACATATGATAGTGTCTGATTGGTGCGATGCATTGGCATTGTTAAGGAAGAAAAGGGAGTTTGTTGGAAAGAAAGAGAGTGTTTGTGTTGGAAAAGAAGAAAGAAAGTGTGACGATGGCGTCGAGCGGAGCGGTGCCGTTTTGGAGAGCAGCGGGCATGACCTACATCACATACTCTAACATATGCGCCAATCTGGTCAGAAATTGCCTCAAGGAACCCTACAAGGCCGAAGCCCTCTCTCGTGAGAAGGTCCATTTCGCTCTCTCCAAATGGGTCGATGGCAAGCCTGAAAAACCTAGTATTCCCCTATCCTCTCCTCTTTTCTCATTTTTCATCATCGATTTCATTTAATTTCATCAATCATACATTTCATTTTATTTTCAGATGAAAAAATTATAATCATTGTTATATGTATCATCTGTGTGTGGAGTATAGGAATCGATTCCCTCGCTCGCCCAAATCAATAACCCTAATTTGAGCATTGCAAATTTTGATCTTTATATTCATCTATCTTCCCTTTAATCATTTCTTGGGAGGATCAATCCCCATAGTGTGCGAATTATCTGTCACCAGATCCTTCCCCTAGCATGCTCCAATTCTATGCTTTTCTTTCTTTCTATATGTTTTTAATTGGTGATAAACACTCTTGACATGGCTAGCTGAACTTTGTCTCCAGTTTTGTTTTATTCTTAGTTCTATGTATGTATGTGTGTAGTACATTGCTTGTGGCATCCATAACTGTAAGTTCCTATTTTGTCGGAACAAGATTTGCTAACATTGCTCTTGTTCAGGATTAATGGAGAATGCTTACCACTTGAGATCTAGTCTGAACATTTTCTGTTTTCATTTTCGAAGAAAATTGAAAATGAAGCTGAAATATCTTTGGTTGAACATTAGAAAATATTTGCAGAAAATGTTTTTAAAATTAGGCTAAAAATTTGAAAAAAAAAAAGTTTTTATTTTCTGATTTTTGTATGTCTGTTTCACGAGTAACCATGGTAGCCCCTTGTCATTGTTAATGATGAGCATTGTAACGGGTTTTTAGAAGTAAAACAGGAACTTAATGGTGAGGCAAACAGGAAATTAAAAATGAAAATAAGAGGTAAAATCATACACATTTTCTAAATCTTAACAAATTTAAAATGGAAACTATTTTCAGGAAGTAAAAACAATAAAACAGAAAATATTTTCGCAAACCAAAACTTCACCTTGCTGTAAAAACAAATTTAGTAGGCTATAATGTTTCACTTGATAAGGATTAATGGACAATGTTTTCACCACTACTGGGTCGTCTTGCAAAGAGAGGATGGTTATTGAAGTAGAATATTGTCATGTTTGAATACGATTCTAAACATACTTTTAAGTGCTTAACAAGCATTTGAATAAGGATACTCTTTTTATCCTTTACAAACTCTAAACATACTTTTAGGTGGGGTGCACTATCTTGATTTGATGACATTTTTCTGTAACTCATCACCAAATGTTTTTCAGCTAACATCATGTTCGTGTATTCTGATCAAAGTGTTCAATTTTCTGTTTCAGCTATTCGTTCAGACACTTCAGGGCAGTGATTCGGAATATGTTGGAAGCTATAATTGCACAAATCATTGAGATCTGGAAGTTATTTGTCATTTTGAACCGTATGTGGTTTTCTATGTTTAATTCCTTCGTTTTTTTCTTTCCATAAAATGGAACGTGCACTGGATTTTGATTCGCAGTTGTAGTAATAAAAGTTTAAACGAATGATCTTGGACTTAATGACAAGTGGCTTTGTAACTTTAATCTGCTTCCAGGTCCTGAAATGAGAGCTGCTCAACTATGTTAAGTTGGGTCATAAGTTTATGAAAGAATCCTAGAATAAATTGAAATGTTTCAATTCACTATCAGTTGCAAATTCACGAAGTCTAGGTTTTAAATATGGATTATTATGATATTTGAAGATGCATTAACACAGGATGCTAAAATGCCCCATGGGTCATTTTTCTTGGCTGAGTGCCAATTAACCTTTGAAATTTCAATGACGTAATCTGTGAAGGAAAGTGGGATAGATATATTGTATCATATAAAAGTACACATGTCAACAGCTGTTGCAAGCAGTCACTTTGGTTGTTAGAATGTCTTTTGTCAATTTTTCTCCTTGCTGATGATTTGTTATTAGCTATGGCCATATGGCACTAATGAGTACTGAATGAAAGAAATAAATTGTTAGAAAGAAAAAAAGTGATATCAATCAATCCAATAGCAAAATTTGCTGACTAGGGAATGCATTTTCTGTGATGCTTAACTACTAAGGTTTTTTTTAATCTCTTCCTCTTCATACAGAAGTTAAGTGAATAGAAGGACAAGAAGAATTCTAAGTGTAAATTTCTTCTCAAAATTTTTAATATAAACGTATGTTAGTCATTGACAAAGTACCCTCTGCATATTTCTTATGAAAATTTTATTTATTAAATTTTTATTAAGTAATAGTATCATCAGAGAAAATCAAGTATTATTATAAAATATACAGAGAATTTTATTTATTAAAATTTAAATCTAATTTTACTATGAAGATGTTGATCATAATAGAAAGCAGGTCATTATTTTATTTTTCATAGGAAAAACTAAAGATTTTTTTTTATTTACTTTAAATTGAGTGAGTAAGAGAAAATGGCCTTCTTGTGAAATGTAGATGGTAAGGAAATGTGAATAAATTAAAAGAGTTGTTGAAATAGCCAGCCACATTCTCTTCGATGATGAAATGGTTAATATGTTTATTATGTTCTTCAGGTTGTGTTGTGCATGTGCTTTATCCTTTTATTTTTTTATTTTTATTTTGTTACTAATAATTGAGACCTATTCCACATATATTTAAAAAAAAAATGCAAAATTATAAGTTTAACTTTAACATAAAATTTGACTCATTCCTCATATTCCCAAAAAGAAATTAAACAAAATAATTCCTCCGCGATTTAATACCCAAAAAATGTTTAAAATATAAAAAATTTACTATATTATATTATATCATTTAAAAATAGTTTAGATAAAAAATAGTTTATATTCTCTTTTAAAAAACAACTAATAATAAGTTGTTAATGATGCTACATCCTAACATATGAATTCATAATGATATCCTTTAAAACATTAAAACATGAATTGCATTATCATTTGTGACTATTTAATGTTTTACTAACTAACTAAAAAAAATGAAATAGTTCATTTTGTTGACCTGAATTCAACTTTTTCCAATGAATGCTAAATAGAGAAATATTTTTAATCTTTATATTTTATTATTCTTCTTTTTTAATGTATAAAATATAAAATAAAACTCATAAAACATTATTGATCCCATTTTAACATATAAATCAAACACTGAGCAATAATTATATAAGTAACATTCTTATTCGGATGGTACCAACATAAAAATATAAAAGATTTTCTAATAAAGTATTCCGTATAAAATAACATGAATTAAGAATTTTAAAATTAAACTAATCCAAAAAATTAAAAATTAAAAATTTATTAAACTAGTCCAAAAAAATTAAAACTAATAATTTTTTTAGATTTTTTAGTTTTATCTTTTAAAATGCATGATTTAATTTAAATTTTATAATTTAGATAAATAGTTAAATTAAATTATTTATTATATTTAAATATAAAATTAAATAATAATTAATAAAAAATATATCTGTTAAAAAAATATTTTATGATTTAATTATATTATATTTATAATATATTTATATTTTTAAATGTTTGTGAAAAAGTAATTAATAGATAGATTTTTTTTCTATCATTATAAACAATGTTAAGTCAAATAATATTTTATTAGTTTATTTTAAAATAAAATAAAATATTATAAGACAAAGTTTCGTTAAAAAAATACTTACACATTAAATTTTGTATACATATTTTAAATTTTATGATTAACGATGATTTAAAAGAATATTATTTTTTAATAAAGAAAATTAGAAATATAATTAAACATATTCATATATTTTAATTATATTTTATTTATAAAAATTATAATAAATATTATTTAAATGATTAATAGATGATATTTTAATTTTTAGGAGAAATAGTTATTTACAATACTCACTCATGAATATTAATTATTTTGATTTTATGTTATAATTTTAATTTTTTTATATATTATTATTTGATGTTGATTATATAATAATTCAAGATATAAATATATTTATTATTATTATTTAAATTAAATTTAGAAATAAACTAAAATTAAATATGATAATAGTTATATAAAAAATTATAAAATGTTTTGAGAAATTTTTATTATAAATGTTTTATAATAAAAAAACTAATTTAATTTCACCATATATTTTTTTATTAATGGTAAATCTCAGTGAGAAATCTTACACTTAACAATTTTTCTTCTTTGGGTCAGCAATGATCACATCATTATATAATATCTTACCACCAAATATTTTCATTTCACATTAATTTAATTTTTTTAATCATCTACAATTACAGGTAAACAAACACTTTTGTATAAGTCAGTTATTAGTAGTAGTTGAAGAAGTTAGAGCCAAAATTAATTTAATTTTTTATTTTTATTATTTTTATTTTTTTAGAGAAAAAAAGAAAAATAAGGCTTGGTGTGCTGGTAATCTTCTCCTTCCTTCTCTCTCTGGGGTCTTAACTCTTTCCATCACCGATTTGTTAGGGATCAAGAAATTGAAATTGAAATTGAAAGGAAACAGAGTCTTCTCTTTTTCTCCTCGGTGCTTCCTCTCTGATTCGTGCGATCTAGGTTTTGGATTTCAGTGTTTGAATTGAACCCTAAACTTCGCTGGTTGGTGATCTCGTCTCAGTTGTAACCTGTGGATATGGCGACGGGGAAGACATCTCGGTCGAGAAGCACAGTGGTGAGTGCGAAGGAGAATGGACCAAAGCTTGAAGAAGGTCTCAATCCCTTCAAGACTGAAAAATTCGATGCAGAGTCCTATGTCCAGTCCAATTGCTCTCTCAACGATAAGGTTCATTTCGTTTTTCTCTTTACTGTGTCCAATTAGTTGCATATTCAGTGATCTGTTCCAGACCTTCTCAATTGTGTTCGTTGTGCCTAGTTATTCAAAACTCAGTTTAAATAATCTCTAATACAAGTTAGATGTGTTTGAGGCACATGTAAAATATTGCATGCTCTTTGTTAAATTTCTCCTCAGGGGGAGATGCATTTTTCTGCCACAGCTAATACAAAAGGAAATTAATAATGTACTATGAAAATTGGTGAATGATTTCTCTTGTGTGGCATGTTGCGGTAATTGATTATATATTGATACCTCAATAATAGAAGCCTAATTATTTATATTTATACCTAAATGATGCTAGTGTTAAAGCCTATGATGATAATTCAACTGGTTAGACTTAGACATATGAAGTTCATCCTTGCATTCTTTATTTCTCTTAATTTTCTCTTGACAATAGCATTTAAGTTGTGCATTTTTAATCCAGAGGAAAGTTCACTCCTAAGAGCTAGGAAGTCAAGAGAGGATAAGCTTTATTTTTTATTGGAGTATCATGTGGCACACCTTGGGGTTATCCTTTCTCAATCCTGTTATTCATAAACATTACAGTTTGAGATTATTTTTTATTTATAATTGACTCATTTGAAAGGGAAAATTTGTAGTTTCTTTCCTACCTTCTCTATGATATGCTATTATACACGCTTCCTTCAACATCTATCTAAGACTCATGTAGTTGTGAAATAACTTTGATGTGCTCATCATATGTCAACATGTAGTGATAACCACTTAAGAATATTCAATTAGAGTCTAGTTGCACTAACTTCTCTATAAGCACTTGAAGGAGAAGGAAATAAGAAAAAAAAATGAAATAAGCTTCTCCATAAGCTAAAGTTAACTTATGTATAAGTTAAAAACAAGGTTTTGGAGAAGCTAATACAAGAGATCTACAAATTAGCTATTTAGCTACTGGAGAAACTTATTTAATTTTTTTTTTCTCATTTTCTTTTTCCTATAGAGGCTTAAGAAAAAATTTATCCAAACAAGGCTTTAGTCACATTTAGTGGTGAAACCTGTTATTGGATACATCTAGCTCACGCCAGGTAGAGAAAATTTTTCTTCATCTTCACTTTAAGGATGTGTTTGGGACAACTGCAAAAATTAGATTATTTTAATAATCAATTTTGTGTATAATTGATTATAATCAGAAGTAGTTTTTTGTTTGGATAAGTTTATTGAAAAGTGATTTTAAGATAATTAAGTTCATTTGGATGCAAAAAATCAGTTTTACATATAAATAAGAGTGTATGCAGCTGGGAAAAATAAAACTGTTGAAAAATAATTATAAGCTTCAAATTTTAAAATTAAAAGAAAAAAAAAATTATTTGTTGCAAGTTTAAGTTATTTTACCAACAACTTTTCTCTGCAAAAAACAGCTGAAATCTTGCAAGCATGCTCTAAGCATTGTTACTTTGTTCTTCAGGAAATTAAGCAATTGTGCACATATTTGGTGGACTTGAAGAAAGCATCTGCTGAGGAGATGCGTCGAAGTGTCTATGCTAACTACGCAGCCTTCATACGGTTAGTTGTGTCAGTTTGTATCAATATTTTGAAAACTGCATTGGTCCTTTTACTAATAAAGAAAGAGATTCAAGGTTTTGAAATGAAGCTGAAATTCTGTTGGACATGTAAACAATATTAACATACATATATTAAGTACTAAACCACACGAGTGTTAGTATAGAAACTAAAATATATCTCTAATTTAATATAGTTGATTCATGCAATTTAATAAATTAGCATGGATGGGAAGATAAAGACAGAGGTAGTGAGTCTTTCAAGCAATGTGTAATTATCGGGTGCAGCTGTTTCTTGATAATTGTTTTATAAAGGTTAGTTTGTTTAAACTCAAAATAAATGTTTCTGAAATAATTAATTAAAAAAAAAAAAACTTATTTAATAAGCAAATAGGATTTTCTTCTTAAAGAAAAGCAGAAAGTGTTTATTTTTAAAATAAGCATAAATTGGTGTTTGGCCTTTGTCGTTATGTTATGTTATTTTAATGCTGACATGACTGGTAATTTTTCATGTCATCATCTACATGTTTATTTATTTATATTTTTTTTTACTTAAATAACTTTTTGGTCCCTAATAAATTTATTAATTTTGTATTTGATCCCTTGTAAATTTTTTCTTCTTTTATTGGTCTCAAATAATTTTTTCGAATTTAGTTCCTATCATTAAGTTTTATTACCTTAGTGTTGATGTGAGAGTTGGGCTCATTTTTTGAGTTTGTAAACCTGTTAGTGCTGTTAAATATGTATAGAAATTTTGTCGTTTTGGGTCTTTAACTAGTGAGTGTTATCAAAGTTATAAATTCTACCTTTGTTTTAATGAAATACATATCATTTATAGGATTAAAATTTTATTATATAATTATAAAGTAGGTAATGTCTAATGAATAGACAAAATATCTATAGGAAATAGTAGGCTATTGTATGAAACAAGTCTCTTTGGACAAAAACATCATAATTTGTCGTCTTATTATTTTTTATCTCATCAATTATATCTTGCACAAGAAACAAGGATAAAGTTAAAACTTGGGCTAAATCTCTAACATTCACCATCAAATATTCAGTAGGATGTTCATTATTCAAGTTGTGTTGTTGTCTTGAGGATCTGAAATAGCATCTGTGGTTGGTGATAATGAAACTAGTTTTTTGTTTGTTACAATATGTGCTGAATTTATAAGTGCTCTAGTCTTTTATGATGGTTTTTAGGTTGACTTGTCAATATTCTTTGGTGGTCTAGTTTTTAACAATCTTTGCATCAACACTAAGATAATGGAACTCAATGATAGGGACTAAATAAAAAAAAAAAAAACTTATCTAGGATCAATAAAGGAAGAAAAAAAATTATGAAAGTCTAAACGAAAAATTAGTAAATTTATTAGGGATAAAAATATTATTTAAGCAAAAAAATGAAGGATCAAATGAAAATTAGTGAATTTATTAAGGACTATAAAGGTATTTAAGCCAAAAATCAAAATATTCTTTTATTTTGAATATGAAATGATAATTTATTTTACCGTTTATTTTTATGTGTTACTCTAATAATATTGTAAAATTTATCATTTAAGAATTTAATACTTTCAAATTTTTACTATAATATGGAGGAATGTAATTGTAATCTACATAAATGAGAAGGGGTTTTGTGTAATGTTTAACAAATAGAGTAGGATTGTAAAATGAGACAAAATCTATCATACGGATATCAATTTTATACAAAGCAATGATTGTTGGTTCAAATGTAGCCTATTTATAAAATAGGAGGGATTTTGGGTAGGTTCTAGAAATAGAGTTTTGTGTAAGAAATGCAAAATAGAAAGGGAGATCGGAATTGTTTACTCTTCTTTTTTATATATTTTACCCGTTCTATATTTGGACCTAAAAAAATAGCTGCTGCAATGTGTTTTAGCTAATGCTAGTCAGCTGATATATTGTGGGTTATATTTTGAATCCTAGCAATATTAATGTTACAGAACATCTAAGGAGATATCAGACTTGGAGGGGGAGCTTTCATCTATTAGAAACCTGCTCTCTACACAAGCTGCCTTGATACATGGTTTGGCTGAAGGAGTTCACATCGATTCACTATCAATTTCAAATTCTGATGGTTTTTCTGTAAATGCTACATCAGATTATGAAGATAAGGAGATATCAGACCTAGACAAATGGTTGGTAGAGTTTCCTGATCTCTTGGATGTTCTCTTGGCTGAAAGGCGAGTGGAAGAGGCTTTGGCTGCTCTTGAAGAAGGAGAACGTGTAGTTTCTGAGGCTAAAGAGATGAAATCTATCAATCCATCGGTACTATTGTCTCTACAGAATTCCATTGCTGAACGTAGACAAAAGTTAGCTGATCAGCTGACTGAAGCTGCTTGTCAGCCCTCCACACGTGGTGTTGAGCTCCGTGCATCAGTTTCCGCCCTTAAAAAACTTGGAGATGGTCCCCATGCCCACAGCCTGTTACTTAATGCCCACCAGCAGCGATATCAGTATAACATGCAAAGTCTTCGACCATCAAGCACCTCATATGGTGGAGCATATACTGCTGCTCTTGCTCAACTGGTATTCTCTGCAGTTGCGCAAGCTGCTAGTGATTCTTTGGCTATTTTTGGTGAGGAGCCAGCTTATTCTTCAGAACTTGTGATGTGGGCTACAAAGCAAACGGAGGCATTTGCTCTTCTGGTGAAAAGGCATGCATTAGCTTCATCAGCAGCTGCAGGAGGTTTAAGAGCTGCTGCAGAGTGCGTTCAAATAGCATTGGGTCATTGCTCATTGTTGGAAGCTCGTGGCCTGGCTCTTTGTCCTGTGCTGTTGAAACTGTTTAGGCCTAGTGTTGAGCAAGCACTAGATGCTAATTTGAAACGAATTCAAGAGAGTACTGCTGCTTTGGCTGCGGCTGATGATTGGGTACTTACATACCCTCCTACAGCTAATCGTCAGAGTAGTAGGCCTTCCAGTATATCCATTAGTAATGCAACAGCATTTCAACAGAAACTCACAAGCAGTGCCCATCGCTTCAATTTGATGGTCCAGGTGAGAATTTCAGTTTTGACTTGTTACACTGAAGTACTGAACAGAGATATTGCATTTGTTGGGACAGTGAGTAGCTGTTCTAAAACTAAGTGTACAAAATATTTGTTATTTTGATTCTTTTAAGTGAATATAATTAGAATTTTCTTTGTCCTGTGCTGTTGAATCCATGTTTTCTGTGTTCTTACTGAACAAATAACTGCCTTCTTACAGTGCACATACTCATCTGCACATTTTAATCTTGTTTAGCTCTATATCAAGTTCTTTATATGTTTCCTGTTGGGTTTTAATGGATTTATATTGTTAATTCACTTCATGCTGAGTGTTCTGTGTGGTTACACAGGACTTCTTTGAGGATGTAGGACCACTGCTTAGCATGCAGTTGGGAGGCCAAGCTCTGGAGGGATTGTTTCAAGTATTTAACTCCTACGTGAACATGCTCATAAAAGCATTACCTGGATCAATGGAGGAAGAAGCAAACTTTGAAGATTCTGGAAATAAAATTGTACGCATGGCTGAGACTGAGGCCCAGCAAATTGCATTGCTAGCAAATGCCTCGTTACTAGCTGATGAACTACTTCCACGTGCAGCTATGAAGCTTTCCCCCGTAAACCAAGCTGCCTACAAGGAGGATAATCGAAGAAGAACCTCAGAAAGACAAAATCGTCATCCTGAACAAAGAGAATGGAGAAGAAGACTTGTTGGTTCAGTTGACAGATTGAAAGATACATTCTGTCGTCAACATGCATTGGACCTAATTTTTACTGAGGAAGGTGATAGTCATCTTACTGCTGACATGTACATAAATATGGATGGAAATGCCGATGAAGTTGAATGGCTTCCATCACTGATTTTTCAGGTATTTTGGAAATCTGATTTTTTAGTGAATATTTTCTACAGATTTTCATATCTGCCTCATATTGTTCTTATGAGTGAATTTGAAATTGAGGAGTGCTAATAACACTGTTATTGGTTGAAATTTATTAAAAATTACAAAATGAAAAGTGAAACTCATTAAATGAGTATGACTAGGACCTACAAAATTTTATGATTTTCATTGAGTTTCAGCCGATAATAATGTGTTCAAAAGGGCGTACAACTAAGTTTCTCTTTGAAATTTTCTTTCCATTTCCCATGGTGCCTCTGCATGTGTGTTTGTAATATCTCTTCTCTTAGTGGAAAAACATGGGGAACAGGGGTGTGCATTATTGCCTGCAACACGAAGCTCCATTCTGATTCTTTTATATGCTCATGACTATAGATTCAATATGTTGTCCCATTTCTAAGTAATGGTTTACTTTATTTTGAAATCGTCATATGCATTCTGAAATAGCTACTTAATTATGGTACTGAACGAAATAATTTTCTTAAAGTATCTGTTTCTATTAATTATTAACCTTAATCTGCTGACTACAGAAGTTGTTAGTCCTAATATATGAATTGAGTATTTTATTTGTATCATTCTTGTGGTTAAATATGTTCCTGTGTCTGCCAGGAGGGAATAAAATTTTGCCATTTTTCACACGCATCAACTTTTTAATCACGAAAGAAACCATATTATTTATCTATGTTGTCTATGTGCATTGTGGTCAAACTGTAGGTACTAGCAGCTTATATATCTCTATCTTCTATATTTTAGAGATTGATTTTATCTGAGTTAGTTATCTCACACACACACACACACAATATTAGCGTAAGTTTTTTTACACAAGCATCCCATAGGAATTCTCTTTACTTTCGCATCATCTTATTCATTGGATCTAGCTCCTCTAAAGTGCTCAATTCACTTAATGGATAGAGTAAATAAAATTCGTCGGTGAAAAAAGTCAAATGTTGATGTTACATATACCTGCTCAACAGATCATGTATATGTTTAGGATATTAACCATTTGCTCATCAACTAAAGGACCGAGGTTACCTATCGTGCCTAATGTCAGATCCTTATTTATTAATATGATGTGGCAGTAAGATGAATTCTCATAGGATGCTTTTTTAAAAAATGTCTACAGTGACTTTATATAAATCATATGTGTGTGAAATTGAGAGCATTTAAACATTGAAGCTCCTCCCAGGTTCCCAGGCAGACGTGATTATTTTATATATCGTACAGTTTAATACTATCTTCCGATTTATTACCTACATGTGAATTTGATTTTCGAGCAAAGTCCTTATTGATTTCCACCTTTGAATTTCTATGACGAATATATCTTCTATGGCCATGTTACATTGGATATTGGATTACAGGACCGTTATTCTTTATTACTTGAATGACACGTTGGATTTTTCAATTGTTTCTTTTTTTCCTTTTACAATATGAATTATCTTTTCTCTTGTGCTAAAATCATTACAAAATCTCTTCTGACTTCACTGTTATATTACAAATATTATTCAAGTATCTGATGAGGCTATTATTTTATTGTTCAGGAGCTTTTTGTAAAACTAAACCGAATGGCCAATATAGCAGCAGATATGTTTGTGGGGAGGGAAAGATTTGCTACGCTGCTCTTGATGAGACTTACAGAAACTGTAATGTTGTGGCTTTCAGAAGACCAGAGCTTTTGGGATGATATTGAGGAAGGGCCCAGGCCTTTAGGTCCCCTTGGTCTTCAACAGGTATGATATTGGAATTTCTTTATTATATCATATAGTTTCTTTCAGTTTTGGTTACTGAGGTAACTGTGAGAAACCATATGCGAAAACAGACAAGACTTGATGCCTTCAAATACAAATTTAAATAGGAGAATTTTATTTAGGATAAATATACGCTACTTAAGTCTTGTATTACTTCTGTATTATTTAAAAGTTAAAAGGACTACATTGACCTTGCTGAATCAATTGTTAGAATCTTTGAAAGTTTATATGCCTAAACAGTGTTATAATGATTTGCCGACACGGGAAATCAATAGATGCAAATTTACGTGGTTGAACAACAGAAAAGTTCATTATGGCCGCTTAATTTTTTTCTTGCGTTGTGCAGTTCTATTTGGATATGAAGTTTGTCGTATGTTTTGCTTCGCACGGTCGGTACTTGTCAAGGAATTTGCAACGAATTGTCAATGAGATTATAACAAAAGCGATGGCAGCATTTTCTGCAACAGGGATGGATCCGTATAGGTAGGTTACCATTGTCACCATCAACATTCTATCATATTATCATTAAGGAAAATATCTTTTCTTTTGCAAATGTTTTTTCTGTTCAAAATTGTGACGATAAAGGAACTTGTAATGTTAATATATATATTCTGTTGCCAGAGAACTGCCAGAAGACGAATGGTTTAACGACATATGTCAAGATGCAATGGAGAGACTTAGTGGAAAACCAAAAGAAATAAATGGGGAGAGGGAGCTTAACAGCCCTACTGCATCTGTCTCTGCTCAGTCAATTTCATCTGTCAGATCGCATAATAGTTCGTGAGGCATACTTTCATCCTTGTAAATTAAGTCAATCATGAAATTGCTAGCAGATTTTTGTACTCTATGGAGATCTGTTTCGTCATTGCTCCTGATGATGTTCTCCTTACGCAGCAATCGGTTTCCCCATTATTTTTATCTTAAACTGAATTTATTGGGGGAGTTACCGTGCATTTCTGTAGATTAAGTTTTCCATAATCAGGTGTTTGCCAATATTTTTTCCTCCTATCAATTTGCCCTTTGGTTTGTAAATGTTGACTTGATTATTTGGTTCGTATTCTGAAACATTATTCTTTTCAAATAAGTGTACTTATTGAAATTTTTGGGTAGCTTTTATTTTTAGAATTTAAGTAGTTTTTTCATTTTTCAAGTTGATAGATTGATTAGATGACTAATTTAGCCCTCAATAATGTAATTTGAAGAATTAGTTTCTAAATTTAACAATAAAAATTATAATCAGATTTATTTCTAAAATAATATGGTTTCTAAAATTATCACAATTTCAATAATTCAATCGAGATTTTAATTAAGGATCAATTCAACTTATTACAATTTTAAGAAATAATTTGAGAAAGCTTTAAAATTTCAAAAGAATAAATTAACGATGGAGAATCATAATGATATGCAAACCAAAGTTTCAGTGTTAACGTGCATTTAAAACTTAGAATTGAATTCAATTTTGTGGATGCATAAGTCCATTGGAATGAAGAGCATAATGCATAATTAAACACTTGATAAAGCTGCTACGATGTCATTCCATTCCTCTGAAAAATACTGCAAACGTAGTCAGCGGCAAAAACCGAGCTTTAGTTCTAAAACAAATCCAGTACTTTGCTGCATCGTTCGTTGTGTAGAATTGAATTTTGTACAACAATTAATGTCCTCTATTATGATACTCAACAACTACGAAGTTGCAATTTTCATGGCAAAACTTGGACCACTGTTCATAAATAATTATGAATTATGTAGGAGCTTGCAACTCGTAGCAGGATGAGGATTCTACAACCATTACTCTATTTTCCTCGGGATTTATTCTTGACCTATCAGTTTCTTCTGTTACACAAATTAAACTTTTGCTACAATAGTAGATTTTGAAAACTAGCACAGAATTAGCACGTAGGCGACAATATAAGTCAGTCATCTGTTTAATGAGTATAATTCAAAGACGGCTTCACTTGATAATCGTCAGAAGTTCCAACCTAATTTGATGGTAGTTCACCCAAGCAAACAAATATTACCTGCAATGATATGACGGCAGCAGTAATGGATCTCCCATTATGAAAGGATGCTTTCTCGTTTTGAAATCCTGTATAAATCAGACAACATATAACTCCCCGGATTTCCTTTAAATAGGTCTTAATAGCTTGAATTTCAAAGCATTAACATCAATGCTCTGATCAAATGGAGTCATGAATGACGGATTCAATAGGGAAAAATGTTAAATATGGTGTAATGACAATGGTAATATGATAGTGGAAAGGGCATGACCATTGCTATGACATCCTTATTTCTCCAGACCCTAGCCAGGTCGTGATATGAAATCAAAGTATCACCGTAAGATGTCATGTCAAATAAGCACCAGATGAACCTAAAGTTAGAAAATAGAAGCCAAAGCCTGTTTAAATAAGCATTCCTAATGCCAATGTACAAGGGAAGTATATATGACCATAAAGCACACAATTTAAACAAAATTTAGACCCATGCATCAATTCTACAGGTGATAATATAATCTAAACGCCTATGAAAGTAATCTGGGAACCAACACATGTTGCCAAGAAATGCATGTCTGATTAGTATAACATAACCAAATGTATGAATATGATGCCACTGTGCATTCATTCACATGAGCAAGGATGCTAATGGCGATGACTTGATGATCAATGGATGCATGTGACAGCTGCAAGATGCATCCTATTATGTAGTAATATTTGTCGGTGCATAAAGAACAGAGTACATCCCCTTCAAGCTACTGGTAAGTCATTGTTGGTGGAGCTCCATTAGCAGTAGGAACAGCAATAGGAATATTATCTTTCCTTTTTCCAAATGGATTTTTTGAATATCTGCTAAGAAGTTAAGAAAAACACCAAAAAAATTCCTTGCACATAAAAAGGATGTAAAATCACAACCAATTTTGTATCAAATTGAATGTAAAGGATGAGAGCTTTTGAATGCAAAATGAGGGATAATGGATGATAGGAAAAATCAACAGTTACAAATATGAAGCCCGAATAAGAAGCACCGACACTTGCAGCTGGATTCATGTTATAGACCCTACTGCAAAACCATTAAACCCTTTAAGAAAAATAGTTGAATTGGAAGAAACCCATGATTTTTAGTATCATCAATGCACAGGTACATTAAAGAAAAAAAAAAGTCCGTGGTTTGTTTTTACAAATGTAAGCATTTTAGTAATAAAAAGGTCTTGTGTAGTCTCCAGAGACACAATCCCAGATGCACACTCAATTTTAAAAAAAGTGAACATTGTGAAACGGGGAAATCAGAAAGAAAATATCAGGGTGCTTGACAATATAAAAAAGGATATTGTATGCGCATGCCAACAGAACCAGAACTTGGGATAACAGCACCCTGCAGATTATGGTGCACGTTGGTAGCACTATTCACATCCTGCAATAGGTCATTGAATATCAAACTGAGGAAAATTTAGCAGAAGCATAGCACAAGTATTCACCAAATAACAAGTTGGAAAAAGGTTCATCAAAAGATCACTGACTTCAAACTCGATGAAGCAAACTGTATGCCTCTCCTGTCTTAAAATCTTCATTTGCTTAAACCCAGGTTGTCTGCAACACAAAGTTGTTCAAAAGATTGTTCCCATACTTGTGAAATAGAAAATACCATGTAAACTGAACAGAAGAACTAGCAGTCAAGGGTTAAGATGTACTTACACACTGAAAAGGCCCCTTACTTCTTCCTCATTTATATTCTCTCCCAAGTTCCCAATAAACAGGGTGTTGCAAGGAGGATTATCTTTTGTGTTCTACACAAAATAATAAAGTTAGAGATAGTAACACACTATATTATTTATCGTGTATAACCAACTCTAAATTAAATCAAATAGTGTATTAATAAATCAAACACTAAAAACATCAGATAACTTGCAAACCAAAAAAATAAAGCAATATAAGAACTCAAGTAAAAAGCACCTTGGATTTTTTTCTGACCAAAGATGACTCAAGACATTATATTATATGTACAATTGAAAAAAATCCTTTGTTTTCTCACAGTGACATGAGTAATTAATGTACAATCATTCCTAGAGAACTTATAATTGTGATCTATGAAGCACCAATATTCTAGGCCATGTCACGTACATATCAATGAAGTATCCAAACCAATGAAGCACCAATATTGTTGGTGAAGTGTCCCTGTTTTTTTAATGCATTTTTATCCAATAAAAACATTGTGTCTTCATAAAGCAAAGATAGAAATTGTTCTCTCTATGAATTAATTTTAAAATGTAATGAGATTAATAGTGTTATTCCTATATGTAAGTAATAAAAGTAATTTATGATGACAATGACTTACACTTTTTATTTTATTTTGACAATGTCTAAGAAACGTGGTTTTAGATTGGTTTTTCACAATTACATTGATAAATTTATTATGTTCTATGAAATTTTATATGTTTTTAAATAAGTATCTTGCACATATCCTATCTTGTTATTTTTATAATAATTGTATTACAGTATCCAATATGTGTATCATATCTGTCCATCATATTAGCAAATAAACCCAAGCAAAACCTGAAAACACTATCATATTTTAAAAGTTATTATCTGTATGGATGCTTGAATCTGTTGTTTAACAATTACATTGGAAATCAAGTGAAACAAAATGTGTTAACCCATGTTCCCCTTTTAAAATATGAGCTAACGATTGCAAGACAACGAGTGATCATTGATGGTTAAATCAACTGAAACTAAATGTGTTAACCCATGTTCCCCTTTTAAAATACGAGCTAAACAATGCAATACACGGACTGATAATATCATCATTGATTAGCCCCACGTTCGCAGAGAATAAATTCACCTCAAGTTAGCTTTTGATGCAAAGCTACTATGGGGAGAATTAACAGAGAGACGTGCATATAAAGATTTCCTGACGCAGTTCCAAACATACATTAAAGCACTATTCATACTTTCAGCCACTCTCACCTGAACTGGAACATAACTGCTAGGTGCTGCTATGGGAGCAGGACTAGGCATTGGCACTGGTGCAACGGGATAGCCCGCATATGGATCATATGGAGGAGGAGGCGGCGGGGCCATGTATCTGGACCAAAAAAAACAGTCATAAACTAAAAGCAAACACACTGAAATAAGTAAAACCAATGCAATTGCAAAGTAAAATTGCTTCATTTTTTAATGGGGGTGTCAAATATATAGCTCGTGCTTACCCGTGTGGACCCCAAACAGGTGGCGGGGGAGGATGAAAAGGCGATGGAGATGTATAAGCTGTATGAGTATAATCCCCAGCTGTTCTTAACCGTTTACTTTGATCAAAAGCACCTGCATCAGCTCCAATTCCTACAAAGAAACAATGAATGTAGCGCATTCAACTCAACCAACAAAGTGGCCATTAACAAGACAAATTAGAGTTAGAGAATGTGAAGCAAGCAAAGGTCTCAGTTTCAGTTACAGCTACATTTTGACAATAATAAGCATTTATTAACTTGAATAGACGGTAAAATAAGCTCACCCCTTTTGACGAAAAGATTCTTCTTGGCCATCTCAGTGTGGAGGACGGACTTGGTGTCGGGATCGAAGAGCATATCCTGGAGAATGTCTTTGGCGGCGAGTGCTTGGTGCGGAGCGGAGAACAGAGCGAAACCCATTGGCTTTTCCGCTTTGAAATTCAGTTGAGAAGCTTCGAAGCCGGGTAACCATCTCAGCAGATTCTGAAGTTCCCTCTCTTTCACGTCTTCGGGAAGACCGGTTATAAATATCGTTCGAACCTCGTCTCCGGCGTGAGGAGGAGCAGCTGCGGTGGCTGGAGGCGGTGGAGGAGGAGCGGCAGCCGCCGGAGGCCATTGCTGGTGGTATGGGTGGATGCCGGTGCCAGCCATTGCCTGAGATCAAACCCTAACCCTAACCCTCAACTCAAACCCGATCTTCTTCTTCTTTCTCTTCTATATAATCCTCTCCCTCTTCTAACTAAATAGTGCAAATTCGGAATTATCATACCATAAATCGATATGTTTGTAACAAATTTTCTTTTTTCGTGTTACACCTTTAAATGGATCTAAGAACCTCCACAGTTTCACCCAAAACTAATCTTTATATTAGATTTATGTTACATTTTAAATTGTTTATTTTTCTTATAAAGTAAATATATTTATTGAAACCCAATGAAAAATCAATTTCTTTTTATTTGATACTTATCTAAATTATATATATTTCATTTGCAACCTTGTTTTGAAAATCAGACTATACTATTAAGATTTAATTGATCTAATAATTAATATGAATTAATATGCTAATAACTAAAATTGGAAAAATTAGAAGTGATAGATTTAATATTTTAATATTCATCCTAATTTCGTTTTAATATATAATAAATAAATAATTTTCATGAAAATACACAGTTTTTTTTTTTCACTTAAGCGTATTTTCATGGATTTTTTTCACCTAATTAATTTATATCTTTACAAAATTATTCTTTCTAACTTAAATAATTAATTAAAAACTTATTTTATTTAATATAGAAAATATAAAATAATAAAATAATAATATTTTTCATGAAAATATATACAAAATTTTATGCTTAATTTATATAATAAAATATAATACATAGGATTGTCCAAATTTTTTATTAAAACAAATAAAAAAAATTATTCTTACTTTGCGGAGATAAACATTTTTTATATTTATTATTTATTTTATCTTTACTTTTATTTTCTTTTATCTATATTATTTATATATATATAGTATATTATAAATATAAGAAATATATAATGTTCAAAATATATATTAAGTAATATATATTATTAATTATTAATATTAATTGTAAATTTACAATAAATTATTTATTATATTTCTATTAATGACAAAAATATTATATAAAAAATAATGGTTTCAAATAAAATATTGATAATTATAAATTTATATATTATAAATTTTGTAATTATAATTATATTTTACTTTATTATATATATTTTCACATGACACAAGAATTAGATTATTTAGACGGTTACATGTATTAATTAATATATATTTTTCATTATTTATCTACTATAATCATGTTATTAATTGTATATTTAGTGAAATTTAATGAAGCTCGAAGGTATATGATTAATAAATAATAGGAAAAAAAATTGATAAAAATTTAATTTAACTTAGGTACTTTTTATCATAAGTATTTAAACATAATTTGATATGTAAGATTTCTAATTTTAACTAAATATCGAATAACATACAAACCAAATTAACAATACTGCATTATTTATACCTAATTATAAATACTTACAAGACTTATTATTGAATATATATTTATAGAATATAGTTTGTACTTACAATATAAAAAAAAATCTCAATATTATATAAAATAATTATTTATTAGTTATACAATTGCACTTACTTAACTTGTGCCACACAAATAAATTATTGTGACCTTTTCATTATAAATAACTAAATTATTATTATATATGCATGGATTACAAGTCATATTATTATTCACAAGATGATATATTTTGATATGATTTAATGATTTTTTCATGTAAAACAAAAATTTTAGTAACATTTGATTTATATTTGAAAAAGAATGTGTATTGTTTCATTGTTTTTTCAAATAATGTTTCTTAAAAAATTTAATATATATAAATTTTGTCAAAGTCCATGCATTACACGGATACAAGTATATATATAATTAAAAAATCAATGGCAAGATCCCAGGCTTGCACATGGTTCCATCTGGTTATGTCTAATTAATAATATCAGTTGGTATTATTTTAGTGTCTGCATTTAATTTTTTTTACAACAGAAGAGATAAACTCATTTCAAGGAATATATTTAAGTCTCGTCCTCTTCTGAATAAACAATTGTGTGTTTGATTTGTGATATAAATGAATCTAATCTAAGATTTGTTTTTAAGAGTTTTATCGTTTGCATGTTTATATATTCGTATCAACAAAAATCCAAGAGTTAAAACAAACTAACGGTTGTATGCAGAAATACAGAGACAACCAACATCATTGCAAATCAAGTGTAATTAGGCAGTTATGCATATATGAGTTGTCTGGTTAACATTACCCTTTATTGAAGTTTTAAAATAAAAGTGAATTGATATAGGCTTTTCTCTGTACTAAGTGGGGTTGAAGGTTACCCTTTTTGAACTTTATCTTTAATGATAGGTGTTAAAGCATCTTCAGGTGAAATTGATTGCTCCTATTGCTTGTAACTTGAGCAAGTTCAAGTTGGTAGGTACATTACATTATTGGTGAGAGTCTATTGTCTTTTTTCCCTTTCAAATAATTGCAGTAATTATGCAATACATACGCATGAATACTATAACTGGTGCGTGTGCATAGAGTAAATGTTGAAAGCTACACAACAACACATAAGTTGTTTGAAACGATGATAGTGCAATAGCAAAACTCAAAGGAAAAAGAAGCAGCAAAACTCATGTTCATACACTACTCACTAGCTGCAAACAGCTAGTTTTATTCTCAAAATCATTCAATTCAAAACAAAATATATTACATCCACGATTAGTCCACCAATATGTAAAAACAGATCTACATATCTTGAAGTGCATGTGCACTCAGAGAGTAGCAAACTAGAGAATTGTCAAAAAAACATATTTCTTTTTAACCAATAGTAGCTATTTTACTCTCGGTTAAAATTCATAGATACTCATTATTTATGTATATACCATGATTAGCAAGTACTACAGCTTGAGGAATACGAACTCTTCAATGGCAGGCACGGCTCCAATATTCTCAAGAGCCTCCTTATTTGGTTCTTCATCGACACCAATAGCCATGATAGCCTTCTTTCTACGAGATGTCCTTCCCACACTCATAAAGCTCACATTCACGTTTTGCTCACCAAGTATGTTTCCAACACGACCAATCATGCCGGGCTGATCCACCTGTCGGCACAGGATTAGATTCCCCTCTAAGCTCACATCCACATCGAAAGACCCCACACATGTCAGGTGGGGTTCACCAAACTTCACTTTTNGCTGATCTGACCACTCTCTGATACAGCACTTGCAAATTTGGAGTCCACACTTGATATCTGTACCTGGATTGAATCAACAGGCAGCTCAGGAGATGAGTCAGCAACCACTCTTTCCTCACTTATGCGAAGCCCTTTCTGCTTTGCTATGAAATCCGCATTCACAAGATTCACAATGGTGTTTGATATTGGCTCAATGATGCCCTTTGTAACCATGGCTCGCAGAAGTCTAGTGTCCAAGTCATCTGGGCCTCTAGCTGATCGATAAACCACTTTCACAGATTTTATCCCATTTCCTCCAGCTACCAACTGCACAGCAAGCCTCCCCAGCTTCTCAGCTAGCACCACATATGGGGCCAATTCTGACAGCACCTGATCATCACAAGAGGCAACCATATTTTGTTTGATTGATTGCACTGTAGGAAAGGAATAACAAGAAGGTCACATTCACAATGCTTACCTCAGGAGCAACCATAGGAGCATTGACAGCAGTTGCTGAGAGTTCCCCTCTCAATGCTCCCAGCACAGCCTCTGCTATTTCAATAGCTACACCCTCCTGATGAAGTATAATTGGTCAGGACATGATGTATATATGCTACACAACAGAGCTGAATATATGCGAAATTTATTGAATAATAGAAAAGTAAAACTGGTGAAGGAAAAACAAACCTGTGCCTCTTTGGTGCTAGCTCCAAGATGAGGGGTAACAGTGACATTCTCGTGTTGCACTAGCTTACTGTCTTTGGATGGGGGCTCCTCGGTGAAGACATCAAGAGCTGCCTGCTCCATATGCAATTGTGACAAAGTTAGTAACTTGAGGCACCATTATGTGATACTCATTGGAGAGACTCTTGAAAATTGAAAAAGAACAAAAACTTGTATGCAAAAATCCTTTAGAATAATGAAGTTACTAGGTGTTGATTGTCCTTATCTAATCAGAACTATAGTTTCTTACCAGGAATATGCATAATCCTTTAATGCAAATTTGTATTATGTAAATTACCAAGGTCAAATTTCAAGTTTGATTGGAGAAGAAAAAAACAGTACCTATAAATTTATATCTACGTTTTACTATTGAAAAGGAAAAAAACAAATCAATAAAAGGGGAAAAAAAGTTGCAGCAAAGGGGTTAACCTGAGCAACGATTCCACTGTCAAGGGCTCTTACTAAAGCATCTTCGTCAATAACTCCTCCTCTAGCAACATTGACGAGGCGAACTCCCTTCTTCATCTTTGAAAAAGTGTCGTCATTGAAGACCTTGCTAGTTGTTGGAGTGAGTGGCATGTGGAGGGAGATGAAATCTGCAGTGCCGATGGCCTGATCAAAGGACACAAGATCCACACCAATAGCACGGGCCCTATCAGCAGGAGCATAGGGGTCATGAGCAATCACGTGCATTCCCAACCCTTTTGCACGCCTCGCCACTTCAGATCCAACTTTTCCAAAACCCATCACCGCTAATGTCTTTCCAACCATAGAAACTCCCACATACTTGTTTCTCTGCCATTTTCCTGCAAAATTCAAAACAAAATCACTCTCAATGGGTATTCAAAGGAAGGCCTTTAAGGGAAACTACAACTAGATGGTTTTTCCTACCCTTAAATCAAAGCCCACAGCTAACATAACATCAAACAAATGTCTCACTAATAATTTCAAGTCTCAACCAACATTAATTAATACTTGAAAAAGTTGAAAAAACATCCATGTCTATCTTAGCCCGGTCTAGTTTCCATTGTTAAATTCAACAAAGCAACAAAATTGCATTTAGATCAAACTTAACCTCAAAACTAGTTGGTGAGCTGAGAGTTATTTTCCATTCTCTCTCTCAATATATATGTATATATATATATATATATATATATATATAATATGATACATCAGTCAAATAACATTTTCAATAACTTTTTCTCAAATATAAATTTTATCAATTCAATTATTGAATTTCATGATATTATTTTAATAATTGTATATACATATATATAATTATCAAATTTTACATAATTTAAATTTCTATAAATATATTATCAAATGATAAATACTTAAATATTTTAAAAAAATTACATTATAAAATTAAATGATGTAATAAATTTTTAAAATAATTTAAAATTGGTCTACATAATCTAATTAATAAGGATATAAACTTGAACATGATTAAATTTGCCTTCTATGAAACAGTTATTAAATAGTTAATAAAGATGTAATTTGAATCACTCGATGAGATCAAGATTAAAGCATATGTGAATGATCTGATAATAGTATGGGATGAGACATAGATCCAACGACAACATATATGAGTGATCTTATATCAGATGATGCAATAAGCCCAAGAAAAAAAAAAGAGACAGATTTTAATGTCTTCCCAGAATTTAAATTTGAGATCTCGGAATAAAGAGTGATTATGGATGAAATTTACCAGCTTTGGTGGAGGCATCAGCCTGGGCAATATTGCGGGCCATGGCAGCGAGGAGAGCGATGCCGTGCTCGGCGGCAGCAATAGTGTTGGCCGTGGGCGCATTCACAACGAGGCAACCAAATTCGGTGGCAGCTTGCAGATCCACGTTGTCAATGCCCACACCGGCTCTTCCCACCACCTTCAACCTCCCTTTTCCAGCTTCAAACACTTCCCTCGTCACCTTGGTTCCGCTCCTCACAATCAAAGCGTCGCAGCACGAGATCTTGGAGCAGAGCTCCTCCTGCGAAAGGTCATAAGCGCATTCCACGTGCCCGAAACCGCGTAAAACATTAAGCCCAGCCTCTCCAAGTTTCTCGGAGACCAAGATGGTGGGCTTCTGACCCAAAGACCCAACATCCTCGGACTTGGAGCTCCCCGCAGAGGTTTTTGTCGGGTCAACTGTTTTCAAAACATTGTTGACCACCAAAGAGCGTTTGGAGGAGTTAGCATGGGAGAGTTTTCGGTAGATGGGTATGGAGGAGGTGGTGGTGTTGATGAACGAGACATTAGAAAGTTTAGACTTTGATTCTGAAGAAGATGAAGAAGTGGTGAAGGAAGAGGGGAAGATGGGTTTGGTGCAGGCAGAGGATGCCATTGATTCTTTTTTTTTTTTTCTTTTTCTTTTCCTTTTTTTTTTCTTTTTTCTGTTTTTTCTGTTTCTTTGATCTCTCTGTTCAATCCAACAAAAGCGTCAATGGGTCTTTATAAGAGGCATTCACTTTTAATGGCTATATATAAAACCAAGAAAGAAGGAGGAGTATGCGCAAATGAGAGATATTTCTTTAACCTCGCTCAAGGTTTGGTGGTGGATTTTTCTCACACTTGTTCACGCAATTAAATAATTTCCTTTTGAAGAAAAAAATAAGTTGGGGTAGGTGAGTGAGAAGAATTCGATCACCGATCATAAAAAATGTCTATTTTTATTTCCTCAAACTAGAGTAAGAGCATAGTGGTAGTGGTACAATAAAATAGTTCATAAACTCTTCATGTCTCTTTCATCATAATTGTGAAGTGATTAATTTCTCATTAAAAGACTTACCAAATTAACAAGAAAAATGTGTCTGAAATGGCTCTACAAATATGGTATTCCACTTGTTAATTAGGAAGAGACCCTGTATCCATGTTTTGTAGTAATGGGTATATATGTTAGAAGACAAAAACAAAAAATTGAACGTGACCGTTAACTGTCTGATATTACTTAGAAAGTAACTACGTGTAAAACTCATCTTTATTTTTCAACTCTGATAAAATTTACACTTTATTAATATATTATAATTATTACAAACAATATATCTAACACATGAAATGATTAATGGTGTAAATCTTCTCCATTATTGATCTTGAAAACCATACCTTTTCTTTCACATTAGTCAACAGGATTATCATGTACATCATTCACTTGATGCCTTTTAAAGTTTTCTCTTATTATTTATTGTAGTGGCTAAACAATCATTGGTGAAGAGGTTAATTAGTGCGCGCAAACAAAACTAAGTCCAGTAATTCACGAATCCAAATCGAATTCATTATCTTCAATGCATTTTTTAATTAGAATGAACATATTCCTTACAGATTTTACGAAATTTGACAAACTCTTTCGTCGTGAAAAACAATGCATTAGCAAAAAGTGCTTTAAAAACATGTTTTTTTTAATCCAAAAGTCACATCTTTCCATTTCACTGCTGATTCAACGTTCATACTCATGCTCGATTTTTTTCTTCCCTCTGCTAGTGTCCAGTACCATTTCCAACTTGTAAAAGACAGTGTATTGAACTTCTCCATCAAGCAATAATTTCCTTCCAACACAAATCTGGACCATATATTATATTCTCTCCCCTCATTCATTTATGATCAATTGAAGACTAAGATTTTGCTAGATATCACTCGTTACACAGTAACTTGGGTGAAGAGATCCTGATTCCAATAGAGCATGTTCTTTAACTATTGTTTATGTTTTTGTAGCATTCTCCATTATCTTTTGTCGGTGAGATTTATAGATTATTTATAATTTAATAATGACATCCGTACACAATTTTGCTTTTCTTTTTCCATTTATTTTTCACATTATTTATAGCAGATTGAATTTTGGGTTGCAGTTATCCACATCACATGAAAGCAACTCGTAGTAGCTTTCAGAAAATTTAAAACCGAAACCGAAGAAACAAATGGAAGTAGGTTATATTATCATATCTCTCGTTTAATTTTTATTTTCGAAAAATTTATATTAATAAAAAATAAAATCAAATTATAATATATAAATAATATATAAATCTTATTTATTGAATTAATTTTAAAAATAAATTAAATTCATAATTAATTTTTATATTATATAAAAACATAATTAACAATATAATTAGGTTTAAATTTAATTACTTAATTAACAAAATTATTAAATTTTAACACAAAAATCATGTTTTAACCTCTTAAATTAATTTTAAAAATAATTAAACTTATAATTATTTTTTATATTTTTTTTATATTTTATATATATATATAATTTATAGTATATTGTATCTATACTAAATAAAAAAAATATATACATAATAAATAACATCCAGAAATATAAAAACTGTTGAAACATATGTATAATATTTCAGAAAGTGAAAGAAAGAAAAAAATTGTAATAAATAGATATCAGAAAATAGAAATGAAAGTGATATATATGTACAAATATAATTATGATATGAAATTATATTTAACCTATTAAACTTTGAAGAGGTAGATTGGTATAGAGAATAACAGGTCCCATTAACTGCACTGAAAGAGTGAAAGATCCCATTATAAAAGTATCTGTACAAATATAATAAATAGCAATAATTGTGTATGATGGCGTGTTTCACTACTTTGACTCTACTTTCAGACCAAAAGTTATCATATTCCAGTACAACATGGCAAATTAAATAGTTCTATATTGCCGATTTAAAATAAATTAATTCAATTTAAGTTATTTATTTTTTTAGTGAGGTGAACATATTTACCAAAATATGTGTTTTATCTTTTATTTTTTTTAATTACGTTTGTTGTAATAAAAACATAATTTAATCAATTTGTTTTAACGCAAGTGGGAGATAATTTTGGGTCATATTTATAATTTAATCATGAACTATTATCATGAGAACTCTAATTGGTAAAATTAAGGATTTTCTTATTTGGATAAGATTATATCAAGACTAAATCTTATTTTCTTGTCTGCTTAATTTAATTTTGATGTAATTATAAAGGACATATAAATGATTATTCTTAATTGTATGTTGTTTTCAGATGATAAAATTTTAATGTAGAAATCAAAGTGGAACTTTAGAGACAAACTTTGAGAATAAAAGGGTGTTCATTTCTTCTATATGAGATTGTCAAATTATAAATGAGAGAAAATATTCTACCATACCATAATCTTTTAATTTTTATTTTTATTTTAAATTATCAAAATTTATCGTAAAACTAATTGATATTAAATGAAGTTGTATAACTTATATATATATATATTTATTGTACTTTTCAAACTCAGATAGACGATATAAGTTTTTTCTCAACATTTTTCTTTTACATCGACTACTTTAATTTAAAATGCTTACTAAATTAAATTCTATTATGATCGGAAAATTCTAGTGCTGCCGAAAAATTCTAGTTCTGTCAGAATTTAATTTTGGTGTGATCAGGAGTCAAAATCTAGTGCGGTCGGAAGATTCTGGTTCGGTCGGCAGTCAAAATCTGGTGTAGCCAAAAAATTCTAATTCAGTCGGCATCCATTTCTTGTGCGGTCGGCGGTCAAATCTGGTGCATTCGAAAAATTTTGGTTCGATCAGAATTCATTTCTAGTGCAATCGAGAGTCAAATATGGTGTATTATGATGATTTTGATTCAGTTAAAATCGATTTCTTATATGGTCAAAATTGAATTCTGGTGCGAAAGAAAAATTCCGGTATGCTTAGAACTCATTGCTCTTGCGGCTTAGAACTCATTGTTGGTGCGATCAAAAAATTCTTATTTGGTCGGAATCCATTTCTAGTGCTATTGAAATTTTTTGATACAATCAGATTTCATATCTAGTGCGGTCAAAACTCATTTCTAGTGTGATAAAAAAAAGTTAATTCTATAGGAATCTATTTTTAGTGCAGTCAGGAGTCAAATATGGTGCATTAGAAAGATTCTAGTTTAGTTGATATCGAATTCTCGTGCGGTCGGGAGTCAAATGTGATGTGGTTGAAAGATTCTAATTCAGTCGGAAATAATTTCTGATGTAATCAGAATATTCTAGTGCGGTTAGATTTCATATTTAGTACTATCAAAACTAATTTTCGGTGCAGTTAAAAAATGTTGGTTCGGTTAGAAACAATTTTGGTACATTTGGGAGTCAAATCTTGTGCGGTGGTATGGTCGAAAGAATCATTTCTGATGCAATCGAAATATTTTGGTACGGTTAGATTTCATATTTAGTGCGATCAGAACTAATTTTTGGTGCAGTCGAAAAGTGTTAGTTCGATAAAAAATAATTTCCAATACCTTTGAAAGTCAAATTTTATACTGTCAGAAGATTTTTGTTTAATTAAAATTTATTTGTATTACGATTGGGAGTTAAATATAGTCCAGTCATAAAATTTTTAATAAGAATTTATACATTTTTCAAACAAAAATTTCATTTAATTTTTTTAATTTTACGCAAGTCTTGATTATTGAAAATGATTTTCATTTAATTTATATTAAATTCTCATAGAAACACTATTTGTTTTTTTCAATATTGTATACTTTTTGTTTTCATCAACAACTTTCATTTCACTATCATATATAAAATATCTTACCTATGGTAGATTTATAATTTTTTTCTGAAACACTATTTTACTCTTTTTTTTTTTTTATCTTATTAGACTATGGAGTTAAATGATGTTCAAACTTGTGTTAGAGGAGAAAACATAACAAAGAAATTGAATTATATTTTTCATTTTTTTAAATAAATATATTTTTTTGTTATTCATTTTTTTTTAAATTATAACCGCTTCTAAAAAGTCAATCAAACATAAATTATACTTTATAATTCATCCGAGTCATATATATATATATATATATATATATATATATATTTTTTTTTTTTTTCTCAAAAACTTTGAGCAAATCAGAAAACAAATATTTTCACACCTTAGAAAATGCAAGCCATTTGTAAATTTAAATAGTAATAATTCTAAGTTTCAGGTGAATATTTTTCATACATATCGAAAAGGAAATTGTTAGATATCTGTAACAGTGAAAATGGTCAATATCATTATCTTAACTAGTAAAAAAAAAATTTTGTATAAAATAGTTAAAAAATAAAAATAACATATATTTAAACAGAATAAGTATATATACAAAATATGATTTAAGAGGAAGAAAATAAAAACAATAATACTATTTTATTTTTTAAATGCTCTAATTGATTATCAAATCAATTTCTGGCTTTTACAGTCTAATTTTATATTCATTCTACACCCAAAAACTTTCTCAGCTCTTATATTATTTTGCCTTCTGAACAACACAGTTTCATTATTCTTAATAAAAACATAATACAT
Organism: Macrotyloma uniflorum; assembly: GCA_016859785.1. NCBI lineage: Eukaryota > Viridiplantae > Streptophyta > Magnoliopsida > Fabales > Fabaceae > Macrotyloma > Macrotyloma uniflorum. Next base: position 3,522,377 of record BDMB01000011.1, read on the forward strand.
AGAGGATACTGGCAAATTTTCTTGTTAGTAGGACCCACGAATAAAACAAGAAACTACCAACATTTGACTCAACCTGATACTGAACTTTGCTTTTATATTATTCCGATAATAACACGGCCCAATGACTATCCTGAACAGATAGTGAAGACAAATTTGATACTCAATTATAATAACTATTTAAACTGCACCATTAAACTAATGTACAATTGATAATCAAGCTTAAGATACTTGGTTTTATGTGCAAGTCTTTTTTTTTTTTTTACAAATTAAAAAATTTAAATACATTATGTAGAAATTAATTGGACTATCTGATAAAATTTCTCGTGAGTGGAGACCACAGTTGACCTGTGAAGGGTTTATCAGTCCCGAGTCAAAACTGGTGGCTTCTGCTTCTCTGTTATTGAATGCCAAACCTCAGTGGTCTCAGTCATGGAAATTCAGAATTTACTGCTGCTGCAGAAAGGTATGCAAATTTGCGTGTTAATTTAGTTTCTGTATTATTAGGTGAGATACCGACCTATATAGAGTCATTCGGCATTCACCGATCATTTGTCTTATTTATTTTAGCTACTGTCACTGAACAAATAAAAACAACTCTTTCAAAATAAAAAATATTTGAAGTAAACTTTTTAGATGATAAAAGGATTATGACTGAAATTTGAAGACAACATAAAGAAATTTAAGGAATAAGGCATAAGGCAACATGCATGAGGGTCACAAAAATGTGATGAGCTAAAAACAACAAATACTAAATGAATGGTTTAGGAATATCTCACTTGTAACATACCAGTTTTATTATATTATACTACTCAGTTCCACAAAATATTAATACATTTACAAAAAATGTCTCAAAGGGGCTAAATAAGAGTCTTAAAATACATAACATATACTACTACAGCCCTATTACAGTCTCCTAAATCTACTGTCTCCCAGCAGAGGAGTCCTCTCCTGATCTGGCATCTGCTCCCGTGCAACACACACGATCATAGCAGTCAAGGAAAGACAACAAAATAACAAGCAGGGTAAGCTAGATATATATAAAAGCATGCATAATTAAAACAAATTACAAAGATAAGTAATTTCTATTACAATCAAGTGTAAGGTCCTACCGAAGGCTTTACACACATTTTTACATTCACACATCACAAACAAGACCGACTCCTTCCGGAAGATTGTATGAATCTCAGACATCTAAGGCTAGCACCTGATGTATCAAGCCATGGACCGAGGGTCTTATAACGACCGGCTAACTAAGTCTTTTTCACCCCAGCGCCATTCTCTCACTACTCACAACATCAGGGTAGCCCCATCAAGCTGCCTCCTCTGAGTAACTAATGGGACCTCCATCGACCTCTCACCACATGTGGTCTTAGTCTACATGACTAGGACTCACATTGAGGTCTGGATACCTTATATGATATCCCTAGATCCATACACACTATTCTACCACATGCCACATGTCATTCATATCCATCATCATATTTACTTTCCTCTAACATACATAGTCACAAACTCATTATCACTTCCATTCACCAAATTTACAGTTCATACATCATATACATCTATCTAAAAACATCATACANTTTATAAATCCGCTCAGCGTAGTAGTGCGCTGAGCGCACCGTGCACTCAGCCCCGCTCGCTCCTCCGTTCAGCGAAATTTTTCGCCTACTGCTCGCTGTAGAATTTCGCTTAACGCAATTTTGTGCGCTGAGCGCACTGTGCGCTAAGCGGAATTTTACAGTCATCCCTGTCACAAAATCCGCTCAGCGCAGGGCCCCTGCGCTCAGCGGATTTTTACAGTCCGAGCTTAAAACTGCCATGCAAACCACTCCGAAGAACAATCAAGCATCCAGAACACCACAAAACAACGCAATTCTCACAATTTCAAAACAGAAAGACAAATTTCTCAAAAAAAGAAAAAGTTAAAGTTCTAGCTTCCCTTACCTCAAATTCCTTAGTCCAATTAGCAGATTTCTCTATGAATCAAAGCCTAGAAGCTCCAATTGGTCCTATTAACGCATAAAATCACAGATTTAACCTAAAAATTTCAAATCTTCTTCTCAGGCCAAAGGTGGAAAAATTAGGAAACTCACCCAAATTAAAATTCTGATCGGTCCAAGTGGTTCTATTCTCCTCAAGCTTCACAGTAGTGTAGTCAAATCTTGAAAAGGATGGAAGGTTGGAAAATTTGTTAGAGAGAAGGTAGAGAAAAGTTTAGAGAAAAAGTTTTCTAGAGAGATAGTGAACTTAAGAAAATAAAGGTTAAAAGGTTAAATTTTCTATTTGTAGTTCTTTTAAAAATTTTACCAATCACTTTTATCCTTCATTACTTAAATTACTATCTTGCTAGGACGACTACTACGTACTGGGTCCTTACATCACTCACCCTTTGTTAGAACAGTTTCATATGTTGGTGGACTGTTAATTTGTCATGACTAATCTAGTTTGGATTTGATGTTGATCTCCTATATTTATCACACTGTTCTAACACTGATTTAAGACAGAGATCATGTAATGGTTGAAATTGCATTAATTCACACTCACAAGAAATCAATAGTAGTGGCTTTCAATTGGATTTAGTCCAAGCTATTCTTAAGATAAAGTTCTGGTAATCCATCTTCCAATTATCATAGTATAAGAGGTTGATGCCCTTTCCCAGGATGAATATCTAGAATTCCCATTCATTCTATTCAATTTACATTCCCAGATTCAATATATACAGAAATAGCAGTGTCACTTAATGGTTTATTGGTAGTATAGAGACTTCTAAGAAGGAAACTCTTGAGAGGAAACCTGCAAAAGGCTCCTTTCCTCTTCTGAGTTTGCTCTCACCGAGGTTTTGCATGGAATTGGAAACTAGTCTATTGAACATTGCCCTTTCCTTGGAAACTTAAAGCCATTTCATCTTCAACACATTGCAGGAGCTGATAGAAGAGTTTGAATTTGCAACACTCAGAAATAGAGCAGTGATTGCACATTGGTGCTAAGACAATGGTGGGCAGGCATACTCCTCTAACTTATGACAAAATTGTTAGGGGAAAGTATTAAACATTGTTGAAACAAACCTTAAATGGTGTCTAATTTCAAACTTTATTATTCATAATTTGCATATTCTTATGCTCTAATTATAACATAAATGAAGTCAATATAATATCCAAGTTTTTTTCTTTATACAGTTAACAGTTGTAGAATATACGTATCTGAATTCTCTCACAAGTTGGGTTGTGTTTCACTTTAGCACATATTCTGAGATAACAAAATTTTTTTTTAATATTATATGAAAATTTTGGATCTCTCAATCTCACAAATCAAGGTATCTAAAATCATAAATACTGTTAAAGACAATTTCTATTGATTGAATTTAAATTATGAATGGTCTTTCCATGAAAGTGGATGAAGATCAAGAGTCTATGACATATTTAAATTTTAGAGGAACAGCCTGAGTCATGATATATAGAAATTTATGTAAATCAACCATTTTATTAAATTATTATTTTTATTTCTTATATTTGTATATCATATTTAGTTTTTTTCTCTATTTTAAAAATCAGATTGGACCAGTACTGATTTTATTCGTCTGTATCAAAAGTAGTTTGTTAATTGTAAAAAAATGATTTATTTTGAAATAATTGGTACGGTGAAAATTAGTTTAAAATTAGAATTTTTTATTTTTTTAATTATAATTTTTTATCTTCTTAATTTAGTCTAAAAAATTAAAATAAATAACCATGTATATTTAAGAATATATGTAGTTCATTATTTTCGTTAACCAAATTATTATTATTATCTTTTTTTTTTCTATGAGGACCAAATTATGATATTTACAATTTTTTACACTAGTCTTCTATCTTAAATTATCTAATACTATAGATGGCCAGGGTTCATTATGGACCACTTCTGTAACATATTTTTATTTATTTTTATGTTTATCTACTGGAATGGTTTCATGTTTTATTTATTATTTATAAAAATAAAATAAAAACTACATTAGATATAATTTAAATTTTTAAAAAATTATGATATTTTTTTTAGTTGTTCTTAAATAATCATTTTCACCCGATTTTCTTCATATTATATTAAACTAAATGTTATATTTTTAATTAAATTAGAATAAAAATTAATTTTTAATTTTAATATATATATATATATATAAATTATATATCCATCCATCTCACATATTTATAATATAAAAAAATATTTTAAAATTTAATTTATAATTATTAAATATATATATAAATATTACAATTAAAAAATATATACATTTAAATTAATTACATTAAATTATTGTTAATTAAATATATAAATTAAATTGATGAAATAAAAAATTATATATATATATATATAAATTAATTAAAAATATAAGTATTTAAAATTTTAATTTATGAAAAAGGATAACATAATAAAAATACAGATTTATTATATTTTTTTTTAAATATAGAATCAATCTCACATATTTTTTAGTTTAAAGATTAGACTGCTTTTATTTTTCTGTGTAGAAGAATTTTTTAGTTTAAAAGATTGTTTTCTTGAATTAATAAAAAACAGTTCAAACTATTTTCACAAAATTAAAAACGATTAAGGTTTTAAAAAAATCAAAATTTGTTGATAAAGTTAAAAATAAAATTTGTAAGAGATAAAAAAATTTTCCTTTGGAAAAAGATGACATGTATAGCAGTTAAGAACAGTAATAAGAAGATTTTCCAGTGATGTGAAGAATAGAAAAAGAAACATAAAAAAAAGGTACTTTCCCAAAAAATTTGGAACCCTAATTAAGTTATAAAAGTAGCAGAAATACAAAGTCCTGTACCCAATTCTGTGTTCGATTCAATCCAGCCTCCATCTTAGACTTTCAGAACCCTCTTATCATCACATCCCCAACTCATGACTGCAAAGAAAAATAACTCTTTTCTCTTACACTCATCACCTTCCGATTTCGCAGGAACAAACGTCAACTACTAATAATCACCTTTTATGACACAAAACCCCCTCAAAAACCACCCTCACACCCTAATTTTACTTTAATTTTTAATTTATTCAAAATTTTCTTGGTTTTTTGGGTTCTCCAATGGCGACAGACGCTAGGGCGAAGTTCCAGAACCCGGATTTCCGCCCCGATTTTCACACAGATTTAACGGTGTCAACCCACGATGGTCTCCACTTCTGGCAGTTCATGATCGCCGGATCCATAGCAGGCTGTGTCGAACACATGGCCATGTTTCCCGTTGACACCGTGAAGACCCGCATGCAGGCCTTGGGCTCCTGCCCCGTCAAATCGGGCACGGTCCGTCAGGCCCTGAAGTCCATTCTCCAATCGGAGGGTCCGTCGGCTCTTTACCGCGGCATTGGCGCCATGGGCCTTGGCGCCGGCCCGGCCCACGCCGTCTATTTCTCCGTCTACGAGACCTTCAAGAAGCGTTTCTCCGAGGGGAACCCTAACAACGCCGTCGCGCACGCCGCCGCCGGCGTCTGCGCTACCGTGGCCAGCGATGCTGTGTTCACGCCTATGGACATGGTGAAGCAGAGACTGCAGCTGGGGAACAGCGGGTACAAGGGGGTTTTGGACTGCGTGAGGAGGGTCATGAGCGAGGAAGGGTTTATGGCGTTCTACGCCTCTTATAGGACTACCGTGTTGATGAACGCGCCATTCACAGCCGTGCATTTCACTACCTATGAGGCCGCAAAACGTGCCCTCATGGAGGTCTCTCCGGAGAGTGTTGACGATGAACGGTTGGTTGTGCATGCAACCGCAGGTGCTGCTGCCGGAGCCCTGGCTGCTGCAGTTACGACGCCTCTTGATGTTGTCAAGACTCAATTGCAGTGTCAGGTATAGTTGTAATACTAATTACTATAATTGTTGTGGTTGATATTTCTCAAATTTGACATTTCCTTCCTCCTTGTAGTTTTGAATGTAGCATAGGATATGTTTGCTTGCTAGAGTTTTGAATTGTTTAGTGCATGGCTTTAAGGTTTAGTATATGAACGATGTGGTTGTGGTATGGAAGAAAGAAGTGGATTGCATATTTGATTGAAGTTGAGAGTGTGGTGATTGCAGTTTGAATGAGGCTAAGGTTTGGTGTACTACCTTTCCTTTAGGATTCAGTATATTGAATAATTTGGATGCTTATAAAAAGAAATGTGGCTGTGGTGTGGGAATAGAAGTGGATAGCAATATTTTGATCAAACCTTAGATTGTGAATTACATTTGAATGAGGCTTAGGTTTTGTATTACATTTCCTTTATTATCATCTGTGCTAATATGGGATAGTAATGTTGGCTTATGTTTCTGTATTGTTGGTTTCGTGGCATGTTCTTTGTGCTTCTGTGGCATTTTCATATGCTATTCTTCTACGTGAACTGAGGCTCTGGGAAAAAGTCAATCCAATGGAAAATTAGTCCAATTAAAATAGGTATAGGATAACTTTCGAAAACTCTGGGGGAACATTTTCCGCTAAGTAGTTTAACTGTAATTTTGGATTTGGATTTTGAGAAAGTCCAATTAATCAATTGATTCATGTGTCAACCCCCCACTTATTAGAATAGGGATTGGGTGAGTAATAGGACATTCGGATCAAAATGCTGCCTCAGGTACTCGATAATGAGTTGTGTTGTGCTCTTCGGTCTGTTTTCTTAGGATTGCGGAGATTTTGGGCTGACTTGCTGCATTCTTAGTTCTCTTAAGTTTTTTTCTGATGTGGAGGATTTGTTATCCTTCACTGCGTTGTACTTCAGCACTTGGAATAAATAACATATCAGACACTCATGACATATGGCAGTGGTAGAACTCCATCTAATCCGTTAACATGTGATCCTTTGATAGAAAATGATAACTTCCATCAACCAACATTGGAGCTGTGATTGTACTCTGGTTTTATATAATTTTAATGCCAGAGAGAGAGAGATGGCAAAACTTAAGTTTACAGTTTATGCCTGAGTAACATAAATAAGAAAGAGTTATATTGTGAACCATTGGTATGTGGGAGGAGTGAGAACTGAGTTAAAAAGTAGAGAATGGAAGTTCAACAAAGATTTATTTGATTAAGAAAGTGATGGCCAACTAGGAGAGCAGTAGGAAATATGGATAGGGATGCAAAAGATGTAGGGGGTGTCTATCCCCATGAAAATAAATCTTTGACCTCTATAAAATTCCCATCCACCTCATCACTTGAGCGAGCCCATAAAATTTAGAGCTTTTAATCAGATAAAACGCTGTTCAATTGGAGTTATGCTGAGGATGATGTGCTAATGACTGATGACAATGTTTGGATTGGAATTGCTCCGACTGGTTCTTTCAACTCTTGTTGCATTTTTTGTTCTTAAAATGGGACAATTTCATTTCATGATTCTGTAAAATCATATGTAGATTGAGGAGCCTGCAAGATCTTCTTGTGTAGATCAGGATCCTATTAATTTATATGGGGATTATTATATCATCTTTTCTTTGTTTATATGGGGAATATTATAGGTTTAAAAGACCATACACATCGGAGGAATTTCAAACAAAAATATGTTCCAAATTGGATTGAGGTTTCTGCACTAATGTCATGAATTTAATTATTATTATTGTTGTTGTGTGATATGTTGCTAATTAAGTTGATATTTTAACTAGAAATTGATTGTGTAACAACTTTTATTATATGAATTTGTTAAGCTTTATGGATGGTGGTAAAATCAGGGATATGAATTTGGATAGTAACTTGACACGTTTGATGATGCAGGGTGTCTGTGGTTGTGATAGGTTCAAAAGTGGATCAATTGGGGATGTTATTAAAACAATAGTAAAAAAAGATGGATATAGAGGGCTCATGCGAGGATGGATTCCAAGGATGCTCTTTCATGCTCCTGCAGCCGCTATTTGCTGGTCTACATATGAATCTGGAAAGTCCTTTTTCCAAGATTTCAATCAGCAGAAAGACACTGGCACCGTTACCTAAATATCAGAGTTAGAATATTCATCATTCTTCAGTTCCATTATAGATGATTCTGTCTGTCAACATCGATAAAATGCTACAAACGGGTGAGCGAGCAAGCATTTTAAGTTCTGCGTTAAAACCCCAAATAATATACAGAAAGCATCGGATTGACCTACGAATGGAGAACTTATTGTCGTGTACACATTGTGAGTTTCAGTTATGATTTTTCCCCCAGGTTTAGCTTTTTTTCTAGTTTCATTTAGACAAAACAATATTCCATGGAAACACCTCTATACAACATGAAATTTTTGCCTTGGTTTCATGCAACTGTAAGTTTTAATTATGTGAAAGATTATATGATATTCTGTAATCGAGGGATTTCATTTCCTGGCTTAATACCTCTTCAGTTGTGTTCCTCTTTGATCTGTCTGGTGGGATCGGTTATTGACTTCATTTGTTGATCATGTGTTTTCAATAGTTTCTCCGACTAGAAGATTTTGACGATAAATATGCAAGACAGTTTTCGTGGTCATTCTTTTATGTTAAGATGTCCAAGAAGCTGGGTGCAAAGCTGCTGATATTATTTCCAATAGATGATGTAATTTTTCTAACTTAAAAATAAGAGGAAAATGAATCCGACATAAAAATAGGAGAAAGTGTAATTTTAGGTTTATAAGTTTAAGAATATGGAATCAATATAATAAAAAGATATATTATTTTATGAGAATGTCACATGAGGAATATGCTATTCTAATATGATATCTTTTTAACAGTTTATATCAAAGTACACTAAGACTCTATTTGGAAATGTTATTCTAATGTGAATCTTCTTCTTTTCACGGCAAAAATGCCAGAAATTATTCTTTTTAGCTTTTACTAAACTCACGTTTAATGGTAACAGATTTTATTAAATTAGCTCTTAAGCCATTTGAGTTGTTGAGTTTTAACCGATTGAGCAAGACATATTACAATAAATCTAAATATTAGTTAAAAATTCGAACTTATTTGACTAATCAAATTTATGATGTACTCTGAAAGCATGGGTACTCCTAAAACCACGCTTTATCCGTCATGGGTACGTCCTCAATTCCTACTCAAGCTTATTTAAACTTTTTCACAATTATCATTATCTTCTTGTTCTGAGAGGAACTAGAACATATATCCATTTCTTCATTCTATATATAAAAAAAGTAGGTTTAATCTTTAAAAGAAGTAAAGTTGTAGTTTTTATGCACAAAATAGCGTATTAGTTATAAAGAGGATAAAAACAAAATATCAGAAATTGAAATAGATGAATGAGATCCACAAACTTGTAGGGGTTGAAGCCTTTGAAGTTTGTTAGTCTCTTTTTTTAATGAACCAAATATGAAAGAGTTTATTTTCAAAGATAATGGTGAAGGAAATGATGAGATTAAAACTGTTCAAATATGATATCATAATCATATTTAGCTCTTACAGTATTTTTTGTTAAAATCTACATATTTTAGGTTTTTTTTTTATAAGGATATATGTTTTGGTCATGTTGATTTTAAACATATTTATAATTAATTATATTCTTTAAATATATAAATATATTTATTTAAAATAATTATATTAACATATTTTGTATCATAATTTTTTTTAGAAATATCGTATACCGAATATCAAAACCATACAACATAGATTATGTATATAATCCATGTAATATATAATTTGCGTTTGATTGAAAACTCCTCAGACAGAAAAAGGAATTTTTTTTATTAAGTATCAGGTTATATCGATTCTAACACGTTATTTTTGTGCACATTCTTCCACAACGAGTATCATAATCAGGGATGTTTGAGCTGAAGTAGAAATAAGTGTAAAATTAAATGGTTGATGAATAAGTCACTTGTTTCTCGTGCAATAAACATTAATTTTAGAAATGGTTTGATTCAATTTGTCTTAATGTTTTGGGAAAACTAAAAATTTAATAACACTAACAGGACATGCTCAAAATCAAATTGAGAAAAAAAAAAGTAACTGTTTCTTAATAAAACCAAACTGGACGATGCTCAGTGTAAGGGCTCATGATTTAAACATTTATCATTTTGGATGGTTCAAAATCAATTCTTAAAATTTAAATCCACAAACACTCATTAATTCATTTGAATGTTTTGGTGTGAAATGAGAACAAAAATCATTAGTTAGAGAACAACAAGACTTGGACTATGTATTTGGTGATAATGCAACTTATTCAGAAGTGCAATGTACAATATTTGAATTATTTTATCCTCTCCTTTTTCCTTCTTTCCCCTTTTGCAGATGCTATTTTCAACTTGCTTCAAGCCATTCACAAAGACTATACATCTAACTGCATCCATATCAATATCTGGCTAGGAATTTCTCTCACAGGACTTTTTTTGTTGCCAAAATTGGTATACTAATCCTGTCTTCAAAAGGTCTATGTGAATCAAACAAGAATAGGTTAATGGGTATGTACGCATAAATTTGCCAATGTTGGACTTCACCGGAGCCCCTACCCTCCTGCAAAAGCACAGTAGGAATTTATCAATAGAAACTTTGCTTTTAGTTCCTACTAATTAAATCACTAATGTGCTAAATACTTCATTTTCAAGAGATGAAATTGAACCACAACTAAAATCACCCACAATATTGCATTCTCAGGAATAATTGGACAACTATAGGAACAACCACGACATAATCAAAACAAGTAGGGAAATATTGATTATAACAGCTTAAAGTTGCAATTCAAGATAGCAAAAAAATTAACAAACATCCAGGGTTCAAACAATGAACAAAAACTTTTACGGCATCCTTCTCGTCAAGAGGTATATGGAGTCAAACAATGAATTATATATTAATTTAAGAGGCGTAGGGAACCCTTATAGGGTGGGATTTTTCAACTTGCAAATGCTGCAACACTGAAGTATATTGTCAATAAGTAACAATTACTTCCAAATTTTCAACTAAATCTGTAAAACAACAATCAATCAACAAGGAACTTGTAATTAATATACCTGTAAAATCATTTGTTTGTCCCTTAAGTATATGCAGCAGCTTGAAGTTCATTGTGTCTGTCCCTTTTGCACCTTATAACTCTTGCTTGATTGTCTATAATTTCTAGAACCTGAAAAATATGAACTCAACTGTAAAATCCAAAAACTATTTTATGTTAATCATGATTATAGAGAAACAGGATCTGTCTACATGATATACATAGATCCAGTGCTACTTTCCCCACAAAAAAACCAAGGGTTTTCTGTGGGAAGTTAGCACCGGGGAAGTCCAGAAGAAAGGTTGAGATGAATTTGATTATCTTTTATAAAGTTATAATATTTTAGTACACAACCAAACTATTTAACTCCTATTGACTCATCCACAGAATGATTTAACTGAGGGATATAAATATTGAATAAGTACATTATGGTCATGAATTTGTTTTACCTCTGGTCTTGAATTAAGAACTCCACTGGACATTCCAACATCAATGCGCCATATGCTACAGTTGTATTTACTGTAGGAATCAAAGAACTAGTTTCAATAAATAGTACTACTCATCCACAACGCACTAGATAACTTAAATATAGTATTTACCATTTAAGTTAAAATTCTAGTATAGTATGATACAAAATTATTGAGATTTTAAACAATTTGAGGTTATTTTAATCATGTTTGAAGAGATATCTTCTCTTACCAATTTACACCGGTAGTTTGAGGAGTATGCCCGACCACCATTGACTTTGCACCAACTGCTTGCAGTGTCTCGTCAAGAATGGAACATACCTGGAAACCAAATTTAGTTTCAAAAATGACAATCCAGGTCAGCTTGAAATGAAATTCCATAATCTCCTAAGGATGTCACAGAAGAAGTTAAAAGAATGGCACTAACTAATCGGACATAAATTAAGAAACATTTGATTATGCAGTACAAAAGTCCCCTTACTAATTTAAATCTGTTTTGACATTTTTTAGGAACACTAATAAAAATTGTTGTGCAAAGATGGATTCAGGAAGCTTGTTTTCAGGAACAGAAAATTGTATTTCAGGATATGTCTGATGACCATTGCAGATATGAAATAAATTTGTGACTTCTTGGATGCACTTTGCAAAGATTCATGTTTCTCTATGCAATACCAGATATAATTCTTATTAGTTAATTACTGTTTTCTTCTTCCAGGTAATATCTTTGCCGCATTATCTCTGTTTTTGTCACAATACATCACTTCTTTACTAATAGAAGTGTTTTGTTATTTTATTTTAACCCCCAGGGGATTACATTTTGTAGGTCTTACCTTCTGGAGAAGTACTTTTGAGTCCCTAAAACTCCTGAGTCTACTAACTCACCTTCTTGGCCTCGAAATGTTGATTGAAGATAGCAGACTTAGATCAAGTTGGAAAGTAAAAATATACACATGTAAACCATTCATTTGAAAGGAAAAAAGAAAAAGGGGAATTGCACTAACCACAATTTTTTTATAGTGACAAGGATGGTTACCATCTTTTCTATTAACACCTCATATGATCTTTGTACTAATTACAGAATACTATTACAATGTCATCAGTATAGTTACCTGTTTAGCCTGATAGTCCACTAAATCTGGTGCGTCTCTTGAGTATAACCGATTCCAAACAACACTATCATAACCCCTAGTGGCAATGAAAGGCAATTTGAGAGTATTTTCATTCTCATGTTCACCTCTCATCCACTCAGACACTTCTTTATTCATCCTCTCTATGCCATATGCAACTACGGGAAACCAAAGGAAGAAAAATGAAGAAAATATAGCAATATTGGTTAAATAAAAAATCCATCTCAAGTCAAACAAAATCAAAATGGCATAAAATATTTACCATGGTGAGGAAGAAGTCCACCATGGCAGAAGACCCAGTCATTGACCTTAAGTACAACTGCATGCCTTGCAAGTTCACGTGCAAGAAGCCCACCGGGCCTAAAGAGGACTGATCTGGCTATGACTCCCTTTTGCCTCTGTCCTAATAATTGGAAACTTCATCAAAAAACAAGGAGACAATATTTCTTTTTCAAACAAGAAAACTTGCGTTGTACATAGAAGGTGATAACGTATTCCATATGATCACAGATACAAGGACATGATCAAATAGCTCTTTAAAATCACTTAAAGTGAGTTTAAAAGATCTTACTTAGTTTAGTTTTATCCAATTAAGAAACTCATTGTGTAAATTACTTAAGTATTTCATTATAATTTAAGTTATTTTCCTTCTGTTTATCACGCACACATGCAAGAAGAAAAAGTCTTAAATCTGTAAAATTTACATTTGATTGTGTTTTCACCAAACAGTTTAAGCCTAGGTAGACGGATCATGACTTGGTACCAAAATCTTGAAACTGTGTAATCTAAAGTTGCCATAATTTAAGGATAGCTGGTTTTTGACAAGTACTTAAGTTTTGAATTTTTTCTAGTATATAAATGTGTTGATTTAAGGGTAGGGATATAGTCTTTTTTTTTCTTTTTAGAAAGCAGTTTTAAAGAGGGTATGCTTGGTGAAAAAAATATATATATAATGACTTAAAGAAGAATAAGTACATCTAAAAGAAAAGTGGGACATAAATTTATAGTACCTTCAATAAATTCCAAGGTCCCCAATAACTTTTTGACATTATTCGATCTTCTTTCCACCTTTCAGAGACATTAACCCAAGAAGTAAAAGTTTCTTCCCAGTCATCTTCAGAACCATTGATATATTCTAAGAAATTATTACACTCATCAAATCCTCCAGAATCAACATATCTGAAATCCCCTTCCACATTCATGGTCTCATGATTTCCATTTACCTGGATGAAGCAAAGTCAGTTACAGAAGGTACTTCAACAGAAAGATAATAGTTGAAATATAATAACCAGGTTTCTTTAGAGTTTACAATATTCTACTTAAGACTTAAATTTATACGAAATAGAAACTTTATAAGGGAAACCATACTATAATGCACGTAGATTTTACAATATCCTTGGTGATGTTGACTATAATATTCAGTTATTAAAGATAGCAGTAACTGAAACTTTTCAAAGTCATAAATGACAAACCTGAAACACAGCTCCACCTTTTGCTTTTGCCTGTTTATCCAAGGATCGCAGCAAGGATAAGATGGCAATTTCATCTTCACCTCGATCTAGTATATCTCCAAGTTGAACCAACACCTAGTGCATAAAGGAAAATATAAATTCAAATTTTAGAATCTATCAATTCTATAATATTCCTTTTTTTCTTATTTTCCTACTTCTGTTAGAAGTGCAGATAGTAGAGGACAATATAGATTCCCAAATTTCATCTGCACAAGTTTGAGCATTTCATAATAGTCCTTTCAACAACTTTAGTGCATTACATAGCACACAATAGAGGCTACTAATTAAAATTAAGAGCAATCTATTTTGAGAAACAGTAAGCATACAGTTTCTTCACCAGTCCACAAGTCTTGACCGTCAGAGCTCAATACACCAGCCATTTCAAGAGCAGACCTAGCTTGCTTAAGATCTCCATGTAGATCTCCAACTATGCAAGAAAATTAGCCTCAATAAGACGTAAATAACACATAACATGCAATAAATATCAAAACAAGGTCAGAGAATGATAAGAAATAACATCAACAGGACAGTGAATTAATTACACGAAACCATCCAGCATATATAAACTCTTCGACACTTTAATTGAGAATTTATATTAAAGTTCCACAATCTGAGGCTATAAAATAGAGAACAAAATTCATAATACAAAAGCTAACAAAAACAATTAGTAGTAACTAATAAAGAAGTAAATTTCGAATTTGGGATTGTATATAGGAATAATAGGAAGAAACTCTAAAAACTGAAAGTGATATTAATAATAAAATTCCAAAAATAAAGCTAAATAGTGAAAAAATCATATTGTAAGAGGTCAAAACACTTCAAACCTTAACCCGGAGAAAAATTAAGCTGCATTTATAAGTTGATACATAGTCCACATGATCAAGATTATAAGATCAATATATTAGGATGGAAACTCTTTCTAATAATATTTCTTTTTTCATACACACAATATATAGAAACAAGATTAAACACAAAAACCATATATACTTAATGGAACTTAGCAGTTCACATTCCAACCAACACAAGTCGATATATAATCCCCATTCTAACCACGCAAGTTAATATAATTCCAAGCATTGGACCAAAATTATATACTTTAAACATGCTACAGTGGGAAACTTTTACATTTCTTTTTCTTTTGCTTACAGTAACAATAATCAACTATTCAAGGCTTTGCTAAGCAGACAAAACCAAATAGATTCCACAAAAACACAGTGGGAATAAGAAAAGCAAACCAGCAACAACTCTGCGACCAGGAGCAGAAACAAAAGTTGGGGGGTCTCCACTGACAACAATGGGTTTCAAGGCACTGAGATTGTTGTTGTTGCTGTTGTTATCAAGAAGCAAAGAAGGATAAGAAGAAGAAGAAAGAGAAGTTTCTGTTGGCTTGCGAGGAAGAGAAGATGGTGGAACTGGAAATGAGTTTAAACAAAGTGATGCCATAGGTTGGGAAGATCATTTGGTAATTGGTATGTTATGTTGCCATTGATTACAGTGCTAATGAAACCAGAAAAGGACACTGTTTTCTGACACAAAAATCCTCAGCCAAGTATTTGGTATGTGTGCGTTAGCTTCTCGTACGTGAGAACTGAGAAGATAAAAGATAGCATTTTTATGTGCTGGCTTCTTAGCTTTATACGTGATAGGGTTGTTTAAGTTTTTATTTAACAAATTTTGAGGTGGATTCGGTTGGTTTATTCAGGTTTGACTCATTCACATACAAAATTTAAACTAATTTATTCATTGGATTATAAGTTATTTAACCTAATAAACATTTCTTTTTTTAATACTGTTATATATATATATCAATTTTGAAGACAAAAAAAATGTTTTTGATTTAATATATATTTTTAAATTAATGAATTAATTTATAAATTAAAAAAATTAAACTTTAAAAAATATATTTAATCATTTTAAATTTTATGACTATAAAAAGATAATTATATATAAATAAATAAAATTTATATTTATTTAACTAGGATACTAAAATTAAATTTAATAATAATTAGACTAACTTAAAAGCATTTATTTTTTAAGTTATGTATGTATGGTATGCTTTAATTACCAAGATTCATTTGGAATTACATCTTATTGAATCAAGTACAAATAATAACTATTAATTATAAAATTAATGATTTAAATTGTAATCACATTTAGATTTTATTGTATTCTTCTGTTTCAATCACAATTATTCATAACTTATTTTTAATTAATGAATATAAATTATGATTTCACCTTTTTCAAGATCAATCTTTCATTTAGAAGAACTAAATCTTTTATTTGATATTATTTAAAACAAATTATTAGACAAATCTAAATATTAATAAATATCAACGTGGTAGTGTTTATTAATTAAATTGTGTATGTTATTATATTAAATTTCAAGTAATAAATCAAATTAATTCTTAAAACTGCTTGTTGGTCAATTTAGTTTTTAAAACTATAAAATGAATTAAACGTTGAAATCATGTAAAATAAATATCCAAAATTTATTTATACATTTTAATTCAAAATAAATATTAAGTAATTTGAATTCATTTAAACGTGTTATATTTTATATTTTCATTTTTAGCACTAAGAGATTTATTCCAATAACACAAGATTGATCAATAACTTATAATATGAAAAGAAAAATCTACAAAATCCAAAAAGAAGAAAATATAATAAAACATGAAAAAATAAACCAAAATTCACGTAAAAGTATAAAAAAAATTATATTCAAATAAACCTTTTTTTTTATATAAAACCATTTTTAAATTCATCTTATATATTAGAAAATCATAAAAAAAAAAAAACAATTCTCTTAACGAAAGTTATATTTATTAAAATGTCAACACATATGTAAATATATTTTCTTTGGTGTGAGTAATAATAAACTACATAGTAAAACTAAAATGTAATATATAATAAAAATTTTAAATAAAAATAATCAAAATTAAAATTTAAAATTTTAAAATATAATTAAATTAAATATAATAATTTTTATGATTTTATTTTATATTAAAGTAATATTTTTTTATATGTTTATAAGAGAATTTTATAATTGAATGATAATATAAGTTTTTTTCTTTTTATATTAAGATATAATAATTAAATTATTAATTTATACAAATTCTTTAATTTTTATGATTCCTTTATTTAATTTAATATATTTTTTAAATAAAATAAGAAATAAATATAATTTATTACAAAAAAAGAGAGAATGTTTATTTATATTTATTAGAAACACACAGGAAGTTGGCGTATTATTTAATATAATACTAGTAGAAACAAGTGTAATTTTCCTAAAATTTATTGATCAACCATCGTAGTATATTTAATCAATTTCAAAACTGATTTTACTAAGAATATAATGCTGCAAATTACAGAATCAACCATCGTATATATGTCTCTACTCACATCCTCATCCTGTGAGTCAAACGCAGAGTTCAAAACATGGTAAATCTGAGTTATTTGCATTTTTACTGTCAATAGAATTTTCAATGGATCCAGCAAGAGACATTATTGTTGTCTTTCAATCAAATTTAAAGTTTTAATTTAATCATTTGTATTTGATTAAATGTATAGCATAAAAATAACATAAAATTATAAACATGATCAGAGAATAATACCACAGTAGTTATGATAATGTATATAAGTTTTCTCTAAAAAGAAATTGAAGGATTAAAATGTAACAAATGTTCTTACTCTGGCTTGGCACCATGTAATATATGTGAAAGAAAAGCATTGATATCAGTTTCTGATGACCCCCCACTTGCAATTGCTCTATGGCATATCTGCTTCAACTCTCTGCTTCTTTTCCTCATATCACTCACTTCATCACCACTCAAATCCATAAATTTTCTTATAAGACCAGCAATTTCATCTCTTCTTATCAAAGGGTCCTTTTTAACCTCTTTCTTCACCCTCCACCCCACCTTCCATTCCTCTGCTATGAACTTACCATTAAGGGGTTGGTCCATAAATATAGGAAACGCCAAAAAAGGAACACCACTATAAGCACCTTCTCTAGTAGAATTCCACCCACAATGAGACCAAAATCCCCCAATAGCAGGATGCTGCAACACCCTCAATTGATCACACCATGGCAAAACTAGTCCCCTATCCCCACACAACTCTTTCAACCTACCATTTTCTCTGGGTTGTACCCACAAGAACCGAACACCACTATCACACACACCAGCTGCAATTTCATCAAATTGTTCATTAGAAACCGAGAGAAAGCTCCCTTGAGAAATGTACAACACAGAGGCAGAAGGTTGGTTTTCAAGCCATTGAAAGTAGCCATGTTTAGAGGCATCAATGTGGCCATCATGAAAACAAGGTATGGCAAGGCCAACACTGTAAATGGGTATAGAGATCTCTGCTTTCAAAGCATCAATAGCCAGAGGCTCAAGTTCGTATATGGAGGGGAATAACAGATATTGCGCTTTCTGCACCCACGGTATAACATTCAAGGCCAATTCCAACAATCTTCTACTACGCCAAGATTCATCATTAAGTGGAAAATCTGCTAGACGAATTGATGAGTTACCCGGTATATAATCCACACGTTTCTCACCATCTTCTGCCACAAATGTTTACTTTTTAATTAGACTTCAAATATAACATCGCAAAAATATTTAATAAATAATATCCACTCCTCTAGAGATTCAATTACCTAATTATAGGTGATAGTAATAATCAAATAAATGTGTCTTAATATTTTTTAAAAATTATCCTTGTTATTAATATTTCCTTTCCTGTAATTAACTCTTCCTTTTCATTAATAGTATTTTAAACTAATCAAAACAAGAGACATTATAAACTGGGTCTTATAAAGAACTTCTCCAGATCATGTAAGTAAGAATGAAATGCATTCACATTATGACTCAACAATGGAGGTAACAAACTTAACTATGATAACTTAAAATATATATTTGAATTATGAAAGTCAATATTTATCCATTACTTCTTATTCTTGAATATGTATGCTAATTATTAGAACTTAGATACTTCACTTTCCTATATGAATTTGCTAATGTAGAAATTTTTACTTGTGAAAGATATAACTATTATCAGTGAGATTGTTAAATACAGCAATTTAATTCTTGTTGAGATATTGATCAGTGAACCTAGAGAACAAAACATTGTAATTTACATGGTTTTGTGAGCGTAACTGACCTGACACGTTTACAGGGTAGTGACCGTTTCGCTGGAGAAGATGGTAGTGTTTGAGCACGGCGAAAACCGACGCGGACATGGGCCAAAACGACGCCACAGGAATGTTTCTCGCATTGGCGACGCGAACCACCCAGAAGAGGTAAGTGTCGTATATGATTACTGATGGCGGCGCGTGAAGGCGGTTGAGTAAGTCTTCGAAGGGGGCTTCCATTTTGGTACTAACGGCTTCAAGGAACGCCACGAAGTCGTTGGCTCGACCCTGTTCGGAGGGAATAACGTTGGGGATTGTGGCGAAACGGATGTTGTCGGGTTTGGAATCGATTAAACCGAGCCATTCTTCGGTGACAACAAAGGTTACGACGATGTGGGAGTTTTTGGAGAGGAACAACTTGCAAAGGTTGATCATGGGGTTCACGTGACCTCGTCCTGGGTAGGGCACCGCCACCACGTGGCAGGCCATGTTTGGTGGAACTTGAACTGGCTGTGGCATAGAGATAAGAACAGTGCTTAGAAGAGTGAGAAGAGTGAGAAGAAATGAAGGTGAAGCAGAAGCAAAAACAAATTTGAAGTGGAAAAAATGTGCTGTGATGATGTGACTCTTCAGCAATTCCTGCAATCTCTATGGTGGTTCCATTATGGCTATAAGGAGAAAAATAATTAAAAAAAAAAAATCAATTATACTGTAATTTTATTTTATTTTATTTATGTTTTTCTGCTCTTTGTCATTTTGATTGTGTCATTCTTTTTTATCATATTTTCTGTTTTTCCTGTATATTTTATTTGAATCAGAAAGAAAAAAAATGAGATCATAAAATTGAAAAAAAATTAAATAAATTTATTTATTATTAAAATTATTATTTTAACTATTTTTATGATGATAAAATAATATTTAAATAAATAATTATGTTTTTTTTACATGATTAAGTCAATTTTTACGTCTTTCTTCACATTTATGCATTGAAAGAAAAGAAAAAGCTAATACAATATTTTTTTTTTATCGATTTTCGTTATTTTATTTTTTAATTTTCGTAAATCATTGTAAAATATCGCTTTCTAACCATCCCTCGTGGGAAACAAGTACAGATTTAGAATTTTATATGTATTATTATAATAACAAAATGATAAATGTATATTTCTAAAATGTATATTTTAAAAAATAATTGTGAATGTTTTGAAAAATTTAGGTAGATGTATATTATTATCTTATTATAATAATATTTTTTTATATAATTTCAACGATTTTTTTGTATAATTTTTCATATATATTTTAATTTATAATATATATATATATATATTATTTTCTTCTCTTTTTATTTTTTTTCATCCTTCTACTTATATTGTCTAAATATATATTAAATATTTTTCGAAAAATGCTCTTATTCTTTGCCAAACTTTCTTCATAGACTAAATATATTTAATTTTTAACTTAATATCCTTTTTCATAAAGTAATATGATAATTTATAAATAATTTATAAGAGGCTTAAAAAAAAGGTAATATAAATTTTTATTATAGAAAATTAATATATTTATATGTTAAATTTGATGAAAAAATACATGAAAGTGAGAGGCTAAAGATGATAAAATTTATGATTTTTTTCTATATTTTGGAGAAAAAGAAAAAATCAAGATATTATAATTTAAGATGTCACTTTACGTCACTCCTCCATCACCACCTACATAAATACTTACATAAATGCTATTTATGATTTTTAAGATTGCGTTGTAAGTAATTGAATTCTGAAGAAATAATGAAAAATAAAAGATAGAGACATGTCATGAAAAAAGAAATAAAATCATTCAAGAATGATATTTACAAATTAACAATTATTCCCAAAAATAATGAAGCAATTGAAGTAAAATAAGTATAAAGACTAAGAAAAATACTAGTGAAAAGGTAAA
This sequence comes from Macrotyloma uniflorum, assembly GCA_016859785.1. Classification (NCBI taxonomy): domain Eukaryota; kingdom Viridiplantae; phylum Streptophyta; class Magnoliopsida; order Fabales; family Fabaceae; genus Macrotyloma; species Macrotyloma uniflorum. Next base: position 3,543,435 of record BDMB01000011.1, read on the forward strand.
AAGATACAAAACAATTTAAAGGCTATAAGCAAAAACATGAAGTTGACTAGGGTGAAATTTATGCATTTATTGTCTTTATGAAAACAATTCATTTGTTAATTTTTTTGTTGGTTCAAATAAAATGAAAGATTTATTAATTTCATATAAAATATGTACTCTTAAATGATTATTTTGAAAAAAAAGTTTATATTTAATAACTTTTGGACAGAACATGAAGATAAAATTTTAAAATTAAAGAGAATTTTGTATTGACAAAACAAACACAAAAAATATGAAACATCTGTACTGATTATTATCTTTCAAGATAATGAGTTTGCTTGATGTAATATGTTTTTTTATAAAAAAAACATAAATTTTATTTAATTTTTTTTTTATAAATTATAGATGAATCTAAAAGTTATAATTATTAAATCTTGATAATTTAGAATTAAATTTAAAATTATCTAAAATATTAAAAATGAATAAATTAAATCTATAAATAAATAATATTATTTATATAATAAAAATAACAAAGTAAATATAAATCTTTCCACAATTATTAAAAATTACACCATTTATACACTAAATTATCTATTAACTATCTTCTAAACTTTATAACTATAAATTCTTTTTAAAAATTTACTAAAAATTCTAACTAAGAACTCTCATTATCTTTACATTTTTTTTGGCTCATCTCCATTTTTGGTTATCTTTACCTTTTTTTGGTTCATCTCCATTTTTGGTGGAGGTTGAATACGATTTCATGTGACAATTGGGAAGATGCAACTCCAATATGTATGATATGAAGTCAGTATTTTAAAATTACTTTTTATTGTTATTAGCTGGTTTAGAAGAATCCTTTTTTTACACATACGATGAGATCTAAATTTTGTAAATATTTGAGTAACGTGTGTATCATCATCACTTCTTACTATCATAAATGCACCCATAAACTTTTCTTTCTTTTCTATTCAACGCGCTTTACCTACTTAGTGAGAACAGCTTCAAACACATCAGTCCCGAGAAAAATAATATCAATTGAAGAGTATTACTAGAAACCTTCACTCCACCAGTTTTTCTTTGAAAGTTCTCCGAAAACCCCACACGGCAAAGTGGGTCCACTGCTTGGAAATATATGTTCAATTATCAAAAAATCACAGTGAGGGGTTTCTAAATCCAAAAATGCAAACCTTGCGATCTTACTTGAGAAAGAATATGATGGCCATGCTGAACCAAATTCTAAGATGGCTGAAGAAACCAAAGGTATTATGGAGCATTGTATCTGTTCCTTCATCTGTTGTTGGGTTGGTTTGTTATGCACTCAGTTCCTCTTTCAACCAATTACTGGGAAACTGGAGCTGGTGGAAGATGCTTATTTACATTGCTATCAGTTTCATCATTTGCCTTGCCGTCTTGTTCTCAACGGCAAGGTCGGGATCCACCTCTTCCCGAGTTGAAGCTAATTTGGCATTTATGGTTCTCATGATCACTTCTGTTTATTCCTTTTTCTACGATAACGTGTTGAAGGGTAACCCAGATGCATATAGCCTCATTTCTTCTGCTGCTTTTGCTACCATGTCGCTTGGCTTGTCAAAACTGACTCAATTTGGATACGAGATTGATCTACTATACTTCTTCTGTGCAACTCTGATAGCACAACTCATGAAGATCAAATTGTGGTTAGTCATTGTTGGAGGGGTTCTCAGTTATTCCCTTATTTGCCTGAGGATGGATCCGATAGAGCGCGAGGAAGAAGAGGACGTGGAGATGCGGAGACCGGAAACGGCGAGGGTTTCGAGAGAAGACGAAGAGATGAGAGCGAAAGTTGATGATTTCATCAACAGGTTCACGAAGCAGTTGAAGTTGCACCGGATGAACTCTCTTCTCAGTTATTGAGTGTAATCGATGGTAATATTAAACACGATTTCACCAACAAATTAAAAATATAAAATAAAAATCATGAAAAACATGAATTATATTTTTTGTATTATTAATGAAGTCGGATATTTCATAAAAATATATTTAAAATTTTATATATACATTAATTATACATCAAATAATATTTTTCAATAATTATTTCCCTCACCCATAAATAATATATAATTCATTTTTCACCAGATAATAAATCTTACAATTTAATTTTATTGGCACACAATCATATAATATTTAGAAATTTTCTATTTAACAAGTCATATTTCGAAAATAATTTTCAACATTCATCATATAATTAATTTCACATCATTTTCTATAAAATCTCATAATTATATAAACTCAATAATTTATTATACAAGTTTAATTTTTCATAAAATTTCTTATTTATATACTTTTTCAAATTCAATTTAAAACATAAAATAATTTTCCAAAAACATTATATCTTTATTCAAGCCACAAATTCTTGTTTAAGGTATAGACTTTTTACTCAAATAACAACCTATATATCTTTCAAGCCAAATACTTTTTAAGAACAACATTTTTATTTGATTTTTTTTTCTCAAACAGGAAAAATCTCCTTTAAATGAAAGAGTTATTTGTTCAAGCAAAGTGTCATCATTTAAAAAAATCGCATTGAGAATAATCAGTTTTTTTTTTCTTAAACTAGGTTCTCATTACTCAAATGAAAATCACTCAACAAATACACCTAAAGATTGTCGATCAAACAAAAATCCATCACTCAACCAATGGTGTCCTACCTACCATTCCAAAATTAGCGAAAATATATTTTAATTAATCAATTTTCATCTTAAAAGAAAATTTTCACATCATTTTCATATATAATATAGTATAATCAAGTTTTTATAACAATGAGACAATTTATATTTTTATATATACAAATAATTTTATTAAACACTTAATACACAAAAAAAAATCTAATTAATTTCTTTTACATCTAAATTACACTATTTTTAATTTGAATTGAGTTAAAAATACTTTATCTTATTCTTAAAAATTATAAATACAAAATTATTTAATTATTATATATCTAAATTAAAATATTTTTAAATTAAATAAAAAATTTAAATCCTTAAATATTTCTAAAGTGCTTTAAAAATTATTAAAATTTAAAATTTAAATAATAAAAAAATTTATTCGGATAGAATTTATTATTATTTACTAGCTTTCACGTAGTATTCTCTTAATTTACGAGAGATAAATAAAAAACTTGGAGAGAATTTAAAAAATTTGAGATCTAGAAAGAGATTTCAAAATTTTAATAAAAATGAAAGAGAAAAGAAAACTTTTCTATTTATATTTCGAAGGATGAAACCTTAAACTGATTCAAATAAAACCTAAGCACATTCAAATAAAACCGATCCACTTCTTAAACTTTACACCAATTGTCACGGGTTCACCAACACAATCAAATTTTTAATATAAAGCTAAAAAACTATAATATAATATAAAATGTAAAACGCTTTGTTTTCTTTCACTTTTTTATTAAATAACATGTGACAATTTTAAGAAACGAACATTTTTATTCTAATTTAAATTCCTTTCTTCATTGACAACTATTAAATTTAATACAAATTTTTAAAATTTATGATTTTTTTTTTTAAAAAACATAGATTTTATTTTAGAAATTGTTACATGAATCTAAAAATTATAATTATTAAATCTTGATAATTTTAGAGTTAAAAAATTTAAAATTATCTAAAATATAAAAAGATAAATTAAATCTATAAATAAATAATATAACTTATATAATAAAAATAAAAAAAATAATATAAATCTTTCCACATTTATTAAAACTTACACAATCTATACATTAATCTATTAATTATCTTCTAAAATTTCTAACTATAAATTCTTTAAACATTTACCAATCAATAATAGTTTTTTAAAAATTCGAACTAACAACTCATTATCTTTATATTTTTTTTTCATTTTCATTTTTGGTTACTACTAGAAGAAGAAGATTCAACGTCATAAAACAACGTCAATTATAAATATAATCGACGTTATTTTACACGTGGTGACAAAATTATAAATATAAATACATTTTCGATGTCGGTTACAAATACAACCGTCATAAAAAATATAACAACGTCGACGTTGATAGTCATTAAATAACGTCGTTTGTGGTTAATCGTCGTGTAATTATTGAGTATCAACGTCGTTTGATATTATAATCGACGTTGTATATTGACTTTAACGTCATTTTTCTAGTAACCGACGTTGATGGTTATTATACCAGATCAAGTTTTCCCTTACGCGAGTCGAGTCATTCATCTTCTTTATCAGGCTTCCTTCTCGCAGTCGAAGCGGTAGCGGTATTGGAACGAGTTCCCTAACATAGATATGGTTTCATTCCACCAGTCCCCTAACATAGATATCACTGGGTCAAAGGGCTTCACTTCGGAACCTTTTCTTACTTTCCTCCCGTGGGCATGAAATGAACCCTGAGGTTACTCTGTCCCTGGCATCCCTTTTTGCCCCCCAACTTGATTCATTTTGCGGTAAACAGAGACTTTCCAATAGCCCGCAGGTAAAAGCCTTTTTTGGGTTGGGGTCCAAGGGTGCCGCCCCCTACTACCCAATTCCTGTCTTCGGAACTACGGGGATAGGTGACTTTTTGCGATGGCCCTCCACCTCGTTGGGAAAAGTGAAAGGAAAAAACAAGTCCTAAACTAATGTTGGCGATCTCTGCTATTTTGCTGCGCATTTTTCTCCTATCTCCCTCTCTCGCGATTGTCACCACTTTTGACCACCGCCACTATCTCCGCATGTGCTTATTTCCCTGTTCTATGCTTGTTGCCGTGGAGGAGATTCGTGATTCGCCGCCTACTGGTAAGGGTTCTCCCTCTATCTCCATCTCTCGCGAATTAGAAATGTCTGAAAAAGTTCTCCCCTTTAGGGAAAAATAGCAAATCTTTGTTTATCCTAATGGTGAATATACCATCCTTCATGGTTAGGGTTGATTCCCAGAAGCACATTGACTTCTCACTCACTAGTTCACTTGGTGGTGGTCGGCCTGGACGCGTGAAGTGAAAGAACCAAAAGGCTGCAGCTAAGAAGGCTGCTGGTGGAGATGGAGATGAGGAGGATGAAGATTAAATTATTAACCTCGGTTATTAAATGTGAATAACCGACGTTGAAAGTTTGATATATTACATTGTTTGTCCCCTTAACCGACGTTAAATTTAATGACATTTCATTCAACGACGCCACATTGACCGACATTAAATGTCCAATATAACCGACGTAAAAAGGCATTTTTCTAGTAGTGAGTGGAGGTTGGAATCCTGTTTCATGTCACAATTGGAAAGATGCAACTCCAATATGTATGATATAAAGTCAGCATTTTAAAATTATTTATTAAATTATTTATCATTATTATTAGCTGGTTTGGAAGAATTCTTCTTTACACATAGGATGAGATCTAAATTTTGTAAATATTTGAGTAACGTGTGTAAATGCACCATCTTCTGTTTTTTTCTATTTAACACGCTTTAGGTAGTTAGTTAGAGAATACCTTCTAAGACATAAGCCTAGTTGTGAAAAAAATAATATCAATCGAAGAATCTTAGGAGAAACCTTCAGTTCACGAGTGTTTTTCTATGAAAGTTGTCGGAAACCCCCCACATATGTTCAATTATCAAAACATTGACTCATTGACCGACTTATATTTATTTATCTTTCTGAAATCTTCATCACTGTGAGGGGTTTCTGCATCCAAAATTGGAGGCTCTCTGATTGTGAAAGGTTGAATGCAAACCTTGCTGTCTTATTTGAGAAAGAATATGATGGCCATGCTCAACCAAATTCTGAGATGGCTGAAGAAACCAAAGGTATTATGGAGACTTGTATCTGTTCCTTCATCTGTTGTTGGGCTGGTTTGCTATGCACTCACTTCCTCTTTCAACCAATTTCTGGGAAACTGGAGCTGGTGGAAGATCCTTCTTTACATTGCTATCAGTTTCATCATTTGCCTTGCCGTCTTGTTCTCAACGGCAATGTCGGGCTCCACCTCTCCTCGGGTGGAAGCTAATTTGGCATTTATGGTTCTCATGATCACTTCTTTTTATTCCTTTTTCTACGATAACGTGTTGAAGGGTAAACCAGATGCATATAGCCTCATCTCTTCTGCTAGTTTTGCTACCATGTCGCTTGGCTTGTCGAAACTGACTCAATTTGGATATGAGATTGATCTACTATATTTCTTCTGTGGAACTCTGATAGTACAACTCATGAAGATCAAATTGTGGTTAGTGATTGTTGGAGGGGTTTTCAGTTATGCCCTTAATTGGCTGAGGATGGGTCCGATAGAGCGCGAGGAAGAAGAGGACGTGGAGATGCGGATACCGGAAACGGTGTGGTTTTCGGTTTCGAGAGAAGACGGAAAGATGAGAGCGAAAGCTAAAGGTCTCGCCAACATGATCAAGACGAATTTGTTGATAACTGCGGCAGCGGCAGCTAATGATTTCATTATTTCATCAGCAAGCAAGAGGTGAGAGGAACAGGAGGTTGGAACGGATTGAGTCTCTTGTCGATCAAAGAGTGTAATTCCTATTTGATAAAACTTTTTCTTTAACACGTGACCAAATTGAATTATTGTTGTTGACAAATAGACTCATCTACTATAGTATATTATTGCGTTCACATCATTTATTTAATAAATTTTATAATTACTTTCAAAATTTATATATTTTATAATTTTAAATAAATAAATATGAAAATAACAAAAAAATCAACTTATCAAAATTGAATTTTATTTATCATATTATTTATTTTTACTTATTAATCAACTAACTATTTTACTAATTATTTACATTAATATCAATAAATATATTTAAATATATTTTTAATAATTAAATATATAAATTTTTTTATTTCAAATAAATTTAAAATTTATTTTTTAATAAAATCTTGAATTATAATTTTTAATATATTAAAATATTAAAAATAAAAATAAAATATTAATATATAATAAAAATAAAATAATATAAGAATTATTCGTAGAATTTGATAAATTATATATAAAAATTTGATAAATTATATTTAATTCTATTATCAATAAATTTAACTATTTATAATTATGAACAATTTTAATAAAAGAATAGAGAATGATGATGAAAAATAAACCATAAAATCGTCTTTCTTTTGAATTATTGATTTAATTGGACAAATAAATTATTGTAGTGAAAATATTATGCAGTATCTAAATTGTGATTTTATTTGAATATTAAAATATAAGATAAGAGCATTGAATCACTTTCTCTTTTACAGTGAGTATAATTTTCAAAGAAAAAAATTCTTATCTTTTGGAGTGATGGTAAAAGTAAAATATTATCTCTTTTTACGATGAAAATTCTTATTTTTAAAAAAAAATTATAAATAGTATATTTAATTTTAATTTTTATTATTAATTTAATGATTATGTGTTAATATATTTTTACGTAAAATTAATAAAAATTATATTATTTTAAAATGTAAAAATATGAATTGAATTTCATTCTAAAATAAAATCTTATTTTGATTTATTTTAATTACTTAAATACTTATTATTATAAATTTTTACGTTAATACTTGTTTGAACTATTTTAATATTATTTATTAATTTGAATTATTATTTTAATATTTTTTAAAAATTATTTATTCATTAAATTATTACTTTTATTTAACTAAATGTATATTTATATTTATATAAACATTTATTTTATATAAATATTTATTTTGAAATTCGTTTGAACCATGCTCACTTAATTTTTTTTATATTTTTTATAACTTCTTTTTTATTTATGTTCATTTGAAGTTTTTTTTTTCAATATGTTTGACCTCTTTTAAAGCCTTTTTTTTTTTTATATTTAGAAATTAACTCGTATCAATTATTCTATGCAACAATTACACTTTACTTAATGTCTCATAATTTTATTAATTGTTATTAATATTTATCTTTTGTAATAATTTAAAAAATGTATAAATATATTAATTAAGCCTATCTAGATAAATTTTTTATGTATTTCTAAAAGAAAAAATAATAAAACGAATTCCATAACTAAATTTTCTCTTTTCTTATATAATTTTTCTAAATTTTTAATTTTTAAGTTATATATAAGTTAATTTTAATTAACGAAGAGGTTTATTTTATTTTCTCCTTATTTTTATCTCCTAAAACTACTAATAGACATTAATTTAAGAATAAACCAAAATTATCGATCATCAGGGATTAAATTAACAATTTTAATCTTAAATCAAGATATAATAAAATCTTTAATGAAGATATAATAAGAAATAAGTGGTTAATAGTAAGTTGAAATCAAAGTAATCTATTTCAACAAAAGAAATTGAGGCATTGGTATATCTATTTGGAAATATAATGAATACTGATGATGAAATTTAACTAGAAAAATGTTACTCAAAGAAAATATAGATGAAACTGAAAACAAGTGCATGAATGATCTACTATGTTTTTACAGCATTAATGTTTGTCTGCATTAAATAAATCCCTGAGAAAGGCATGTAAATGGATAGAAGCTGACCCACCATTTGAAATTGCACCAAGACATAGTTGCTGAAGAGTTTTGGATCTTTTTCTGATTTCTCTTGCTATCTCTGTTCAAATCCATAAACTTCTGCACCACCATTACAATTTCATCCTTCTTCACCAAACTATTCACTTTAATGTCTTCCTTCACCCTCCATCCAACTCTCCAATCCTCTGCTATCATCTTACTGTGTAATGGTTGGTCCATAATAATTGGAAAGGTCAAAAAAGGAACCCCAGAAAGAAGACCTTCTTTTGTGGAATTCCACCCACAATGGGACCAAAACCCTCCAACAGAAGGATGAGCCAACACTCTCAATTGATCACACCATCTCAAAACTAATCCATTCTGCCCACATATTTCTTTCAACCTTGAAGCCTCACTACGGGCTACCCACAAGAATCCACACCCACTTTCCTCCAAAGCAAATGCAATCTCATCAATTTGAGCTCTTGAAACCGAGAAATGGCTCCCTTGTGAGATGTAAAGAACAGAACCCACAGGTTGTGCATCTAGCCACTCCATGTAGCCATCACTAGTCCCATTGTTAGTGCTCAAAGTTAGAGTCTTTTGAAGGCTGAAATAAGGTATGGCAGGACCAATGGTGTATACTGGCATGGGCAACTCTTCTTTTAGGACATCAATGGCTTCTGATTCGAGCTCGTAAATGGAAGTGAACAAAAGATATTGTGCTTTGAAAACCCATGCGAAACCTTTTAGGCATTGTTGCATCGTTTGCCTACTGCGCCAACTTCCATCGTTTAGCGGTAAGTCCGCCACGCGCAGTTTGGAAATTCCAGGAATATAATCCACACGCTTGTCACCGTTTTCTGCTTCATCGGTTGAACAAAACATCCATAAATTCAATTTTTTCATATATCAGAATTGGAATTTCAAATCATTTTTTGAATCTGAATCAAGGACGAGGATGAATGGTATTAGATTTTCTTTTTAAATTATATAAACTGAATTATAATTATACATTATAATGACTATTTATGTTAGATACAGATAAACTTTGAAAAAGAATGAGAATATGATTAAATAATCCTTACTTTTGTATGTTTTGAAAATACATATCAGATTATTAGAGATAATTTCTTGTAATGCTTACATTGTTTTGTTTAGTCTTTATGTATGTATGAGTTGAGATTCAATAATTGCATTGTGATGTTGATTACCTGACAAATTGACAGGGTAATGACCATTCTCTTCCAGAAAGTGATGGTGGTAGAGCACAGAGAAAATAGAGGCGGACATGGTCCAAAAAGACACCACCGGAATATTCCTTCGGATTCCAACCACCAACGCCCAGTACAAAAAGGTGTCAGCTACGATGGCCGTAGGCGGCGGCTGAAGGCGGTGGAGTAACTCCTCAAAGGGCGCTTCCATTTTGGTCATGACAGCTTCCATGAAGCCGAGGTGGTCGTTTGAGCGAGTGAGTTCGGACGGTACCACGTTGGGGATTGAGCGGAGTTCAATGTTGTCGGGTTTAGGGTCGGAGGCGATGAAGGCGAGCCATTCCTCGGTGACGACGAAGGTTACGAGGATTCCGGCGTTGTTGGAGACAAGTAGCTTGCAAAAGTTCACCATGGGATTTATGTGGCCGCGTGCAGGGTAGGGCATGGCCACAAGGTGGCAGGGACAAGTTGATGAAGCTGAAAGAGCTTCCATGGGAATTTGGGGTTGGAGAAACGGTGAAGTTTTGGAAGAAGATGAAAGTTGAATCTTACAAACCACGTGCTTCCATTTGGAAAATGCTGCAACATGGTAGGCCTCACCATCACAAAGACCAAGAAGCTGTCTTTTTTTCTTTCGTGATGAATAATAGTATTGGACAAAAAAGTAATGGAAAAGTAAAAGAAGACTGTCATATCCACGGACAAAAAAGTAAAAGAAAAATCAAACAAGCTACATCAAATCCAAGTTCTATGGTTTTTTTTAGTGAATAAAAGATAAAAGCTTAACAACTGAAAAGAAATTTGAAGAATAAAAAAGGTATATAGTGATGGATGTAAGAGGCAGAAGATGCAAGTGTGAAACTTAAGAATTATCCATGCTTACAATGTTGCATACATCCTTACATGCAAATACAATATCCAACCCTTCATTAATGCATTGCATTGATGTGTCATTGAGCCGAAGCTTCTCAATGCGTCAGTGTTTTGAAATATCTCTAATGAATGCATCAAGGTTCCCGTCTGAGGACCCACCTGTGCCAATAGCCCTGTGACACATAGCCTTGATTTCCCTTGCTCTGTCTCTGATCTGCTTTCCCTCTTGGCTTTCAAGATCCATAAACCTCTTAACCAGCTTTTCTATCTTTTCTTTCGCCACAATCTCTTCACTGTCCAACTTTGATGTCTCTAGTTCTACCTTACACCCATTCTTCCACTCATCTACAATCCGGCTGCTATTTGGAACTTGATCCAAGAAAAGAGGGAATGTGAGCATTGGTACCCCAGCAAAGAGAGCTTCAAGAGTGGAATTCCATCCACAATGGCTCCAAAATCCACCTATGGAAGAATGGGACAGCACCTTCAATTGGTCACACCATGGCACCACCATACCCTCATCTCCACACTTGTCTTTCAACCAAGAAGCATCAGCTCTAGCCACCCAGAAGTATCGAACTTTGCTACTGTTTAGTGCTTCAACAATTTGATCCATTTGGGCTCTGGACACTGAAAGGAAACTACCCAAAGAAATGTACAAGACTGATTGAGGTGGCTGAGAATCTAGCCATTTTATATAGTCATGGTTGTGATCATTGGTCACGGATGAAGGGTTTTCTCCTAATTCTAAATATGGTATAGCAGGGCCAATAGGAAAGACTGGAAAGGGAAATATAGCTTTTAAGGATTCAATTGTTTCGGCTTCTATCTCATGGACTGTGGTGAGTAAAAGATAATTTGCTTTGGGAACTTTCGAAACACATTCCAATGCAAGTTGCAGGACTCGTTGATCATTTTCCTGAAGCACAGTTCGAAGGTCTGCCAAATGAGCTGAAGAAATTCCCGGAATGTTCTCTACTTGTCCATCTGCATCATTTGTAAAACAGATAAGACATGCACCTATATACAAGTGCATTACTCTTTTGTAGATAACATGCAATATAAGTTCTTATTTTTTTACATAGTTAACTGATTATAAATAACCTTAGATATTGCTTTAAAATGAATATTACAAAATTCAATAATCTTATCATTTATGTGTAAAAATCTTTCATACATTCAAACCATTCTAATTGAAAAAAATAGCACTAATATATACTTAGCAGTTAGCACCATTGTCTGATATTTGACCTTCAATTGACTCGATTCATCCAGTGGTATTGGATTATAGGTGAAACTAAAGAACTTAAAGAGTTTACATAGAAGAAATATAAGCAGAAATCAAGATTTAAAGATTAAAATTTAAATTGTGCATTGACCTTTTTCTTTATTGGTCTGATACCACTATATAAATAAACAAAACCAGAATTAAAGAAGCGATATACCCAGAGTATCGTAATCAACGTTCAATCGCCGTTGGTGTGCAAAGATATCAAGGTGATGTAGCATGGAGTAAAACGACGCCGACATGGTCCAAAACGCAGCCACGGGAATATTTCTCCGATTTGCGAGGGCGACGGGCCAGCGTAGCTCAACGCAGCCGAGGATCGCGGTCGGCGGCGGCTCGAGCTGATCGAGGAGCTGGTCGAAGGGCGCTTCCATGTTGGTCATGACGGCTTCGTAGAAGGCCGGAAAGTTGGCAGCTTTGTGGCGCTCGGGAGGCACAACGTTGGGGATGGCGGCGAAGCGAATGGCTTCCGGCTTGGGATCGTCGCCGATGAAGCCGAGCCACTCCTCGGTGACCACGAAGGTTATGAGAATCTCGTTGGGTCTTCTCGATGCCAGGATCTTGCACAGGTTCATCATGGGGTTGATGTGGCCTCTCCCCGGAAACGGAACCGCCACCAAGTGGCACACGCCGCCGCTGCCACCGGAGTTGTGCATAGCCGGAGAAGAAGGTGCGTGAGAGTGGGTTTTGGTTTTTTTGTCTTTTCGATTGTTCTATGTCGTATTCTTTTAGACTGCTGCAGCATGCGGTATTAAACAAACAACAAAACAACATATTTTATTTGTTGTTTTAAACAACACTGTAATCATGTTAACTCGTTGGATGAGTATTACTAGATTGGGTTTTGTGTTGAATTCTTATGAGTAGAAAAACATAATTGGTCTTTAGTTCTATTTTAGTTAAAGACAAAAAGAATCTACTTTAAGTTGAGTTAATGGTAAACTCAATAACTAACTTACGTTTTCATTAAAGATTGAAAAGTTAATTTCTAAAATGATTTATTGGTATTCTAATTAAAGTGTGTAAGATAATTTATAAGATCTTAATCAAAGCATTTAGTTTTTCTTATTTTATTATTTTGACTTATTGTCTATATAATAATAATAAAAAAAAGTCTTCTAGATAAGTTACTTGTAATTGAAAAATGGGTCTTTAATTATATTTTAACTAGGGACAGAAAATTCAATCTCTAAATAATTAAAAAAAAATTCTAGGATACACTATAGTGATTGAAAAATTAGTATCTGATTATATTTCAATTAAAAATTATTATTTTCTCTCTAAATATAAAAGGAAAAAAACTGTAATTGATTTTTAGCTTACTAAGTATTTTGTCTCTTTAAATATATGTCTCTAATTTTATCTCAAAAATTAAAAGTTTTTTATGATATCAATCATATAAAAAATATTATTAAATTAAATAACGTACTAATAGAACTTTGTAAAATCACTACAATTTTTTTATATATACTAATAGAAATCATATTAGTTATTAAAATTTGTCTTTATTACTATAAATTTCGTTTAATAAAATTAAAATATCAGAATAAATATTGTATGTCTATTTAATATATGATATGTTAATAATATATGTAATAATTTATATTAATGAAATTTTCTTTGAATATGTTGCATCATGTTCTTATAATATTTTGGGTCTATTAGTTTAGGGTTCTGAATCACCAATGCTAACACAAGTTTTCTGATAATTATTATTTTTTTAGTTTATGGACATAATTTGGTAATGTCTTAAGACTTGTCTTAAATTACTCTCGTTCGACTTAAATTATCTTTTAATAAAAAATTGTTTTTATGAAAATCAAACTCAAATCATATATCCAAACAATTTGACTTCAGTTCAGTATATTAAAATTGACTTTAAATTGTGATATTACATCAAGACTTCAGTATCTGCATTTATTTAAGCTTTGAATGATTCTACCTAGATTGGTTGCATTTACATATCTAAATATCTTCCACTAAATTCTTCTTTGTGTGATTGATTCTGACGAAAAACTTGGTGCTGAACATTCTTTTCAATATAAGTCATTAGAAACACTCTCAAGTCTTCAATATTATCCAAAAAAATGAAAAGATTTCATAAGGGAGCCCTTTACTAAAAAAAAAAATTAATGTAAAATATATACTTTTAATCTTTATACTATTTTTTTAATCTTATAACTTATTTTATTCATTAAATTAAAAATAAATAATAAATTTATTATATTTAATAATTTTGGAATAAGAGTATCTTTAGTATATATATATATATATAAAGAAAAAAAACATTTTTCAAGAAGGAATCTCTACATGCATTACCACAATTTCTTTGTCTTCATACTTTGACAGAGAAGGAATATCTCTATATTCATTACCAGAATAGTACTTTGAACAGGTCAATATTTAGAAAGTAACATGAAAATATCTCTATGAGTAAATAGTTCAGAGAAAAAAATGGATTTTTTTGTCAAGTTCACTTGCAAGATATGTCATGCTTACATGGTTAAGGTACAAACTCAGGGGAAACGTTCATCATCGCACAACTAAATTGCCAAAATAAAATAACCCAAAGGTTTAGTTAAGTAGTTAATCACTCCAAAAGATAGATCTGTAAAGAAACTAATCAAAAGGAGATTAATCCGAGTAGTATAAAGTTCTCGTGGATTTCACGATTTCAGAATCGAATCTAAAACACTTTTTTACCAAATCAAATCATACCAAATCATATACCACTAGAAAAGAAAATGAAAAAGATGCAGACGGTGGTATATCCACCATGTTTTTTGTCTCCTTTTTCTTATGAGTGTTTTCTATTTTTCTCTTTTGATGACTGATGGGTGGCTATATCCACTTGAAAGTTGTGATCGATGAATATCAGGACCATCACTGGACTTCAAACACAGACCACACCTTAGAAATAGCCAAACCAGAAAGACAGAAGAACAACAGATATGTTAAGGTTTAGTTAAACTGTTCCTCTTTTTTACTATTTTGACGTTATAAAAACTATAAGGTTTGGTTCTTAAGCGAGTAAGATATTTAATGTCTTTTGATGTCTTCCAATTCTACTTTAACCTTGCAGTGATATTATTATAACTTTTTGCAGGCAAATGATAAACAGTTAGAAATTTCTTCCACAGTAGAAATTATCTAGACATTGTCAACAGAAAGTTACAATTTCTACACATACAACTTCAAAATTGTTTTTGTTCTTTTATATAACATGCAATGAGTTTTATCTTGAAATTAGAAGAAGATATACATTTTGATTAACTTTTATTTTTGTTCTGAAATTGTGTGGGATGTGAGAGATAATTTGAATGGATAAATACAAGAAATAATGTTTGGAGTTGAAAATAAATGTACAGGAAGTGGGCTTAGATATTTTGGGAGATATTTGTGGAGCAACTTCAGTGTCTCTTCACAAAGCGACCCTACAACAAAAATATCGGAAAAGCTGTTTTCATAACAAAACAAAATGACCATACTGCAAAACCCAATGGCACCAAAAGAAACAGAAAATTTAAAAGTGACCTTGATTCTTGGTCTTTTATCAGCGTTTAATTTCCGAACTTGGTATCTTATCTTCTTTGAGAACAATCTGTTCTGACGTTTCTCTTTGTATCTAAGAACACTTGCTTCCCTTCTTGCTCTCTCTTCTTCCAACACTGGCACTTCTCCATTCTAAACCACAATTATATCATTCATGGCTACTCTATATTAGCAAACACAAAGTAATAAGAAAACATCTATTCTATCTAGCAAAATTAACGTTGGAGTTATCCAAACATAAATAGACAGACCCTTCAAATCAAGCAAAATTATCAGTACCCAAAAGAATTCCCATCACTGTATATATACATAAAAGACTAAAATTCATTTCATATGTATCAAACACTGAAAGAAAGACTATAGTTATATGGCCCTTAAAGAATTCAAGATATGCAACTTATTAATTGCAAGCATGCATTTGAATAAAGTCAGAGGGAAAGTAAATATGATAGAAGAAGAAGGTTATGGCAATGAAGATTAATGAATGGTGAATACTAACGTAGTAGCCATTATTGGTGGCCAATGAAAGAGAATATTCATCAGCCCAGAGAGAGCCTCGGTCAGACCATGCATCCAAAACCTCTTGATAGTTCAAGTTCAAGTTCAAAGCCACCATCTTCTCATCATCCACTTCCCAAAACCCAACAATGTTTTCTCTCTTTATCTGCTGCTCCTCGAAAAGGTATTGGCTCATGCCCTCTGTGACCTGCTCTTTCCCTTCGTTTTCATCTTCTCCTTCCTCTCCAATGGGGGCGAATTCCTCCCATTCCATGAAATCCCAATGAAGTTCAGAACTAGAAGAGTTTTGATGGAGCAACTTGTGTTCCTCCTTGGAGTTGAAGACCCCTTCGAGTTCGTCCAAGATATTGAAATCTTCATAAGTGTAAGGTTGGTTAGAGTTTGGTGATAAGGAGGTGATAGCATCTGGTACCTCTTGTTCTTCTTCTTTCTTGGGGCTTCTGAGCAGTGAAGTGCATCCCATCTTATCTCTACAAAGTTTCTCTCTCTCACTTTCTCTCACATATGGACTTTGAAATTGCATAATGATGCATGTGCTCCTACCATCCCACGTTATGTAACTTTCAATAATACGAAGTACGCAGGTTATATAATACCAACAATCACAATTAAATAATTCACAATTACAATTAAATAATTCACCTTTTCTCCTTTTTTTTTTAATCTTTCACTTCTTACATATTCTTTATGTTTAATCCTCCCATTTTAAAACTATTGCTTTTAATTAATACTTACATTTTTTATAATCCATACACAAACATTAATCTATTTTTTTTTTATAATTTTAGATAATAAAGACTATGTATAAGACTAAAACATAAAATTGTATAAAGATGAAAATAAATAAGTAATTAAAAAATAAAAATAAATATAATAATAATTCATTTGAAAATAAATTAGTAACACGAGTACTTGACATCGAGTCATGCATAAATCTAAAATCTACATCAAGTTAAATAAAAAGTGTTCAAATAAGTTATATTATTGACATTAATTTTATTTTATTGTTATTTTTATAAAATATTATGTTATTATAGTTAATAAATAATAATAATAATAATAATAATATAAAATATATTAATGAAAATATAAGATTGACTTTACAGTAAAATTTAAAAAAGAGATAGATAGTGGTCTAAGTCATTTATATTACATTATGATAAAAATAACAATATTATATTACTTTTAAAAATTTCAATAGTTATTTTTTTTTAATTTTAGATTAGAATATGGTTTGATATTAATTATATTCTACTCTTTTTTTAGATAGAATATATGCATATACTCATTGTCAAAAGATTAACAAATGAGAAAAAAAATATAATAAAAAAATAAGTAAACAGTAAAAAAAATAATACATAGAATAATTATATTGTTAACCACTATTCTCTCTCATGAAATAAATAATTTAAGTTAAAAAATAATTATTTAATAAAAAATTAATAATTAAATTAATTCAAATAAAAATTAATTTGAATTTATTATATAAATTTTAATGATATTTTTATATTAAATAGTTAAATAAATATATCTTTAATAATTTAATTTTAGTTTTAACTATATTTAAAAAATCTAAATCTACATAAATCTGAATTTGAAGATAGATATTAATATTGAACGTAAATACAGGTTCATAATAATGACTCTGATATAATATTTCTAACACGTTTCTTCTCCCTTGAAATTCACTCCTAACTAAAAGTCATATCTGACAACTAATACCACTTCAGTATAGTTTTTTTTTCATGATGTTAATTTATGCAATACTATATTTTTTTTATATTTTATTATATAAATAGCATTTCTCTTTTTTAAAATACATAATTTATTCTTGAATTTACTTTCAAACAACAAAACCATAAGTAAAGAATTTAAGTGAATCCAGCCAATTTTGTAAATTTAAATAAATTTTAGTTAATAATAAATAATATTTTTTTAAAAAAAATGTTTAAAAAGTGTTATTCATATTTCTCATGTAATTTTTAAATATCAGATTTCTATTCAAGATGAAAATCATATACATATTATATATATATATATATATATATATATATATTGTGAGCATTTGTGCTTGTATAAATTATTAAAATATAATTAGTATACTAAATAAAATAAAAGAAATATAATATTAAACAGGTAAACAAATCAATATTAACTAAATGAAATTAAAAACTATCGTCAAAAGTATTCATAAACATGTAAAATTAAAAACAAAATATTCATCCCAATTTCTCATTAATTTACTGTATAATGTTTTTACAAGTATAAAAATTAAACTCTAAAGAATAAAAATTGCATACATAAAAGAAACTAAATTATTATACTAACAATGTAAATATATCTTATACTTCAAATCTCTTAAAAAAACTGAGAATCAAGAAAAATATTAAAATAAAACAAATAAGTTAAGTTAATAAAGACTTTACTATTGTGATACAAGAGAGAAAGGAGATTTATCATCCTGGTTTACCACCTTAACCGAAGATTCTTGCTGCATCTGCATGCTGAGAAGGAAGGGCGGAGCCAAGAATTTTAGGTGGGGCTGGACTAGGTCGGACCGGATCGAATCAGGTCGGACCGGATCGGAATAATTAAAAAAATTAATATATATATTAAAATTAATTATCACGTAAAAATAAATATAATAAATAAAATTATTAATAAATTATAAATCATTTATATATATTTAAAATCAACATAAATAATTATATATAAAATCAAATATATATCTGGTACATTTAATTTTTTAATTGTACTCGACGTTTCATGTTATAAAAATTATAAATTATCACATCTATATTAAACTTTGCAGCAATCTCCATAAAATCATCTTCCATCCTATTCTGGAACCTTGTTTTAATAATCTTCATAACAGAAAATGCACGTTCTGTTATATATTTAATTATTTTAAATTAAAGAGATTCTATTTAAATTTAATCTATATATAATTTTGATTTTAAATTTCTTAACTTTTAATTTCTAATATTTTATAATTTTTTAATATATATAATATATACATATAATATAAAAGATTATTTTAATATCTTTTAATTTTTTTTAATTGATAATATTTATTAAAAAGATATATAATATAAATATAAAAATTGATAAAATATTTTCTTTTATATATAAAATTATATATTTGATTATTTTAAATTAAAAATATTATATTTAAATTTAATTTATATATAATATTTTTATACCATATTACGAGGAGGGACAAACAGAAGTAAAAGGATATATATTTCATAATTTAATTATAATTTTATATAATAATAAAAAAAATCTAAAATGTTCGGCCAGTCCCTTTGGCTCCGCCCCTGCTGAGAAGCTCTGTCTGAGCTACTGCAAGCTGCAGTTGCAACTCAGAAACTTGATTTTCTAGGTTAGATATGATTCCAACACAACCATAAACAGGGTTTCTAACTCTTGCATTTGCCTCATAAACTAAACTTTTCACTGCATCTCCTTTTTGCTCAACTGGGACATCCTGCATGCATACATGTATCAAAGTAATACAAACACTCCCAGGACTTTACACAACCAAGAACACTACATTAGATACTGCAAATGGTTGATTATCTCTTAATGAAATTCTTTTAACTTGATTATAAACAAAGAAATGGATATATTAAAATGACCTTTAACATTTTGGTGATGTTGCTGCAGCCAAAGACCTTGTGCACAAGGACAAACTTGTGGAGATCACTGGAAGGAAAATAAGGAGCAAAGATGCAATCCTGGCAGCAACGGCGTCTCAGGAACTTGCACGAAGCACAAGGTGAAGAATTACCACCCATTTCAAGATCCAAGATTCGATGTTGACCAACCTTGGAAGCAAGTGTTTTTGGCTATTTCCTGAATTTGAATTTATATAAACAAGAGGAAGAGAAACACGCGACACATTAAACATGTAACATGTTTATAATGATGGCGTGATTATGGTCTCTGTCCTAACTAGAATACATAGATGTACATAGTTCACGTGTCGTGTTACATAACATTAAGTATGCATGGAATATTAACTAGTCACTGATGAACTCTAAGTCTACATATGGAATAAAATCCTCATTATTTAAATGTATTCTCCTTAAAAAAAAATCTTTACTCTAAACATTGCTTGCAAAAATGTTAGAGAAATGGAGTTCAAAACTAGAAATAACTTAAATTTCTTATGATTAATTAATAAACTACTGGTTGATGCTTCTAGAATGTTGTCTACTCCGCCTTCAAATTTGACAAGAACAAATAGTAGTGTGTGCTACTTGATTCTCATTTTCTCAAGCATGTGATCTGTGTTCATCTTCAAAAATGGCACACAAACTTTAGAGATGTTTTGATACTGGATCTACAATGGGAGGGGTGAAAAACAAAGACTATCTTTGATATTAAAAAGTTTCATATTTTTAGAAAAGTATATTATATTAAAATTAAAATTTGTATATATATTTATTATTTTTAAAAATACAAAAAATATTAGTTTTGAATTTTTTTTTAAATGATGTATTCATAAGTTAAAATTAAAATTTGTATATATAAAGAGTACTTATTTATTATTTTGTCGTTAGACAACAAATTATCTGGAAACTTCCTTGGACACGTAAATCTCAAATAACACTAACATGATTCTTCAGCAAAGTTACGTTGACAAGGAATATCAAAATCACATTCGAACTATTCAAACAAATCTCACATAAGAAAATTGAGGGAAGGGAGATAAAGTTACGTGGACATGTGGAACCACAAAATGTCTTTGACCGGATGGTTACTATTCCATCAAATGAAAGAGAATGTGAAGAGATTTATAGAAAATTTTCACCACTAGAAGTACCATTTCTTCATTCATAACTCTAATTTCAAAGATACAAGGATTGTGAAATTTTCTACTTATATATCTTGTAAGTTGCATTTATAAAATATTAGCTAAGATAGATAATGTAGGTAATTTCACTTTTTTATTTTTGCATATTTTTTCTCTTTCGTTAATTAATTTTCTCTATTCTACATACTTCCAAAAATAACTCTTACATTGATATATTTATGTTATACATCTTGGTGTTTAGTATTATATATATGTATGTGTATGAAATATATTTTGGATGGTCAATAATTGTAATTTGTGAACTTTTTATTTTATATTTATAGTTTATTTATTTTCTAAAAAACAAAATATTACATTTTTAATATTGGATTGAGCACAAGTATGTAATTCTCGTAATAAACAAATATGTACTTACGATTAATAATAATTTATATGCACTCATCTTCCATAATTCATTATAGACAAAATTGTAACAAAAATATTAAGTATACCTCAGATGCAATGATGATACTATCTTAACAAATTTTAAATTGAAATAATAATAACATATTGAAGACAAAAAGGAAAATTTTATGTCACTTCTACCCTTTACACCTCAATTAAAGAAAAAAATTGTTCTAGTTTGTCTAAAAGTTTTACATAACATAGGAATCAATAAACTATATACATTTTTCAGTCTTCACACATGAAAGCATCTTTTAAGATCAATTCTGATATGGAAACATCAAACTTCAAAACATACAATAGGAAACAATGGTGTTCTTTATAAAGAAAAAAATAAATAAAATTGAAAACTCAGTTTGCCAAAGCCGACTTATATCTATCCTTGGATGTCTGACCTCTCAGAGTTGACTTGTATCCATACTGGGATGTCTGACCTCTCAGGGTTGACATGTAAGTAAGACAAGTGTTGCCGAGATTATGTTTTGTTAAACATTTCACAGCTTCCAACTTTCGTTTACCTTGTAAACTCAACTTTCTTATATTTTGACCGAAACTAAGTTTCAATTGAAAGAAATTCCAAAGTTGCTTTACATTTACCTACTAAACTCTATTTGCTAATATATTTGGTCAAAGCTAAGTTTCAATTAAAACCAATACCAAAGTTGTTTTAGCAAAAGGAAATTAATTCAAACTTATAAAATGAAAACTATAATCCAATTATCTAAACAAGCACGAACACATCTGTTTTAAGAAGTGTAAAATCTTAGGTCTTTTTAAACTTTTAAGAGAAGAAAGAAATCCAACCTTCTGGAATTTTAACAAGCACGGTGAATATTGAACCATCGCAGAGTACCTGAACTGGTTACAATGAAAATAAGCACGGTGATAAATATATACAAGCTTAAAAATTTATAAACATTTGCAGATATCAGTAAAGTATAATTATATGCGCTATGTGAATAAGTTTCATTTAGGGGAAAGGAGACATATTGCATTGCAACGTTACATATTTTGCCTCTCTTCGTCCAAAAAATAAAGCATCGCCAATGCCTATCTTAGCACTTGTGTACGTTGCAGATCATATGAATGATGTGAGGGTGCTCCGTCTGCATCTTGAGAATGTTCGTCAACCCCAGCTTGCATCTGAAAAGTTTAGCAGATTTGAATTATTTATCCTCCTAGCATTCTTCTATGCATGATGTTATGCGGAGGTAGTATTGGGAACACTGTCAAATATGAAAACAAAATATCCACTTGGATACATACATTCGGCAATAGAGTACTCAGGTTAGTAAGCAGAGCTAGTTTTTCTTCGCAAGAAATACGATGACTTTTCAAAAATGAAACAAGAAAAGAAAGAAAGTTGAGAGTAAGCCAAAGTAAGTGCGTCAAATGACCAAATACCTATTTTGTAAAGTTAAATATGTTAATAAACATTAGAATCTTTTTATTTTTCAATTTAATAAAAACACATGGTAGTAGCATTCAAGTATCATTTACATTATTGACTTTCTCAAGTAAATACTTACTGCGTATATTTCAGAAGCAGACTGTAGACTCCTTCATGTCTTGATTCGTTTTGAGAAGAAAAACAGAGGTAATGAAAATAAAGAAGAAAATAGGTAAGAAGTAAAGTTAAATATTTAGTTATTTTGTAGAATAGAAATAAAAATAAAGCATCTTGAAATTTGTGTAATTCGATTTATTTAATAAGAAATAAAAAAAGAGAGACGGAAAGATGATAGAAATAAGTGAGAAATAATCCAGTGGAGATCCCACCATTTTTTAAAATTGTTTCCTTTCTTTTCTCCTTTCACCAAACACACTATTTTAATTTCTCTCCCTCTCCATCTTTCTCCCTCCACTCAATCAATCAAGGCATGACAGTTCTTCTCTTTATATAAATCAGACGCATACTACAGACTAGCCCATAAAAGGAATATCAAACATGTAAGAGGCCATACATACCTGATGCATGCTATAAGAATCAGGAGGGTATGTGACTCCTCCATGTCCCATCTCAGGATTGTCATAGTTATCAGGATACCCAGGACCTTCATAGAAACAAATCCATAGATTTATAGTGTACATCTAAGAAGAATTAAAAAGACGTGCTTAAGTGCTTTTTCTTAATACTCAATTTAATCACTGAAAAAATATAAAAAGACGCACTATGTCATAAAAACACCTTTTCCAAAGCTTATATAAATGGATTTAAACTTTCTGACTTTAGAGATAATCAGTAAAATAACCAATTTTAGAGTTTTTATGTATCACAATCATTTTTAAAATGTGTCTTTTAATTAGATTTTTTTTTTCTTTTAAAAATATTGAACAGGTTCCTAAAGAACAAAGTTTGATCAAGTTTTCAAGTTATACTTCTGTTGTATCTATTAAGAAATTAAGATGAACGATCAAGAAAGTCAAATTACTTGGTTTTGCATCTGCAGCCATCGCAGCCCTTGCCCTCTTTTTTGCATTAGCCAACTCCGCACGTAACTTTTCAACCTCACTGGACATTATAATCATATTGTTGTCCATAGCCCGTCTGTGCTCAAGATTACTAGTATGTGTCTTCTTCTCAAATTCAATAGCATTCCTATATGCATCAATAAATAAAAATTTAAAGCATGCACGTTGCATAATATTTCAGACTAAGTGAATTTTTGCCCTTGCATTAGATGCAGCGAAGATCACTCTTCCACCAGGAAAAGCTAGTGGTTGAATTAGGAAGCCAGAAATCGGTAGAGACCCAGGCAATAACAAAATCTAGATAGTCAGATTAAATCTTATAGGCTGATATGTAATGGAACTAATCACAGGGTTCAATATTAGAAATTAAAATAAACAAAGAGAATAATAGTGAAAATAAAAATTTAAAATTGAATAATTAAAAAAAATGAATATATTAATAAAAATACCATGTTATCCTTCTTCGTTTTTTTGCACATTTAAAGGAATAATCCATTATCCAAGACTGTGTGATCAATTATTTGATATCAACATATAACTGACTATATACAATTTGCAAAATTGATTATAGGATTTAGTCACATTAACACCCTTGTCTCTATTTGTGGGTCAATGTGTCATTATGGTGAGTGCAAGCTAGCAGTGCAGAGCAGAAAGATGAAAGAGTGTGTTTATAAGTGCTCTGTGGGGAGACCCTCGCTGTCCACTTTTGTTTATAGCAGATATCATATAGGCTCCTCACAGTTCACAAGCACACACAGAAACACTTAAAGCCATACAGAAAATCCCCATTTTAGTTTGTGTTATTGTTAAAGTGTGTTTGAATTAAAGATTCTGAATACCTGATAATGATATATACATAACCAATTATGTTTAAACCATAATAGATTGTGTATACATACACAATAAACCATAATCAATTAGTATACACACAGTCCTGTTTAACTAATAGTATCCACAAGCTTCACAACCTTAGAGCCATAAAAATTTCTTCCCATTTCTTCTCTTATTTGTGTGAAAAATTTTGTATGGACCCCGCATGTTTTGCAAAAAATTCTTTGGCATATCTAACCAGAAAACCCCATTTCTCGCTTCTCTTCTTCCCCATTCCAAACCACCAGACAGGGCTTAAAGAAAATAACATCAATATTGTCAATAGAGCTAGTCAAATGACAGGCAATGGCAGAAAGCTAAAAAGAACACCACGCACATTAGGCTGCCATATTGACATATGACTCCCATTTTGAGGGGAAAAAAAATCAATACAATGAAAGGAATAGTGAGTGACAAACACAAAGAACAAATAAAGCTTCTTTACTCACATGATCTCAATGATCCAAACATGTTTCTATGCTACAGTTCTTTCTGGTCTGGAAGCCTTCCACCACATACTCAGCGGCGGGAAAACTAACAACTAATGAGGACGAACAAAACATGGTCCTTGGGGCAGTAGCCACAAACATTTAGTGCAAAATCCTGCACAAACTACCCTAACAAGAAAATCACATAAAAACACTTCATTTGTGCTTAGTCAGAAGCACAACGTTACTTTAAAACCTTGCATTCACCCAATTACATTAAGCAACCGATATCTAAAAAGGCTTTCAAGTTAGACCTTCCTTTCTCTACTTTTTTCACTTCCAAGCCAAAAGAAAAATCATTCATCAAAAATGCAAAATGAAAACTAAAAAGTCCAAGCAATCTCACTTGAATCTTATTGTATCATGCACAAGCCCTAAACAAATTAATGAATGTCCTCAAAAAGCCATTGCCACAAATAAACGATAATTAACATAAGTAAATAAAATAAAATAAACAATTTACCTTCCACGTTGAATCTCATGGCGCATGGCCTCTAAATCAGCTTTGATCGCCGGCACAAACTGCGCCTCCGCGCGCCCCCTCCCGAGGTCGCTCTCAACGGCCTGCAGCTGCACTGCGAGATCCTTCCGCGCTGCCGCGAGCTCCTGAACGTCCGCCCGCACCCGATCCAGCTCGGCGCTCATTGCGGCGACGGCGCGCACCTCCGCGTCCACCTTCAGCGACTTCTCGTAGATTTCGCGCACCTCCGCGTCACGCTCCGCCTTGACCTCGGCGGCGGCGGCGGAGAGGCGGCGGAGCTCCTCCTGAGTGGCGGCGAGGTCCTGCTTTAATGCCACGTGGATGCCAGCGAGGCGCTGGTTGTCGGCGATGAGGGTCTGGATCTCCCGGCGGCGGGCCTCGACTCGGTCCTCGAGGGCGCGGACCACCGCGGCGGAGGAATGTGCGAGGCGGGTTTCGTCGAGACGCGAATAAGGGGGCGGCGCGTGCTTGCGCCCCGCCATTTTGCGGTCTTAGTACTATGAGCGCGAGAGAGTGGTTTTAATTTGAGGCAGAATAGAGAGCATTGAGCGCCAGGAGAGTTTGTTAGTCCGTGCAAGTGGTTTCTTGTTCTATCTCTCAGTTTTTTTCTTCAAACTTTACATAAAAAAATATAAACTTTCTTCAAATTTATGATTCTAGCAATTTTTATTATTCTAAAACATTTAAATTATGGTTAGCTTTTTTTTTTTTAATATTTTGTAATTTTATAATTTCATGCAAGCAAAGAAAGTTAATGTTAATCATTTCATTAACTTATTCTATTTATCTTACCTTATCAACTTTATCTTTTCAAATTGGTAGGATATGATTATTGTGTGAATTGTACAGAACTTGTATCAATATCTTTATTCTGACATCTTTCATAGTACTTTGACCTTTTATTATTTCTTTTTATCTTGTATATAGAAAAATTCTGTCATTAATACATTTTTTTTTTATATTTTAATTCTATTGCACAAAAATTCCCTCCTCATCACCTTTTTTTTTGTCATTTCTTCATGTATTTTAATGTTATACATAGTTGAATGGCTAAATTTTCATTGGTTAAAATTAGATGTAACCAACTCTATTCTCCTAAATTTTATATATATATATATATACACTTTTTCATTAACTACTATAATATTTAATATTTTTTTAAGATTTATTATTAGATAGTTTCTTTTTCATAAATTATTTATGCAAAATTTCATATTAATCCAAAATTATTTAATGCCTTATTATACTATATAGATTAAAATTAACATACTATATATCTTTTACAACATGCTAAACTTTAAATAGTTTAATATTATTTAAATAAATTACAAAAAAGAGTTTCTAACAAATTCAAATTGTCAAAACAAAATAATGTTACAATATATAGTATCGTAATATAGTTAATAAGTTTAATATATTTCATGATAATCAATTTATCCTAGTCAATCAATTAACTTATTTGATTTCATTTGATTAATTCTCTTGTTTATATATACTGCCACATTTGTTCAAAGTGCGTTGAGCTATTGTTTTGTGTATTATATAAAATTAAAATATAATTATTAGTAGCTCAAACAATTTGATGTATAAAAATGCAATTTGATGATCTTGTTGTATAATTAGTGAATAATGCCTTGCGGACATAATTATCCATTCAATTAAAAAAATAAAAATAAAAATAAAATAAAACTCAGTAATGGCAATGCTTAATGATCTTGAAAAAGTGAAGCACCAAATGCTATAATAATCTAGGAATCTTCCTTTAAAATTTGGTTTTGCCTATTCTATTTATATTAAACAATAAAAAATGTAAATATCACTTAGCTAACATTTTATATTATATTATCCTGGTACTCGATATCTTTAACATCATATCCTAACAAATTACAACTCATAGCTTCACTATATAAATAATAGCCATTTATTAATTACTAATAATAAATCAAAATTTCACAATTTCTAAAAATGTTTGTATTCATTAATCATTCACAATGACTCATTACAAATATTAGAAACACATCTTTTTCTGAAACCAAAAAGTATTTTGCTGCGCATCAAATTCTCAATCAACCATAGCATATGAAAAATCTTCAGCAGTTATTACAGAAATGTTTTTAACAATCAATAGGTTTATATCTAGCTACATAATCTATCATACATTTTTGGAATGGCGAAGAAGGCTTATAACACAATTATGGTATCAATCTATACAATACCATTTAACCACAGAGTAAACAAATTTTGGCACGACAAAAAGGACAAAACTCCGGGCTACCTGCAAGATAGATTCCACAGCCAAAGAAGGCAAACACACAGCAGGGTTTTAATCCAATCATAACATTAATGGAAGACTACGAAGCCTTAAGAGCACAAACAACGAAATACCAGGCAGCTACTTGCAAGGATCAATCAGAAGAAAAGATGGCAAGGACATGTCATACACTTTATCCAATCAGAATACTAAGTGAACATCTACGAAATTACAAAGACAAGAAGCTAAACGAACAAGTATTTGATCTGTGTACACAACCATTCAACTCACGGAAGGGAAGTTTGCTTGTTGATAACAAATAAGCAAAACCACCAAGTATTGATGTGCGAACCAAAAATCTAGCAACTCTTACCAGCACAACTGTCCTTTGTTATCGATCATTAGATAGGAGTATGCAACGAATTAGACTACTATATGAACATCCATAGCTAGAGGCTCACCATGAAGTAGCCATAACCAACACTAAAATTTTAATAGAAAATAAAATATAGTGCTTTAACTGGCTTAAGTTATGAAGGTTCCAAACTAATGCAATTAGGAAGTATATATATAGATATATATAAAGGAATCTTCCAAAACTCTTGGATGGGTAGTAATTATTTTAAAAAGATAAATGAAGCAAACAAAAAAAAAGATAGAACATTCTAAGTAAAAGAAAATAGACAAAAGGACAAAATTTGCTGAATTTAAAAAACTCGGGAGACCAAAATCATAAATATTCAAAACTGAAGGGAAGAAAATATAATTAAACATATAAGAGTTTTGCAAAACATATGTATTTTACTAGTTGAATAATATTAATTGTCATCAAGATACATAACCTTCACCAGTGGCAATTCAGTATTCTAATTGACATATCGCTATACTTCTACTAGGAAGTAGCTTTGTTCCTATAACATGAAAAGGATATCGAACATGTTCACCACATTCTTTTTTTTTTCCTTCAGTATTTAATTCATTGCACTATTATATTAGGTCATTATGTGTATAATTAGCACTACTGACTTCATATAACTTTATATTGAGCTACATGGTAGCAAATATAAAGTTTAAACAGTTCAACCAAAACTTTCAAGAGAGTCATCATGTAGCCTAAATAGAGCATGAATTCATTAAGAACATTCAGTATCTCTTTACAACAGGTTATGGTTTTATAGCTTTAACTTATTCTATAGATCTTAAGGTTAAATGCATCATGCAGCAAGGAAAACTTTCTTTTTTTATTGGAAAAAGAAAACAGATTACGATTCCAATATCTCTCTACTTGGGATTAATTGATCCATGGAACTATGACTTAACATAAAACATCCCTTTAATACCATCACCTGTTTGAACCAGATGCTACATGGGATGAACTAAGTATGCAGACATTTATCCAGAAAATACCACAGTTAGGTTTCCACCCAAGAATAGAACATGTTTTCATGAAAGCAGGAGTCATCAGAAACAAAAATAAAACCTACCTTAGCAGCTTGGAGACCATGCACTTGCCTCTTTAAAAACATTCACATGATCAAATTAAATCCCTGCCTAAAAGTAAAAACCCACAAGCAAGTGACAAAAAATACCAGAAGGAGCAAAGTGGTCTTGCTAAATGTAAGTGAACAACCTACCTCTTCCCTATCATCTCAAGTTTCCCGTCAACAGAATACAACAAATCCCTCAGACCATATTTCATAGTACATAAAATGTTCTGTGTTGAAGCCCTCAGTATGGCCGTGAACGGTTCCCACCATAACTATCACGCCTATCAGGTCCTGAACCACCTCCATCTCTATAATTGTCTCTGCGTCTATCTCCACCATAGCCACCCCTATTGCCCCTATGGAATTTTAAAAAGATAATAAAACATAAAACAAAAATTAATACATTAATTTAAAAACACAAACATTTATTACTTAGAATTAGAAATTCGTTTGTAAAGTCAATAATACATTTGAAATTGTTATAGTACAAAATACATCCCACTAAACTCAACCCCTAGAATAAAAATCAGTAGCAGCCCTCTCATTGATTAATTATTATTGAAGTTTCCCAAGGTAGTTAAGAAATGAATCACTAGATCATCCATATGAGGGGTAGGGAAGTTATCGATGGGATTAATGTGGCAGCTGCAATTTCTCCACACAACTGTGGAGGACACGCATTGCAACTTTGACAAAATAATAGCATGAAAAGACACGTTTTACTCCTTAGTTTGTTTTTTTTATATTATGGGTGTAACTTTGGAAAATATATCACTGGACAAGTTTAGACAAAATATTCAACTTAGATTTATCAGTTTTTAAGCATATAGCAGTAAACCAGAGCTTTCTTAACTATCCTTAAATACTAACAAAATAACAGGTCCAAGCATCCTGAACAAAACGAGGGGGCGGGGAGATTAACCTCAAAAAGAATCAAACAGCAGAATCTAAAACGTGTTGTGTATCAATTAAATTCTGACAAATGAATTCCAGTATCTAGCCAATGAACTATCTTAATGTAAACTCTAAGATTATATAGAAAACTGGTAGTCATATTTGTTTATCATTATCATAATTATTAAACATGGTGGAGGAAGGGGTGATAATGTGGGGGCAGGGTCAGCCCATACCATCATGAAAAATGTGGGACAGGCTAAGTATTTCAGCGGAATAATTTTAAACATGGGTAATATTAGGAGAGTGTATATGAAAGAAAAGACTATGCTTACAGAATTATTTCCTTTCGTTCCTAATAGGATTTATTTAACTAGTGATTTATGGTTGGATATATATCATGTTGTTTGGTGCTTCTTTTAATTGTTATCATAAGGATAATATCACTATGGTTATTGTTGGAAAAAATATAAGATTATTATTCTTCAATTTTATTTTATTTTTTTAATTATTATGCTGGCTGGTCCATATAACTCATAGGCTTGCCCACATATTCCGCAGGCTGGCCTCCATAACCTGCAGGTTCACAATTATGGACAGGTCAAGAGATTTAGCCCACAAGTCTTATGCAGACCAACCCATCCCTTCCTGCTTTTTGTAGGCCAAATGTGAAACAGATCAAAGTAAGGCAGGCCAACCTACATTGCCACCCCTAGGTGCTGCCAACCACAGCTACTACTATGACATAATTAAAAGAGGAAATAAGAACCTAGAAAACACTGAAATAACAATCACACAGCGTTTACATGCTGCCACTAATATAACTAAATATTTCGAGAGCAGTCCTTTTCAGTGGCAAAATAAACAGAGTCAGCATCAGTAAGAAAAATGACAAATAACGGAAATATGGAATACCCATGGTTATATGCAGGTGGAGCTTTCGGTGCAGATTTTTCGGCCATTGCAACAGAGATTTTGTAACCCCTCAAATCATAATCTGAGATGAAAGTTAATGGTAAGTGCCTCTTCATGATAGAAGATAAACAATAGTATCATAAATGCAGAAATAGTAGAAGTTAGATCGAATACTATTGTAAAAGCCGCCAGCAGAATGAGCTGCGGAAGGGTCTTCATATACAAGACAACCATCACCCTTGTTGTTTCCTTTGTCATCAGTGTATAGCTTTATATTCCAAGGCCACTGGTCTTTATACCCCCTCTTTTGTTTTATTCTTCCAACCTAAACAGTTACAAAGACATGTGATGTGCGTATGAAACGTGACACATTGGCAAAATCAGAGATATGCATATACATACAAGAAACAAAATTTATAGCATATTCTGTCTCTTCAAAAGAAAAATAAACAAATATGCTCAGGAAGCAACGAGGGGGTAAACTCTTTCTTGTGTAAATAAAGAAGAATTCACTGATCGACACATGCATCCTCAGTAAGAGGATGGATAATATGTTAATTTACTCTGAAAAAAGGCATTTTCATGCAAACCATTGCTCAAAGAACAAATATCTCTCTTTATAGAGCTCGTACAAAAGTCAACAGATCAGAATATTACTTGTCCAATGCCTCCAAAAAGTTCTCTCAATTCTTCAATAGTCACATCCGGTGGTAAGTTTGATATGTAGATTCTAGAGTTGTCACAGGAATCCCCACAATTCTCATCACATTGCTTCACCTTAGCAGGGGGCTCAGCAGGAGCTCCCCCAAAACCACCTTGACTACCAGCACCGTAACCACTATCATATCCAACCGGTTGCCCAGACCTACCACCATTATGTGCATCTCCACCACCATAACTACCACTATTACTCCCATATGGTGGAGGATAAGATGCAGGTCCATCAGGATAGCTTGCAGGTGGAGGAACCGCATCAGTTCCATAATTTGAATTCCCACGAGAAGAATTGTACGCAGGTGGAGTGTTTCCACCAGCCCCACCATAAGATTGGGCTGCAGGTGGAGGAACTTGACCATATCCACCATCTTCTCTGCCTTGACTACCTCTATTGCCTCCCCCACTTCTACCAACATTGTTATTACCTCTTCCTCCATCATAGTTACCAGATCTACCCCCACGACTGTTGCCAAACCCCCCTCTATTATAACCACCACCACCACGATCATTAGCACCAGCAGGAGAAGGAGCACCACATTTGTTACATTCAACCCTTCTCGCAAAGTTCAAATTCCCACAACTATATAATAATACCAAATTTCCAATCAATTACAGAAACGTAAGAATCACCAGGTAAATTATATATCAACACCCATTCCAACTACTGAAAACACAAAATATCCTCCAGACAAAGAAAGGTAAAATAAGAAAACCAAATCGGGGAGTAAAATCTCAAACCTTGAGTTAGGGCAACGCCAGTCTCCGTCTCTACCACTTCCGCCGCCGCGGCCACCACCTCGTCCACCACGATCCCCGCCTTGATACCCACCTGTCGCGATTACACAAAATTAAGAAATTCTACGATTCAAGAAAAGAAAAGGAAGCAAAAAGAGAGAATATTCGAAACCTCGTCCACCGAATCCTCCACCTCCTCGACCACCGTGACCTCCGCCGTCGTTACGGCCATATCCGCGACCATCTTGATCATAAATTCCAGACATTATTGGAATCCGATGAGGACTGGTAGAAACGGGAAAGGCAGGAAGAGAGTTGTCTGGGTTCAACGTATTATGCAGGCACTGTAACTCTGCTAAACTTGTCTTACATATAATAATACGTTGGATTATTTTTAAAAATAGTTGTTATAAAGTTAAGTTTGTTTTAATTTTTTTTCTAAAGAAAAAAATTATTTTAAATTTCTGTAATAAAATTATTTTTCATTTTAAAGTTGTTTATTTATAATAATTTTGTAATATTTTGTAATTTTATAATAATTTCGAACTTCTAATGGCTATCTTTGAATTAATAGAAACTATATTGTTTTTTCTTTTTGACACCCTCTTAACTATTTGTAATTTGCTTAATGGGTTGGGTTAAAAATTTATCATTTGGGTAAATGATATTATTAATATGTACTTTTTCATTTCAATAAATGACCAACAACTTTCTTTTTCATTTACTTTATTTGTTACTGTTGTAATGTTCCCATTCAGTAATTCTACAGTTTATAAATAGATTTTGACATTAATAATATCACACTTAAATCACCTATTTTGTTTCTTTTTTTATTCTAAAACAAAGAAAGAAACAATACATTTTTAAGCATAAAAAAATACTAGTTTATTCTCAACCCGTGATTTACCATAATCCATTAGGTGCCATATTTAATCGTGAAATTAACCAAATTCATTAGAAAACTATGTTTAATGGAGAGGCATAATAATTGAGGAGCTAAAATTAAAATATATATACTAATGTTTTATTGAATAATATTTCATAATTATGTATAATTTTATTGACTATTTTTAACTTTAAAAAAATCTTAAATAATTTGTCATATAATAATTTTAAGCATTTTTCCCTTATCATATGAAATAAAATAAAAATAAATAAATATGTTTTAAATGTTGTAATTATACTAATTTTTATTAGTTAATTATGATATTCTTTATTTTTAAATGTTTTGTTTTCCGTCTTTGTAAATTACTCTTTCTTATTAGAATTCTTAACCAAAAGTGATAACAAATCATAAAAATAAAACATTTGACTTTTTTTTTTCAGAAATTAGAAACAAAAACCAGTATTATTATTAAAAAATATATAGTCTAAAATAAAACTAAAATTTTAATGAAAATAACAATATAAATAGAAGAATAATCTACTCACTTCGAAATTATAAATATATTTAATTTTCATCTTACTATTGTTTTTTTATAATTTAACAATTAAGGTAAGTTAAGATGTTAAAATATTAGATCATAGAAAAAATCTAATTTTTATTTTTAAAATAAACGAATTTTCCTTTTTTAATATATTCATAATAATTTTAAAATTAAAAAAAAAAAAAGTAAATCATATACACAAGTTACCATACCATATAATTTAAAAAAAAAAAAAGTAAATCATATACACAAGTTACCATACCATATAATTTAAAAAAAAAAAAGTTTCTTGTTAGATGAGAAGTTGGGAATAAAGAAAATAATAAAAAATTATATTATAATAAGAAAATTTAAAGTAATTAAATTTTAAAAATGAGTTAAAAGATAATTTTTTAAAAAATCACGTGGTATTACAATTTTTATATTAATATATAAATAATTATGCCAAAATAAATTATAAACAAATATAAATTAAATCTTTAATATATCTAGAGTATATAAGATTATATATATATATATATATATATATATATATATAATAGAAGATAAACAAAAAATAATAGACCTAAATTGATTCTATTTAATATTTCTCTTAATTATAAATATAATAAATTTTAGATTCTCTAATAATTTAATGAAAATACATCTTAGTTGATTATTAGAATTATGAAACTAATTTTAGTTGTCTGTAAATATTTTTTTTCAAATAAAATAATAATTAATTTCAATATATTTGACTAAAAAAACACAAGATTTATAATTTATAATTATTATTATATATATATAATAATATTCTCGTTGTAAAAGTAATTTACATGATCTAATATTAACCTAGAGATAAATATTTGGAAGTTTCAATTATAAGTTTGTGTAGTCCTATATTTAATTCTTAGTTTTTATCTTAATTTTCTACATGTATGCATGCAGACCTTTTTTTCAAGACATAATATATAATTACGAAAACTTTTCTATTCTATTTTTATTAAGAAATTAGATAGGGGAATTTTCGTAAAGATTAAAGTATAAAATATATTTACATTTTTAGCTTATTCTAATTATTTTTTGTTATACTTTTTACTACATTTATATAGTGTCAAGTTAGTTTTTAAACATTTCCATTTTAAAAAGCTATACCTAATCAAATATTTCATTGTTTAATATCTTTTGATTGTATTAAAAATTCTTATAACGTAGATCGTATATAAAATATTTTATATTAATCTAAATTTATTTTATGTATATTTTTATAGATTAATATATACTTTTCAAAATATATTAACAAATTTTGATATAAATAATTATGCGTATATGAAATTATAATTTAAAATTTAAATGAATAAAATTCACTTTTTATATAAATTTTACTTTTATTAAATTTTATATTATTTATGTTTTATTAGATCATTTTTTTTTTCAAAAATTTACTGTTAGATTAAACTTCGTTTTACATAAATCATATATACAAAATTTTATATTAATATAAAATTATTGTGATACCTTGTTTATATAAATAAAAATCAATTTAATGTATATTTTTTAAAATATATTAATTTGAATCATTTTATATTATTATTATTATTAATAATAAGTTTTAACAAAATTTAACATGAATGGTATTAAATTATAATTTAATAATTATATAATAAGAATTTATGTTTTAAATAGGAAGTTTTTCTGGCATTAACGGATTACACTTGCGTTAATGTATTTACTCGCAGTTGGGAAAGCTATGTAACGTCCGTTAACACTGTTACATTACCAATGACTTTATAACTCCCGTTAATATTAAACTCAATCTCTATGTTTTTAATAATAAATAAATTAAATTATATTTTATGATCTAATATTTCAATTAAAATATATTTAAGAAAATATATATAATAAATATATTATTAGAAGATGTAAACACTTGAAAAAGTTGGTGTTCGGAATCGGTGACTCTCAAGGTATAGTCTTACTGGAACGGCTAGTCTTCGGTCTCTTCGTACTGGTCCAAAGTTATCCTCTCCTTACACCGTGGTCTCCTGTGGAGATATTGGAGCAGAATTAATATACTGTAGCTAATAAATCCAAAACCACCTACCTCGCATTTACTACCTCTATTTATAGTAGTTTGGGTGGGCTTGCTTATTGGGCCGATTCTCTGTTATGGGCCTTCACTTAATCCTGGTGCTTAGGCGCGGATAATCTTTCTTAGGTCACTAATTCTTCTATTTGTGCTAAGTGGTCTTATCGAGGAGTCCCCAGTCTACTCTTGTGAGCTCTACTAAACCGAGGTCTCTTCGGCCTCGTTGGGTTGACTTTATGAGACGAACTCTATATCAGTACAGTTGGTAAGGAATTGTTTTTGTGTCTTAATATAAATGTATGAATTAATTTAAAAGTAGTAACTAAATTTAAAATATATTTGAAATTTTAAATGAATTAAATTTAGTATGGTGTATGTAGGTTAGTTTTAAATTTAGTGAAGATGGGAAGGTTTGGACTTTCTCTTTAAACACTAATCGAAATGATGTAGCATAGAGTGACTGTATATGCCCTTATATGCATAGAAAGATACTAGTCAGAAATTTGTTATTTGTTTCTTTCTATTATTTTTCAGTTCTTCTTCAATGTCATATTCTTCTCTTCATAATAGAACCTTAATTCTTCCTCATTCTCTTTAACTTTTCATCTTTCAAGGTAGTTAGGGAATAAAATAGTCCTCTATCTTAATTGTTGTTGTTGGTAAATTATTCCTCTTTCCTTTACTAGTATTTTCTTCAAAATATACATGCATGGAGGATTTTTTTAGGACAAATAGGTTATGTGATTTTGAATTTAATTAAAAGTGTTTTATAATTAAGTTTGAGTGATCTGATTATTGAGTGTTATTGACTTTTATTAGTTTTTTATTAGTTTTAATTTTGTCATGAGAGAATGAGAGAAAAATGGAAGTAAATTTTTATCTATTAATTAATAAAATTATAATTTTTTTTTATTTGACTTATTAAAATTGTGAGAATTATCATAGTTTTAAATCATGAATTATCAATCAAGTAAGAAGTAAATCAAGTAAGAAATAAATAAATATATCACCTAATAAAATGTTGTCAACGAAAAATAGAGGTAAATTTAATCATCACCGACTCTCATATTTGATTTAATATAATTTTTTTGAAGTTCAAAAATAACTTAAATTATTTAAACTTTGGAATTCATTGAATAGAAATTAATGTAAATATTTATTTGTGTATATGAGATTTATGTGATAACTTTGAAAATTGATTAAAATTTTAATTAAATAAAATTATTTTTTCAAATAGTTAATTTACCTATTTATTTGATAGTGTAATAATCATATTATTTAACATATAGAATAGAATGATATTTTAGGTTAAAAAAATCATATTTTTTATAAAATAAGATGGTAAGTAATATTTAAAATCAGTAAAAAAAATATATTTTTTTCACAGTTTTTTATTATTATAAATATGTAGATAAAAGAATAATAAAAAATAATTTATTTTTTACAAAAATTTTATAAAAAAAAATTTCATAAACAAATTCATCAAAAATTTATGACAAATAAATTAATATTTTTTTTATAAATAAATTTATAAAAAAATTTATAAAAAAATTTATAAAAAAATTTTATAAAAATAAATCTGTAAAAAATATTTTATAACTAAATAATTTTATTTTTTAATTAACATAATCTAGTTTAAGAATGTTTTGGGATATATATAAATTTTTTTAGATATATTTTGAATATATCTTTGTGAAGAAATTTTTTATAAATATTTATTTTTGATAAATAAAAATAATAAATTTTTAATAGTAAATAGTTTTATATATATATATATATATTATAACTATGTTAAAGTTTTGTTGATATTTTAATTATAATAATAATAATAGTGGATTATTTACAAAAAGCCATAAGCAGTTTTAAATTAAACAATTTATGCTCTTTATTTAGAAGAGACAAAAATAATTTATTAGAAATGACCTATTGCATATATAGTTGATTAGTTAGAAGTGAAAATAAATATTATTTATTTTTTATCAATTGATTATAACATTTATTTATAATTTTTTAATAAAAATTAGATATAACTTATTAATATAAAACATCTTTACTAATTTTTTCTATTTCACGAATACATCGTCCTTCAAATTGAATAAATCTTTAATAAAGAGTTGCGAAAAGTTGTTTTTGAAACTCTTTATAAATTGTTAGATGCATGTTAAATTGTTTAAGAAAAAAATTTTAAACTCTATTTAATTATCTTATAAAACTAATTTATTATTTTAATCAGTACCTGAGGTATTTTATCAAGATTAATTCTGTGGTCATAGAAAGATTAAATTATTTTAGTTAGTAAAATGTTAGCTTTTAGCAACCAAATTTAAGATATATTATAAAATATTTGCTCTTATAATATATGGCCAGCATATAAAAAAAAATTTAGGTCCAATGATTGATACTATGAGCATCGATGTATGTAGGTGTAAATAATTTTCAGTCATTATATTCATTGCTAAAATGAGATTAAGTAGGTTAGCTAAAACCAACAGAGAATATATATATATAACATATAAAAATAGAGGTTTTTGAGATGTTGAATATTACTTGAACCAGTTGTATACAGATAAGGATCGAATATTCGATCTATCTCATACGTCACGTCATCATAAATTGAATATAATTCAGTAGCAAAACAAACCGAATACATACTGGTCTGATTAATTAATGCATGAAAAATTAGCGACTAAATATAATTATTAACGCTTATACATCGTTTTACAATAATTCATTTTACAATACACATTAATTAACTGTTTTAGACTCATTATTAACTTGAGCGTTAAAATATTTTTGGGTATCTTACCTAATTAGACCAAGGAATACATGGAACTAAAGACCGTCATCAACGAACTAAGGACAGTCATAAGAAGTCGAAGACTAACTATTCTACTAAAAAATATATCTTGTGAGTATCCAGGTAAGAACAAGTCGTTAAAATTTAATATATATAACAACAACTTATTTGAATAGCTAGAGCTTTCTTAAAATAGAAGGTAAAGGGAAAATATATACAATGTAATGAAGCAGAGAATGAATTGATGGGCTTCACACAGTTCTTTATTATATTTTCTTAGTTTACGAGGAGCACAAAAATTATACATCTCATCAATATACATCTGAAAACCCTCGTGAATGTCTATTATTTCATGGCAGCCTTCTGTGTTGCATGATATATACCACTTTATATTAAAAATATTTTTTTCTTCATCATTACTAATATTTCTATACAAACTTTTTTGGCTCGTAGTTCTGCCTATTCAAATTATTGTCTTCTTTCTTGCCTTTATGCATGTGTCTTTACTTTTATCATCAGTAGGTGTAAGTGATTCTAATAATTCTTTCAAATATAAAATGTCAGTAAAGTTTGGACTGAATTTTGTAAAAATTTAGCCATTATGAAAGATCAAGCAGAATAATCTTAAATAACAAAGAAATTTACATTACTGAGAAATGATTTTTAAACAGTAGATATTCATATTGCCTTACCAAAAATATGCTAACAGAAGCATTTAAATCTTACAACTGATGTAGCATTGGAAAACAACATATATATGCATGTATTCCTGAAGTAACTACAGGTGAAGAAATTGTGTGTATGCTCCATGAGTTTTGTAAATACAGTACATCAACAACAACAGGAGTTTATAGCAGATGCACGACTTTCATAGAAACTTCAGTAGAAATTTAGCCCTTGTTGTTGTTACAGGACATATACAATTATCATGTGGATATGGTGAACATATCAATCAACTTATTCAGAGAGTATAAGAAGCTAAATTTAAAAGTAGTTTCAAAACAGTATATTGGAATTAACATCACACAAAGTGGTGTAATGTCTGGTGATATCTGTTGAGAAGATAAATGTTTAGATACAAGTGAGCTTTTCTGATGTAGCTGTGAGATACTAAAAGAATATATATATATATATATATATATATATATATCAGAGATTTGCTTACGTGAAAATATATCACAGAATCCCTTAAAAGAATGTTTTGAGGATGGAGATAAGCTACTCTGTCATCCTGGCCTTGACACATGATAACCTTATCTCCAACACAATAATAGTTACACTCGAATTGAATAATAAAAAAACTCTAACACGCTAAAAATTGAGATTCTTATATAAGATAATAAAGTTTAATGAGAATATAAAGTAAGTGTAGAAAATTCACTATCAATGGAATCAAAATATTTAGTATTCACCAAGAAGGTAACATAACAATTAGATCAATATCGTCTGTGATAAGAGCTGGATAAAAAAGAAGAGAAAGATTAGTGAAAACCTAATCTGCAGTTTCGTTCCAAGATGGTGACAGATTGAACTGTTATTTAAAAAATGTTGAGTTGGAAAGAAAATCTACTCTGTTCTGGCCTTGGCACAAGAGAACCTTATCTCCAACACTATGATGGTTACAGTTGAGCAGTAAACAAGTGGAAAAGAGTGTAAGGTGTAGTAGCAGAGAGAAAGAGATAAATGGCAGACATGCTTTGGAAAAATGTAGCTTTGTAGGTATGGGATTAAAAATTGTTTGGCAAATCGGTGATAAAATCCAGTGTGCCACCCTGGCCTTGGCAGAAGAGGGATGAGCTACCTTATCTTAAACACACTATATATAGCTGCACACAATGAAAGGTTGATGCAACACAGCAAAGAGTAGCTTCTTTTAGCTTATCATAAACACCAACTGCGTAATACTAACTAACACAGTTGCAGAATGGAGAAGGTAGTGTGTGTCACCGGAGCCAGCGGCGCCATTGGTTCATGGGTCGTCCGCTTCCTTCTGAATCGCGGCTACACCGTTCATGGCACCGTCCAAGATCTCAGTTATTACATTTTCCTCACTCATTCATTTCATTTCATTACAACACTCACGACACAATCTAACCTAACCTTTCTAAATTCTATTCCTTTTCTTTCTTCTCATAACAATAACAACAGATGAGGAGGAGGAGACCAAGCATCTAAAAGCCCTGAACGGAGCGTCCAAGCGCCTCCACCTCTTCCAGATGGATCTCCTCGACTACGACTCCATCATCGCCGCCGTGCGCGGTTGTGCTGGCGTGATTCACCTCGCCTCTCCCTGCACTGTCGACAAAATCCAGGACCCGCAGGTCTTTTCCCTCGTACTCCTCTCATAAACTTTTTGTTGGAAATTCCCTGTAATTATATAATATATAAATCACAAGAGAATAGCGTTAAATTAAGTTTAAAATCTATTTTCTAATATATTTATTGAGCTATCTGTTATCTCGTCACTATCAAACTAATCATAAATGTTTGATCACGTTGAGAATTAGACATTCTAAAATAAAATATATCCAATAAAGTTAGAATCTAATATAATCATATAAAATCAACAGTAAGGTTTATTATAATTTGGTGATGATGGCTGACAATTTTTAATCTTTTTCACTTTGTGCGTGACCCCATTTTGGTCTTAATGCAGAAGGAGCTTCTGGACCCGGCGGTCAAGGGCACCGTGAATGTGCTCACGGCTGCGACAGAAGCAGGGGCGAAGCGCGTGGCACTCACTTCCTCTGTCTCCTCCATTATTCCGAGCCCCAAGTGGCCCAGCGATGTTGTGAGGAGGGAGGACTGCTGGACCGATGTTGAATTTTGCAAGAAAAATGAGGTTAGCT
This sequence comes from Macrotyloma uniflorum, assembly GCA_016859785.1. Classification (NCBI taxonomy): domain Eukaryota; kingdom Viridiplantae; phylum Streptophyta; class Magnoliopsida; order Fabales; family Fabaceae; genus Macrotyloma; species Macrotyloma uniflorum. The sequence continues at coordinate 3,585,030 of BDMB01000011.1, forward strand.
AGAAACGGTTTTCATTTTCTTTGTTTTTTGCTTCTTATGTCCATGAGTGCATCATTTTTCGAGTATTTGTGTGGAACAGTTGTGGTATTCATTGTCCAAGACTTTGGCTGAGAAAGCAGCTTGGGATTATTCTAAGGAAACTGGATTGGAAGTTGTGGTGGTGAATCCTGGCATTGTGCTTGGTACTTCTATTGCACCCAGGCTTAATGCAAGCATGAAAATCCTTCTGCGCCTTCTTCAAGGTACAATTGCTTTCTGAAAATTTTCTTTATAATTTCTTAGGAGTTTACTGAGAATTTGTGATATTTTATATGTACTTGTGTTGCAGGCTATGAAGAAACATATGAGCACATTTATATGGGAGCGGTCCACTTTAAGGATGTAGCACTGTCACATATTTTGGTGTATGAGAACAAAGCAGCAACTGGAAGGCATGTGTGTGTTGAATCCACCTCCCACTTTGGTGACTTTGCGGCCAAAGTTGCTGAACTTTATCCACAGTACAAAGTTCCTAAGTAAGCAAGCAAACCACACACTTGATAGATGTATATATTAAACATGCAAAAGGAAGTGATTAGTTAAATTCTTTTACGTTTCTACACTGTCTGTCTCATAATCAAAATATAAGTTTGATGCAATTCTACAAAGGATACTTTAATACTGAACTTACTGACTTGTACATGTATCGTGTGATTTTCCTCTAAAGGATGCCACGAGATACTCATCCAGGGTTACTGAGAGACAAGGATGCAGGGAAGAAACTCAAGGATTTGGGTGTGCAATTCATTTCAATGGAGGAGATGATAAAGGAAGCTGTAGAGGACTTGAAGAGCAAAGGGTACCTTGCTTAATTGCTGCTGCTGATGCTGATGCTGCAATGAGTTCTTATGGCACGTGATTCTGTTTTGTCAATTTCATTTTCCTAGTATAAGTTTGCATGGACGGAGAGAGGTTAAGGACTTGCATGTCATTCCTCTCTCATCTTTCATGCTCGTTTTCAACAGTTCTTCTTTCTCTGTATCCATTTAATTTAATAGTACTGTTTGTGACCCCGTGCCAAATAAGATTTGATCATTCTATTATATTATCTCCTTCATTAATATTTTTATTTTTGTTAATATTTAAATTTATGAAAAGGGGTTAATAATAATAATATAAATAATAAAAAATTATTAATAATAAATATTTTTTATTCTTTTTCTAATAAAGAAATCTTTTTCTTCACTTATTTATTTATTATATTTTTTTCTATCAATCAACCACGAATTAGGATGTGAAGAGATTTCTAGACAAATTTCACCAAATTCTTCATTCATATCTTTGATTCCAAAGATAGATGATCCACAAGGATTGTGAGATTTCCGACCTATACCTCTTGTAGGTTGCATTTATAGATATTAGTTAAGATCATAATTCACATTTTAAATTATCGTAATATAAATATGTTACTTTTGCAAAACGAAAATTAAAAATTAAGAGAAAAGTATTAAAAACAATAAGACTTAATTTTACTTGTCCTTTCAAATTGTGAGCTTCGCATTGGTATGATCCAATAATTCTCCATTTAAGTGTAATAAATAACTTAATCTACGTGCACATATATTAATAGAATTTTACCATATCATAAACATTATATTAATAAACTAGGGTGTTTATGATGATAAAAAAAAGTACGTGTTAACCCCTTTTTCTTATTTGAATATTAGAAAAATATTAATAGACGAGATAATGTAATAAAATGATTAAATCAATTAAAATTAATTTGTTATTTTTAAATTCAACTTATACAGTATATTATATTTATAAAGTGTCCTATGTTTTTCAAAATTTACTGTATTCCTATATCCTCGTATGGTATCGTATCTTTAATTCCTAGATTATTTCAGACATAATCAGAAACAGTTACAACTGGATATGCAGTTCTCAGCACGTTTAGAGCAGGAATAAATGTTGAAGACGTAAATGAGGTGAGAGAGAGTGATATGCTAGCTTTTATTTTTTTCTTATTAATAGAAAAGTTTCAGACTGAATACATATCGAATCAGCTTCAATATGCATAGGCATTGAGATAAGAAATTATCATAACGTGTGCCATAAGGACTCATTGCAGCAGCAATTATGAAAGGAACCCTTTGCTCTTCAAATCCTCTACCGCGTCCTTAATGATCTTCTCCATTGGAATGAATTGCAGACCCAAATCCATGAGTTTCTTTCCTCCATCCTTCACTCTCAATAATCCCGGTTGGGTATCTCGTTGCATCCTGTAAAGGAAATTGATACAGTACATCACGTACAAGTATATGGAAAGGGTGCACACTAACAACAACATGCACTATCTTTCCAACGAAGACAATGTACGGTACATAATAGTTCAGAACTTGTATAAGAAACCACAACCTGAAGATTAATGGCTTAAAAGATAGATAGATTAGTAAGCGCATGACTGAAAAGTGAAAACCAACATTGTTGGTTTACCATGAACCAAATTGTTGTGTTCAAATAAGAGAAATAAGTTTCTCCAGTAACTCATTCAAGAATCAACCATAAACAATTCCTGAATTACCTACCAAAAGATGATTGCATTGTATTGACAATATATCTATCAAGTGTGTAGCTTACTTACTTAGGCACATTGTACTCTGGATAAAGTTCAGCAACTTTGGCTACAAAATCACCATAGTGAGTGATAGCTTCAACACACGAATGCCTACCAGCTGCAGATTTGTTCTCATACACCAAAATATGTGCCAATGCTACATCCTTAAAATGGACCGATCCCATATAAAAGTTCTCATATGTATCATCGCAGCCTGTGCAAGGCAATATTTAAAATATCACAAATTCTCAGTAAACCCCTAAAAAATTATAAATTGGGAATATTTATATACTGGTTTGATATTAGGATTCGGGTCAACAATGATTAACACTTGGTAGGGTGCAAAATGATAAACAAAAGAGTGCAGCATAATCAAACAAGTCTAATACTTTTCATGAAGGTATCAAGTTAGCTATACTATCAACTACGCAGTACCAGGTCTTGTAAAATGAGTCTAATAACTAGGTAACAACAATAGATACCATTTTATTCAGTTAAAAATCAAATCTTATATATATTATCCATCATAAGATGGAGCAAGGTTTTAAGTAGTGATCCGCGACTATGACTTTGAGCACACCATCAAGATTTTGGTATCCACAGCTCTGCAACTGTGGTCGGATTTCTTTGCCATTTTAAAACCTAGACCCCTTTTAAAAAACTCCTTTATTAACCTTCTAAGTATCTCTAAAACCCCTTTTCACACAGTTAAATACCATGCAATCTACTTTCCTCACATCATATACTTCTTGCGACTCTAAGATACTTTGGTAACAGTGACACTATATTTTTGGACTTCCCGAGTTCACATTACCAATATCCAGAGGAAGAGTAAGAATATTAAACATGCCCACTAAATCAAGGACACTCCTACAGAAAATTTTGAAAGAAATATTTGTAAAATACAATTGATTAGCCAGCGGTCTCTACCTTGAAGAAGGCGCACAAGCATGACCATGCTTGCATTAAGCCTCGGCGTAATAACAGGACCCATCACAGTGCCAGGATTCACCACAACAACATCCAACCCAGTCTCCTTCGCAAAATCCCAGGCCGCTTTCTCGGCCAAAGTCTTCGACAACGGATACCACAACTGTTACACACACAAAACACAAACACTTCACACAAATAAGAAAAAAAATACTAAATGAAAAATTGAAAAGCCTTTCTAACCCCCTTCTGCTTGCAAAATTCAACGTCGGTCCAGCAGTCCTCCCTCTTGGGAACATCAGCGGGCCAATTGGGGCTCGGAGTAATCGCGGAGACGGAGGACGTCACCACCACGCGCTGCACCCCTGCTTCTTTCGCCGCCGTGAGCACGTTCACGGTGCCCTTGATCGCCGGGTCCAGAAGTTCCTTCTGCATTAAGACCAAAATGGGGTCATGCAAACAACCAAAAAGAATGAAAATTTGTGAGGAGTTCGAGGCAACAAGACCTGGGGGTCGTGGACTTGGTCGACAGTGCAGGGAGAGGCAAGGTGGAACAGGCCACCGCAGCCTCGCACGGCGGCCAGGATGGAGTCGTAGTGGAGGAGATCCATCTGGAAGAGACGGAGGCGTGTCGACGCTCCATCCAGGGCTTCTAGATGCTTCGTCTCGGCCTCTTCATCTGTTAGAAAAGTTGTGTTGTGTAAGTATTACGATTAAATGAGTGAATAAACGAGAGAGTGTGGAATGTGATAACTGAGATTTTGGACAGTGGCGTGAACAGTGTAGCCCCGATCCAGAAGGAGGTGGACGAGCCATGACCCAATGCCGCCGCTGCCGCCGGTGACACACACCACCTTATCCATTCTGCAACTGTACTGTATCAACCTCCCTCCAATTTGTACTGTTTCCACTGTAATTTGCCGTACAAAAAGTAGCAATTATCTTAAACCATATTTGGACAATCATATCCATTCCATATTCATTTAATAATTTAAATTAGATTAATTTTATATTTATTTAATAATTTAATTTAAATATAAATAATATTAAAATCAGAGTTATTGTTATTATATATAATACATTTAAATTAAGTTTTATTTAAATGTATTATTATACATTAAATTGTTAATTTTAAAAAAAGAATTGGTTTTATATCATAACTAATAATACAATAATTTAATAGAAAGATAAATATTTAATTATTCTAATTATTTGTTTTAGGTATAATTTTTTCTAATTACTTAATTATTTTTTCATATAATTTTTTTAATATTAATTACAAAAATTTATAAAATAAATAATAATTTTTTAATTAATAATATTTATTATTAATATAATTGTAAATGAAAAATCGACTGACAACTCTTTCAATTTACTCCAAACTAAATAAATATTTTAAAAATCAAATAAAAAATGTTTTAGTCAAAATAAAACAAAAATTATTTTGATCAAATAATTTCTTAAAATGAATTTTAATTTAAAATAATTGAAATTTAGATAATTATTAATTAGATTTTTTTTCACCCATAACTATGTAACATATCTACAGAAAAAAAAAATGTATGATTGGTTGATACTGAAATTGTATCCTCACCCTTTCACTAAGCCTCCCTTGCATATCACAATGAAAAATAAAAGTGATGTTTGGAAAAAAAAAACAAAAAGAGAGATTAAAGAGAAATAATCTTTACAAAATACAATAAAACAAACAAAAAGTCACGTGCTATTTTTTTAATAATAATAATAATAATAATAATAAATAAATAAATAAATAATTAATTAAAAATAATAAAAATAACAAATATTAAAATTATTATATATTTTATATATTTTTAAAATATATTTTATTTTCTACTCATTTTTTATTAAGAAAAAAATCTTAATTCAAATAATTTTTTTTTTCTCTTCATTTTTTTTTTCACTTTCACTTATCCATTCGCCAATCCAAAATTTTATTATTATCATACATCTAACTTCTTCTTTGTCTCACTCTGAAATTTATCTTCTCTTGCCATAGTCAATAAATTTTAGTCTAATAGGTAAAAAAATAGGCTATGTTTTATAGAATATTAAGTTGGAATCTAGGTTTGAATATGAAAATTTTATTTGTTAGTAATTTATAAATGTATTTATAATTGTTTTATCCTTTTGCGATATATTTTAAAAAAATTACATAAAATATTTTTTTTTTTAAAGTGAAAGAGTATAGATGAATAGTATTTTTATAAAAAATAAAATATTTTCTGACCAAATTATTAACGAAGTAGAATTTCTGATATTTGCAAGTTGAGTTTCAAATAATACTGATAAATAAGTTCAATAACAGTGAAAAGTTATCAAATTGTTTTATTTGAGGTAATTTACCTTTTTAATTATATTTTAAAGAGAAAAATTTTATTTAAGTTTATGTTATCGGAATTAAATACATATTTTAATTATTAAAATAAAATAAAAAAATTATTCTTTTCAAATACCTATGGATATCCATATGTTTTTCATAAACTTATATATATATATATATATATATATATATATATGATACAATACCAGTGAAAAGTTAACAAATTGTGGTATAATTTCTTGTTATATTATTATGTATTTATTTTTTATTAATTGATTAAATATATTTTAATAATAACTTATACATGATACAAACCTAGTATTTCGATTGTGGTAGAGATATACATATTCCGAAACTATGAAATTGTGTTTAACGTGAATTAATTTAGAATCTAAGTTGAGTATAAGTTAAGTACGTGAATGATTTATTTTAACGGTCATAACGTTTAAATCTAAGATAGTATTGTTAGATTTAATAATTGTATCGAATTTATTATTTATTTTGAAATTTAATATTTTTATTACAATTATGTTATTAAAAAATACCAAGAGAAAATGGTGTGTAAATATACGGTAATTAACTTCAATTCTTAAAATACTATATGATATTTTTATCTTAATTTTGTTTTTAAATAAATTAAAGAAGTATGATTAATCTCGATTTTTATGTGAGATGATATTATTTGGCACGTGATAGCAAACACTATTATTATTATTAAATCGATACAGAGGAATAATAAATGTTGAAAACGTGCAACCATGCAACCACACAAACCCAGAAAATCACGTATACAGCACAAAAAGCAAAACAAAGAAAATGAAAACTCTTTCTATCTAACATTCTTCTGCTTGCTATATTCAATGTCGTTCCAGCAGTTCTCCCTCATGGGAACATCGCTGGGCCAATTGGGGTTCGTAACAATGTCCAGCTGCATCTAAACATCTATCTTCTCACACAGAAAAAACCCTATTCTAATATCAATGTATACCACTGAATCGTACAAATTTACTATAATAAGAAATAAATGTGAAAATAAACTTTAATTTCAAGTTAAATTTAATTGGTATTAAGTGAAATTATGTGAATACTTTTACTGTTCCAGGCTTTAGTATTATACTATTGAAGATAAGTTAATTTGTATATAAACTATTAGGTTTTCATATATTACGAAATGTGAAAATATCAAAATGTGAAAAATATGCACTTGTCTCCACGGTTAAAGATGAATATATTTTATTATTTTATTAATCGAGAATCACTTAATTATATATTTTTAAGAATTTATTATATTAATGAAAAAAATATGTTTTGTAATTTATTTAAGAATGAAAAGATGAAAAATACAAATAAAGCTTTTCTAAAAAACTATGTCATATTATAATATACTTTTTTGTGTATCTAGAGCAAGGTTTATGATTAGAATAGTGTAAGATTGCAATAAATACAATTTGGTGGTTCATTTGGTGATTCCTTTGTTCCTTTTGGTGGTTCCTTTTTTGTAGTTCCCATTAAGGGTTATTTTTTGTGGTTCTCCTTGGAGATTCTTTTTGGGGGTTCTCTTTGGGGTTCCCTTTGGGGGTTCCTTTTGGTAGTTCCCTTTAGGAGTTTTTTTTTGTGGTTCTCTTGGTGGTTTTTTTTGTGGTTCTCTTGATGGTTCCCTTTGGTGGTTCTGGTTTCCTTTGGTGGTTCTCTTGGTAGTTGGTTCCCTTTGGTGGTTAATAAGTCATTAATTTCTTGTTGGCAAATTGTTGTTGATTGATTTACCAGCATCAATTTGAGGAAGGATATTAATAATGAATATATTTTATTATCTTTTATAGACTAATTGTTAAGAATCTTTTAATTATATATTCTCAATAATCTATCATATTAATATAAAAGATATGTTCTACCATTTATTTAAGAACGAGAAACTGAAAAATAAAATAAAACTTTTCTAAAAATTATGTCATATGCTTATTTTTTCTTAATAGTCTAAGAATGACAATTAAGATTTAAAAAAACACCTTTTGATATCAATATATACTTGAAAGAAAAATATTTATTTTGTAATCAATAGAAAAATAAAACATAAGTCCAAATGCAACTTAGTTTATTTTATCATAGCTTCTTTATTCAAATAATTAAACTCATATGCACACTGAGATTCAAGGTTCACTCAATTTGAAGACTAAACCCAACCTTAACTGCTTTGACTAGTCTAACATTTCCAATAACAATAATAAAAAGAAGAGAAAGAAACTAGGACAAATCAAGAAGAAGCATGGGAAAAGACAGAGAAACGGGATTGATGCAGGTAAATATCCTAGTTCACGGGCATAATGTTTTCTGCTTAAATGCTAGTAGGCAATAGCACCATTCTAGATAACTATCATGGAGCTGCACCTCCATTTTGGAGCATCTGATCAAAGTGCCAAACACCTGCAAGTCCACCAATAATAAAATACTTCAATTTCACCAAGTAAATGCATGAAATATTGAATCAGCCATTTGGTTTATAAGATACAAGCAACAAATTACCATGTCCTTTGCCCACCCTTCTTAACTGAGCCACATATTCTGAGATCTTTTTAATATCATCCACCTTAAGCAAGAACAAGAAATTAATGAGAACATTCTTTTTCATGCTACTCAAAACAGATGACAAAATTTAGACATATGATAAATATAGTTAACCCTGTTTAATTAGAATTGGAATTTGATCTTGTGAACAATAAAGAATTTTACTCATTGGAGTATCATTTTACTGCATAATTTTAGAATCACACTGAACATTGCTTTACCTGATCGACCAAAAAATTGCTTTCAAGAAAGTCAACAAATTGAGCATCGTTGTTTTCATTTGCTAACTGCATAGTGATAAAAACTAGTTATTCGCATAATGATATTGTCATAAGAATAAATATAGCAAAAGGAAAAGACACTTGGAATAGGGTTTGAGTTGAATTGACAACAATATGAGAAAATTGAACTGTATAGAAGTTCTACGCTGTGTAAATTTAGAAGCTTCTCGTTATTCATTCTTTCCAAAGACAATGCCAGTTCCATTGCTGCCAAATAGGAGGAAACAGAAACCGTAAGTATAATAAGAGAAATTGAGAAAACATTCAAGTTTACAAATAATAGATCAAAAAGCACTCATCAAGGATGAGCAAAGCAAGGTAAAAAGAAAACAAATTTAAAAGTTCAATATTTAATAATTACATAGATATGAAAAACTTACCATATAATGCATCACCCTTTTCTGCATCATCAAACTCTGAAAAGGGCATCAGCATTGACTGCAGCTGAACCCTGCCTCCTCTTTTATTCTGGTAATATCATCAGGAATAAAATCAATAAACAAAAAGAATGCTAGAAAAATTACTGCTTTTGAAATATATAAATCAGTGATATAGAAAAATGCCTGATATTCCATCATCATCTCAGCATGTTGTCTTTCCTCCATACTTGCGTCCTTGAAAAATCTGCAAAATTTTGTGTAATTTATCGGCATTTATGTGATAGTAAAATTCAAATTACAAAAGAACCTGAGATTTTCGAGGCTAATACTTAGCCAATCCCTTCAGAGCCACATTATCTCTGTCGAAATAGGCGTACATGGCATGATACACGTAGGAGACATTGTATTCCACGCTGAATCAAAACAAAAAGAAAAATAGTATTTATTTGATGATTTTGGTACAGTTATTACTTGGACTAACAACTGAATAAGTTTAGACACACCAAGAATACCATAGAATTTCTCTACAATTAAAACTAATGCTCGTCAAATTAGCCCTCACACAACAGAAAAAGAAATGGTCTTTCTTTTATCATTCATCACCAAAACATTCATTACCATGGCAAGGTTTGAGACACATGCTGCTTGATCTGATATTTTATTTATGCCAACAAGAGCAAAACAATTCTTTAAGAAAAGAAGATTAAACTTTATAATTTCTGAAGCACCCCATTACCTTTATGGAAAAAACTTAGATACATTGTTTCTTTTACAGTTTTTCAACTGAAAAAAAAAAGTTAATCTTTATTGCCCGAACTTCACAGATAAACTCCAATTCCAGTTAAAAAAAACCATTTAGCTAGATTTGAGTTTTGTCCTATATTTATTAATAAACAATAGTGTCTTCTTAATAACTGTGGTAAACAAACATCATGTCAAATGTTTATGAGAGAAAAGGACTAACTAACAGCATGGAAAACAAGAAAACATGAAGCTCACTTGATCTGTGCATTGAGTGCAGCTTCAGACTGATCAGTGTACTTCTGGCGAGCCAGTGATGCATGGAGCGATGTGGGCATGACAAGAAGCTCTTTTTTCACTTCCTCAAAAGGTTCAAACGCTACATTCAAAACGGTTTGGTTCATAGTCTCCTTGGAGGAGGCCTTAGCCACAACCCCACGACCTCCATTTCTCTTGGAGAAAAATCTCACACCACTCACAGGGTTGAAAAAGGGACCAGAGGAAGATAGAGAAGGGACAAGATTCACTCTTTCAGAGAGCGAGACACAGACGGATGAAGAACTTCCCAAGAGCATGGTCAAAAAACTGAGAACCACTCTGAAATCAGAAGAAGATAGAGAGAAACACAAGAATGAGTTGAGCAAATTGTGCAACAGAACCTGCAGTGTGATGGTATAATTGAAATATTTGAGAACTGTTTTTCGATTTTTTCGAAGGATTATTTTATACTAACAATAATTATGTAACAATAAGAATATTTAGTTATCAATCCACCTTTTCCTCTCTCTCTCTCAAGTGGAAGAATATTTGATGGATGGATCACAAGTTCTGCATTCATTCTTTAATAGATTTTAATTTTGAGTTTATTGTTGTGCTATATATGTAATGAATTATTTACGATTCGTGTTATTTTTCTTTACAAAATGTAAAGGAACTCAACCCGCATTCATCATAGTTAACTGACATGGTCACACTTTTGTTGTGCAGAGAGTAATTATCGTACATCTTTTATGTACAACATTAAATTTTGTAAAAAGAGAAAGAATAAAGGAAAAGAAAAGAAAAAAAGTACATAAAATATAATGTAACAAAATGACGTTAAATGCATCGATAAAAGTGGAAACGATAGTATAACATGTTCGTGGTTTTTGGTTTGACCGAATAGTTCATAAACCAAATGCACAATAAAACTAAATAGTGTATAAAGTATATTATTTAGATTTTTTACCTTTCTAACTTCAGTAGAATAAGATCACTCGATCATCTTAATGCATCTTTAACGAAGCAATTAACTTGAATTGTGTGGTGAATATTTTACATTTTTCTATAATATTATATTATTTTTCATACTTTAAGCAATTCAATCAATTTCTTTTCCTCCTTCAAGAAAAAAACTGTAAATATGTTCATCAAGATTTTTTTGTAAGTAAAAAAGAAGGAAGTACAAAGAAGGAAATTAAAAAGAAAAAACAAGAAGATGAAATAAAACAAAGAGAAAATAAAACGATTGTTGTTTGAAAATAATATTATCACTTGGGCCCTAATTTAGTTTGTCCAACCCAAGAAAAGGCATTCATGGACCAAAAAGGCCCAAGCTTGGGTATGGGCTCATCACTTCACTGGTTTAACCTTCTTTTTGGACCCCCGTCGCTTCACGAAGCTCAGCGTTCCCTAAAACGACGCCGTGCTCAGCCACTTCAGTTCTCGCTCCGTCCAGAACACCATTTCCCGGTGCGGCGGCGATTAAATGCGTGCCACCGTCAATTTGTTGAAGCTTTCACTCCTGAAGCGACTATCTCGCCGCTTAAACCCAACCCTCTCCTTCACGTCGGAGACATGGCCGGCGGCGACGGCGTCCTTCGACGATAGATTCCCGTACTCCGACGTGCCGAAGCGTCGGCGGAGAAATTCGGAGAGGAAGGCGTACGTGACGCCGATGAAGGTTCTTATCGAGAGGGCGAAGGCGGAGAGAGAAGCACGAAAGGCGCAGCCATGTAGGGTTTTGGAGGAACCACCGGCAAACGGGTTGTTGGTGCCGGAACTGGTAGATGTAGCTCATCGCGTTTATCAAGCTCGCGGCTCGCTCCTCTTCGGACTGAGTCAACTCGTCCGAGTCATTCCCGTTTTGCGCTGCCGGTTCGTAGATTGGTTTCTTGTTTAGCCGTTTGACATTTTAGTTTTTAGTTTCTTGCTACTAGTTCTCATTTCTGACCTAGAAATTACTTCTACTGAAAAATCATGTTATAAGTAACAGGAGAAGAAAATTAATTGAGCTTCTACTGTAAACTAATATTAACATGCGCTTAAGTTTTTGGAGAAGTTATATGAATACTAAAAGATAAAAACTAGTAAATTGATGTTTGTGAGAATAGAAGCAAATCGTTAGTGCAATGTTGTAAGAAAAACGCTCAAGATTATTGATATTTGTAAGAATAGAAGTAAATCAACTCATTGTAAGTGTTAACTGGTTTTGCACAATTGCATTTCGCACAGAAAGAGTTAAACGTTGTAAGTAAGTTTTGTACAATTGAACAGTTTGCAGAATTGAACTATGAGTATTCTTAGCAACAATGATTGGATGTTTTTTATTATATGTGATCTCCTTTTTTTTATGAATATATGATCTCCTTTTGGTTCTTCATTCTTTGTTATATTTTATCTATATAATCTATTAGAGTTTTAAGACTTGGGGACTGAACAAATTACAGGGTTCAATTTAAATGATGTTGTCTTCATATTTAATGGTGGATTCATCTTATCAGGCTTTGTAATGAGGTACACATTGGTTATGTTGGTCATGAAATTCGAACATGTACTGGAGCAGAGAGTTTTTCTCGGAATGCAACGCATGTTTGGACAAGGGGAGGTGTTCGAGATGTGGTTTCCTTTCCTAAATGCTTCCATCTTTATGATCGTGTTGGTAAGCCAAGAGTTGGGCATGATGAAAGGTTCAGCATTCGTCGTATACCTGCCATTGTTGAACTCTGTATACAAGCAGGACTAGACCTTGAAAAATATCCTACTAAAAGGAGAACAAAGCCTGTATATTGTATTGAAGGAAGAATTGTAGATTTTGAATCAGTTGTGAAAGAGGATGAAACTGAAGGAAAATGTTCTTTTGGAAACGACAAACCTTTTGTGAATTCATCCACTTTGCTGACCCAGCCTATAGAGAGGGTCCAGAATTTATTGGAGAACAACATAAGCCATCTGGATCAGTTAAGTGATGAAGAAAGGAATAAGTTAAGGGATTTAAGTAATCATACACTGAACTCATGGCTTGAGATGTCATCAGGTGCAAAGAAGATCATGGAGAAGTATGCTGTGAATACTTGCGGCTATTGTCCTGAGATCCAGGTTGGTCCGAAAGGGCATAAGTTGAGAATGTGCAAGGCTTCAAAGCATCAGTCTCGAAATGGTTTACATGCATGGCAAGAGGCAACATTAGATGATCTTGTATATCCAAATTATGTATGGCATGTGGAGGATTTGAATGGACCTGCTCTGAATAACAATCTTAAGAGATATTATGGGAAGGCTCCAGCTGTGGTGGAACTCTGTGTGCATGCTGGAGCTCTTGTTCCTGATCAATATAGGAGCATGATGAGGTTAGACGTGGTTTCTCCTGATCGAGATGAAGTCGATCTTGTGGCCTAAAATGCCATCACTTTTAAAGATAGACAGTATTGCTCAATCAACTTTTGGACTTAATATAATCTTGGAGTTTTTAGTTTTAAGCAATTACAAACTTCGTCTCTTAAGCTAGTTTTTCTGTTCGACGACTATGTTACCTTAAGAAAAGATACACGGTATCACAGCTTGAGGAAGTCCAAAAAAGTATTGCATTATCATGTTTCCAAATTGGGTTGCATTTAGCAAAAATTGAGCAGTTTATTTTGAGCTGGTGTTGACAATGGGGTTGCTACTATGAAATGCCATACAGCACCTAGTCCAAACTTAAATGCTTATAGATGAAGATTCTAGCTGCCGGCATCAAAGTAAACCTGATCTCCAAGTTGTTGCAGTTCAAAATTGTTGCAAGTTTAGCTTTGAAAGTTTAGCTTATTCAAGCAGTGGTATGAAAGTAACAACTGATATATCCCAGAATTTCTCGCAGCATCATATTTGTTGAATTTAAAGATGAGTGATGGAATTCGAAAGGCTGTTCAACAATACTTCTTGTAGTTAAAGGTAACATTGTTGTTGGATCCATTGAATTCCTGATAGACTATCAAAGCCTTCTCTCTCAGAAGTGGAGCTTCTCCAAATTTTCATCTGCTTTATTGTATGTTTAAATACATTCTAATTAATTATTTCTCCTTTTGGATTGTATTAGTAAATATTCTTCCTCTGTTCTCTAATCCCTTATTGGGAGCTATACCCTTACCCTTTGGTTGTAAAAGGGGAAAGAAAATGGAGTGAAAAATAGAATAAATTATTTAATTTTTTTATTTATAAAGTGAATTTTTCTTTTTCATCAAATAAAGAATATACTATTTGTGTTTTTTGTTCTCTACTTTCTTTCTTTTCCAAATGGACGATTAGATTTTTATGACTAACATCTGAGTTGTTCTCCATAAAATATGTTTCAGCTTTTTGTGTTCATTTTTAATTACAATTACTTTTAATACACGAATAATCGGAAGAAATTTTTAATTTTAATTGAACGAAGCAACATTTAATTTTGCATTATCGAAGCACCATCCATTTCTTCCATCGTTTTATTGGTGGTAATTAATTAAACTGACAATCGTGGAATTGGAAGTAGAAAGACTACATTAATCATATAAAAAGAATAAGTAATTACATTTTAAATTTAAAAGTGCAATTTATCAGAGAACTACTCACTAGTTTGTATGTGCAAAGTTAATTATGGTACAATTATTGCAAAAGCAATTTCACTGTTTCTTTCTATCAAAATATAGAGGCTGCACTACCTACTCATTTACTAGCACCCCATATTTTTTTATAAAGATAATATTAATCCTGAGAATTTTATTTGACTTAGAAGTAATTTAAATTTCGGAATAATATTTTTGAAAGATTTATAGAATGAATAATTTGCAAATATACTTTGGAGATGTATCCAAAATATTATAAAAATAATTTTTTGAAATAAGTGATTGAAACTATATATATATATATATATATATATATTATATTCCAGATTAATCAACTATAATTTTTTTTAAGTATTTGTAAAGCATTATCCAGTTTGCCTTGTTGTTATAGTAAAAGTAAACTATTTGACTTCAACAAACAACAGAAATGATTGAGTTCATCCAGGTTATATAGATTTATTGGTTCTGATTACGCATATATTAAACGATAATATCATAAAATATTAATAACATATTTAAATTTAACTCATTTTAAATATTCATTTTACATCTCCGATATACCGTTCGATATTTGATTTAAAAAAATTTTAAATTATCGATAATAATATAAAAATCTGGTTAGAATAAATTCTAATATCATATTATTAATATATTTAAATTTTATTTATTTTTATAAAATTAATTTAAATAAAATTAAAGTTTATATATTTTATAAATTCTAATTTAATTATATTTTTTAAACGAGGTAAGGTCTTAGAAAAAATTACTTTTTTATGTGTTTTGCGGGTAAAGATAAGATACAATCTTATGATATTTAGAAGTTGAAACATATTTGACGGATGAATCCGAAATTTTAAAAATATATATGTTTTGAATTAATTAATATAAAACAGTTCATCTGTAAAATATTTTTCAGATTAATGATTTCGAGGATATTCCAAAAACGCTATCACAGAACATATAATAATATATAACAATCAAATAAAACTCGTGGATAATATAGTTTTTTTTTATAATATGGGGATGGAAAATATGGACGCACTGCTAAAAAAATATGAAAGTGCAGAAAGCAAGAAGCAGGCATAGTTGAATTGAAGAGTAAGAAGGCCGAAGAAGATAAAGCGGCAGAAGAGTTTGAAATTCACAGCGCCAGTTTCACGTGATTTCTGTGGTCTCTTTCAAACTTGATTTGAAATTTGTTAAAGAAGTGGTAGAATAAATTGGTGATTCAGAGTGAGAGAATTGAGTGGTAGAGTTGTAGGTGCAGTTGGCAGAGAGAGTTTTAGGAGTAGCTTTGAATTAATTAATGATGAAGATTCACCTGAGGGAGACACACTAACAAGAAAACTGTGATACCAATTTATTGTATGAATGAATGAATGAGTTGGTATATCAGACTCTGTGCTCCCTTCATCAACTTACTACCTAATATTGGACTCTTCATCATCAATGAGGGACCCTCCAAAGTTTTGAACTCATTACTACATTCTTTAAGTGTCACAGTCTCGCAATAATAGATAACAAATTCACACCCAGATGAAAAAGATCATAAATTAACAAATCAATATTCAATTTTGAATTCCAGAAGTATCACTAAAACATGAATTTTCAACTTCTTCTCTTAACTCTGTGTTTCTCTGTCCAAGAACACTTACTTATATACTCATAAATAATGTTATATATCAGTAGTTCTATATGGTCCTCTCTGGTTTGTTTGTGTTCTGAATCACTTCTGGAATTTACATGTTAGTGTATTAGACTTCAACCCAGTTAATAATGGTTCACAATAAGTCAAATATAAGCAGGTTCTTTGTACGACTGCAAATTTATGACATAAAATCTACCAGACCTGGTATTTCGTACATCAGAGCAATTCATGTCTTAATAAAGACCAACACTTGATTATGGTTCAAACATCATACTTAACTTCTTATAAAGATTATAATGAATAAAAAACTCTAATTATGACAAGATATATATGGAAAGTTACACATCAATCTAACGATGAATAAGAAGATCAATAGAATGTGAGAGATTCATGATTAATAGATTAACCAAAAGGTAAATCACTATCACGTTAGTCTCTAAAATAGAATAAATAAATAACTTTTTGTGTTGTCGTTTCAATTTTTAAAATACATTCAAATTGTTATTCAAGATAAAATGGTGTGTTTAGTTTATTCAAAGTTCACTTTTAGTTATTTCAAAAAGAAATTGTGTGTTATTATTTTTTTAATTTTCAAATAGATCCCTTAGTGCTAGTTAAATCACTTGGCGGAGAAAAGTGATATACTTCAAAATATGAGAAATGTATATTAATAAATTGTTTAACTAATATTTATTTATTTCATGGTATTATTTATTATTGTCAAAATTCAAATTTGGTTTTATTAATTATAAAAGGTTTTAATAAAAATAATTTGTAGTACATGATTTTAAAAAATTATTAACATTTTTTCTATTTTGAACGTACATCGCGAATAATAGTAGTACGTAGTTAAACTATTATTCTATATTACTGTATTTTAACGACTTTAAAATATTTTATTTTGTACGAATATAAGTTTTATTACTTTTTGATAATTTTTTTGTAAGTTAATTATATATTGATAAAAAAAACTCATTAATGAAGAATCTTAAAGTATAAGAAGAAGATTAATTATAAGTAATTCAAGTCGATGAATATTTTATATCAATAACAAAAAATATGAAGTTTTCTACAAATAATTTGGTAGTAAACTTAATAGTAAACAGTAAATTAATAAATAATTTAATATTCCCATATATAATAGAAATTATGTTTTATAATCTTCAATTTTACTATCATATAGAAATTAATAATCTGCATTTTTTTTATTAAATGTAATTAAAATATAAGTGGGTACCTTTTAAACATAATCTACTATACTATATCATCATTAAACAACCTTCATTTGTTTTTAAACTTTTTTTCCTTTCCATTTCACAATTCCGTGGCAAGTTTTTCCTTTTTTTTGGTCAAACTATATTACTTTTTTGCCTAAACAGTATTAAAGAAAGTAATTTCATGTGACGAATTAAACATTTAAGATTTGTACAGGATGATGGCAAATGTATAAGCTCCTTCTTTATATAAAACATTTCGAGAAGTAATTTTAATGACATAAACTTACCTTCTTTTTTCTTGATAACTGCTATTCTGAGTCTCTGAACTTTGATTGATCATATTAAGAACTATACCTTTGTTTTGTGCTCAAGTTTTCTCTGCCTAAGAATAAGGGTCCATTAGTTTTATTGAAGGAGTTAACATTGTTTAACAGATATTCTTTTATACATTAAGAATTAAGATGATAACAGTGACCTTTATTGTGGCTGTAGGATGAACTCCATAATTATAAAACCAACTCACCAATACAAATTTCATTAAGAATGCTTTTCCTTTTTACCCTTCACACTTTCTTTCTTCTAAAAGGAAATAGGATGAGAAAACAATCCAAAATCATCATTAGGGCAAGCTGAAACATGTGTCATTATGACCATAAAATTTCTGACGTAAACTGAGGTCAACAGCAATTATAATAAGAAAAGAAGGAATATTTATGATGAACACAACCATCTTCTGGTACTGCTATTTATTACATTGAAGTTGAAGCAGTTAGGAACTACATAGTAGTGTGAATGAAATAGAGAGATTGAGAGATTGAGATGAAGATGGTGATTCCCTCTTGAATAGGAAGAGAGAAAAAGGAAGAGGTTGGAGTTTGTACGTACGAGTACCTTAATGAGAGGAGGGTGAGAATGAGGCAGAGACAAGGAGTGTCAGAAAATAAATCTACGTGCTAGATACCCTTGTCGGTGACTCAACCAGCAATTTGTCAAACAAGTTTTGGTCCCATTTCACTCACACGCATCATGTTCATAGCCATTTACCTATTTATTTGTCCATCTTTGAAATCTGAATATGTTGTCTTGTCTTCCTTCGGACCAAACACAAACACTTCCCCACTTTCATCACTCTTCCAACACCAACTTTCATTTACCCGCAAATGCCTACCTAGGCCCGACCCTGTTGTACTTTTTCTCTGCAACTCTAAAATCTCTCTTCTCCTCTCTTTCTTTTTGTTTCCTTATATCTCATTTTACCACTTTTTTATTTCCTTCTGCACTTTCCATTTTCCTCAATTACTCCACATGCATACCATGCTGTGTCTGTGTTTGTGAGGCTACACGTTACTCTCGCTAGTATCATCCTATGAACCAAGTTAACTCACTCTGAATTTTTGTCTTCAACTTCATCTGTACAAAATCTAAACTTGATCTTAATCCATATAAGTATAGTAACAAACTGTTCAATATCCCCTTTGCGATCTTCGATGAGTTCTACTTATATAAAAGTGGGATTTATCAATCTATATATTAACTTGCTACTGTTATTTTCAATCTTTGAAATACATCTACCAAAAAAGGGTAAACCATTTTCCAAATTTTGCATCATAAATGGAGTGAGAGTCGCAGAAGAATTTTGAGTGGCTCATGAAATTAATGAGAAGATGCATGTTGTTGCGTATGAAATAGGCACAAGCACAATACCTAGGTATCTAGCCATGTCGTATATCACCATTTTTTAAGTTATTAGCAAAAATATAATTAAGCACATCCATATAAGTTTACTATAGAGAAACCTTGCATCCACACGTGACTGCATGCAAGAGTCTCAAAATTAAATTAGGTTAAAATTAAATTATAAAAATAATTATAATGTTTAATTATTTTTAAAATCAGTTCAGAATTGTAAGAGAACGTTATATTTATTTAACTTTATTAAGTTCATTCAATAGGTTAAAATATATATTATAAATGTATATAGTAACATGAATTACATTTATAATAGATATATTATACAGATTATGTCTAATCTGTCTTTTCTTATAAATTATCCAGTTATAAAAATATCTCTATCAAAATTATCCTACATGCTTGTAATAGTGGCTAACTTTGATATAAATTTTTTTATAACATTTTTTTTAATTTCTTTTCTTCTATATAAAATTCTTTATAAAATTTGATATTTAAATGACATATCTAGGGATAAAAACGACCCTTAATATAAGTTAAATAGAGCCGTCACTTTGTGATTATACGCCACCAATATCTTATTCATTTCATTAATCATTGCTGCATAGCAATGGCATTTAAATAAACCAACCACTAATTTTATACACTATAATATAATAACATTTAAACACTAACACATCAAATCATCTTTATATATATATATATATATATATATATATATATATATATATCCAAGTCATAAATTTTTATTAGAAAAATAAAAATTATAAATATTCAACATATAACTATAGATAAGTAATTAAGATTAACAATTAAACACATTTTTCTTTTAATCTCACTTATATTCTTTTATATGTTTCTTGACCTTATCTCTAGTTGATGTGGACGTCGAGCATCCTTCGATGTGGGACTAAAAATTATGGGTGGTCTGATATTGGTCTGAAAATTTTTTAAGTAGTCCGATAATGGTCGAAGAATCTCGTTAGGATTTAAGTTTAACTAAACCTCATAAAACTAATTCAATGAGATGAGATTTGCACCACTATATAAAATTTATTTTGATATTATCTCTAGTTAGGATCTCTAACAAAAAAAATTATTTTTTAAATTTACTTTTCATAATTTTTATTTTTCAGACAAATTAATTTATAGTTCTGAAATTAAAAGACATTCTTAATGCACTGAAAAAAATTGATATAATAAAGTACAGACTGATAGTTTATTTAAAAAGTATTATTTTTCATTACTATATTACAAATAATTAAATCTCGTTTAAGAAATCAAATTTATTGGTATTATAGAGAATTGTTTTATCATCTTTAAACTACAAACTACAAAGTAAATTTTTATTTAGATAAGTTCATTACATATATAGTTTTATTCATCCCTACACGTCTCAACTTAAAAATAAGAAAGGGATATTAAAGGTCGAAACATTGATCCACATTGATAAAATAAGATAAGAAGACCATTTTATAATATTGCTTTTCATCATTATTTTTTTTTCTTTTAATTATTTTTTTTAGTGTATTTTCTTTAAACAATATTTTATTTATATATTTTTTAATTCATCTTTTAAATTTATCAATTGTATAATTAATAAAAAAATTAACATTATTAGTTATAATTATTTTAATTAATATAAAAAATTGTTAAAAAAATAATAAAAAAATCAGAAAGGCTTACACAAATTCTTCACTAATAGAAAACTCACATTTTAATAAATACATAATGAAATTATACGAAGATGATGCAAAATCTGATACTCTTGGTATAATTTATATGAATATATAATTTTAAGGAAAAAAAATTGAAAATTAAATAAATAGTTGAAGCATATACGCTACGCAACACAACACAACACAACACAACACAATCAAATAAGTTATTTTATGTGACTTCTAGAATAAGAGGGATTGCTAGAACATACGTCATCAATGACACCAAATATTACAATAATATATCTTTAAAGGAAGAAGATTGCAAATATGAATATTAAATAAATCATATATTATATCAATTTAACCAATTATTAAGGTTCTTCCTTTTATAGGATTAATTTAGTTACAAACATAACATCAAAAAGAATTTTGTTAGATGCATACACTGATTAATAAGTAAGTGAATGGTTTTAATCTCAGTTATTTTTTGAGTTTACATTATGAATTTTTAATTTAATTTTATTGAGCTTTGTTAATTTATGTAATTATTCCACTTTTTTTTAGTTGTCGATATTTTTAGATAAACTTTTCATAAGTCTTTTTAAGAGAAGAAAATAAAATAAGTTTTTTATAAATTTAAATTCATTTATAGAAATTTTCTTGTATTATAACTTATCTAAACAGTGGTTTTTACTTGTATAAAAACTAATTTTATTTAAAAAAAAATATAAGTATTTATATTAAAATTTACTTACATATATTTTCTATTATATGTTTTTACATTAAAAAATAAATTTTATTACCCATAAAATATTTTTTATGAAATTTAAAAAAAAAAAATTAATTATCCATTGAATATTTTTTACAGATTTATTTTTATAAAAATTTTTCATAAATTTATTTGTGAGAAATTTTTTATAAATTTGTTTATAAAAAAAATTTCCATGGATTTGTTTGTGAAAAATTTTCCATGAATTTTTTGTGAAAAATTTCCTACTAACTTTTTACTTACAAATTATGAAAAATTTCCCACCATAAAAAATTTGTAGATAAAATTCTAGTAGAAAATTTTTTATAAAAAATCTATAGAAAATTTTTTACAAACAAATTTATGAGAAATTTTCCACAGATGAAAAATTTTTTCATAAACAAATTTATAAAAAAATTTTCACAAATCAATTTATGAAAAATTATCATAAAAATAAATCTGTAAAAAATATTTAATAAATAATTAATTTTTTTCTAAAAATAATTTTGTAGAAAGTATTCCATAAATAATAAAATTTATTTTTATAGTGTGATTTCTTTTTATATATATATATATATTCAAGAAATAATTCACAGAAATTTTCTACAACATTTATTACAAATTTAAGTCCAAATTAATATTTAATAACATTTTAAGTATAGATTTTTTAAATATAAATTTATAGGAATGTTTAAAATAAAAATATTTTGTTAAAAATTACTAGTGACACTAATCATTAACATAGTTTCCCATAAGTAAATCATCTATGCTCTCTATTCTATAGTTGATTACAATAATTGTCTATATATATTTCACTCAAACATTTTTATCATTACTTTTCTCTTTGTTTTTTCTTTTCTGGAAATGAAAGTTACACTCTCTGCATGTAACCTTCTCTTCTGGTCTCAGCAGCAAGTGTTCTCTGATTTTCTTCTATTTTCCTCGCAAATCACAATTCTTAATCTAATAGTAACAATATTTGTTAATGAATTTTCATTTAATAACATTACAATTTACATTACTCTGAATTTGAATTGGAAACAACAAAATTAGGGTTTATTTGCAGGGAAATACGTCACTATGATGTTCTCCATGTGACATGTAACAGTTTAAATACGTTGGTTGTCTACTCCACCATTAATTGATGAATCTATGGTACACTATCTTTTTCATTTATTATTGTGCTTAATACAATTTTTATTCTTAGTTTCTATGTTTTAGGAAGGAATATTTTGAACTTGCATATTATTTAAATAGGATAATAGTTCATATTAAATAACTTAATTAATTTATTATATGTAAAGATGGGAAAAAATAATGAATATTAAGAAAAATCATCAAAGTTAAATAATTTTATTGTATAAATATATCGTATTAGAATATATAAATATGACAATAATTACTTCTAATATAATCTATAATTATTAGTATTTTATAATTAATAAAATAATATTAATATTAAAAAATTATACAATAACTAAATTATTAATTTATATTAATATTTTGATAAATTTAAAATTATGTTTATACGTCACAAATAAATGTATGTTTATAAACTAATTAAAAATTTATTAAAGGGTAAAAGTATAAATAAATTTGAGTGAGTTGCAAGATCTATGTTATTATTGGTTTCACACTTTTTTTTTTAAAAGTTCGAATCTAAGTGATATAATTTAGAATTGAATTATCATAAGGATGTATCTCTTTCTGCATAGAATAAAACAAAAAAAATTGTCTTAAACGTTAATCTCATACACAACTATTTCTTGCAGCTTATTTAATGAAATTATCTTTAAAATGTTCTATTTAATTTTATTATTTTGAAAGAAGATAATATTAGTTTTTAAATAAAATAAGTCCAATTAAATGTTACAAACTAATTTCTTAATTATCATAAAGTGATTATATTATTTTTGGAGAAGATAGAGAGTATATAATTATAATTATATCATAAATGCATTCGAGTTTGCAAATTTTTTTAATTTGTTTGGGAAGAATGTTCTTTTGATGTAAATGCGATTAAGGATATGGTGGATGAATAGTGACATACTCCTTGAATGAGTAACAAAGTGTGAATCCAAACTCCAAAATATTCTCATGTACAAAAGTGTCATCAACATCACTTCAAGTCAAAATACTCAAACTTCATGTTCTATAATGAATTATGAAATATTTGTTAAAGGGTAAGAAAAATAATTCATCACCTTTTTCTTTCAAAACTAGATAAAAACTAATATTATATTAATTTTAATTATAAATTTGATAGAATTAAAATAATATGTATGTATTGGGTGAAGAATTGAAATAGAAGTGCATAAAATAAACATGTCTTTTAATTAGTAACACAGTCCCCGATGAAAAGGTGGCACTTTTTCCAAGCATTCAATTATTGGATCTGTTCCTTTCAAGAGCCATTACAAACGTTCCACTCATTTGTCGCCCATTGTTTTAGTCTAAAAGTCTAAAAATCCCTGCTACACCACGGGTCCATTCTAAACTCTTATTCATTAAAACTTTACAATTTCATCTATAATTTCAATATAGACTTATATTCATGTAGAATAACAAATCACATGGTTATCTCTTTACAATAGGATAAAATACTAGTCTTCTTTAAGTACATTGAATTTAATGCTCTGCTCGATACTGAAGAAAATATGAACAATTTGCTATATAAAGTCATTTTCATCTGCTAAATATTCTCTATCAGTAGAAATTGAATAAAAAAGTTTGATCCAGTATACTGTGTTAAAAACGATATGTTTAGCATAATGTGTTATGTTGAAAAATTGTTGAAAAAGAAGATGAAGGAGAATGATGCATGGTGGAGGGGGCAGAATCCACGTGTCGGTGCATCGTCCGTTTATTTGTGTCCCGAGAAGCAAGATCATGTGGGTGACCTCATTGGGCTCCATATTCAGAGGGTTAAGCTTAATAAATTTTAGGTATATATTCTCTCTTCAAAACCATACCTCAATAATGCCACATTTCAAATCCTCATTATTACGGATAAACAAAATGAATCATTTTTATTTTTTCTTCCTTCCAATTTTTCACAGAAACAAAAATTAAAACTCATGAAAAACATATTTAAGATTTCAATAAATGAGGGAATGAAGAGAAGAAAAAGAATGGAAGATACGATGGATGTTAAATGTTGCTGGTGCTGACAAGAAGAAGAGTAATGCATAGTGCAGGTGACATGAGAAAATCATAAAAGCTAGCAAGCCCCACCCTGAAACGAAAACCAAAACCATAATTCTGACTGGTCTCAAAACTCAAAACTGAAAACCCCGTTGTTCTAAACACCAACCTCACTGTTGAAAAATATGAATGAAGTGAAGAATAGACAAAGAACATTAATTGAGACGTGGATGCTGTTGTATGTGGCGACAAAAGAGGGATGAAACTGAGAAACTTAGTGGGATACTCTTTATCCTTATCAACCTCGTGATTTTACTCCTTTGGCACTTCACTCTGCTCACACCTCCCTCACCCATATTCTTCTGTACCATCTCAGAGATCAAACATATACATAGGGCGGGTGCAAGTAAAATAGTATGCCAAATCAAGAAAGAGAGGGAGAAGATGGGAAAAAGAAAGAAATCGGATCTTAATTTTAATACTATTTTAAAAAAAAAATTATCTTTTTGACTTTTAGAAATCGAAATGGTTAAAGTGGGCACCGGACATAATAAAGAAAAAACAAAAGAAAGTGATAAATAAAGTGCCCTATACGAAATTACGTGGTTCTACAAAAGGCCAGAAAGCGAAAGTTCCCCTTGAATGCAAAAGTGTGAATATTTCTTCGTGTAGAGGAGGGGGAGAAATTATTGCAAGAAAAGAAACAGACAAAAAAGTAATGCAAAGAAATGTTTTCAGTACATTATCATGAGTAGATGAATCATGAATTTAGTGGATATGGGTCCAAACTTCCAAATTAAAATTCAGAAATGTGGTTTTGTTTGGAAGTGGCTAGTGGGTCTATGCTATACAATAACAAATCAACCATTAAATTATGGGTGGGTTATGATAATACTAATGAATATTGCAAATTAGTTTATAGAATGTAAGGAATGGTTGGCTACAAGTCCTTTTCACGCTTAGGTGGGGGTTACCAAAATAAAATATCAGCAGCAATCACAAGGATCGGTTTTCTTTTCATTGATGGCACCACCCTCTCTATATCTTCACTTCATTTTCTCTGGATACTTTCTATGCAAGAGAAATTAGTCTTCCATTTTTTATATGGTCAACTAATTACACATTATTCTTCACTACCATTTTCAAATTATTTATCATAAATATTTATAGTTTAAAGATGCTATAAAATTATGTATTCAAATTATTATGAAAAAATATAGAGTAATTAGGAGAGAGAGATGGGTGAAGGCACAGCAAAGGGAATTGAAGTTGATGAATAGTGTGGAAAGGGGAATAACCTAGCTACCTCAGCAAAAGAAAGGAAAGGAAAGGGTAGAAAAAAAAAAGAGGCAAAGTGGTGAAACTTAAGAACAAAATCTAAGAGCAGAAAATCTTAGATGAAGTTGCAAAGGAGGAGCACCTGAACAGAAGTGAACGAAAAGCTGTAAATGATAAGTGCACGTGTGCATCATTGTAGATAGATTGAGCCCAACAGATCTGATACAACCACGGGGACCAGATGAACAGTGTTGCTGGGAACTATAGTCTTTATATATAAAAGAAGGATTAGACCTTATTTGACTCCATGTGTGTTCTTGTTGCCCTTGTTACAAACAGCAGATCCAAAACAAGACAAGGATGAAAGATAAAAAGGGATCATCAAATTTCACATTTTTTTAATTCGTTTATCTACCAAACTCAAATCACTGTAATTATAATGGAAGGGTAAATTCAATTCCTTGATTTCCTTCCATAAATTGCACTATTCTGCAGAATTATGTAGTTGTGATGTATGTATGATTCTTCTTTTCCCATCTTCCTAACTTCCACCAAATTGTATTCCAACTGCACCTCACCCATTGGAGCTTGGCCAGGTCAGGACAAAAGCCAAATGTCATAATGAAATTGAAAGCAAATGAACGATTGTGTTCTCTTCTCTCTAATGGCATCATACCCAGTGAGAATAAATAAATAAAATCAATAAAGAGGGATATGATTCTCTCCCTCACACTCTCCAACAGTAGACTCCATCATAAGAAATAAAAAGGAAGAATGAATTTAACATGAAAGTGAAAGGCCTTGGACTCTTTCTGTGAAGCAAAACAAGGTGTTAAGTTTAGCTACCTCATTTCATAAAACACTCGAAGCAAACATTTGACGTTGTACAAGAGAAACCTAGTATTGATGAAACACAAGTTGAAGGAGATGGTTACACTGTTAATCTAGGTATTGATTGATAGGGGTTAAATCTTGATGATATTAAGGTGAGATAAATATATATAAGGCGTAAGCAGAATTAATTTCCTTAAAAATAAAGATAGATGATAGGAGTATAAATAGGAAAAGAAAAAAATGATAAAAATGATGATACTATACGGAAGTAGTAGCAGGAGTAACATTAGGAGTAGCAGTAGTAGTAGTAGCATCAGAAGGTACTACACTAACGGGAGGTCCGTTAGTAGGGTTATTAGAAGTAGTAGTGGTTACAGTAGAAACGGTGGCGGCAGTGATAGTGGTGGTGGTTCTCTTGCGCTTCTTCTTCTCGTAGGGAATTCCTCGGGCTTTGGCCTGGGCTTCCCGTACCTCTCTCAGGTAAATTCGGACGGCCCGAGTGGCGAATGGATTGGACTCGGGACGCCCTCCGTTTTCTTCAAAAGCCGCCCTGAGTCGTCCAATTAGGGCGTCGAGGCTGCCCCAGGCCTGCTTCAGAGGGCAGGCGCAAGGGGCAGGAGGGTTTGGGTGTCCGAAATAAGGACATCCAGAAATATGCACCTTCGTCTTCCCGAACTGGTCGAGGTACTTGAGGAACTCGATCACGTGCGCGCCACTGCACCGCGCCAACGTCAATGGCGGCTTGTGGTTCCGCAGGTACTGCAAGAACGTGTTCCAGTCCCGCCGCTTCTGCGACTCGTAGCGGCTGGGTGCGACCTGAGCTGCTGATCCCTCGGGCTGCGCTGCCGCAGCTGATCCCTCCGGCGGAGGCTCGGAGGCGGTGGGCGTTAGCGCTGCACCTGATGCAGCGTCCATGATGATGGTTTTTTTTGTGTCTGTGGGAGAGGGAGAGGGAGAGGGAGAGGGAGAATCTGATGTTTGTGTTGGGAAAGAAAGAGAAGAAGAAGAGAAGAGAAGAGTGAGAAAGAGGAGAAGAGGGTTAAATATATTTGTTAATGTGTTTTGTTGTGTTGCGTTGTGTTATTGAAGGTTAAGAGATAGAAAAGATGAGAAAGAAAGAAAGAAAGAAAGATTGGGTGATGGGACGTAAAAAAGGCTAGTTGAATGAATTGAATGAATTGAATGAATGAATGAGAGGGAGAAAGAGAGAAGGTGTTGAGTTTAGTGATGGTGGTGGGGGCGAGTGAGTGGCGAGTGGCGAGCGTTTTGCACAGTGTTCACAATTTCACATGGTGGCCCCTCTTGACATGACTACTTTACTATTCACCACCTTCTCTTCTCTCTCTCTCTCTCTTCCATTTTTTTTCTTCTCATTTTTCAATCACAATCGAATAATCTTCCCTCCTTGCTTAATAATAACTATACGTCACATTAAGATGCTGCATAATTTTTAATATCACATTTTCTTACTTTTAAATAACCTCTCTCTCTCTCTCTCTCTCTCTCTCTGGTTTTTGCAACTTGCAAGAGTTGGCGTGTGGTGAAGACGTGTACGTCTTGCGCGTGCCTCTGGATCCGATCACCATTAAATTGAGTCTTGAGATAGTCAAATATTTCTTCATGCCCACCATGCTCATGTTGCTACCCTCTCCTTCTATCAATTGCCAATGCCACAACCACTGCGTCTTCATTTTTTTTCATTTATAAACTCTCTCTCTCTTTCTCTCTCTCTCTCTCTCTCTCTATATATATATATATATATATTACTACTTCTGGTTTAGGTTCCTCACTTCTCTTCATTTTTCTTTTTTAATTTCTTTTTTTTTTTCTATAGTCCCCTACTTTAGTCGGAACGTCACAGTACAATAAAAAATTTTATTTTAAAATTTGTTTTTTTTTTAATTTAATTTATGTGGAATATTCAGTTATTGTCTGTCCTTCATCTTTGCCTTCAATCATGCCCATTGTTTCGAGTTTATTTGTTTTTGTTTTTCATTTAAATAATTAAAAGGAAGAAAGAAAAGTATACTAATCCCAGAAATGAGAAAGAAGATTAAGCCAATCCGAAATTAGTGATTATTTTTTTTTTTCCATTCTTTTAGAAAGTTAAGTTATATTTTAGCATAACCTTAGATAGAATTCCCATTGCTATATAAATGAAGTAAGCTAATGAGACAAAGTATGAAGCTATATGATTTATCCGGAATAATAGTATACATTTAGGAAACATACTTGTAAATTATACATCGAAATTCAAAATTATTAATTATACATGTGAGTATGTATTACATATACACAATCTGGTGAGAAAAGATGAATTCTGGTAAATCTGAATTTGTTGTTAGTTTGGCTTCAAGAAAATTTAAAAAATTAAATATTTTTAACTTGTCTTTTAGAGTTATATACTTTAAAGAATAAAACATTTTCAAGTAATGGAAGTTAAACTTAGATCTCAATTTTAGATTAGATTAGTTGGTATCGATATTTTACAATGTTTCAATATGTTGGATAATGATACCCGTTAGTAGTATCTATATTGTATGAAATTTTAATATATCAAATAAAATTACAAATTGATATCAGTATTGTATGATATTTTGATGTGTTAATAACTAATTAGTATTAATATTATACAATAATTTTATATACCATATATAATGGATGATAATCTTTGATTATGAATTTAATTAAAAGTTATCAAATCTTGTAGATGATTTTGTGGTAAAAAATAAGTCTTTTGGTAAATGAGAAATATATTAGTTTTATTGATTAATAACGTTATCTTAGATTTTAGGTTAATTATTAAATAAATTGATAAATATAAAGTAATTTATTTATAGTTACTTTATCTTTTTAAATTTATATTTAATTTTAAAATTATGATGATACATGTGACCAAATAATATTAGGAAGGTTCATAGTTATAATTAAATATGCATAAAATTTAATAATTTATTTTTAATTTCTATATAAGAAAATTAATATATATATATATGCATGAATTTTTTATTTTTAATAAATTATAATTGATATATATATATATATATAAAATTTTTATTTAATTTATTTTCAATAAGAATAGTATAAAGTGATTAGAAAAATATAAATGTTTGAAAAACTAAAAATACATACATATCTACTATTAGTAAATAAATAATATAATATTATAAAACTATATATAACATATTTTTAATACTATTTATTTTAATTACAACTTAATGACTCTATATTAAAAAATATTTATATTTTTTTAATATTTTAGTGACTGAAATAAGATATTATTATTGAAGCAATAGCGTTTTTCTCATGTCATTAAAAATATATAAAGAAAACTTATATTAAAAATTTATGATATATCTCAACATAATTAAAATAACCTTTTTAATATCTTGGAAATTAATATTTAAAAAAAACTAATAAAAGTATTACATCATTAAAATATCTTATTTCAGTAACTAAAATATCCTTTCCAATTTTAGTATTTTTTAGTCCTAAAATTTTTTAGTATTAAGTTAAAAATATTATTGAAAATTATCAATTTTATATTTAGCAAAAAGAAATTAGTGACATACAAAGAAAAAATATTACATCAATAATAATATTATATTTAAGTAATTGAAATATCCAAATAAAAAGAATCAATTTTATAAAAGAAAAAACATTTAAGACGAGGTCATAAGAAATAATGCTATTATAAGAGTATTAAAAAGTATAAATGAGTTAATGTTTATTTTATTTTATAACACAATAAATAGTTAAAAATTATTAAACAGATTCTCATGCTTATGGTAGCAAATCTAAATAAAACTTCATCTTGGTAATTCAAACGTGACAGTTTTCTTCATTAAACATTAAAATTATAAATGAAAAATGATTACACTTAATTGACATGTTTACTCTTAATTGCATGAAAAATAAATAATTTAACCTCATTAGTTTTTTTTTAAATAAAAATTAAATCTAATAATAAAATATGAGAAAAATTGAATAATAAAATTCATAAAACAATGGTAGTTGAATCACGTGCATCTAAGCCAAAATAAGTAAATAGCAGAATTTAAGACTTATTCAAATGTGACATTTAAAAGGCAAAGTCTTGGTGTTAATTATATCAGGTTTTAGAGATTTGCATGAATCATGAGTGCTGCTTTTCTTGCAAAATAGTTTTAGCGATCCATTCAAACCGAGGATTCATTGATTTTTAACACAATGAAGGCGAAATCTCTTCCACCACATTCAACTGTTCAATCAAAAGTGTGTAGGGATGAAGAGAAACTAGTTTTCTGGGGATGAAAACTGGATGGTTTGGAGCACAGAGCAAGTAATAAGATTAAGATTCATATATACGAGATGAGATGTGAGAGATCCCATCATTTATAGATAATTAATATATATAAAGTGAGTGCAAACTTAATCTTATCAAGTCAGTTTTATGAAATTAAATTAGACTTAAAATTCGTTTTTGTTATAATATCAGATGTTATCCTTTCTGTTATAATATTAGAACTTATTTTAACAAGTTTGTTAAGTTTATTGGATGATCACAAATATATTGATTTACGTTTGAATTAGGATGTGAGTACAAACTTTATCTTATTGAACCAGTTTTATGGAGTTGAACTAGATTTAAAATTCCATGATCTAATAATTTATTTTTCTCAAATTTCAGTCTCAATTTCACAGTGTGCATGGACCATATATACCATTTTGGTTTATGTCCATACTTAGTATTTCTATAACTGATGATCAAAAGCCACAAACTGATTGTTCTTTGCTTTGAGGGAATTAAGGAGATGATCAAATGGTGGGAGGAAAGTGCAGCACCTTTTCAGAATCACCACAACTTTTTTTTCTTTAATCATGTCTGCAAAACTATATTCTTGCTAGAACTCCCCAGTTTATTGCATTTCTCTTTATCTTGTTGCTGATGCAATTTTCTGTCATTTTCTAAGGAAAAAAAAAACTATATTTAACATATCTACATTTGAAAACAATCTTATTATTTATTAGTGAAAAAGAAATATAATTTTCACGCTTTGGTAGTTTAATTTTTTTTTCACTCTCATCAACTAAATATTATAGTTATTATTTAAAATAAAAATTTTATTGTGAAATTTTATCCTAAAACCAATTGTTACTTAATAAAGTTGTTTAACCTATATATAAATCATACTTTACAAATTAAATAGGTGTTTACAATTTAAAATAGGTGATGTAATTTTTTTTTCAATATCTCTCGTTCATAAATACCTATCAAATTTATTCTAAAAAACATAAAAATAAAAAATAAGATAAAGATTCTAATATCATATCAAATTTTATTCTAAAACCAATTCGTACTAAATAAAATTTTCGCATTAATATATAAACAAATTGAATTAGATAATATAAATTTTCTTCTAATATTTTTTTTTTATAAATATTTATCAAATCACACAATTTTATTTTAGAATAGAATGTAAATTGAGACATCAATGTAGTAGTTGACCAAAAGTTATGATGAGATGTTAATGTAGAATTAGGTATAAAAAGAAATTATTCCATAAAAAATTAAAATTGAAAAGCGTGGTGGAGGGTAGACCTAGAAGAACCCTGTGGGCTATGAAAATAAGATTGTGCAGGGTACTAAATCGGGTAGGTAGCCCTTGTTTGGGAATTAATGTTCCCTGTAAGGCCAATAGTGATGGACACACAGAGCCATATCAAATGAGTCATCATCTTGTTCCCTCCACAAAATTGGAAACACAAATTGCAATTACATAATACTATATAATATAATACATAAAATTAAACAATCATTGATTCAATTCTATTGCCCTATCTAATTATGGGAACCCTAACTAAGCTATATTTAACATTCTCATCTATGTTTCTTTTCAAAATAGTTTTATAAAAAAAAGGTTTAAAATTTGATTTGTTATTTTATAAGAAATTAGATTCTACTACTAGACTTACTAAGTTTATTCAGGTAATACTTCCAATCTACAAGAAAAAAAAGTGTTTTCACTATATTGAGGAGATAACAAGGACTTAAACCCAGAAAATTAATGCATAAATAACTTCATTAACAACTAATTTTACCTATTCACAATTGCAACTTGCCCCTAAACAAAATACAACTTTGAAGGAGATTGACAAGTCAGAAAAAGGTATCTGAAATGATGTATTTTGTTATATGATGTTCGATGAGCATGAAACAAGAGATATATGCCAAATGGATTAAGAACAACGACTAATCAGAATACATTCTGAGATTTGGCAATCAGCATCCATGGAAAATAGATAGCATTTCATATAAATTTGACCCTCCACACACCCATCAAATGATCTATTCAAGGATTCTTAACATCTTATTCTTTCACTACATCAAATCTTATGCATTAACCAAGTTTTAGCAGCAACTCCATTAACTGATATTTTCAACATTCTGCTAGCTTTATCAATTAATCATTGTTCAGCAATGACTAATACCATTGTGAGGACTTTAATGTACACAATAATTATCTCTGAACTTGATTTTGTAATAAGAGCATTAAATATTTAGAATAGAGAGTATAGGTATGTGTTTGTCGTATGTAAAATTGGTTTGATAAAAGTATTAAGAAGAATATGTAATATGAAAGTTGATTATATAATATTAATGGAGAGTAGTGGAGGTTTGATTCCTCATCCCGTGAAGCATTGTCTAGAATAAAATCAAAGGAACATTTGATATAAAATCTTGTTTGGAATCAAAGTACTAATAGTAATGAGGGAAGAAACCCTAGAAAGATTCGAAAATTACATCTAATATATATGGATCCATCTTTAGCTCGTGTTTGCATAACCAATTAGTACCCTACTTTTCAAAAGGGAAATTAATTCTCCATCAAAAATTCACAAGTCACTTGATCCCCTTCCACAAAGTCAAAAACTTTATCACAAAATTAATCATTCATCAACCCTATGCATGCATCTCCAGTTTTCAACATATCACAACCCTAAGTAATCTCAAAAAGTGTTTCTCTCTTCTTCTTTTTTTTTTCTTGGATTCTCGATCGTATTAGGAACCCTACATCTACAACCAATTTTTCCAAAATAATATATAGCTGTCTACATTGACAACGTTAACTCTTGAAAAAAAATTGTTATGAAAATTCGTCATATGGGCACGTAGTGGTGAATTCTAGCTGTATTTGCAGTGTTTTGTGCCTTTTAGGGACAAAGACAATGCATTTTGGGACACTCTACGTAAGTTTAACTTATTCTCTATTTTGTAATGAAGGTAGTGAAAATTGATAGCTTTAATAAACAAGAAATTTTAGAACTATCAAATTTCCTTTTCGATATAATTGAATACCAGATCTAGTTTTGCTTCATGCTACAACTAATGTTTCTGTCATTAGTAAATAAAGGAAAATACCTTGTACTCACTCTTTAAATGCAATTTCTATCCTCCTACATAAGGAAACATGCTCTCTATTTTATCATTAACTTCATAACACTTTCGTTAACTCTTCAAATATAGAGATAAAAAGTATTATATTTATATATTTCATATTCATATAATATTCAAAAATCAATAAGTTTGGACAACATATACTTATTCATATAATATTTTTCATATACTTATTATGAATGAGAGAAAACAAATTGGGGAGTTTGTTCAAAATTGTTTAGGTATCATAATTAGTGAGGAAGCAATAAATAAATATCTTGGAGAATGCAATGTGTCAATTGTACAAAATAAATGTCTATCATCATCTCGTCTTCTTATTATACATTATACAAACACATGCCACAAAAAGTCTCAGAATTGATTAGATACCAGAATATAATTGACAAACAAAACTAC
This sequence comes from Macrotyloma uniflorum, assembly GCA_016859785.1. Classification (NCBI taxonomy): domain Eukaryota; kingdom Viridiplantae; phylum Streptophyta; class Magnoliopsida; order Fabales; family Fabaceae; genus Macrotyloma; species Macrotyloma uniflorum. The sequence goes on from BDMB01000011.1 coordinate 3,619,755, forward strand.
AAGTTTTTTGTATTAATCAAAAAACACATTAATAACTAAATATCATATTATTATTAATGTACTACTATTCATAAATATATTATCAGAATACGTAAATATAATACAATCATTTTCACGATAACAACTGAGCTAACAATTACACAAAATTTTAATAATTATGCTTGAAAAACATTAGTAAATGAATACATAAAGTATGAAGCCTAAAATAAATTGCGTAAAGAGAAAACTTTAATTCATATAAAGCACGTTAAATTAATTATGAAAGCAAGGGAATGTACCGTAAGTTAAAAAAAAAATGTTTGCAGAATATTTCGAGCTCGAAATCTGAGAATATATAATTAAAATGGAAGAAATATAGTAATTAAATTCTGAAATAATTTTTATTTTCATGTCATAGGCAGGAGTAACTCGACCCTCATCACGATTTTATAGAAATAAAAACTAAACAAAATATGTAAATTTGATAATCAATACTGTTTAGTTTTCAAAAAATAAGAAAAAAAAAATGTTAAACATAAAATAATATGATTTGTGAAATGCTCCAAATAAACGTCAACGTAATGAGAGAAAGGATGCAGTCCTTATCCTATCATTATATTGGTTGCTTTCCCATATTCAATTATCAGAAGGAATCTGTCTCTGGTGGGGGCACGTACATATGAAAATTCATGAGTTTTGGACACATATATTACATAGATGAAGATAAATACACCAATATTACATCAAATAATAATAAAATACTACACATATGACCTTAGGCAATTATAAAAGTTCGTAGCTAAGAATGTATATTTGTATTATAAGACTCATTTAATTTTATAAACATAATCATGAGCCAATTAAATATATAAAATTTTATTTTGAAATAAAAATATTGCAAAGTTCATCATGAAAATTTTAATCAACAAAACAAGAGCTTTATCAACAAAAATTTAAATGATTTTTTTATGTAATAAAGGTTAGGTCAAAATTAATTTTAATTAAAAGAATCAACCAACCATAAAATTTGGGCTGAACGTAAATTCGAACATGTTATTCGACTTTGGGTTGGGTTGGGTTGGGTATTTCTTCCTGCATACCAATAATTTCTTGAGTCACCTCCATTTATTCTGGAATGAGCTTTCCGAAATATAAAATGTACATTCCGAGCAAAATGGGTGGTGAGTGAAAATAGTGAGGTGGAAAAAGTTAAAGCTTGGTGGATGAGCAGCATCGCTTAGAACGCCAGATTAGAAAAAACAAAATGGGAAACTTGGTAAAAAAACAAATTACTATGTTATGATACTGATTCCTAACAAATATATAAATGTAACTGGCAAAAACCATAAAATTAATAACATGAGACAGCAGAAAGTGCAACCCTGAGGTCATTAGACGTTCCACATATAACATGCGGTAAGTTTCAATTTTTTGTTCGGAAACACTGGCAGTAGAAGTTGCATAGTGATTACCATTCACTCCATGCAGTGAAAAAATAATCTCCCTCAGGATTGGTTCATGACCATTGAGAAGATTTCCCATACTCAAAACCTTTCCCCAAGATTGGTTTGCAGAGGGTGGAACAAGCATATTTGACACCACTTCTCTCTCCTCATTCCACACTGCTTGTTTCTTGTCAAACTCCTAAGCATATAGGATAGAGGAATGAATACATATGTCAGTCCATGCTAATATTTTCTCCATCATACATATACTACCCAAATCATGAAGGTATTTCAAGGTATTGAGACATTTCACCTTTTCTTCCATCGGGCCTATTCCCATTCGTGGAATATAGAAGCTGTAGAAATCGCTGAAAATTTCTCTGGCTAGGCGTGGTGCTTGTAAAAACTTGCGACGAAGAGAAGCTGCAAGAGTCAGTAATTTCTCCACGTGTTGGAAAACAACACACAGTCGTCTTAGGTCTTCAATAGTCTCAATATCAGCAGATAAACGATTTTCTGTAACAAAATGAAGAACCTAGAAACTCATTGATGATAAAAGGTTTAAACATTTTTTATGTGGAAATGAGACACTCCTTTTAAATCTGATCTAGAAAAACTTTAATATAGTTCTTGTATGTAGTCATTTTTAAATTTATCTCCAGTGTTTGCGGTTACTAAGATACCACCTAGTTCACAACACTTTCCCAGTAGCAGAAATAGGAATCGTAATATACATTTCTAAAAAATATACTTACCTTTTCTCCTTCCCGATTAGGTTCTAGAAGAGGCTTCTGTTCGGAAACAGGAAGAGCAGGGTTGCTGCTCCAAAAATTTCTCCACGCGTTCCCATTCTCAGAAATTCTCTTTGAAAGCCTTCCTCTTGGAGGCCAATTATCTTTTGACATCTGAAACTCAAGGTCATCCTCTATCCAATCCCGAATAAAATCTTCAAAAACGGCATCCGGATTTGCTGCTTTAAATGCTGACATGTCTAATATTATCAAAGCAAATTACTAGTTTGTCACATGACATATTATCATATATTATCTTATAGAATCTTGCACGCATTATTATAGCAATTTTTATCTAAAGTACATATTTATAAATCTAGTCTATCTATAACAAAAAAAGGGTCAAGAGAGAGAGAGGAAACAGTAATAAATATTTCGTGAGGACAGGATACACTGTCTCTAACATCACACTAATGAAAAAGCTTTGAAATACTTTCTTGCCAAAAATACGTTCAAAACCAATTTCCAGTTCGTTGGTTTATCTTAAGAAAATTAACATGCAATATTTGAAATAAAATCAAATAATGAATGATTTCATCCAGCCTTATAAATGCCTAATTTTTCTTAAATTGGTAAGATATGGTCAACATATAATCGGAGTCATTCAATAACTAGGTATACGAAAATCTCCTTCCTTGAAATTATTTTAATGGTGATAGTAGATCAAATCTTAACAGAAGTGACAAAGCATCATGATCAATTATTCTAAGCATTTATATTTTTTTGACATACCATAGCTATACATCCAGATTTGACAATTTTTTTCCCCAGAAAAAAGAAATCCGTAACATGATTATAATAACTAAAATAATCGTGGAAGAGACAAGCCTGCCCTTGTGATTTAACTCCTAATGCAAGCAACTTACATGACAATAAAAGCCATCAAAAGACATTTGACTCTATCCACTAATGGATATTAAAAATAATTTAGACACCCTTATTACAGTTACCTAAAGCTAATGTGTCCCTTTCCACCTGGGCAGAGAAATTCTGCAAAAGAATAACAGGGAATGGTTAGCAACAATGTAATGTACGAAATGTCACATCACATGTATGGCATATACTTTTTGAATCCTACAGTGTATCCTCTTTGCTCCCAAAACTAAAAGCAATTAAGTCACTTCTCACAACATTATTTATATGAGTGTCTGCTTACATTAGATGAGTGTTTACGAAATTAATTTTTATGATAAAAGAAATTTAGAATTAAAACAGTATAATTTTCTTTTATCCAACAGAAAAGCAATTCAAAGTCGATTCAACTCGGAATTAATTCTGGATTATCTTGTTTTTAGTCATTGTTTCCCCTTTGAAATGGATAATAGGTCTTCGGTCTGACACTCAAAACTTTAATAATTAACTATTATTGTAGGCATTGCATAACAATTTAAACTTACCAATGAATCGCTGAAGTCTTCAACAGCCTGAAGGCACTCCTCATGCATGTCTTCTGTCATTAGTGGTGCTTCCTGTTGGATAGCAAACAAGATCCAACATATCATATTATTCAAAATCTGTGAAGTAGAACACCACATGATGATGTCATGTCAATTGGTGAGTGGATGTTTGAGAAACCTGAGTGTATGGGGCATGCATGCTTTCATGTGACTTTAGAAGCATCATAGAATCAACAATACCAGCTGAACCTCTCCTGGTGCCATCAGAATGTTTTTTATCATTAAAAAGGTCGGCATCTTCGCTTTCCACTAAATGCAGATACTGTTCTAACAGAATAATGTATATCACCAGCAGTAGGAAAAGCTACAGCACAAACAAAAATAATACACCATGTGTGCTACTAAATACTTTAATTATTTGCAAAAAATTGTAACGTAAGGTGTAAGTCAATATTAGTCTGAAAACATCTAACATGGAAGAGGTTATGGATAGAAACACTAATGTATGTATTCTCCGATGGTAACATTAGAAAAGAAAAAGGTAAAATCTCCATCAACAGTTTTAAACTTTCCAATCTCTTCATATACTAGCTCATCAGGTAACAACATGTACCAAATGTACCATCATAACATATTAGACTCCTGAACTGATCTTTGACAAATGAAAAACATTCAAATAGTCAGAAACTAAAATATGCATGGAAGTAACTTAAGACATACAAAAAACTTAATGAAAGTAATTATGTTTTAGCAGTGATCAATCTAGATTTGGATGTGAATAACCAAGCTGGCTCCAACTAGCTAAGTTCACCTGTCAACTAGATTTGGTCACATCCCCAGGATAGAAGTATGAAGCAGGGAAGTTATGGATAAAAACTACTTTAAGCTTTAAATCAAAATTGTCAAAGACTAAATTTTTCTGTATATAATACACCATAATTAATGATCATAAAAGAACAACTAATAAGTTGATTGGAAAAAAGGAGCCCATATTCACATAGCAAGTAAATATATAATTTAGCATGATCAAAAAATGCACTGCAATAAAAGAGAAAAGGTAAATACAAATTGAAGGAAACGGTAAGGATGTTGTAGAAAATTAACATTTAAAACAAAATTTCACATTAAAATATATATGTAAAATAAACAATAATAAGTGGAATATACTTCATCAAAGATCCTTTAATATTATTAAACAAAAATTACCATCTGAAGTTTCTGGTTAATCAAACAAGTGGAAAGGTCAATTGAACCATTTGCTGGCATTCGAGGGATTAATTGTGACTCTTCCCAACACCACCTAACCTCTCGAACAAACTCTATCCATAGTACAGCAATAGCTGACATACAGACCAAAATAAAGTCATGCAATTGAAAAATATACAGTACATGGAAGATATCTCAAAAAATCAATTCCACCTTGTTTGCTGAATTTTGCTAATTTACTAGGTTATGCACCAATAAAACCCTCAGTTTGGTACATACCTCGAATGTTGCAGTCACCAAACCAAAGAGAATGTAAACAACATTGTGCAAAAAGAGATTCAAGAGGTGCGCCTTTTATAGCTCGAGAAGTCTTATTTCCACCATAAGCAGAATCTCTGACCTGTATTCCTGTAGACATTATGCAAGCAACTATAACAAAACCTAGAGTGATCTGCTTTGAATTTAACATCTAAATAACCCTGATTGCCATGTTTGGCATCCCAAGGATACTTGGAATATGCAGTGATCAGGTATAAACTATAATGCAGAAAATAAGTTTCATGTGGTAAATAAAAAAGATGAAATAAGTAAGGAAAGGCCCAAAAGTGTTCAATAGATAGAAATATTCTCTAATTTTCTTATGATTTGCAACCAAGGATTCTTTTCAAGAACATGAAATATCGCACTTGTAGATTTCTTAATTGTTTGATAATGAATTTATAAAATCCTTTTGTATAAGTCTATGTGGCAATAGTGATTGACTACTAGGACGAGTTAGAACAAACCAAATAGTAATCTATGTCCTATGCAACAATAAAGTTAGTAAAGCAGCTTTGAAATGCGAACAGCTAATTTCAAGTTTTGTATACTACATTTATCTATCCGTACATGTTTTTTTTTGTAAACTTACCCTGTATTCAATGAGTCTCTTTTCCATTTACGATTGTGGGTGATCCCACATCTACTAGAAATAAGGTCAAATTATAATATATAGGTCAAATTATAATATATAATTGAGGTGTTTACAAGATTACAAGATTTACAAGATGGTTTTGTAAGGTTGATTTAGGTCCATATCCACTTCCTAATATGTATCAGGTGTTAGCGGTGTGAGAGGGTGAATTTGTGATGAGATATAATCCTCATCAATTAGATTGAAGTCAAATTATAATATATAAGTTTTCTGAAAAATTTTGTTGATATAAACCTAAATAACATCCTAAGAACCACTGAACTGCATTAACCATAACTGCGTTACTCAATAACAAAATCAACCCAAAGATATAAACTAAAGGATAAATTTAAGCTTGAAACTAAGCAAGCTTACCAATAACCTCTTTGGACCATCAGCCATCCAAATCCGACAAACTGCCTGAAATAAACCTACATAAAAAAAAAACAACGGTACCTTCCGTAAAACAATTCCGCTCGCAATTTACACGATAAGCATACCACAGAGGAATTAGAATTAGGAGAACCCAAACCTTTCCCATGAAGAAGCAATAGTGAAATCATCAAAATGCTCAAGCTGCAATGCAAGGAGAGGAAGTAAATTGGCATTAGCTCTAATTCTATAATCACACTCGAACAACAAAAAATCGCGGAAGGAAAACCAAAAATTAGTGAATACAAAAGATAAGAGAAATGAAGCACTTCTTCTTCGACACAGTCGTCGTCGGCATCAGGTTCAACCTTGCTGGAGACGGAGAACGACGCCATGAAAGATGGTATACAACACAAGGGTCATCAAGTGCTTTTGTTAAATGACTCTCTTTCAACTCTTTTTCTCCTTTCTTTGTTGGCAAAATAGCTAAAATACGTTTTTCTTTACGTATTCATAAAATATTAAATATATCTTCTCATAAAAATTGGTATTATATTTTTCTCTTTCTAAAATTTATACTTTCTAAAATTTTAAATATCTTTTAAATACTCTCTAATTATAAAAATAAACAGAAAACATTTTTATTTTCTTTAAAATTTAAGCATATTTTTAAATATTTGTCAGGAACATTATATGAATAATGATTTTAACATTATATCATTATTCACTTAACTATTTTTCATCCATAAATATTATTAATAAAGATTAAATAGTATTTTTAATTTTTAAAATATAAATTTAATACAAAAAAATTAAAAAAAAATATTTAATATATTTAAAATTATACTGCACAACACATTTTTTTTTTTTTTTTACTTAACCAAGATGATTCTCAAAGTTGAAATAAAAATATTCTGACTTTAGTCTAATAAGGTTGATTTATATAATGTTGTACTTAAAGTTTAAAGAACTTTATTAGTAACTGGACACTGCAATTTTAAATATCAATGGGCTATTGATATGTCTAAAATTATTAAATAACACTGAATTCTGCACTACTATTATAACGAAAAGAAGTTTGTGCTAATACATGTAGACATTTCACCTTCTAAATAAAATTGTTATAAAAAAAAATACATAAGATATGTGTGAAAATTAAGCCAAAAACTGGACAAAGATGATCTTCCTTCAGAAAAACTATCATCCATGTCTTTCATTCATCACCTCTCTTCTCACCATACATCACCTCCAGAATTTTCGGAGTGAAACAAGTATGTAGCTAATACTGGGAACTCTAATTCCTGTACAATGCATATACATAATAAGATCAGAGCTTTGCAACCATAATGGCTCAAAATACACAACGTTATGGAATGAAAAACATGAATAAATTTTGTTTAAAAAATGCACTGGTCCATCATAATCAAATTCCAAATGAAAAATTGTGGCAGCAATTTCATTTGTAAAATCATATAAACCCTAGTATGCAGAAATAAGCAAGGGGAATTCAGAAGAAAGCAGCTACAATGCAGTACATATTTATCCAAAAAACAAAATGCAAATCCTTCAATCAAATCTGTTTGATAAAATTACAGAAGCTGGGGCGAACCTTCTTTTTGTGGGAAGAATCAATCCTCTTTTTTCTAGGCTTTTATATCGATCCTTTATAAGGGTGCAGCAGCCCTAAATAACCAACAAAGATAGTAAAATTTAATTGCATGTTCACTAAACTGGGATACCAAAACAATCAAAATCAGAGAAGAGAAGACAAGTCGACCTTGAGCTTCCGAATGGATCCAGTTATTTCTTCACTTAATAAAACTTGAACAGGTGCAGGCTCAAACCTGTTATGAGAAAAGAAGCGATTAACATACATTCATAAAAGTATGGAATTTTGTATAAGGCATAAGTAAAAGAGAAAATCCACAAAAACTTAACTCTAAATTTTGATTGTACAAAACTACAAATGGAATAATAATGATTTACTAATATGTATAATAATGCTTAAGAACTCACTCATCCCCTTAATTATGGGAAGGGAAGTAAATTAAGATATACACAAAAGACTACTTACTTGTGCTTTCCTATGCGTGGTGGGCGTGTCTTTAACATCTCCTGTTTAGCAACTTGTCGCCTAAGATGTTTTCTCTTCTTTTCCTCATCTTCTTGCTCAATTTCCTGAATAATGTCAGGTATGCTGTAACCAGAAAACAAAATACGCTTAAAAATAATCTTTTACTGTCACACAAAGAGTGAGAAAGAGGGATCATATTACCTATCAATTTCCTTTGACAATTCCTTCATCTTCTTAGCTACTGCTTCTTTTTTCAGTTGTTCTTTCCGCCTAGCTCTCTTATTCAACTCAACTTTAGTCACTCTCTTTGTTTTAATAGGCCTGTCCAATGATTATTCAGACAATATGAACACATCAGAAGTCTAGAAATTATTGGTTCAGAAAATAAAATGCTACACTATTATTAGGTGAAAATACACTATGTAAATCATAAATGAGATTGTGTAATAACAAATCGATAACATTTAGACAAAATGTGTATACCAAAAATAGTAATGTGTAATAAGTATAATATATTATGCATCAAAGAAACTTAGTTAACATTAGCAAGAGAAACTATCGAGTAAATATCAAGGACCGCAATGGCAAGATTATAAGATCCCAAAAAGATAGACACTAAAAGACAGTAATTAATATGCATCAGAAAGCAAAAATTAAGCACAAAAGAATTTGTAGAAGAGAAAGAGAAACCAACAGCACAAAAGATTTTTTGTCTGGACAAGTTATGAATATTGCCAAAAAAAATACGGAGAAAAATATATGTAGTTCATAAACAATATTTAAACAAAGTCAGTCCAATTAATTAAAATTTATGATACTAACTTTTTCTCTGATGCAGCCTCTTCATTTTCACCCTCATTTTCAAGAGTACTATCATCATCGTCATTCCCATCATCCACATCAAGAAAATACATCTGACAAAAAAGTAGATTGTTGACAATCACAGAAGCCATACAAATTCAAGTAGTTCTATAAAGCATAATAAATGTGACAGATTTCAACCTCCAATATTTATATAAATGAAGAGAATGAGACTCACATCTTCTTCAGCAATAGCTTCTCCAGGAACAGTTAATGGCACTGGTTCAGGGCCCAATTCCTTTTTGTAGACTTTTTGCATTTCTTCTGCAACAGCAGAAGCTAATGTATCCTGGTTTAACAGTAAAAAATTTTAAACGGTCCACCAGGATGCAATGACAAAAAAAAAATATATCACAAATAACAGGGGAAAACATCATTTACTCTGAAACTACCTGGTGACTTTCATATGAGGGATTGAAAGAGCAGCCTGGGGGATCAACCTCTACTGCTGGAATGAGAGTAGGCTTTGATACCTGTTAAGAAGGTAGCCATCATATTATCAACTGAAAAACTGAAAGTACAGGAAAGATACAATGCAATATGAAATCCACTGATTAGAATCAGCACTGCTTGAAAGCATACCCTTTTTACGAGCTTGTTATCCTCACCTGTATGATGATATCAAATAAAACCATGTTTAAACATCCCATAATTAACACAAAAAGTAACCAAAACTTTAAATCAACAATCATAGAAAGTACCTTTATCATTCCATAGATCAAACACCGTAGAATCATCCTGAAAAAGATATTAGAAACAAGAAATATTAATTAAAAAAATTCTAATTAGGGTATGAGATGAAAAACAAATAAAATAAATAACTCTTCCATTTTGTCCACATAGGTTTTCACTTTGCAGCTGAGCATTTCAAACATAGCCAACTCCTACTACTACTCCATCCTTTCTGCATTAATGGACAACTTACTGACCTTATCACCATCTTGATTGACCTCTTTCACATTAGAGACTGTTTTGCGATTTTTAGAACACTTCTTCAGAATAGAAGATGGCACTGGTTTAACAAACTGGTTTTTCAGTAGCAGGCTATCACAATGGAGCACTCTCTCCCTGTGTTTCTCAATCTTCTTCTTCACCGCAAGATCTAGAAGTTTAATCACATCATCAAATTAAGCAAAACCAGTGTATCCAAGGATGAACAAGAATTCAACGTTGTAAACCCATTTTGGTGAAAAAAAATACAGTCTTTTCTATAACAAACACCCGAGCAAAAGCATATTAGAAACATAAATCCTTGTTAAATTAATATGGTAATATTTCCGGTTCTTTACTTCTTTTTTAACAAAAAATTACTAAGAAATATGTCGAGTGTATACTTTTTTCTAAGAAATCAGGTATCCTCCAAAGGAGGCAATCCTGCTCAAGCCAATAGGACCACTGTCAGAAAAGCTCTCCATCTACCATGCACACCCAAAACTCAAACTTGAGACCGCAATGATAGAACAATCCACGCCAATTAATCAATAGTCAGTGGTGTCAACGTTAGACGCTAAATTAAATTGAAAAACCAAGTAATTACTTATGTCAGGCTATTATATATTAAGTTCAGATGATTGTCAACAGATTCATCAAGAGACACATCTTACAGTAAATGTAACTAATGGTGCTGCAGTAAATTAAAACTATCTTATGTGACCTTAAAGTCCAAACACCTCTCCCTTTAGTGCTTTACTATAATGGATCCTCGGCCGAATAACTACGTGAATTTCCATAAAAATTGAAGGAAAAAAAATCATATAATAATACAATCTTATGCAAATCATGGGAAAACACTACTAATTATAATTCTTCATCTTCCCATTTTTCGTTTTGTATAATTTAGACGTGATTACCCACCTCAAAACTAGTAATCCAAAACACGATTTCAGATAGAGGCCAATAGTTACGATAAAAATTGAACATACCCACAGAAGAGAAACTGAGAAAGAAATTACCTTTGGACTTGTCTTCATAAAAGAGGGAATCACTTGAAAGGGCTTGGAGAGAGCCACCAGAAAGAGCGTCCTTGGTTGATTTCTCGAAGAAATCTTCGATCTCTTCGGTGCTGATGTTCGCCCTCCACGCCTTCTTACCCTTCCTTGACCCTTTTGCTTTCTTCCCCATTCTCAACCCAGCACGCAATGGCTTCACTTCACTCCACTTCAGTTTTTGCTGTTGAATTTCAAAGCCTAGGGTTTTCGTAAAAAATCACGAATTCAAGATCCTGCTGGTGGTGGCAGAACAAAACAAGGTTAACGTTGTTAACTTGGTTTGCATAGGGCAACCATGTTGTCGGGCTCTCTCATACGGGCCTAAAGATAAGCCCAGCCCAATATGTTCACCTATTGTTTCTCTCACTTTACTTATCACTACATACTAATAATATATCATTATAAAAAATAGAAAAAAAATATTAAAAAAGGTAAATATATGAATAAATATAAATAAATAAAAAGGTGAAGAAAAAAAATTAAGGACCTATCAAAATGAAAAAGCAAGTTTTTTTATTATCAAAAATAAAAACTTACACATAGTTTTTATAAATATTTTTTTAATCATATTTAGGTTTATACACAAAACATACAGTTATTTTATCTAATATTATATTGAATTTTATCTTATCACTTACAATAACTACCTATATTATCGTGATGATATATACTTTTATGAGTTATTTTAGAAAATATTCCTTTATCTAAATTAAAAATATATGATATATTTGGAAATATAAAATTATTTCATCATTATTCATACTTGTTTATATATTCGATATTTTTTTAAAGGATGTATATAATTGTAATTATTCATGTAGATATACGTTAACAATTAAACATAACTAACAATTATATTTTCTATTGAATAATTTATCTCAAAATTTATCAGTAGTTTCAAAGTTATTTTCATATAAGTATATCTATAATTTTTTATTACTTTATAATTGTTTACTATTTCATCTATATATCTAAAATCCATCCAATTTATAATATTCAAATGTATGAAACAAGAGCCTTTTGGATAGGTATTTATAATTATTTAAAATTGGCCAAATTTATAAAAACAAATAAGACATTATATATAATTACAATTAAAAAATAGATTCATAAATTATAATTCTCTCTCTCTATATATATATATATTAATAGTATAAAGTTAATAAAAGTTGACAAAAGTTATATATATATTAATAGTAAATTTAATGACTTGTTTACTTTTTATAAAAAATAAATCATAACTAATTTAAAGAAGATTAAAATTATAAGGAAACTTATAAATATTTCATATTAATAACATGTATCTATTAGAAAAAAGTTATATAAATTATTAAGTTAATTATATTATTTGTCCCTTTGATTTTTAGAAATCCATCTTTCATTCTGAGTATGTGAAACCTACCTCTCCAAAATTGACATATTAGAAGTAAAAAGAAGAAATTTTTTCACAAACAAAACCCCCCATTTTTGTTAATAAAGTATTTGAAAAAAATATAAAATAGTTGAAAATTAAGAGAATTTAACAGAGTGAAAAAGTAGAGGGGAAAGTGATTCATTGTCCTGAAAGTGGACCCTCTGGACAGAAAAAGAAGAGGAAACAAAAAGGCAAGTAATTTGTCATAAAATTGATTGATTCCCCTAATTAACGGGCCAGATAAAGCCCATTATTAATTGATTTATGAAGAATGTGGGCCACATGGCAGACCAGGTACCAACAACTTTAGCATCCTATCAAAGCCCCTTGGGCCCCTCACCATTCAATCAATGTGACCATCTATCATCATTTATTTTGCCACCTTCCACTGTAATCAGTGCATTCACTCTTCCCCTTCAATGGATTTCCATCATCTTCTTCTCTTCCTCATCACTACTCAATCAATCAACAAACACCATGCATCATGCATTAACTATTCAAATTATGGAAAATAAACTTTGAACCAAAATTACTTACTTTATAAACTATTAATGCCAGAAAACAAGAGTGTGTTTCAAAAAACATTCAGTTAAACATAACATTCATTTCTTTAATAGCTTCTTAGTTTTGTACATTGAAAAGTATGAACATGGTTGAGTCAGTGTGAACAACAACAATCCAAAAACAAATTTATGGTAACTGTAACAAGTTCATTTCTCTACATGCAGCCAACCAAACATGACTTTTCTGAACCCTTAGAATCTGACATTCAGAAAATTAATATTTTTAAAATCAAACTAAAGGGCAATATGTTCAACTAGTTTGACCATAAATGAGTCCCTTTTTAGTTAAATTTTTTTCCAGGAGTATTAAATTAGTTTTTTTGACTATCCATGACTTAAAACTTTGACCAATTTCTCCTTTGAAAGAAAATTACCATTAGAACCCAACATGCAGCACCTTGCTTGTGTGGCGTAGAGTAAGTAGGTGCCTTTAAGAAGTGGTTGAGGTGTAGAGAGAAGCAAATTCATTTGAAAGAAAAATACAGTGAATATAGTATATGAAGGTTAAAACTGAATATTTCCAGAGATATATTCTATGAATTACTCATAAGATACTTTTATCTCAGAAGACAAGCAATTTATTAAATTCAAAACATTTATAACCATATGTTTGTTATTTAAAATGAAAACACAAACTTAAAAATATAAACAACACATTAATTTTCAACAGAAATAAACCAAACAGAAAAATTAAGTTGACAATTGGAACCTAGTTCGAAAAAAATCATGGAACATGTTAGTATGTAAGTGAACATAGAAAGAAGAGTTAGTAAAAAGTAGAGACAGTGGTATTAAGAAGGAAGTTAAAAATAGAAATGGAGATAGTTGAGAAGCGTGTGTTGTTTAGTAAGGTAATGTAATGAATGGATGGCAGTGAAAGAAAGTGTGTTTTGTTTTCCTTTTCTTTTCATCCTTTGTTTGTTCACAGATTTATTTACCTAAAAAAGTTGTCATCAAAATATCCGGCGGTTACATTGCAAAATGATTACACTCATTTATTACTCCTCATCACTCACTCTCCCCATCTCCACCCACCACCTTCCTCTCTCAACCCAATCCAACACCAATGGCAGCAGCCTTAGAGTGCTGGTCCAGCCGCACCACCACCGCCGCCGACGATGACACGGTCGAGCAGGTCCTCATGCGCACCCATCACAGATCCGAAGGCCCTGCTTCCACCCCAAAAGACCCTTCTTCCATGCCCAACGTCCACAAGAAGTTTCAGAAGCTCACCCGCAACGTCTCCGAAGCCATCGCCTCCTTCAGAAACTCCCTCAACCTCGATTCCCCTCCTTCCTCCAAAGCTGATGCCTCTTCCCGGAAACTCGCCTGGGGAAGTGTCGTTCGCAACCTCACTCAGCTCTACCCCGGAAGCCAGCTCCCCGAGAAACTCATGTCCAACATCCGCAAGCATTATGATTCCTTGCCCCTCAGGTCCCAGAAAATTAATGTTTCGGTTTTTTGGTATTGTGGGAAAGTTCGATTTGTGTCTTTGAAAGTCTTGACATGTGACTGATGTGTCTGGAACTGATTGCGGAGACTTCGGAAATTTTGACATTGTGGCTGAACTCGGATTAGGTTGTTTTTGAAAATGTTGATGCCAGTCGCCTATCTTGTCAAGTTTCGATCTTGTCATAGCATTACCAATGCTTGATCTTGGTTTCCGCCTTTTCTTTTTTGGTCGTGGGTTTTGCTTTTTTGCATGCCTCACCCTCCAAATTAACTCAGTGTTTTAAACTGTGGCTGCCATCTTGGTTTAATCACATTTATTGTGGATAAATGCAACTGATGCAGTCGTAATTGAAGTTATGGATACTTTAAAAACCTTGATGTTGTGGCTGAAATCGCTGTGGTGGAATTTTTTTTTTTAAAGCTTTGGCTTTAAACGACTTAAAAGACAACAACCATGGGTTGTGAAATCATGGGTGCTTTTATTTTTTTTTAAAGATGTGTTTTTTTCAATGTGTTGCAGTTATGCACAGGCTGAGTTTGATATGAAGGATGTGTTTCTTCACATAAAGTTGATGGAGCAAGCTTCAGAGAGTGACCAGCCTGCAATTTTGATTCAGGAGGAGTGTAATGATGAGGTTCAAGGTTCTGCTCTGAGGCTCACGTTTGCTTGCAACTCTCCGATTTCGTGGCCTGCGATGTCGGGGGCGTTTGATAGTTCCTCCATTTGCTGCAAGAGGATGCAGATCTTTGAGAAGAAGGGTTTTACCTTGGGGGTTGTGCTTCTTGTGGTTCAGTCTGGGCATGATAAGTTGGTGAAATCCAGGGTTGAAAATGCTTTGAAGTTTGCTATGAAGAAGCCTAAAACTGGTGTTGTGAAGCTCCCCTTCGGGCTCTGTGGGTGCCAGGAGGAGAATTCTAAAGGGAGAGATCTTTTGGAGATTGAAGAAGAAAACGGTGATGGTTACCGGGGAAAGGAGTTTGAGAATTCAAGTCAAAGGATTCAGCTTCAGGTGCCTTTGCCTTCTTCATCTTTTGTTGTGTCAGTGGATGAATGGCAGACCATAAAGTCAGGTGGGGATGAGATTGATAAATGGTTGTTGAACTCAGATAGTCTTGAGTTTGTTGAGCAGATTGGCCCGAATTCGTATAAGGGAGTATATATGGGGAAGAGGGTTGGGATTGAGAAGCTGAAGGGGTGTGATAAAGGCAATTCTTACGAGTTTGAGCTCCACAAGGATCTGCTGGAACTCATGACTTGTGGTCATAGGAACATTCTGCAGTTCTGCGGTATTTGTGTGGATGATAATCATGGGTTGTGTGTGGTGACCAAGTTCATGGAAGGTGGATCTGTTCATGACCTGATGTTGAAGAACAAGAAGCTGCAGAATAAGGATATTGTGAGGATTGCAGTTGATGTGGCAGAAGGGATCAAGTTCATGAACGACCATGGTGTTGCTTATAGAGACCTTAATACACAGAGAATTCTGTTGGATAGGCATGGAAATGCTTGCTTGGGAGATATGGGTATAGTCACTGCCTGCAAGAGTGTTGGAGAAGCTATGGAGTATGAAACTGATGGTTATAGGTGGTTAGCTCCTGAGGTTTGTCCCTATTCATTCGCACTCATTTTATTAAGCAAAACACTTGTTGCAATTGTGCAAAATTGAGTCACGGGAATATGTTCCGTAGTCATATGTAGTTCTGTAGCCTCTTTGCCATGCATACTCCGAAATATTCTCCAGCTGACAGTCAGCCTTTTCTTTTATAAGAAATAAAAATTGAAGAATAGGATCACAATTTGGTATCTACCCTTTTTGAAAGATAGGGTCCCTCCTTCTCAATAGTTTGACAGCTAGACCTACGTACCTATTCTAAATCCTCATGGCTTTTAGGTAAGATATAATGGATGAGAATGCGTTCTATGCTTTTTACCTACTGCTCCAGAAAATCTTTTGGCATGGAATGCTGCTTCTTCTAAACATAAGGTGCAAAAATACTAATGCTCCTATCCTATTCTCATGGATTCGCTATATGCATCTCAATCAATAAAAAATTCTATATGCATCACCTTTATTCTCACCGATTTGGTTAGAAATTTATATCTTTGGCACTGACTAAAAACAATAATTACATTGAATTCCATCCAACATGGAAAAGAAAAAGATTGTCCGTATCTTATGCTTATTTGGTCAACTTGGTGTAGTCCGACAGGAATTTTAGAACTTTACCAACTTACCAAGATTGTAGCACCTAGTACTCGAACATAGACTTAAGCCTTTCTCCCGACCCCTTACTACACTGAAAAAAGCAGTTTTATGTGTTGCAGTCTAACTCTAATGAAGTTTCTTAAAACATAGCACTGTATCCTGCATGTGTTCAAGAAAGAATGACAGATATGTCATTACCGATTTCCTTGTTAAGTTTAATCTCTGTAATCTGTTCATTATCCTAAATAATGATTCAGCAAAAGTAATGTATAGGGATAGGATCAAATTGTAGTTTGAATTTTCTTTTCTCTCTCTCGGTCCAGCTTCTCTGTTTGCCCTCATATACACTAGCTAGTTCGGTTACAAATTCCAGTTTAAAGCGTTTTATCTCATTTATCTTTTTTGTCTGTTCTTCGTGTTTCAGTACTCCTTGAAAATGACATACTAGATGTTCAACTAGAAAACTATTTGGAGTAACTTTTGTGTGCTTTATTGTCTCAAAGAATGCTGTTTAGATCCATTGTATGTAAAGCAATGCTAAACTATCCTACATTTAAAAGAAACTTTATGTCACTTGTCCTGGCATCATTGTTTGAGCATGCCTAACATGTCCTAATAATTGTTTTCTTGCTTTTACTTTATTGTGTTTACCTTTATTTAAGCACTCGTGTATATCATTAGGAAAATAAGTGTGCTTGTGTGATGCCAATTATACCAGAATTAAGTCTTCGCTGGAGCCCGCATGTCCTAAGGCTTTAAGCCTTTAGCATGATCTTTGCCCCAGCACTCTAGTTATTTGTCCTACTGATAAAGGGTACTCAGAAAGCCCTCACACCTCGTGTGCAGGCAGAAAAAAACATACAAAAGCTATCCACTAAAGCCATTCATTCAAAGAGAAAAAGTGATAACTGAATAGAAAGACATGTAAAAGTTTTCACTCACAAGAGCGATTATTTGGTTGTTGTGAATAAACAAGTTGGTTGTCATACTTTATTAGCAGGTTTTGCAAGAGAAAATCTCGTTACACATCACTTACAAACACACCAATTCACGTGTGTAGGTGACAAACATTCATTTAACGTGACCCAGCAGATCACCTACACACACAAATGAGTGAGATGACAAGCTGCCACTAGAATATATGTGCAGTCCTGCACTAATATGTGTCCTTCTGATGTCTATCTAGACTCTTTTTTTACTCTTAGATGCATGTCATTCTCTTTAAAAATTGAAAACTGGTGAGAGATTATATTTGTAGATTTGAATATTGCAAGGATCTATTAATGTTTTCCTTGTAATGTGATCTGTTTGGATGAGAGGAAAGAAAATAGAGAGGGGGTAAAATATGAAAAAAGAAAAGTAACTTTTAGAAATAACAATTATTTATCTTAGTTTTGGTTTTTTAGTACACATATTTTAGAGTTCAATTTTTATGTATTATCAGTGTAAAAAGTTTTACACTATCAGCCAATTAGAAAGCATCATAAATTTTAAGATAATTATTGTAAAAGTCAATAAATTTATGATACATAACAGTTTATAGTCAGATGACTCCTTTACACATTCACTGCATTCACTATTTACTCTTTTTTATTCAAACATGGCAATAGTTACATTGTCTTCTCACTCACTAGTTTTACCTTCCCTTTTTTTTGTTGGGCTGAGAACAGATAATAGCAGGGGACCCGGAGAATGTGACAGAGACATGGATGAGTAATGTGTATAGTTTTGGGATGGTAATTTGGGAGATGGTAACTGGTGAGGCAGCATATTCTTCATTTTCACCAGTGCAAGCAGCAGTGGGCATTGCTGCATGTGGCCTTAGACCTGAAATCCCAAAAGACTGCCAACTAACTCTAAAATACATTATGACAAAGTGCTGGAACAACACCCCTTCCAAACGCCCTCACTTCTCTGAAATCTTAGCATTATTGCTGCGACCAAACAACAACAACAGATAAACTTCTATATATAGCAATTTCATGGAGAAGGAAATGATAAGTCCATGGATAAACATGACATGTATCCCCATATGCTTTTGTGGCAGTAATGAAGATGTAAATTTTCTGTTTTTCACAATCTTGTATTTACTATCACCTCTTGATGACAAATCCAAATGTCTTTGCCATCCTAGTAATTACACTGCTTTCCCTTTCGTGAGTGTCTTCTGAAGATGAAAATATATTACAATAGAGAAAAAAATAAGTACCATTTTTTTTTACTAAGTTAGTAGTTCAAAATATCTATTACTTAATGTGTTAATGTTTGTTTCGTTTAGTGTTGGTAATCTTGTATACACAGTTCTGGTGTAAATAAAAGTTATTCACATAGTTTTAGTTTAGATACATAGTTTAGTTTAAACCTGACATAAAATTCAGAAATAGTTTAAGTACCATTTTGTTGTGTTATTTCTTTTAATTAAAAGTAAAATGTTATGGTGAACATTTAAACAATAAAAGTTGATGCTACTTAGTACCATCACATTTATGAGAGGTAATCTAGAAGCATTATCTTGTGAAAACTAGGATAATGTTGTGAGAAATAATAGAAAAACCAACAAAGGACACATTTTTGGGGCCTGCCAATGGTCATTTTGTTGGTTCTTCCTTTGTTTGTTCTGCAGTGGCTATCTTGAGGGTATCAAAAAGGGGTCCCATTTGATTTTGTGTTTCTTCAGTGGTGAAATAATCCAACCCTTTCAGGAACGAAGTGACATGTTTCTTGCATGTGCCGGCCATAATGATATTTACACATATCTGCTCCCATTGTTGAACCTGTTGAGGGAAAACTTGGAATGGATTTGAGTTGTACTACATGAACCAGATTCCTCCATTTACTACTACTGTCTATTATTTTTGTATGCATGAACCTGATATTTTGTGCATGAAACAAAGCATTTTTTTGGAAGCAGTGATTAGGAAATCTTTTTAACAATCTCGAAAGACTACTTTTTAAATACAAAAGATTTGTGAGAATGTGAATCTATTCTTATATTTATAAATTACAAAGCACTGACAGTGAAAATATTTGTCTCTTTAATCTCTCTGTTACACATTCTTAACTTTATTTTTCTATCTTATGCATTTGTATTTCTTTCATTACTCTAGATATTACAAACCACGGATTGTCACATAAAGAAAGATCATTTTTTTAATAATACTTATTTGTATATTATTAATCCATTATATATTTTTTATTTTTTGGTACATTTAAAAAAAATAACAAGAAATAAGAGTAATGTCTTCTCATCCAGTCAAAAATTATGTTTTTGTTAATTTGATTTTTCTTCTTTTTCTCATATATATTAGTTAGTTGCTAAGTATACCATTTACCTTATTTTGATTTTTTTATTTGTTATTTGTTTTCAATAATATTATTTCTTTTTACATATCTCCTAGAATTATTTTAATTTGCATTTATTAAATTAGGAAAAATATAGTAAAATCAATATCATAAAAAAGTTGGTAAAACCAGGGTGTCCTAAAATTTTGTATATGGATGAAATAAAGATAAATTTTTGAGCATATATTTAAGAGATAGCATTATTTATTAAACCATGTCGTGCCTTACTAATATTGCATGTTATTGATATTTATAAATTCAGCAAATAAGTTTCTCAAATAGTATATATATATTTTCTGTAAATTTTAACTAGTAAAAATATAATAAGAATGTAAAAAAGGTATATTAATAACATTTCAAAAGTATATTATAACATGTCTCTTTATTAAAAGAAGGACGGTGAAAAGAGAAAAAGAACAGAAGCATAAATTCCATGGCATCACAATCTTGCAACTATACCTAATTTTTAACTTGAATTAAGAACATTATCTTTGGGTTATGTTATTATTTTGTCCAATTATTTGAGGTGTTTATTGTTATACATGATTCAATAAGACTCAATAATTTATGATTACCTCTTTTTCTTAATAACTACATTTTAAAATCAAAATATGATTTTTATAACTTTGTTTTTACTTTAAAAGCTTCTTTTTTTTAAGAATAAATGTAACAGTATTGTCATTTTTGAGGGATTAGATTGTTAAATTCGTGTAAAGTCATTTTAGAGACCAAACAAATAGTTTATGTATTAGATGAAATTTCATCATACCTTTAAACATAATTAAACTTAAATTTTTATAATATTATCAGTTAAAGTTAAAAACATAAGAGTTTTTTTTTTTTTTTTAATTTATATCATATATATTTTCTTTTTAAGAACAAAAGGTAATAAAATTAATTTAGTTTTAATGAACAGAAGAGAACATAACAGAACACAAGTATGGTTCTGATCTGACTTTAAATTCTGTTTTGGATTTCCATGCTCACATACACGGTCTCTTTGTCCTGCCAGGGTCTAAAAATAAAAGAAGAATTCAGACGTTGTTTGGATGCAAGGACAACTTAAAACGGGGACGTGGCATGTGCTTATCCCGGTGCATTCGTTTTGTCTACAGCGCTCAGGATTCTTCCATAATCACAGTAACAGGCCCACTCTCTTGTTCTCTCTCATTGCTGAATGAAAGAGAAGATACAAAGAAATGGTAACGAGTAAAGGCAAAACCCTAGGTGCGTAGAACAATTAACAAACCATAATTTACATGCAAATCCATAAATACCCTTCTCTCTTTTTCTCTTTCTCTTTCTCTTATACCCACTATCACTTCTCACACACTCACATCTCCAAACCCAGCCTCAAAGGAACCTAAACTCTCTCTCTCTCCCCTATTCCCACAGTTCAATCTGATTCCATTCCTTCCTTTTCTCAAGTTTCATTTGGTACGTTCCTTTCCTTCCCTTCCATTCCACCTAGATTCAGATTCATCTCCTTCTTCCTTCCTTCTTCCAACCTCGAACCTCGTGCTGCTTAGGGTTTTGGATAGTTTATTTATTCTTACATATATCATCAGCTGCATGGATCTTATTTGTTATGATTTTGAGTTTCAATTTGATTGTTTTCTTTTTTGTGATAATTTCTATGGTGCGGTTGCGTTGCTTGTTGCACAGTTTACTGCACTATATGCTTCCTAGAAAGAGAGTGAGCGAAGGAGGAGTGGTAGTTGAAGGAGAGAGTGACGCCGCCACCAATAGCAATATTTCAAAGACGCCTCGGATCAGCTGCTTTGCTGCCTGCTCGGGTGCTGAGGAATCGGCGGTGAACGATAGCGGCCGGGGATTCAGTAGCGGCGGCAGCAGCGGAAGCTCAATAGAAGGAATGGCTTTGGGGGGCTCGCACCCTGCGGAGATTGACGAGGATCTGCACAGTCGGCAGCTCGCCGTCTATGGCCGGGAGACCATGCGGAGGCTCTTCGCCTCCAGCGTCCTGGTTTCCGGGATGCAGGGTCTTGGTGTAGAGATTGGTAATTGGATTTTCTAAAGCTTCAATTGAAACTGTTTTAATTTTTTCAGGATGGCTTGTTTTTCTGTGTTTGGTTTTCATAAGTATGCGAGGGGAGGGACGGGGATTTTAGTTAAATCTTTGGGGTTTATAGGAGATTGTAAGGATTATGAATCATGCTTATTGGCAAATGTTTGCATACATTTCTGCTTAATCACTTACAAAAAAGAACATATGAAGGTAACTTGAATTGAGCTTCTCTCATAAGATAAAATCAACATGGTGCATTTTTTTTGTTTTCCTGTCAAGGGTTTCCCCTAGTCTGCTGGGTCAGATACTACAACTTGTGCATTTAACTTCTATAGAAGCTCCTCTCATTTAACTTTTCCAAAAGTTGAGATATATAATTTGATTTTAGCTTACAAGTACTTTCTTATTTTCTTCTCTTAGAAAGGCTTATGGAAAAGTTTATCTATAAAGGGTCTAAATTGATTTAGACTTGCTGATCATACTGGCAGTGGTTTACACTCCCTCCCCCTCTCTAAATTAAATGAAAGAAAATTGTTTAGCTGTGTTGTTTTATAGGATTGGTAATTTGGTCCCTGGTCTTTTTTGTTAGCTGACAAATGAAGGGAAGGAGACCAACAATTCACGATCTTGTTATTTGGTGTACATGCTTAAAATGATCACTAGTGACTCACGTTCACTATTTCAAACTATACACTGTTGACTTGGGAATCGGGATGCTATTTTCTATTTCACTGTATGCATATACCTATTAACTGGTTAAAAGTCCTCGTATATCTTTGGGCAACCTTGCTGAAGGTTCTTATGTATGTGCTATTCTGTAAGTAGTGAAGAGATTATTTACATAAACACATCATGCAATGTAAACCATTTTGGGAATTGATGTTTTTTTAATGGTTTGCAATATATATTTAAGTCGTGTAAGCATTGTTGTTTTTCTGTAATCAAATGAAGTTTACTACTTGCAGCGAAGAATCTCATTCTTGCTGGGGTGAAATCTGTAACCTTGCATGATGAAGGAAATGTGGAGTTATGGGATTTGTCCAGTAATTTCGTGTTTTCGGAAAATGACGTTGGCAAGAACAGGGCAGTGGCTTCTGTTAGTAAGTTGCAGGAACTTAACAATGCTGTGGTCGTACTAAGCTTAACAACTAAGTTAACAAAAGAACAACTTGCTAATTTCCAGGTACTTGCATCTTGCTTTCTACTCCATTTTGTTTTTGGAACTTCATTTTTCTTCTTCTTAAATGCATTTATATGTACTTATGCTTTATATAAAGTGATTATATGTGTGCTGTGGCGTGTTTTGTTGTCCATGGAACTTTTGGAAGAAGGATTCTCCTTATGCAAATGTTGATATTACAAGGGTAGCTTCTAATGTTGCATATTTATTTGTGTTCAATGCCGTGTATTTGAAACTTCTGCTACAGTTTTGCATGGATGCATATTATTTACAAAACCTGGTGATTGACAATGGGTGAACAATATTGTGCCATTTTAAAATATGATTGATGAGGGAGGGGTATTCCTGTTAATGCATAGTCAGTCGTTCTTGCGTCTGTTCTTACGTCTGCAATACTACTTTTATTTTGCTTTATATATGCCTGAGTTATTTATTAACGACTTAATTTCACATCTGAGTTCTGACTATAATGAGGCATTTGGTTATTAGCACTCGACTTTATTTGAAGTTAATGAAAATGTTTTTTTGTTGTTAATTAAATGAGGTATGTGCATGTTATGTGATTATTGATGTTTGTGATAGTAGTATGATAGATGTGCTCTGGGGTAAGATAAGAGTATTGGTAATAATGTGGTCACCAGGTAGGTATGAGACAACTAATTACATCTGTTAAACCTGATTAGTTATGTACTGTTAATGAAAAAAAAATAATTATGGTCTTTGTTTTGTTTGGTAATTGATATTATCATTAAAAATCTGAAGTCTCATAAATCTGTGTGAGAGGAGCATGTTTTGAATTTTCTTGACCTTATCAGCAAGATTGATCCTTGTGAATTATACAACTTTGAAGTGATATACAACACTTAGATTGTGAATGTTGGTTAGTGGTGTACTTTAATATGAATTTTCACTGCTCACCTGCAACCATGAAGCTATTTGTATCTTTATTTATTTCAACTATTTTGTAGGCTGTTGTTTTCACTGAAATCAGTCTTGAGAAAGCCGTCGAGTTCGATGATTACTGCCACAGTCATAAGCCTCCTATTGCCTTTATTAAAACTGAAGTTAGGGGCCTTTTTGGTTCTCTGTTTTGTGATTTTGGTCCCGAGTTTACAGTTTTTGATGTTGATGGAGAGGATCCTCATACTGGTATAATTGCATCCATCAGCAATGACAACCCTGCTCTAGTTTCATGTGTAGATGATGAGAGGCTCGAGTTTCAAGATGGAGATCTGGTTGTATTCTCTGAAGTTCATGGTATGAATGAGTTGAATGATGGAAAGCCAAGAAAGATAAAAAATGCTAGAGCGTATTCATTCACTCTCGAAGAAGACACCACAAATTATG
Organism: Macrotyloma uniflorum; assembly: GCA_016859785.1. NCBI lineage: Eukaryota > Viridiplantae > Streptophyta > Magnoliopsida > Fabales > Fabaceae > Macrotyloma > Macrotyloma uniflorum. Next base: position 3,644,351 of record BDMB01000011.1, read on the forward strand.
GTAGATATGAAAAAGGTGGTATTGTCACACAGGTCAAACAACCAAAGGTTTTGAACTTCAAACCACTGAGGGAAGCACTCAGTGATCCCGGTGATTTTCTTCTGAGTGATTTTTCTAAGTATGATCGCCCACCACTACTGCATTTAGCATTCCAGGCTTTGGATAAGTTTCTTTCCGAGATAGGTCGCTTCCCTGTTGCTGGTTCAGTGGATGATGCTCAGAAACTTGTATCTATTGCCAGTAATATTAATGACAGCTTAGGTGATGGAAGATTGGAAGATGTGAATCCAAAACTATTACAACAATTTGCCTCTGGTGCTCGGGCAGTATTGAACCCAATGGCAGCTATGTTTGGTGGAATTGTAGGACAAGAGGTTGTAAAGGCATGCTCTGGGAAATTTCATCCACTTTTTCAAGTAAGTAATATTGTTCTTGCTAGTCATTGTATATCTTGTATTTTGAAATATTGTGGTTGCAAGTGAAGTGTGCCCATATTGTCTTAAGCAAAAAAAAAAAAAAAAAAAAATCTCTAATCATTCAACCATTTGGGGGTGTATTCAGTTTGCTGCTTCATTTGATGTTTTATTCCTCTAAATCTCCTATACTTTGTTAAAGTTGATTCATATAAATGAAATTTGATCTTGACTAAGATTTTGATTCTTGGACATGTACTTTCCTTTTAGGGAAAATTACACTTGCACCCTTTGAGGTTGAACAAAATTTCAGTTGATACTCCTCCTTTTTTAATTATATACAAACCTCCCTTAATTTATACAACCGCATAACACTATAATCTTTGTTATCACAGATCTCCCTGATTTCTTATGCTGTTGCACACATGTATTACAAAGTTATCCATAACTTGTGGCAATACCATGGCGTGTGACTGAAATCTCTGAAAAGCTTTGTGATTTGACCAAATGATCACTCACACACACACCAAATAATAAGTCTATTTTACTTGTTATTGCGTGGGTTTGGAATCAGGTTTTCAATCCAACAGTTTCAAAATATTTTGGCATTTTTATGTTTGCTTACTAGAATAATAGAAATAATACGAGTCAGGCATATCTAGTCCATGCTTCAATTTTTTTGTTTTCCTATGTATTAACCATTTTTTTCCCTGAAGTTATAATACCTGTCTTTTTTGTGGTTCTAACTTTAGTTCCCTGTATAACCTTTTTGCAGTTTTTCTATTTTGACTCGATGGAATCGCTTCCTACAGAACCACTGGATCCTAATGATTTAAAACCATTAAACAGTCGTTATGATGCACAGATTTCAGTTTTTGGACAGAAGTTGCAGAAGAAATTAGAGGATGCTGAAGTTTTTGTTGTTGGATCTGGTGCATTGGGATGTGAATTCTTGAAAAACCTTGCGCTAATGGGAGTTTCTTGTGGTCAGGGAAAACTGACAATTACTGATGATGATGTCATAGAAAAGAGTAACCTTAGTAGACAGTTCCTCTTCCGTGATTGGAATATTGGCCAAGCGAAGTCTACAGTTGCTTCATCAGCTGCTGCTTCTATAAATCCTCGTCTGAATATTGAAGCTCTGCAAAATCGTGTTGGTGCTGAAACTGAAAATGTGTTTCATGACGCCTTCTGGGAAAAGTTGAGTGTTGTGATTAATGCGTTAGACAATGTGAATGCAAGACTGTATGTTGATCAGAGGTGCTTGTATTTCCAGAAGCCACTTCTTGAATCTGGTACTCTTGGAGCCAAATGCAATACCCAAATGGTCATTCCCCACCTAACAGAAAATTATGGTGCATCAAGGGATCCACCTGAGAAACAGGCACCAATGTGTACTGTTCACTCCTTTCCACACAACATTGACCACTGCTTGACATGGGCTCGATCAGAGTTTGAGGGTTTGCTTGAGAAAACACCGGCTGAAGTAAATGCATATTTATCTAATCCAAGTGAATATACTAATGCGATGAGGAATGCTGGTGATGCTCAAGCGAGGGATAACTTGGAGCGTGTTCTTGAGTGTTTGGACGAGGATAAGTGTCTGACTTTTGAAGATTGTATTTCATGGGCTAGACTAAAGTATGTTTGTTTGAATATATGCTTGCGTTATCTATTAATATTGTCAGAGCTTTTTACATTTTTTCTGTTCGTGCTTCACTCATGCATGGTTTTTTATTCATAGGTTTGAAGATTATTTTGCTAACAGAGTAAAGCAATTAATTTATACTTTTCCTGAAGATGCTGCAACTAGTACTGGAGCTCCTTTCTGGTCTGCACCAAAACGATTCCCTCGTCCACTGGAATTCTCATCCTCTGATCCAGGTCATCTGCAGTTTTTGATGGCAGCTTCTATATTACGTGCAGAAACATTTGGTATTCCGATCCCTGATTGGGGTAAGAATCCTAAGAAGTTGGCGGAAGCCGTGGATAAAGTGATTGTACCTGACTTTGTGCCCAAGAAAGATGCAAAAATAGTGACAGATGAGAAGGCAACCAGTCTCTCTTCTGCTTCTGTGGATGATGCCGCTGTGATTAATGATTTAATCGCAAAGTTAGAGGTGTGCCGGACGAAGCTGCAACCAGATTTCAGGATGAAACCTGTTCAATTTGAGAAGGTCTATTTTCTTTCATTGAGTTTTTTGTTCTGTCTAAATTTTCAGTGATGCTGGATAAAGCCTTCTCTGTTCTCTCGTTGAATTTTGATATTTTCAATTGGGGATTTTAAGTTGGTGAGGTTTGAGTTTGTATTTACGGAGGATAGCAATACATGAACTCTTCCACCTGCATTTTATTTATTTATTATAATTTACTTTCATCCAAAGTTAAAAATTACCTTTGTGCTGTAAAACTACAGGATGATGATACAAACTTCCATATGGACCTGATAGCTGGGCTTGCCAACATGAGGGCACGGAACTATAGTATTCCTGAAGTTGACAAGCTCAAGGCCAAGTTTATTGCCGGGCGGATCATTCCAGCAATTGCAACATCAACTGCCATGGCCACCGGGCTTGTCTGCCTGGAGCTGTACAAAGCTTTGGATGGAGGGCACAAAGTGGAGGACTACCGAAACACGTTTGCCAACTTAGCACTGCCTCTCTTTTCCATGGCAGAGCCAGTTCCACCAAAGGTCATAAAGCATCAAGATATGAGTTGGACAGTTTGGGACAGATGGATTGTAAAAGACAATCCTACTCTAAGGGAGCTTCTTGAGTGGCTGAAGGCAAAAGGTTTGAATGCTTACAGTATTTCATGTGGAAGCTGTCTGCTCTATAACAGCATGTTCCCTAGGCATAAAGAACGAATGGACAGAAAGATAGTGGATTTAGCTAGGGAGGTGGCCAAGGTGGACATACCTTCCTACCGGCGTCATTTGGACGTTGTGGTTGCCTGTGAGGATGATGAGGACAATGACATTGACATCCCCCAAATATCCATCTACTTCCGTTAGGTTGTTTTCGTCCTATCAGGTGTGTCTAATACTTTTAGTTAGAAACAGAACATGCTTGACTTTCCGTTCCATATTCATAATGGTCCACACAAGGCGACACTGTCGACCATATATTTTAATATTTATATATATGAATCGAAAAGCAACTTCTTTCCTTGTATGTTATATCGCTAGCTCTGTTTTTATTTATTTTTATATACCTTATTTGTTGCGATGATGGATTGATGAGACCTCGATGTCATTTCTGAATATAAACCCTTGGCGATTGCATCATGATGCTTGTTGTCGCCTGAAAAAAGTATGTTAGCCTAATGAAATTCTGCTAGTATACTCCAACATGATTCTAACATTTGAAGTGTATTTGGCGAGAATGGGTTCTGAAGTCACTATAGGAAGTACTTGAATGATAAAACTTCAACGAGGGGAAGAGTATTAATCAGAATGTAATATGGAAAGTTGTAAATTCGGCAAGAAACGTGAATTGAGAGAAAAAGTGATTCTGCTCTCTTAAAGGTAGTTGTAAACTTGTATTTCTGAAGATCTGCTAAACCTATTCTATCCTAAATAACTCCTTTGGGTACTGCTTCAACCACTATTGGTGCTTTCTTAATCGTATTTCGGCTAAATGTTAGTGCACAATCCACCATGAGATTGGTGTTATTTCCCTGGGTTTTATCTTTCCACTTTGTGGATCTTGTAATATCTTTCCACTTCTGTACCAATTCAACCATCCTTCCATGCCTTTAACTAAAATTTGAATATTGAATCACCGAACTGACCCTTTTCCTTAACAGATGAACTGTTATTAATGAAAATATTGACTGATTATATCTTAGTGATTTCAGTTAACCAATATTACTTGACATTCGTTGAACCACATCGTTGAATATTGACTTCTGTTAACTAATATTACGTAACATTCTTTGAACGACAATAATGCTATTAGGGCATGAAGTTGTTTTGCACCAGTATTATATTTTTTAAATTTTTTTCATTCATGTTTCCTGGAGTCGACATTTATTATTTTGGATAAAGAAGTCTGAACATGTGGAAAAAGAAATGAAGCATGGTATAGGGTTTTTGCTAGGGTAAAATTTAGAACAAATTTATTAGAGAATCTCCAATACCAGTTTTAAGAAGGATTTTAAATTTAGTTAACGTTTTATAAGAAAATTTTATTGGAAGAAGTTGATATTACATAATGAAGTCTTAATTTAAAATTTGGATTTTATATCAAATTTGGAGTTGTAACAATAAACAACATTTATTTAATTATAATAATTAAATTAAATTTTTAAGTTGTAAAAATGGAAATGTAAATATTTTTTTGAGTGTTGGTTGAGACTTATAATTGAAGCCAAACTTGTAAAATATGTTCTATTCAGCTTTGAACGAAATAAAAAGGGAGAAATAAATTGTAGTAGATAAGCATGAAGATAGATGATTAAATTATATAGCATTGTAAATTATTATGTTGTTAATATGTTTTATCAAAAAAAAAGAATTCCCATTCAAAGATTTAATTATAATTTTATTTTATTATAATTATTTATGTTACATTTTTTTTAAAATTAAATAATAATCAAACGATTCATTTGTAGTATATTTAAAACAAATATATATATATATATATATATATATATTTCGCTAATTTTTTAAAATACAGATGAGATATAATTTATTTAAAATGAATTTTTATAAACATAATTTATGTGAATAAATTTTTTAATCTAATAATCAGTTAAGAAAACATATAATCAAATTTAAAAATTATACTAATTATTACTTCATCAATTATTTCATATTCTATGTCATGTTTGAATTATTGAGTTAAAAACTTTATATACACCATTGAAATAAAATTTTGTATATGTACTAAATACCAGGATAAACAATGCAGAAACACATGAATAAGATAATTTATAATCGTTATCAATTTTGCTTCTACGAAAAATTATAAAATAAGAAATATTCAATTGACCAAGCCTTTGTCTTCTACAAGTAATCTTTTTTATGTTTGAGAAAATGGTGTTTGATTTTACACAATTAATGAAAAATTAAATATAGATCATAATATTTTTCTGGGTAGAGATGTAGATGCCCAAAATCCTTAAAAAGAGAAAACTGCCCAAACTGTCTCCAGAAAATCCCTTAGATTATTAAAACCTAAGAGGTTTAAAATAATTTGTATTTTTTATGCATTTAAAATAAAAAATAATTATTTTATCTTCTATTCAATAAGTTTAACCTCAATTCATAACTTATTATTATTATTATAATAACATTTGTATGCCAACTAATACTTTTTATCACCGTTAAATTTATGAACATTTTTTATATTACAAAATTTTATTTGAAACTATATCATTATCAGATACGTTCCACCTAATAATGAGAAGTCAAAGTTGTTTCTTTTGAGCTTTTTTTAAGTTTTTTTCTTTCAGAAGAAACATAACATTTACATTTTTAAACAATATACATAATTTAGATTCAAACTTATATAACGTCTTTATTTTTGACAGCGTCTCTTACTACTCATTTGTTAAATGCAAGTTCATCTTTTAAAAAAGTCGTTAGTTATTCAAATAGAGGTTTAAAATAACAGTTAATTTAAAAAATAAGATGATAATTATTTGTTTTATCTTGATAACCATTTTACAATATTAATAAATACAAGTAGAAATCTAGTTAATATTAAAACATAACAAATATATAAAAAAATTACATAATATTTTTCAAAATTTCAAATATCAATTACATTTCTTATAATTAATATACCAAATCCAGAAATAGTTTATTTTGTACAATAAACATGTTAGATTAGGGCCTCTCATTCTTTCATGATCTCTATTAAATCCCATCAAAGCCAATTAGAAATCAAAATAAACCAAACCCTTAACTATTTAACCACCTATAAACTCAACCTCTCAACCCTAACACAATCAATCTACTTTTCTCTAATTTCCATTTTCTGTAAAAAAAGAAACAAAAAGCTGAGGACCTCCCCAAACTTTGCAAACATGCAAATTCACCACCACCAAAGCCTAAATTTCAAGCAACCAAAATTCCCCCCATCTCTTCAACCATCAATTCATCACCTCCAACAACAAAAATAGAAACAAACCCCATTTTCTTCCTCCCCAAAACCAAAAAAAATCCATCCTTTTTCCATTCCCTTTACTTTCAACCATTACTCCCCAAAAAAATTCATTCTTCTCTCATACCCACTTCCCAAAATCTCTTTTTTTTTTTTCTTCTCAAAATCAAAGTTCCCTAAATCCAAGTGAAGAAGAGAATCAAACAAACAGAGAAAAAGAGAAGATTGAAGCTTCCCACCTTCAATGTGGCGACCGCGGGGAAAATCAACAAATCAAACATCAGCCTCTCCCACATTCTCTTGCTCTTCCTTCAAAGACATCCAAAACCTTTGCCTCGACGAAGCCCTAAAACATCAAAACCAACACCACCAAGACAAACCCTCTTCTTCTCCTCTCACAAGAAAACCCTCCATTTTCCACCGAGTTCGACTCGCCAACTCGCTCCTCCGAACATGGTCAACTCATCTCAACCCACAATCCCGACCTCCTAAACTCTCCCGAGCCCTCTCCCAACCCGAACCACCACAACCTGACCTCTCAAAACCCGAACCCGACGTCTTAAAACCCGATGTCTCAAAACCCGAAAGACAACCTCCGATTTATTTCCCGGGAACAGAAGAACGCGTGGTCGTGTACTACACAAGCCTGCACGCGGTTAGACCCACGTTTGATGCATGCAAGAACGTGCTTTCCATTCTATGTGGCTTTCGCGTTCTAGTTGACGATCGTGACGTGTCAATGGACTCGGGCTTTGCGACCGAACTAAACCACATAATGGGCCTGAGCCGGAACGAGTTGGGCTTGCCACGTGTATTCATAGCTGGCAGGTACGTTGGTGGGATCGAGGAGGTGAGACAACTGAACGAGGTTGGGGAGCTGAAGAAGCTTCTGGAAGATCTTCCCCAAGTGGATCCCACTGAGTGCCACGTGTGTGCGGGTCATAGGTTCATTTTGTGCGACAAGTGTAACGGTAGCAGGAAACTCTATATCGATGGTGTTGGCTTCAAAACGTGTAACATCTGCAATGAAAACGGTCTTCTTAGGTGTCCTTCTTGTCTTGTTTCTGCTCCTTCTACTTCTTCTTCTTCTTCTTCACAATCTCACTTTAACCATCAAATCCAAAAGTGAACCCATTTTTTTTTTCTTTTTTTTTTTCATTTAATTCTTTAGATTTTTTTTTTAATATATTTTTTTTCTTTTAGTTTTCTGAATGTGTGAGAAAGACTATGTATAGGCCCTCTTGTGTGTATCGTAGATAGATTGATGCAATGTGTGAGTTTCTCTATCTCCTCCATATTCAAGGGTGATTTTTTTCTTTGACTCAATCACGTTGTACTCTTTTTTCTTAAAAGAAAAAAGTTGTGTATATTTTAATCTTTTATTTATTTTATATATACACGTTCACTTGTTCTATTTTATATATTTTTTGTTAATGTTAAACTACTTTTTTTTTTGTATTATTTGCTGTCATACCACTTTAATGCCTTGACATCCTTTCTGGACAATAAACTGAGCCTTTTTTTTTTGTTCTGAAAACTGAGTTTGGACTTACTTTTAAGGATAAAAAAGCCCAAATGACTGTGGTTGGATTGGGCTTTTGGGCTTGTATAAGCACATTTTAACCTAACTATATATGTTCATCATTCTCTCTCTCAACACCCCAAATCATTTTCATAATAATTATGTTTTGAAAAGGTAATAACAGATAATTTGAAATTCACCTTGGTGTACTTTATAACTGAAAAAAAAATGTAATTGGAATATAATTAGACAAATTCTCTATCCTTATTAATGTTTTCCTTAAAATGAACTAAATATGATTAAACACCCTATGTTTGTAGGTTTTGGACTTGTTAATCATAAGCAATTAAGTGTTGATGTAAGAAGAACAGAGAATGTTGTTTTTTTGAAGGTTTTTAAAAAAACAGAGAAGGTTCTTCTGATTGGAACTGGTGTGGCTTAGAAATGAATCTGTGTCGTATTCATGATGAGTTGGCAAAGGTCGAAAGCCATTTTCTGCTAGAAAATGGAGGTTGCCTTGTCTATTTGTTAATAATCACAGTGGTGACTAACCTACATAATAATCACTTAAATCATTTTTTAAAATTGATCCTTCAATATGAATCTAAATGCACTAGCTTTTCTAAATAATAAATTCAAGTTGATAATTTATTATTCTATTCAAACTTTACTGATTATAAATATTTTTTTACATAATATTAATGTTTTATTATGTGCATAAGATAGGATTACTTTTAGTATTGCCAATTCTAAAAAAAAAATATTTAAATTTAATTTTGATACAGAGATAAAAGAGGGCAGATTAGAAAAATGATGATTTAAAATATTTTTTACTATCTAATGTAAATATAATAAAATATTATAAATATCTATTTTCCCCTTATCCTTTCCTTTTCCTTCATTCTTCAGATAAAACAGAACATAAATATTGAATTGACTATAATTTTTTACCTGTGATAAGGCAAACTCATTTTAGGTTACAGAACCTACTATATGTTTGCCTTATGAGTTTGCCATTGTTCATGTTTAATGAAGTTTTCATCACTGTTCATGTTATAGACGAAAATTGACAGTACATTCTCAGAGGTTTACAAACAATAAATTCAACCATAATTTAGAGAATCATTTTTTCCATGTAACCATCACATCTTCATTTTTTCCATGTAACATAAACCCAGTTTCAAGATTGGTAAAACTGATATATGTTAAGGATTGATAATAACAATCACTATTTTCATTCACATCTGTCTTTTTCTCCCTTAACATCGTTTTTTCATATAACTTGGAACTGAAACTGAGTCGCAGTCAATACTTGCTATAAATTATGTTCCAAAGATTTTCAACCCTGAGTTTTGGTCTAGAATTTTGTTTTATCCAAGTTTGTAAAAATAAAAAGGTGAAAATAATGAAGAAATGATCTTAATTACTCGTGTCAGTTTGGAAGCAGGTTGTATATCATTATCCCTCATCTAATTGCCAAATGGAATATTACACACTTCACATCTCGAACCCAACATGTACTTGTTTTTCAAGTAATCACATTCTCTTTTCAGTTCCCTCTTTCCCCAGTCATTGTATGAGAATGATTGAGTGAGAACTTGTCATTTCAACCCAAATTTCAGCAAATCCAACCTCATCTTTTTTCACTTACATTCACATAACTTTGGTCCACATGGCATTCATACAACTCCTACCAATGAAGAGTTTAATAATCTTGTTTCTAATTATTGTTATATAGAAGGCCAGCATATATATATTACATGGTTTGAAGGGTTATGTTATTGCTTGTCTTGTGCAGGCCTTAATTGGGTAGGGGAAAATAAAAATGAATATCTAAGAAAGCTCTTCTTAGATACTCCAACTAAATGATACAAATATGAGGTTGTGTGGAGCAGTTCAAAGTTGAAGTGTTTTTCTTCTGGTTTAAGGAATTAGATATGAAATTGGATAGGGACGTTACGAATTTAAGTTTATGACATGTTTGGCTTCTTATATTGTATAAAATTTAAACTTATAACATGTTTGGCTTATTATATGAAAGTAGTGTAGACTTATATAAGTCAACGGTTTTGTAGTACTCTAATTGTATTAACTGTACTACATTTACTGATGTGAGTGACCTTACTTGTGCCATGCATTATTAACGAAATTTTTAGCCTTTTCTAAAGAAACTATATTCATCGATGAAATATTCCAAACTCAAATAACGTGATTTTTATATGTTGTTTTAGAATTTTGTTTTAAAATTTGGACTGATCAATGTGTAATTAATCTTAATTAGGTTTTATCAAAACTAGGTTAAATGATTAATTTTAGTAATTAAATGTGTAACATTTTATTATTATATTAAAATTTTTAATATATTCTTCATTTAGTCTATTATTATTGAGAAGTATTATATGATATATTATTTATTTTCATATAGAAAAACAATCATCACAATCAAATAATATACAACAACAAAAAATATAATAAGTTAGTATTTAAAAAATAAATCATTTAGGTATTAATTATATAATTATTATAAATTACATCATAAATCTCATAACAATATGTTTATTATAACAATAAAATCATATCTAAAAATTTGTTCACACTTTAAACCAGGATTTTTCATCACCACTTCTCTATAATTCATCTAACTACACGTAACCACAACTTTACATTAAACAACCATTTTTATTCAAATACTCCAACATTCAATTCAGCACACATTTTATTCAAATTCAAGTTCCTACAAAAATATATGATCATATCACATTTCCAAAATTTTGATTATTTATCTTAAATACTATAATAACATTCAAATTATTTTAATTTTCTTATCTTAAACTCTTGTTCTAATTCTTTTTATTTTATAATTTATCATATTTGAGTGGGGAAGAGTATATTATTTTTTAGTGTATAAATAAATTATATCTATTTTTAATCCATATTAACATGACAATATGTTTTTCATTCACATTACATTTGATGATGTTTTGTCTTAACACCTTGTTGAACAAACTGTGAAAATAAAATGCTTCAAAACATTCTTAAAAACGAGATCAAATGAAAAATCAGGTAAATTATAAGAATAAAATGTATATTTAAGTTTTTTTTCTTTTTCTAAAATTAGAATATGTGTCCTCTATATGCATGATAATGATATGTTTAACCCATTATACTCTACGTTTTTTTTTTTTTCAAAATTTTTCTGTGTTTCTTAGGTACTTGTCTTTCTTCTTCAACCTCTGTTCTTCTGATACATTGGGTTGTTGAGAAAAGCATGTTGCGCTGCTATTTCGTTGTTTGATCGCTTCATTTCTAACACTTCTTACCTTATCTATGAATAAAAAACTAAACATTTTTGTTAGATTGCACTCTAACAAAATTATGAAGTCATTTTCTATGTTAACCTACATTTTCTCACATTCTTTTACCATTTTTATGCAAATATATTTTTCACTAGATTGATACGATGATCTCATAATCGATTCTCGATATATTGAAATAATGTTTGATTAACAAAAATAATATTATGTAAACACGTATTAATCATTAATTATCAACTTTGTTCATAAAAAAATGATTTTTTTGTCTTACTTTTGATATAATAATAGTTTTGTTTATGAGACAGTTGGTCGAACTAACAAACCGGTGACTAAACCCATTAATAGCTTCAACCTAGGTAGACTTTGTTGCGGCCATCAACCTATGAAATTTAATTTTAACCATAGTCTGGAGCTACTAAACACACTACACAAATATGGTACGATGCTGACATCTCAATAATTAACTTTTCAAAATTATGCAAATTTCATTCAGACATGGTGTACAAAATAAGTTATTAAACTAATCCATAACTATACAATATAACAAACAATTACTAACCCTGCATTCATTCGAGTAGAATTGATTTTAAATTTATTAAAAAAAAATCCTGTAAATAAATAACACAATTAAATAATTTAGGAAAAAATTATAGATATTTAACATGTTATAAAAAAACTAACAAATGTTTTTTTAACATCGATAGCTAAATTAATTAATGACAGGATTTGGACGTTTTACTTGAAAAAAAAAATGTATTAAATAATTGTCATAATTTTATGCTTGGTAGGATTAAATAGATACTAATTAAATTAGAGATATAAAGCGTGATTAGTAACTGAAATTACTAGTATTTTGCTTTATAATTATTATTGTGAGTATGGTGCTATATATAGCTACAACACTCATTCTCTCTCTAAGTCGCTTCACTTTGCCTAAACCAGAAACAGTGAATAATTCCCTTCGTCATCTCACCATGGCACCATTTACTCCGTTGAAGTTATTGCCGGCGGTGCTGACACTGTTTTTGGCGTTGAGTCAGAAACAGAGTCTCTGTTCGACGCTCGAGAGCGAAGGTAAATAATGGTGGTTACAGAAACGACGGTGCCGAGTGGTCGTTTTGGTGTTGTTTTTCATTGAGCGAGTTTTCGGTGATTGGAAAAGGGGTTTCTGGTTAAGTTTACGAAACGGCATGTCGTTTTGATGTTGCAGGTTTGGCGCTGCTGGCGTTGAAGGAGAGCGTGGTGACAGACCCGCAGGAGGCTTTATCAAGCTGGAGTGGCGAAAATGGCGACGTTATTGATCCATGCTCGTGGTTCGGTGTGGAGTGTTCTCATGGTAATGTTGTGACCTTGTAAGTAACTTTTCATCTCCTCAAAATTTTTTTTTCTTTTCTCACGGGTAAAAAAATAAAGAATTATTAATTTTTGTAATAATTATTTTAAAAGTTATAATTAAAATTAAATAAAATAATGTAATAAAACTGAATTTGTAAAGTGTTACAGTGAGTTTGTTTAGTTCGTAACAACTAGAGTTAAATAATTTCAATAACAACTTTTTTTGTTGGGTAGAATAGCTAAAAATATTTCTATGTTTGATTTGGCAAGAAAAATAAAAAATATAATAATTTGATTTTATCTTTGTGGTGAAAAGATAATAAATAAAATTGAAGAGGGCAATTTGAGGAGATGTCACAAATGATACTTGCGTTTGAATTTATTAAACACGAAATTGAATAGTTTTCCTGACGTTGTTTTTGCCACTGTTTTAAGCCACGTTTGAACGGATCTTGACTACAATAATGGACAGAGTGGTTCATTGATTAGCCTTTGATTTTCCTGTTAAATTGGCCGGCAGGCAAACTTCGTCTTCTTGTAAAAACTTGTTTTTTTTTTTAATGATGAAATTGAAAAATATATACAAGATTTTCGTAAGATGAATAAACTCCTCCTTATAAAAACTTTAATGTGATTATGAAATGACAAATCTAGATTGCAGATTCTAAACTACATAAAATGCAGTAATCAAAATTGATTCAAGTATGTGGCCTTTCCCTTACTAGCAATATTTTTTGCTTCTACATTTGAACACAATGATAAAATATTAAAATTAAAACAAACAACAGTACTCAATGCCATTGTAAATAAAATAAATGAGAAGCCCTGTTGAAAAATAAATTATAATTAGTCTACAAAAAATATGAAGCGACGAAGAATTTAAAAAGAGAAAGAAAATTTAAAAAAAAAATTGAACTAGCATTAACAAAAGCCGATTCTATCCGTGAGGTTTTCAACTCTTATCCTACTCAGACACTAATATTATGGGGTGAGTGATTTCTTATTGGATAGTAGTTGAAATAAATAGACATAGAAATATATATTTTTTGAAAGTAGTTGAAATATTGAAATTTTATTTTAAAAAGAAGAAAAAAAATCGTGACATAGTTATGTCAAATAATAACAAATAACAAATATCGTTCTTAAATTAATAAGCTTTTACTCATGATTTTTGTAGTTTCAACAAAAATTTCAATGAAAAGTATGTTAAGAATATGTATTAGAGAGAATTATCCATTTTACATTACGGTTGATTAACATAGGTTGCGATGTTTAATTTGTTTTTGGTAATCCTTCATCTAAGTTATTTGACATATCTTCCGCAATTGTCATTCAGGCCAATGAACACCGTCACTACAATGACATCCATTAATTTTATATTACAAAGAAATCTCATACATTTATAATTAAATTGGTATGATATATACCATACTTCTCTCGATAAAAACTGCTATTAATATGGTATAATAATCTATTAAAAAATAAAATATATTACTCTGTAAATTATTATTGACAAAGGTTAATAACTATTTTAATATTGAATCGATATAATTTTTTAATAAAATTATTTTATTGCAAATACAATTATTTATTATAAACGAAAAAAAAGGAATAAACATAAATGACACTAAGATATTTTATCTGAAAAAGCAACAAAACAATATAATCATCTTTATAAATATAGTTATTAATTAATTCTTATCTGGAATAGTTATATTTCAAAATGCTTTATTAATGTCTAAAATGCATAATTTTATTCTGTTTGTTAATGTATACCTGTTTTGTCGGATTTGGTATTTTGCTAAAAAGGCAATGTTTACTTCGAAATAAAGTAAGGAGTCAGTGTTAACAACGCAACTTACAAATACTCGTTCATAAATTCAAAGGAGCGAGTCTTAATAATTTCATATTTATTATTTAAATGCCTGTGTCAATATTTATTAACACTTGTTTTTCTTTAATCCACCTTATTTTTTGAGAATCCTTATATATATATATATATATATATATATATATATATATATATTCTGTTTACCTCTTATTTTTCCAATTGAATGAGTGATGTTTTCATCTTATGTGGAAGAATAAACAGAAGAGAGAGATATCGGACGAGGGATTTTTTCGAAGTAAACCATATTTATAAGAAAAATATTAAAGAATTCTGCATGATTTTTAAAGGATAAAAATTATTTATCTATCTAATTAAAATTAGTCTCATTGTATTTAAAAACGATGATTTAGGTCCATATATTTTTTAAATTGGTGAATTTCATATATACATGAAATTTATAAATAAAAAAAAACAAAATAAAGAACAAAAACCATCGTTTTAAAAGTGTAGGATTAGGTCAATGTTAACCAAAAAGAAAGAAATTTAATCCACATTTTTATGTCCGTTAGTGCATAATAAAACAATCAATTAACACTGTTTATGAATATTCCACTTGCAGGAATTTAAAAGACCTTTGTCTTGAAGGAACTCTAGCACCAGAAATTGGAAAACTAGCTCACATAAAATCAATGTAAGATGCTGCACATGCCAATGCATGTTTTACAAATAAATATTCCATAAACAACTTTGTACACTCTGTAATCTCCAGAATTTTGCGCAACAATTCTTTCTTTGGAGAAATTCCCAAGGAGATTCTACACTTACGGGAGTTGGAAGTCCTTGACTTGGGACTTAACAACTTTAGTGGATCACTTCCATTTGACCATGACAATATGCCATCCTTGACCACTCTGTAAGTTAACCCTTTCGTGCCAAATGTTTTCTTTCTATCTTGTTCTTTGGTTGACTAATGCTGTCAAATTTATACTGCAGTTTATTGAACAACAATTACTATCTGACCAACTTAACTCCAGAGCTGTATAAGCTTCAAATAAATTCTGAATTTCATGCTAATGAAAAACAACTAACTGGTGCCACCACTACTAGAGAAGCATATGTTGGCAGATGTAGTTTACGGTAAGCATTTAATGATGGATTGCACAGAACCGATTTCTGAGTTCATCAATATTAGAATTTGGATTTGATGAACAGTTTCCTCAGTAAATGATTGAATGAAATAATTTTTTTATCATAACATATCTCTATCATGAAAACAATCTTTAGTTTAATATTGCTAAAAACGTGATTATTCATTGTGAAGTTCATCTTCAGTTCAAGTTTGAATTTATTTGCTTGTGACAAATTTGTCTCAGGCACATTGGCCAACATGGGGATAGAGCATACAGGAGGCAACTTCTTAAAGTAGCAAATGCTGCTAGTACGCCCAGAATCCAGGGGGATGTTAACCAAGGGATACTTAAACAACCAGCGTCGCATTTCCCTTTTTCATTACCTCCAAATTTTGAGCCTTTCTCATCATCACCATCACCATCACCGTTTTCACCCTCAGAAAGTCCCTCATATTCACCATCATCATCTCCCTCAGATATCTTTTTCACTCCTTCACCCTCTCCTTCACCTGAAGTGTTACTTACTCCAGACATATCACCCCCAGCAAACACTCCTCTCAGTGTGTCTACACCACCAGAGTTTAATTGGGTTTCAGCACCTAGCCCTTCTCCATTTTCTACCCATGGGAACACAAACAGTTCCAATCAAATACACCATTCGGCGATAATCTGGTCTGCAGTTGGGGGCTTCTCTTTATTGATTTTGGTGTCAGGCATTATTTTTGTTTGCTTCCGAAGTAGGAAGGTTGTGACTGTTAAACCTTGGTCCACAGGGTTAAGTGGCCAGCTGCAAAAAGCCTTTGTAAAAGGTAGTTTGTGCTTGCAATAGGTCATTCTGGATCTTATGTGCATTCTGAAGATAAGCAATAGATTCAACTTGAAAATGCATTGTAAATTCAAAGAATGAAGTTTTCTAGAACTATTTCTTTATCTGGGATTGAGTTAACTCATTTATTATGTATGATTAAGGTGTGCCAAGTCTCAAACGAGGAGAAATTGAAGCAGCTTGTGAATATTTCAGCAACATCTTAGGTTCTCTTCCTGATGGAACTGTGTATAAGGGGACACTCTCCAGTGGAGTTGAGATAGCTGTAGCATCCTCTGCAGTGAACACAGCTCAAAAATGGTCAAAAAGTATGGAAGCTCAATTCCGAAATAAGGTATGCTAGCAACAACTGTAGCAAATGCATCACATTTATCATCCTGGTCCTACTTCTTATCTTTGCATGGTTGCAGATAGCGACATTATCTAGAGTGAATCACAAGAATTTTGTGAATCTAATTGGCTACTGTGAAGAGAATAAGCCATTCTCAAGAATGATGGTGTTTGAGTACGCTCCAAATGGAACACTCTTTGAGCATATACACAGTGAGTGATATTCTGTTCAAATTTTACTTACCAGAAACACGTCCACAACTACATCTTTTGATTATTATAGGCTCATAACAACCTAACTTCTGCAACCAGGCTGTGAGGAGAAGGCTTGTATTTTGTAGCAAAAACTTACTCATTAGTTCCCTGACATCTTGAAAATTGTTTGTAATATGCACTTAAAGTTGTTCTGAGTTGTGACTTCATTCTTGAATATGCTGCAGTTAGAGAAGCAGAAGAACTAAATTGGATAATGAGAATGAGGATAGCTATGGGAATAGCCTACTGCCTAGAGTATATGCATGACCTAAAACCATCCATTGCCCATAGAAACCTGCAATCTTCATTTATATACCTTACTGAAGATTATGCTGCTAAAATATCAGATCTTAGTTTATGGAATGACATGTGTGCTGCAAAGAATGGGTCTGCAACCACACAACTCTTGGAAACATCATCAGCAGATGCCAAGGACAATGTTTACAGCTTTGGAATAATATTGTTTGAGTTGATTACAGGGAAAATCCCTCTTACCGGGAACAATGAGCTTTTAGCAGATTGGGCAGCAGAATATTTAATGTGGGGGAAATCCTTAAGAGATGTTGTGGATCCAAGACTGAACTCTTTGCAGGAAGAAGAGATTGAAGAATGGTCTGAAGTGATAAGAAACTGTGTACGTACAGATCGAGAGAAAAGGCCAACTATGAAAGAAGTTACATCTAGACTCAAGGAAATAACAGCTATGGGGCCTGATGGAGCAAATCCAAAAGCATCGCCACTTTGGTGGGCAGAAATGGCAATTACGTCCACTGATTCAAGTTGAGACATTAATATTATAACCCGGATAAAAGTGGAATGATAATTTGTACAGTTGCTTTAAATTTGGAATTCGTGCACTTATGAAGTATTTTGTGTTTATACTAATATTTTTAAAACTATTATTTTGAAGCCAACAGAAAAAGCATGTAAAGAACAAATAACCTGTGTCTCATTGTAGAGGAATTGATTTTTGTTAATTTTGGAGGGACAGGAGAGTGCTCCTTTAATAATATACCCTTTTGAATACTTTTTTGGGAAACTGCTGTTGGGACAGGGAAAAGAGCTGTTATGTTTGTCTATACGAGAACGAAACAAATTCATTTTGCTCTCTGAATACATAGCATATATGCTAGATATGGAAATGCACGTCATGTGTAGTAGCTCATCATCGTTGGAAACACATTATCTATCATTTCCTTTGGCAAGACGCATAAAAATAAAACCTTCCTCAAGAGCAATAAATTATATATACTTCAGGAAACGAAGTTTGAATCTCTATAAATCATAACCCTTTCACTGTACAAATGTGTGAATAGTGTGAGATAAATTATGTGCACAAGGCTCACAAGAATCTATATCAGATAAATGGAATGACTACTCTGAACATCTTCCGATTACACCTAAGTCATCCTCCTATTTGATCACGTGAAACACATGACTCAATCTTTTCCTTGGATCATCCAAGCATTGCTTCGGGGTTTTGGCATTACTTCAACCGTTGGACTATCTATGTCCACTCCTTGTATCTTAGCAAAGTTGGGATGCCCCAGCAATTTTCTAACCAAAATCTTCACATTGTAGCCATTTGATGTGCCTGTCGTTTATAATCAAAAGCTTAATTTTCGTGCCCTTTGATACAGATCTAGCGTGTCTGTATGGTTAGGGTCTAAGCATAGAGCTGCCTGACAATCTTGAAGAGCTGAAGATAGGTCCCCTACTGCCTCATAAAATGCTGCTCGGAGATGAAGCATTTGCAAGTCAGGTTTGAAATTTATGGCCTTGGTCAGCTCTTCTACAGCTTCAGATTCCTTTTGCTCATCCATCATCACTGGTCATTAGACATTTTATGTGAGCAAAATTCAGTTTAACAAGTGTCTCTAATAAAATTAACTTACGAAGTGCAGGTTAACTGTTGATAAGAATTTAAAGCCATACATTAATTATTCTCTTCTGAATCCACACACCACATACTGAACTAATTACTATACACAGACCAACAATCTTGATGCTACTAGTTGAAGAGTTACAAAAAAGGTAATACTTTTGGAAACAAACTTATCAAGTTTTTCAGTTTCTACTTCCAAGTATCAGGTTATTTGAGTTATTTAAAACTTTGTTTACAGTGATGAGCAACTAGGACCCATCAAGATGCAAGCATCAAAGAGATAGTTGCATAGATGTGGTGTCACAACACACTTATTAACGTGTGTAAAATCTTACAGAAATATACTTAAAGACAGAATCACACCGTTGTATTATAAAAAATAAAATCAAGGTTTAACCACGAAGCATCATAAAAATATGCATGGAATTTATATTTTTTTGTTGACTGTGATATTCAGTCAATCATTAAAACTTGTAAAGGGTCTCACTCTATATATTTAACCACAATAGCAATAGTGTCAATTGTGTGATCATGACAACTTCTAAGATTGAGGAGCACGCGAACAAGGAAAAATGCTTAAATAACTGTCTTTCCAGAATACCAATCCAATCAACTTATTAATTTAAATACAGATTGGCAACTTAGTATGTAAAGTACAAATTAAACAAGTAACATAGGAAATAGTCACACACGTAAATACAGATAGAACATAGTCACGTATTTATAGGCTTCAGGGCTTGGCCATGCCAAGGAATCCAATATGCAACAAGTGTCTTGTTGTTAATAACATATGAAATAGGTTTATGAGACACTGAATAAGAACATCAAGTTTCACAATAAAAACACTTCATCATGTATAACAAATTTTCCATAATAAAGCACGTTTGATAACTAACTTTAGATTAGTATATATCAAGACTAATGACAAACATATAATCAACTAAACCCCTGTCTCCAATTAAAAAGCAAATGACAGATGGTAAAGAATGAAAGATAAGTGAAGTACCTGCTGCCCTGTATCTATATGGATATGTCCTTAATGGATCCAGTTGGGTTGCTACATCCAGATCGACCTTTGCCCTCTCACGGTCACAGTATTCTGATCGTTTCTCATATGCTGAGGCATTGCTCTCTGCCTTCTCAATTAGCTTAGTCATCTCATCATATGCAGCTTTTCTTTGATTTTTCTGATGGTATACTCGTGCTAGACCTTGATGAGCTCTAGTGTGCCTAATTGAAAGGGCGTTCTCATAGCATGCCTTTGCAAGATCAAGCTTACCACAATCTACATAAATACTCCCTAAGTTATTTAGTGCCTACAAAATATTGCAAAAGACAATCAAATGACTGGAAAACGAAGACTTAATAAATAATAGGGATTGTGGATTAGGTCACTAACTTGTCCTTTGCGAAGACCATCTGAAGGACATTTAAGTGCTTCTTCCAGAAGTTCGATAACGTAAGAAGCAGATTCATGATCCAGACTCGTATCTGCTAACACATATGCTTTTAGAAAATAGGCTTCAAATGATCTCTGAATTGTAATTGACCTATCAGCTCTAGCCAGTGCTTCATCCCTATAGCCAGTATCATATAGAATCCATCCTTCATAAATGAGCCTTTCTTGCATTGAGCTAGAATGGTTTCTGGCCATCCTCAAACTGTGCATTGCAGCCTTTTGACAGTTTAACCTATGAAATTCACACATGTGAGAAATTGTCTTGATAGTATTTTATTAACTGGTGTTGACAGACCAGAAAGCATTGAGAACTCAAAATAAATCAAATCTCTAGATACCGAGAAGAGCACCTTGTACAGTAAACAATGTGATAAGCTTATCAACTCCAGAACAATGTGCAATGATTACCAGAACAATACAAAGTTGAAGAAGAGAGATACTTCTATAGCTTTAATTTACAGATGTGCTTACCTCAAGAGGAGTAGGGACTGACGAAACTCCAGCAGACTCTTTCCTGGCTCATTCTCCAGCATCTGATGTATAATAGCCAAAGAACCAACATCATCTACAGAAGACCATTGTTCATATAATTGAATCCAGCTTTCAGCTTGACTCTTTTGCTGCACCACATGGCTAAGGAGATGAACCAAGTATTTGCCTGTGATCTTTTCATTTGAAGTTATGTAATTTGGTTCCAAAGTTAACAATGCCCTGATATCTCTTATGGCACTGTCATAATCCTTAAGTGCAATAAACATCCTCGCCCGCAATTCTAAGCAATCAGGAGAGAGCTTAAATCCGATGATTTTATCAAGCTCTAAAATTCCAGGCCTTATCTGCTTCTCCTCCACCTTTCTCAGGGCTCTATATTTATATGGAAATGAAAGGGAGGGATCCAATTCAGTTGCAACATCCAAATCAAACCCTTTTTCCCTTCCCATATTGTAAAGAGCACGCTCCTGATACATCCACCCAGCAGGCTTGTGCTCAAACATGAGAGAACTAATTAACTTATATGCTGAATATGGTTGACCCTGCTTGTACTTGGTTCTGGCCACACCAGCCACAGAATACAAATGACCTGCTTCAGCTGCTGCCTCAAAACTATGCTGAGCATCTTTATATTCTTTCCTTTCAAGCAGCACACACCCCAATTGGTGGAAGGCAAGGGCCTTCTGCCACCTTTCAGTTGCACACTCCCCAAGCCTTTCTAGTAGCATCACTGTAGTTTTTGACACCATGCTTTCCTCCATAGCCACCTGGCTCAGGAAATAGTACAGTAAGAAAGAATCATACCCCACCATGGCCAACCTTTTCCTTCCATGAGAACTACAAAAGAGATTCATCACATTTGAATTACACAAAGAATTTGGTAGCTCCCTGAGCAACACTTGCAAGCAGGAAGCCACAAGAACGGGTGCTCTCTCTTCCAAACCATAGTCAATAAAAATCAATGCATCATCAACACTTCCAATAATTGAAGCCAAATAAGCATCGCAAGCAGCTTTCATCTCCTCACAACAGAACCTATTGGCAAAGGAAAGTAGCTCCAAAACAGTCATGGGACCGAAAAAGTCTAACCTCTTAGCTCTGCTGTACAATTCCACAGCCCTCATACCCTTAGAGCATATCCCATTCTGGCTGAAAACAATCTTCCTCATCTTGGACTCAGCAAAGCCACCATAGAGCATAGCCTTAAAAGGGTCAGATAGGGCTGCAATTCTCCACCGAACACAATCAATTTCCTCACTCCCGATGCAAAAAGAAACATCCTTTTCCTCATCTGGCAAACACAAAGAAACATTTTCTTCACTGCTAGTTTCCTGTTTCGTCCCTTGGGGACACTGGCACCTATCATTGATTGAAAAAGGACTAAACCCATGCACCAAATTCCCCTTTGGACATTCCATAACACAACCACCACAATCCATTGAAGACACACCCTCAAGCTCGTCCTCCCTCCTCTCAAACCTCAACCATGCCGAAAGCACAACCTTGGAAAGCACATCCACAGCGTTTTGCCGTGCTGTTCTGATACATCTCCTAAGAAGCTTCTGGTCTCCGAGGCCGCGCAAAAGCGTGAACTGCTCCACACAAAGTGATGCTTTCTCAGATTGAAGGCAGCACTCTTGCCTGTGGTAAAGTTCTGCCAAGGCCTCCACGAGGTTGATGGGTTTAAGATAAGGTTCTATCGAAGGCTCAAGAGAGTCAGCAGAAGGGAGCTGAAGAGGAACAAAAAGGTTTGCAACTGCTGAGGTTGTCGTGGTCTTGGATTTGGACTTTGACACCAGTGATCTGATTGTGATGGCTGCCCCTGTGGCCTTGTTTCTTCTGCTAGTAGCTTCTGAATTGAGGGCATGAACTTGGGTGCTCTTGAAGCGTTCAACGAGCTTCAGGCCACGCATTTTTGTTCTGTGTTCTTTTTCTCAGTGAACACACACGCTGCTTTCAAGCCCTTGTTGGGATAAAAAATTGAACTTTGGCATGCCCATAAGCTAGGCTACTAGGGGTATGAAGGTAGAACCTTTGAGTAAAAGATGTTCCTCGTATCTGCTTACAAAACCCATCACAGAGAGAGAGAGAGAGAGGGAGAGGGAGGGGCAAGAGCTTGAAGCACCCAACCCAACACCACAATAACTTACAGCTGAAAAAGAATGCTTTTCTGCTTTGGTACTAGTGTTTTACTTTTACATGTTTCGCATTGGTGAGGAGAAAAAGTAGCCAAAACAGAACTAAGCATCTTAAAAAGGTGTTAAATTGAGGCTTTCTATCACGAGCCATAGTTGCGAAATTGTTGCATGACTGGATTTATTAAGCATTCTTTATTGTTTTTTAATTACTATAAAATACATATTTGTATTCTGCAATGTTGGAAATATTTAATTTCTATAAAAATGCATATTTATATTGTGTCAAATATGTTATGAAATAAAATATAGGAATACTGAAACTCGTAGATAAAATGGAGATATTAAAATTTATGAACAAAATATCTAATATGTTATTATATTTATTTAAATTTTAAATTAATCAGCAAAACAAAATATGATCATTACAAACTATTATCATAATAAAATTCTATCTATACTTTATTAAAAAAATAAATTTTAAAAAAGAAAAAATCTCATAACTCTAATAGTTATGGATATATGATAGTTTTTAGCTATATAATAATTTAAAGTCGTTTTAATTTCAATTTTAGATTTTAAAGTACTGAGATTATAGCTTTAGAATGTGTGAATCAATTGACATGTGATTTATATATATATTAAGAGAACTTTTTTCTGTCTTTTATAGTCTTATTCAACATGAATAAGACTACATCCATGTGTGATATAAAAAAGTTATAATGAAATGATTTTGATGTAATTGTGCCATTTATGCCTTTTGTATTATCTGATATTTAGAAAGAAGTTCTTTAATTTGTTTACATATAATATTTAATAAAATTAATTAACTCAACAGACTAATTTCAATTGAATTGACTTAAATATGGGAAGAAATCAAGAGCAATGAATTTAATTATTGTTTTTATTATTTGTAACATATAGATGAAAAGTGGTGCATATTTTTTACGAGTACATAGTACATAATATTTTATTTAAGTGAGTTTACAGTGTTGTACTTTACACAGTACTAATGCGATGTTTAACTTAATGTTGTGAATTCTCTAAAACCCATATATTAAATAAAAAAAAATACATTTTTCCATTAATATTTCTCATAAAAAAAATTAAGCATTTATTTTGTATAAATAATGTCACCACATATATTCTAACAAAATTTTATTATAAAACATTATTTAACTTCAAACAACTATGACATTAGAAATTTTCCAAGACTTAAATAATGTCCTTTTTTTTTAATTATTTTTAAAATACAATATCTTTAATTATATAAAAAATTGTACAATTAAAGATAAATGCGAGTATTTTATTTTTTATGCTTTGAAAATAAATACATAAAAAATTATGTATTGGTTAATTTTAATATATAAATTATTTTATTTGATTATAAATTTAAATATTTTGTGAAAAAGAAAGTTTGGAGACTAATCACGTAATGAAGTAATTTGTCGTTTAGCATGCGAAAAAAGAAGTCCAATTCTTCTGCGTTCACGGAAAGAGAGGAGCATGCGCCACCAATGCACCCTAATCAACCTTCTTCTTTGGTCAACGCCTTCACCTTTTTCTTATTTACCTAATAACCATCTTAATTTTCTTTAATTATTTCAATAAATTATAACTTTATGTTAACAAAAATAATCTCTAAACAAAACAGGGTACTTATTTAATTGTGATTATCTCTAATCCCTTTTAATTGATTAACCCGCAAATTTTGGCTTTGGCTTGGGGTGGATTTCAATGACAAGCAAAGGTGGTGAAGGTGGAGTGAGTTGTGTAACCATTCCAATTATTTTCAGGTTAAGTGGTCTTATCGCTACCAAACAGGTCATAACATTTTCGATTATCTATCACACTCTTTTTCTCCACTAAAAAAAAACACCTTCGAAAGCACTGCATTATGCATTATGAATGAAGTCAACTTTGTGAACTTCGTAATAAATGAATTTGTGAATATTGGTTAAATGTCTATATCACAAATTTTATTTTTGGTAAATTAAGTAATTATGTAAAAAATATTATAGATATTTAATTAATTTCCAAAATTAATTAAAAAGATAAAATTTATACTTCAACAGTTTTGTTCTATTTTTTATTAATGTGAAATTTTTCATAATTTAAATTTAATAATTTTATTAACTAAATTTTAATATCATATAAAAAAATAATTATGAGTATTTATCTTATTTATATATTATAATTCAATTTTTTTTAATATTTTGTAAAATTTTTCCAGTTATTATTTTTTGGATGATGATGCTACGAGATAATCTGGTTTATACTTATTGTATTTAAAAAGTTAAAGATAAACCTAGAAACGATGATTTGGTATTTTAATATAAAAAAATCCACGACGTCTCCAGCAACACGTGAATTTGCCTGGATATGCTTGAGTATCTGGAAATAAAGTGATGAAAGAAAATGAAATGTGGAGATTGATGGAGGTAATTATTGGGGAGCGAGAAAGGAATTAGATCTAGGAATTGTATTTTATGAATTTGTTTATAGTTTAGAAAAATGGTGAAGCATGTAAAGTGGGAGGTGTAGAAGAGATAATTGGTTGAATAATGAGATGTAGAGAGAAAAGAATAATTTGTTGAGATGAAGAGAGAAATTGAATGAAGTTGATGTGAAAGAAAGAATGCAATGAATGGTGAATGGAGAATGGTGAATATATAGGAGAGCGATCTGGAGATAGGAAAATGACAAGAAAAAGGATGGTGTCCCTACACTCAGCATGTGACACCACTCCACCATGTTCTTCTCTCTATGCTACTTCATGTCCCACCATCCATACACACATACTTATCCAACTTTTCCTCCGAAGAATAAAACATTGCATTTCTAAAACAAATTAAGAAAACGCATTTGAATGTAATCTCAGTTTCTGCGATTCAATCATTCTCCTCTGCACTTCCAACATTCTATCCACTTCTCCTCTGTTCTTTTCAATCTCAACTATATAAGGAGAAGAAAAATAAAATGTGAAAAAATGAAACTCAATTAAACTCCATCTTTAACACAACTATTTATTTAGAATACTAAATTAATTTAAAAAAATTTAAATTGTCTAAAAAATGTTAACCTTTGAAAATATGAAGAAAATAAAGAGGTTACCTTCTTGAAGAATCCTTTGCTTTTCACGAGTAGCCATATGGAATTTGAATGTATGATGCTCAATTTGCAGCAACACCTGCTTCTTTCGTTGCTCTGCAATTTCTCCATGGAGAACCTCCTTCTTCCTCTGCAACCAAAAAAACTCCTGGATATCTTACAGCATTTTATTCATTTTTTTATTTTGTTTTAATTTTAGTTACAAAAATACATTTTATTTTATTAATTTGTATATAAATTTTAAAAAGATGAATTTTTTATAATGAAAAATGAAAAAAAAAAAAATCTTTTCAAACTATTAGGAAATTTAAATTCTCAAACTTCTATTCTCGAAAGGGTTTTTAGGATTTCATTGACAAACATGAGTTGGTAGAAAGTACAGACATATTATGGAAATTTAATGTCCTAATTTTTCATTAGTGATGTTTTTTTCTTGGTGAAATATTCATTTTACCAAAATAAATACATATATAATGTATTCATGAATAGGGAAAAAAAATATAAAATTGATGGTTTCAGTGATTGGTTCTAATAATCACCTCGTACGATTTCAATTTGTTTTCCAACTCTTCAATGTATGCAAGTTTCCTCAATCTCGATCTTTGTGCAGCACGTCGATTTGAGATTATTCTAGTCACCAGAAAAAATTATACAAAACCACAATAAATATATATAATGAAAGAATTAAGACAAATTTAGAGACGAAATTTTTTTTTCCATTAAGATATTGAAATCACAAGTTTTAATGACAATCTGCTTTAAAAAATATACGAAACTATTTCAGCATTATTATGCATGCATAAAAACAATATATGCATACCTTTTAAACTTGCTTTCCATTTCTTGCTCAATGTTTGTTTGGGCTTCATTGCAAGTATCAGAGTTTTCCTCTGTAAGAATATGATCGTTTTCTGGAATGGTGGCAAGCTTATGAAGTGAAGTGGAGGGTTTTTGCCATGGTTGAAAGGTTGTAGCTTCAGCTCTTAGAGGAATAGGCTTAATTAGAGTGGGTATCTTTGACCATAGTTTTTCTTGTACTATGTTGCCTCTAATCTCAAGTTCTTCCATTTTTTTTCTATTCATTTATCTCTATGTAAAGAAGAATGATTAATTTGTTTGGATGAAATTTAAACCTAGATTTTCATAAAAAAAAAGATAAAATCTTTGTTAAGAAATATATTATTAAAATTTTATATTAAATAAAAATGAGAAAGTTAAATAATAAATAAATGAGAAAGTTAAATAATAAATAAATATTTAATTTTAAAATTTTGAATAAAGAATGAAGTCATATATAATTATTTATTAGTAAAAATTTTCTAACACATCCTTTTTAAAATACCTAATATATATATGGTAACAGAAATTGAGAGAGAGTAAAGAAAAAAAAGTTTAAATAATTATAAAAAGAAATGTGAAAAATATTAATCACATAATATGAAAACTTGAAGATTTAATTATTTGGTAAGATGAATGTATTTAATCTCTTTTTCAACACAGAGAACATACACATGTATTCTACTAAATATACCTTTTGAAAGGAGATTTCTTTCTTGAATTATGTGGGAAGAACATGGTATGTTTAGTTGTTCTAATAGTTTTGCCAATTTATGGCCACCTTTGTAAGGAATGATTGATTGTTGTCAATGAAATAGGTAACTTGGTGATTCAGTACTTATCTCAAACAATGATTAATTAAGACACCAAAACATTTTTGTGAAAAAATCAATGAAAATTTTTGTATTCATATGAATACATCAATTACCATCTATGACTATTGAAAAGTATAAATATATCATGAAAATTTATGGCAAGCTTATAGTATTTCCTAATTCATTGGTGAATTATGTGATAATTAATGAGGTCTAACATTCACTTTTATACCAATTTTGGTGTTGAAAAATTAAGATGATAAATGTAGGTATTGCATTTACTTCTGATTTTGCTGCTTATTCATCTCTGAATTACCTCCAATTGAGACATGTAATTAAAACAAACAGAGTGTATTTTATTTTGTTTTTATATTTTTATTTTTTAACAACAAAAAAATTCACAATTATATTGTTACATAGGGTTCAATTATAGAGTATAGGAAAAAAAAATTAATTTATAAAAAAAAAATAAAATTACACGTTATCTTGATACTATATTGTTTTTATTCAAACAAAAATATTGATATAATATTAAAAAGGTAAATTTATAAGGGGAAATAAGGAATAATTCTACCAGCTAAAATATAATTAATTAAGTTATTATAGAAAGTTGTTACTAAACTCTTTAATTAAATTTTGACTAAATTTTGTTGTTTTTACTTGATTTTTTTCTTAGTACTCAAAATGATATATTATGTAATTATCTGACTACTACAAATACCCAATCTTAGTTTAGATATTTAGTCCTTAAAATAAATAAAATTAAAAAGTTTACATTAATTAATGATGTGATTAAAATAAAATTTATAAACGATACAAAATTTTCTATCAAACGAATTTATTTTTTGAGGTTGAGAACAACTCTTACGTAACAAGTAGATGAATTATCCACTATATTATCCACACACGATATTAAGAAAATTTGAAGTTCTAAATTAACTAGAGTTATAAACGAAACGATAAATATGGATAATAATATATTTTCAGTTAATTATAAAGAAAATAAAAATGAATTATTCTTTTAAAAATATTTTTTTTTCTCCCTTGTAATTTTGGCGTTGTCTTCCTTTTTTATTTTATTTTATTAACTTATCAAAATATCATCCCAGAGATCCGATAAAACTATTAAAAATATCAGCAAATCATTATAGTTCTCACGTGAATTCACACCAAGGAATCCGATGTTAAATTTGGTAACAATTAAAATGAAATAAAAAAATATTTTTTTACATCAAATTTATCATCCATTATTGTTTTCACAATTTAAGTATTCCACATATTGAAATTAGATTTTCTGGTTACTCATCTGAAATCCAGCATCAATTTTATGTATAATCTCAAATATAAATTATATATTTAACTTTTATTTATAAATTTTAATTATACTATGATGTATATATTTAAAATGTTTATGCTGTGCATTTATTTCAATACTAGTTTATTTAATATTAGGATATTATTATTATAATATGTTAGGTTTATGATTGATGGAGCATAAGGAAAAATGAAGTGTTTATTTTTTGTGATAGAGAAGTAACATGTACAGGTATTAATTTGCAGAGGCATGCATAACCCTTGGCTTCTGAAAACATCATGGCAATGGAAAGATCAAGTTTGATAGAAGCCTCTTCTACAAATAAACAAAGTCAGTGGAAGGAAGTTGCATGCATTTATTCAAAGTGCTCCCAGTTTTGAGTAATGACAGTAGATGTTGGAAGTGGAGCCGGTGACTTCAAGCTTCCAACTCCTGATTCAAAGGTCTCCCAAATTACTGGGACTGCATTAATGTTAGCACCATTGCTAAATGCAGCACAATTTCTTGCTTTCAGGTTGTCAATTGTGTCCACATAACTCTGTACACGACGAACCTGTGTACAAACAAGGACTTCAATGTCACCACATTTTACTATCTACTTGGAATCTGCATTAAATATGAAAGTGATGGGAACTGTCCCAAAAATCACCAAATCAACATAGTGAAATTCTTGTATGAGTTTGTCGGTGTCTATTTTTTTATAATCATTATTTGTAAAACACTTATTTTAGTAACAATAATAATATTACTAATATTGCTATTTTAAATACATTTTGAGCTTTTGATTAGTTGTTGGTATAGACTGTGTTTAGTACAAGAATTGCTCCAAACAAAGTATCTTTGTTATCACAAACCTCAACTCTTCTCTGTACTTTGGCTTCTCCATCAGCGGCAATGGAATCCAGTTTAAGCAATTGAACCATTAGCAATTCTGTCAAGATAGCAAATTCTTTGTCTTCAACCTTTGTACCACCAGAAACAGTTGTCTCCAATGCAACCACCTAACAACCATCAAATATTGCTAGCATTATGTTCAAAATTTGAATCAAGTGTTTCAATTTCCATGACAAGGAATAGCACCTTTTTATATAGCTTCAGAACTTCTGTTCTGACACTGGAGATGGCTTCGCATGCCCTTAAAATATCTTCACTCTTCTGCATCTCCTCAAGCTTCCTCTCTTTACTGGCTGGATCCTCTAGCAATATAACCTTAGACATGTCTTTCACCCCCACCATATGCAAGCATTCCTCATCCTCCTTCTCTTTCCCTCTAAATAGTAACCTTTGCTCCTTAGGCTCAAGACCAGTCTCGGATGTAAGCACCCCTTTTAGATGCCCTTCCATTGAACCAAAACAGAATGTTTAGTCATCAATTTCAGAATCTAGCTACTTATATTGGAACAACATACCTATTCTGATACCAAAACTCAAATACCCCAACTAATGAATCTAAATGCCAACAACTTTTATCAACCTATCAATAAATAGTGCAACAATAAGAATAATGATTATGCGGACCAAAACGTATGCTTTCAGCAAGGTCAATGTCAAATAAAGATGAAACATAAAAAGGGAAGAAGGGGATTGATGAATTAATATTCTCAGGACCAACCAAGAGCTATTTCGATTTTCTACAAGAATTATAACACCTGAAGTAATAATTCCAACATCTTCTACTCGACCATAATAGAAATTTCCAACTCGACACTTCTCATGAGATAAAACAAAACCCCTATAAGGTGAACTTTTGGATGATTTCAAAACAGGTTATAAATAATAAATTGTAATAAGCATTACCCTTTTCATACCAGAAATCTAAGGTGGTAAATTAGGAAATAACTCCTCAAATGTAAATAATCTTATACTGCTTACCAAAAGTGGATTGTGCAGGAACAGTGAGCTCATGGTGATAAGAACCATGAGAGACCTTGATTTTGATCATGGGACTAGAAGAGGACTCAAGGGGTTGTCTCTTCTGAACAAGCATGCCACCAGGTCTGAGCTCCCAATCTATGCTTCCCTTAACCCCATCATTAGCTGCACCTTTTGAAGCTGATCTTTTCATTGTCAACAGTAAAATTGGTAAAATATAGCAATAGGATAAAGAAAGAGGAAGGTGGAGCTAACTGAGAGAAGCAAGAGAAGTATCAGAACAACAAAAGAAGGCACTGGCGTAAGCAAACAAAAGTGGTTTAGGACAGGGACCCCTCAACTGTCTTTTGCAAAAACAACACTTGCTCAGTTACAACACACAAGAAAGAAAGCAGAGTTGCTACAAAAGTTTACCGTACACAGCCTAGTAACACATGCAAGAATCATTTCAACATATGTAACACTACTAATTAGAATCATTATCCTTATTTGTTGGTGTTGAATCATAGCTTTGGTGGTGTTCACATAGGAGCTGACAGAGACATTGAATAAACAAGACATGCTTCCAATTCAACTCAATACCTTTGAAAACTACAAGTTTTATTGCGATACCACGCCAAACTTTTTTTACTAAGCCTGTTTAAGACGAACATTCTGTTAAATTCAGCTGCTGTGGAAACATTATTGCTACACGCCAATTCGCTTCTGCCTGTGGAACCAAACTATGAAAACTCATCATGCACATGCAGACATGTACTCGTAATGGAATTAACGTAACCCACCATTATGAATTTAGTTATATCGTTCTTATTTCTCACTTAGTTCTCATGATAACTTTTTATGATATATAATTATAATCGAAAGAGTGATAAAAAGAAAAGTAAAAAATATTTGATAAATAAATGATGTCATAAAGATAAATAAAAATTATTTGATTTAAATGAGTTGATATATGGTGTACTATCGAAAGATAGAAATTGACATACTTTATTACTATTTATGAATTCGAAAACGTGTAAAACTTTTAAATGTTATATGCAAAACAATAATTTTACCTTTGGATTCTTTTACGTCAGATAGAAAATTACACATTTAATTAATAAGTAATATCTTTTATATGAAAATGGAACGGGCATAAGCAATTTATAAATGGAGACTAAAATTGAACTTATAAACATGTTTTTTTTTTAATAAAAAAATTAAGCTTTGACTTAATTTTAGTAATTAAATATTTAAAAAACATTTTTTAGAGATTAACAGATTTTCTATAGTTCAAAAATGAAAATAGCTTTTTAGTAATTCTTTATTATGCTTATATTTTACACTAAAATCATTTTAAAGCTAATTCATGATCCTTATTGAAAGTAAAGAATAACCAAGTTATCATCATCCAGGGTTGAAACCTTTTAATTAAAATTTTAATAATTTTTATTTTATTTTATGTTTCATATTTTGTTGTTGTTTTACATAGCATAAATAGAACCTATTATTGCTTAAACTTTACTTTTTATTCATTCAATTTTTTATATGTTTTGATTTTATGTAATTCACAAAATAATTTGATAAATTTCATATAGCTGACTAGAGAGAGAGTGTTGGGCTCACTCAGGACTGGATTGGGCTAATCCAAGATTATTTATTGTGAAACATGGGCCCAAATAGGAACGCCACGAAGGCTAAGGTGGATGAATATGATAAATGGTTTACGATCTGTTTTTTGAACTTTTTTTTTTCTTTCGTGTTAGAAGTTCTAGACTATGTTATAAATCACTGGATTTTAATTATCCAAAAGGGTATGGATAGGAAGAGAAGATGATGAATTATGAATGTTACAGAAAAAAAACATAATAAGACAGGTGACAGAGTTGTTGGATTAGTATGGAAATTTGTTGTGTTGGATAAAATCATAAAAGATTAGAGAAAACCCACTACAATGCTTTTTCTTTGAAGCAAACGTGTGCATCTTCCATTTGTAGGAATTGAGCTATTGGTGCTGTCTTTCTTTTCCATTAATGAGGAGGATAATGATTATTTAGTGAATAAAAGGTGATTGGAACTTGGAAAGAAGAATCTAAGAAGATTAAATGCTATCAAAGTGATTAATAAATGAGGACAAAGAAAAAGAACCAATGCTGATTTAGCAATCAGACATACCAACATAACCTCAAGATCAAAAATACTTTTTTTTTTATATATATAATTAAATGAGTTCATTTTTGTTAATTAAAATAATTAGATAAATTTTAAATATTCTGTAGAATCATGAATTGGACTGTGACTCATAAATCAACTCAACTTAACCCTCTCATTAAATAATCCATTGATATGTTTTTGAAGGAAAAATTATTCATTCATAATAGTAGTCTGTTTTATCAACTTTTCTATGAATTCCAGTAAGTTTTATAAATTTTGAGTTTGATTGACTAATTTTTGACAATTCAATAACTGTTCTCAGTTCATTGTTATGTTTTTTTATAAAAGAAATATTTTAAAATGATTTTTCATTTAATAATATTTTTATTCTTCTCTCAAATTAAAAAAAAAATCTCTATCCCTTAAATTTAGTAAAATATAACTTTAGTTCTTAAACATTAAATTAAAATAACTAAAATTAATTTTAAAATCATATTTTATTAATTTGAAAATACAAAATTAAAATTACCCTAAATTTTAAGAACTAAGAATATAGTTAATTCTATTTTATACATCATCTCTTTCACCCAAATATTGAAGTTAAGAAAGTGACCTTCATCTCCTGTATATCTTTCTGGTAAGAGCGTCATCTCCTAACAATCTTTCCACCATACATTGAACATTTATCTAATTTCTCAAAATCTCTTCCACGAAAAGATCCATTAATTTGAAAGATAACCCTCCCTTGTACCTCTTTCTATACTTATCAATGTATCATTATCTATACTTTGCTACCAAATCTCAATCTCTTTTACAATAATCTCCTTCCACTATCATTTTTCATCTTCACTTTCCTAAAAGTGCTGAACTAATTAAAAAAACTATCAATCTTTTATTCTCACCTTCCTCTTCTTTTGGCTTATACATGCCAACCTTCCTTTGCCTCTCTCTTTTTCTTTTTCATAATGAGAAAATGGTCCAAATATATGAGTGCTCAATACTTAAATTGTGTGATAGCTCAGCCTGGCATCAAGTTAATTAAATGGAAAGAATTTACCCATTTTCTGTTTTCATTTTTCGATTAATTTGATTTTATCTAATATTTTTAATATCAATATTATTTAAAACTCTTTTTTATATTACGTATATCAAAAATAAAGGTAGTCGAAATACAACAAATAAGTATGAACAAGTAATCCAAATACAATAAATAAATATGAATTTTTTTTAGATCGGCAACAAATAAATATGAATAAGTCGAGACTTTCACGATCTCTCCATACTAATCATATTTTTTAACAAAATTAAAGTTTTCTTCGATTGAGTATTCATGAATAAGTGAAACATTAATCTTAATAATTTAATTGGTTGAGACCTTATAGGTCAGAAATACATTACATATTTAAACATAAATAAAATTAAATGATGTTAATCATAAATTAAATAATATAATATATAAAATAATAAAAATTTAGAAATCTTAACTATAAAGTCTACCAAGTATAGCACTTACAAAGAATAATATAAATAAAAATAATAAATAATAAATATAAACGCTGACTCTAATTGATTACACGTTAACATTTGTTAGATATTTATTGGAATGTCTTTGTATAGCTGACGATACACATATAAAATTACTAACTGAACATATATAAAAAATATTAGAAAACGAAATTTAATGAAAACTTTTCTTCAATAAAAATAACTTAAAAATTAAAATTTATAATATTTATAAATTTCATTTTCAATTAAGGTATTCTATTTTCTCAATATAAAATTATAATAAAGTTATTTAACAATAAAATAAATAATATTTTAATATAAAAATTCTATAATATTAACAAACCTGAAGTTGAATTGGGACCTAGCTTAACATTTAGCTTTATTTAAGGTATGACGAATATTAATTTTATTTAGAGTCAATTTATGATTAAGATCGAATCTAAATATTAGGTTCTTCAAAAAATGATCTATGTGACTAGATTAAGTTAAACTAACTCTAACCCAGATTATGTTAGTGCCAAAGCAAAGCCGCACTATCATGTCAGTGTTCTAACGTTTTAGGGAAACCATTCTCTATTTTTTTTCTTCTTCTTTTATACTTGTATTTTTAAAAAGGAAAAAATAAAGTGGTGTGATTTGCTTTTCATTTATTTAAATGTTTATGTGTTAATAATTACAAAATACATATCACAAATTCTTTAATTTTACTTTTGAGTTTTGCAAAATTTTAAAAAGTATAAAAGGAAAACCATAAAAGTAAGAAACAAAATAGAAACAATAAATAACATGTAAACTTATTGTCTCTTAAATAATATAATGTAGTGGTATGCCAGATATGAGTTAGCTTAGGATTTATTCTTCACATGGTAATCAAATCAGTGCTTTGTTTCTATTTAAGCAAGAACTAATCTTTATCTTGTGCCACTTTTTCCCATGTATTAGTGTCATATTTTGATTAAACAAGAAGGCAATTCATAATTCTCTTGTTTTTACTGCTAAAAAATTAAGAATTTTCTTCTTCATATAGTACTAGTTTTCTAATCAATTATGGATTTCCTCGACATTTCATAATCAAAATATAATTCTATTTAACATTTTATAAACTCCATTTATAAGAAACAATATGGTCATGATTCCAACTAAGAGGGTGGTTTTTCCACAAAAGTTGCTTTTACAATTGTCATATAGTGACTCCTTGTTTATGGAATTTAAGGCAATCTCATTCTTAATTATAAAACTTTTAATTTGCAGAAAGTGAGAGAGTGAGTGGGGTTTAATTTAACTTAATTTATTTTAATTTAATTTTCACTTTTGAATCTCGTGTCTAAAGAGGGGCCACCCGCCGCGATACTACATGCACATAATCATTATAATTCAAATGGATTCTGTCGTCGTGTGATGTTTCATTAAATAACAAATTAAATATTTATCATCAAACTTCTAATAGTAAGGATTAACTATCAACATGTTTCTCAATTATATGTTTAGCTTCTTCTTCTAGTTTTAATATTAAAGACTAATTAGTGGTAATAAAAAATAAAAATTAAATTGGAAGTTAATATCTCATACAGTTAAAAGCAGTTTCGCTAATTAACACGTTTATAACAGCCACCGCATGAATAATTTGGTTAACAGTTAACACAGATGATTAATTAATTAATTAATCCATTATTGGATCACCTTTGCTTGAAAATATTTAATAATTCTCCATCTATATTTGGTACGATGAAGTGTGCAGATATGCAATGGGGAACTTCTGTTAATCTTAATCTGTACTTATAGTTAGATCAATAATTTTTATTTGGTACCAAGTTCATTCTATATTTATTTCCCAAATTCATGCACCTGGTTTTGTGGATATTATTATCATCGATTAGATTACGAACAAGGGTACTAGGGCATAAACACAGGTCTTTAGATACATGCGTGAGACCGAGGCTAACCTAACGTGGATATATAAAAGAATTAATATTATAAAAATATCTGTAATAACATCTCTCCTTTTTCGTGCATATAAATGATTATCAGTATGAAGTCTTTCCCCAACCATTGTTCCTGTTATAGATCTTGTATTATTAACTTGTCACATGTATTTGGAATATCTACTTTGGCTTTGAGCTTCCCTTTTTTTTCTTTATTGCTCCATGCATAACTCAAACATTTCCTTCAACACAAGATTAAGTTTTCACTGAACATGGCATTCAAGATGTTCATAATCCGAAGCTACGAGGGTCACTCTGATAGAGCTCAGGTAGAAGATCTTGAGAGGAGATGCAAAATAGGCCCATCAGAATGCGTGTTAGATACTATGGGTGATCCTATGTGTAGGATTCGAAACAGTCCCATGTACATAATGCTGGTATATATATACTATATAATATCATACCATTAAAATAACTATACTTAATATTCATGATTTTACTCACCCATATATCTCCCTTTATTTCTATGGATAACAATTTACAATCTTCTTTTTCTCTCTGGCCCTTGTGTACACCACTCATTGGTTAATTTGGTGTTAGGTAGCAGAGATGGACAATGAATTGGTTGGTGTCATTCAAGGCTTAATAAAAATGGTGACAGTTCATACTCATCCTCCTAAAGATCTGGCAAAGGTGGGGTATGTCTTAGGCCTCAGAGTTTCTCCCCAAAGTAGAAGAAAAGGCATTGGCTCAAGTTTAGTGCAAAGAGTAGAAGAATGGTTCACTTCCAATGATGTGGAATATGCATACATGGCCACAGAGAAAGAAAACCATGTCTCAATGAATCTCTTTATGGACAAGTTTGGCTACATCAAGTTTAGGACTCCAACTATACTCATAAACCCTGTGAATCATCATCCATTTCAAATCTCATCCAACATAGAGATAGCTAAGATCAAGGTTGAAAAGGCTGAATCCCTCTATAGAAGGTTCATGGGATCCACAGAGTTCTTCCCTAGTGACATAGAGAATATACTTAAGAACAAACTAAGCTTGGGAACTTGGGTGGCTTATTTCAAAGGGGATAGTGATTTTGGTTTAGATGGAGAAGTTCCTAATAGTTGGGCTATGCTTAGTGTTTGGAACTGTGGGGAAATCTTCAAGCTAAGGCTAGGGAAAGCACCTTTGTCTTGCATGTTATTCACAAAGAGTTGGAGCTTGATTGATAGAATGTTCCCATGCATGAAAGTGCCAACCTTGCCCAATTTCTTCAACCCTTTTGGGTTCTACTTCATGTATGGTGTGTACCAAGAAGGGCCATTCTCTGGGAAGCTGGTTAGGGCATTGTGCAAGTTTGTCCACAGCATGGCTTCTAGGAGTGATCACT
Organism: Macrotyloma uniflorum; assembly: GCA_016859785.1. Lineage (NCBI taxonomy): Eukaryota > Viridiplantae > Streptophyta > Magnoliopsida > Fabales > Fabaceae > Macrotyloma > Macrotyloma uniflorum. Next base: position 3,682,286 of record BDMB01000011.1, read on the forward strand.
GCAATATTATTGTGACAGAAGTTGGAGGAAGAGATGACCTGATTCATCATATTCCACATTGGAAGTTACTCTCATGTCAGGACATGTGGTGCATAAAGGCTTTGAAAAATGAAAAGACTAACAAGTTTCATGAATTGACCAACACGCCACCACCCAGAGCTCTCTTTGTAGACCCACGAGAGGTCTAAATTTCTACTCATAAAATATAAACATATATTCACTCTTTCATATCATCTCATTTTTTTCTCTTTCTTTGTTCCTCAAGTCAAGTCATTCATGGAGTCCAATTTTGAGATGTACTATATAAGTAATAAAACTGGAGAGGCCTAAAGTAAAATCTAAAAGATACTGTGTTATTTGATTATTTTACACGGGTTAAAATAAAAACTAACCAACCCATTATCTCACTAAATTAGATATTTATGTTTTTTTTATTATTCTTTTATTATTTTAATTAATTTTTATTTCAAACACTAAATTTAATAATAAAGGTAATAAAATAATCAAAGAATAACAAATATGATTCTTTGCATTCATCATTCATGCATTCACATTCATATGTTCATAACATGAAAGTTGAAGAATACATAATTTTTCTTTATCAATAAACTTAAAATATATATATTCAATATCACAATAGTCTGATCTTCATCTAGCAATTATAAAATAATATTAAATGCGTGAATGCATCAATATGTGATTACATTAAATCAGTTTTGCAATTAGTGTGCTTAAATAAGTTTTTTTGTTTTGTTTAAATAAAATAATTTTACTTATTGAAATTTGAGGAAATATATGAGACATGATAAGTTGGGAGAGAATTCACTTATTTTTCTTCTTTTAAAATGTTTTATATTTTTAGAAAATTTTGCGTTACATAGACATAAATTAAAAAATGTTATTTATTAAAAATAAATAAAATATGAGTTATTATTTACTATTCATATTTTTTATTTATTTTGATAACAGACTCTAACATCAAATAAATAAAGTAGACAGAATAATAATAAACACTAAAGTTATACTGAATGAATTGTTTAACATTTAATCATCGTTACTTAACATTTAATTTGACTAAACTGACAATTTATTTAACAACTACCACTGCAATAAATTAATAACTGAATAAAGGAAATAACCAGGAGAATGATGTTACCCTTTTTTATAGTACAGGGACAGAAACACTGGGCAATGAACATTAATTCTAGGCTAAATTTAATGACAAGAAAAAAAAAGATAAATAATAGAAAGAAAAAAAAATGCTGAACAAATTAATTAAATTAACTCCATTTAATTGGGTTCGTGTTGAAAATGGATTTGAGATAAGCTTGGAGATTGATTTTATTCTGAGTTGTGCTACCTTTGTAATTTTTGGACAACAGATTCTAGGCCCAGTATTCGAAGAGTGGGCCGAGCCCGTATTGAGAACAGTGAGAGGAAGGGCTTTTGCTTAGTAAACATCATGCTGCACCCCCAAATTTTCAACATACCCATTATACCCTTTACTACAACTCCACAAAAATTCACGAATTTTAAATTATTGATTAATAAGTTTTAGTTGACTGAGTAAGATGGGAAAAGATTTTTATGTTGGATCATGCATGCATATTACTAATCTATAACAATCCTATGATCATATTCATTATTACCACGTAATGGAAAAGAATAAAAACCTTGGCTTTGAACGAACTCAAGGAGCTTTGTTCTTGTGCCAAAAAGAACAGTATAGTCGTTGAAGGTGTTATTGTGCCTCTCATTCACTATCTCAGCCATACATCTTTTGGTTAAAAATGGAGATTTTCCCTCGTAACTGATAATGGCATATCACACACACTTATCCAACGTTTGCAAGAAGGGTTGGTAAGTCTTTTGCTTATTCATGACTTCCATATGAACACATTTCTTGACCAAGTTTTGGAAGATGTTAAGCCTGATGTATAAGTAGATTTATTATGCAATTCTGCAACTTTAAAGTTGACAAGTTTGTTTGATTTTTTTTTCACCATTATGGCCATCGATGTGATTATTAATTGAACCTTCTTTTGTTGAAGATTTTTTTCTGACTTTTAAAAACAAAAGAACATCAATGAATTGAACTATAATATATTTTATTTTAAATTATCATTTAATTTATAATATTAAAAATATTTATAAATAGTTTTGGATAAAGAAAAATATTTATTAAATTTATGAATATTCATTTAATAACAACCCACATGGGTATGAAACAAATTTACATTCAACCAAACAAGTGACAAGTGAGTACAAATAACTATGTGAGGGCACGTCCTTTCTTTTTCTTTTCCCTCCCTAACAGCGCTTATAACATGAGGAGTCTAATTAATAATTACACTCTTTTTTTTATCTACCAAATGAAGTGATGTTTTAAAAAATTAAATTAAACATCAATTCCAAACATTATATTTGTCAATTAGCCAAAGCATGCAAGTGCACAGATTTTTCTTTCTTCTTCTTTTTTTGTTTTATAAGGGAAAATATTCTTCCTTTTTCTTCCATTTCTCAATAAAAGAACCAAAATTTATCAGAAAGAGTGACAAGTCGTGAATCATAAAAATTGTAAAGAAAATAGTGTTCAGAACTTTTTTACCTCAAAAGTAGAAGTAGTTTGTTTTTATTTTCAATAAAATGTATTAATTATTATTTTTAAAAATTTAAATTCAATTTCATCATGATAATTTTCCTGAGATAAGAGGGAAAAAAATGATTTAAACGAGAGGAATTTGGTTTAGGAAAAAAAACGTAACAGAGAAAAAAATAGTCATTGGATAGCAGAGGGAACCCCACCGTAACGTGGTCCACTCCACACCATTTATCACTCTCTTCAAACTTCCAACTTCACTTCTTCAAAACTCTCTCTTTCTTCCACCCCACACTTTTCTTTTCTTTCTCTCTCTCTCTTCGTTCTTGCATGGCGTCGTCGGCGTGCGTCACGGACTTGGCTCGCGCGGCGGCGTGCAGGGATGGAGCGGCGGCGGCGCACCTCAAAGTGATCTCAATCTTCGTCATCTTCGTCACGAGCGTGGCGGGGATGTCGACACCGGTGCTCCTCGCCGGAATCTTCCGTGGGAAGCCGCTCTACGACAAGGCCATACTCTTGATCAAGTGTTTCGCGGCGGGGGTGATCCTCTCGACCTCGCTGGTCCACGTGCTCCCCGACGCGTACGCCGCACTCGCCGACTGCCACGTGGCGTCGCGTCACCCCTGGAAGGATTTCCCCTTCGCGGGGCTCGTCACGCTTCTGGGCGCGCTTCTCGCGCTCTTCGTGGACCTCGCGGCGAGCTCGCATGTGGAGCACGCGCAGTACGCTCCGGTGGTGGCGCAGGAGAAGGAGTTGGAGCTCGGCGGAGCCTGCCATGGGTCCAGCGGCGACGCTGAAAGAGGTGAAGAATTGACGAAACTGAAACAGAGATTGGTTTCGCAGGTGCTTGAGATTGGGATAATTTTTCACTCTGTGATAATCGGAGTGACGATGGGAATGTCTCAGAACGTTTGCACTATTCGACCTCTCGTTGCTGCTTTAGCCTTTCATCAAATATTTGAAGGCATGGGTCTCGGTGGTTGCGTCGCTCAGGTTTCTTTCTCTTTCTTCTTCTTCCTCATTTATTACTCATCCATCAAATATTTAAGATTTTTTTTAATTGTTTGTGATGAGATTTTTTATTGGGTTTCTGAAATTGAAGCACATTTTTACAAAATCAGTTCTTAATTCTTCTTCCAAATGAATCTAAACCTATCTGAGAGATAGTTACTAGAAAAATAAATAAATGCAGGTTCTTATATAAGCTAGGTTGATTTATAATCTACAAATTATAGATTAAAATTGAAAAATAGCATAAGGTATCCTAAGGAACTGGATTATGTTCATTGTCTTCAACATTTTTCTTGTGTGTATTCAAAGTTATATCTTTATATACCTTTCTTCTTTATGTCTATGAAGGAAAATAGTGTAACAAATTTGTGTTTGTGAGTTTCTAAAACTTTGTTTATTGCTGTATTTTCTTTCTAGTGCTTCATGAGCTCGTGTAGTTGGAGAGTTCCTTAGTTTTCTATTTGTTTTTTCATTTTAATATGACAAATTGCTCTGCTTTTTAACCTTTTTATTTTTTTAATTTGAGATGATAAGTAAGAAGAAGGTGTTATACAGTTTCTCTTGTTGGTAATTAAGGTGGTTAGAGAGTTTAAGTTTATAATTGTAAATCATGATCTACAATTATTGGGATAAAGACTCCTAACTTCCCCAATTAAAGATTGGGTTTGGCTGATTTGAGTAATGTATATGGATTTATATTCAGGATAATTTAGTCTATCATTCATAAAATTGAAAATTAGAATATATTGTGTTTCTTTTGAATGACATTTGCAGTTATCTTATCCATTCACATATAGCTATAATTTAATTTCTCATAACATGTGTTTGTGTGGTTTGTATGGTGAGGAGGGAAAAAGACGATTGGAAATTAGAAAGCGTGATTTATGTTTGTGAGATGATAGCTAGAGCTTGTGAGTGCAGGTTATTCACGGAGGAAATAGTAATAAAAGGAAAAACAGTTTACATGATAACTATTTTATTGGTTCTTCACCTTTCACTCCTCATTATTAACCATCTTTCAAGTGTTTATAAAGTCATTCTGAATACAATAAAGTATTCATGTTTTCTTTTCTTTATCATGATAAAGTATTCATTTTTTATTTTGATTCCTAGAGATTTGTTTAATTAACAATAATAACACCAATTACCCTCCACCTCTCAGGTGTTTGTTGAAGTCTTTTTTTTTTTTTTTAAACATGGTTTTTCCAAAATTAAGAAGCCATAATATTTTTTCATCCCAAATGGCCCCAATTGTGTACATTAAATTTAGCTTAAACTTTTATTTCAAATTGATCATCCAACCTTTTAAAAGCTACTTTAAAGCTATAAATAAAATGTTCAATTTCCTACTTTCATTTTCTTATAATTTTAGTGTATTTTAACCAATTTTAGTTTCATTTTCTACATATGCTAATTTACTATTGGGTAATGTATAAAAAAATTACATGTCAGTGTATTCTAATAATTTTTTTTATTGAAATTAGTATTGTTTGTAATTCTATAGTTTCTTTTTTTATGATTGTGAAATTTGTTCAAAGTTAACATTTCTTGCCTAGTTAAATTTGAAAGAAAGGGAGAGCTAGAGTTCAAAATTAAACTCTTTTTATCAAAATATTCTTCATTAAAAATGTATTTTCTCTAAAAATCCTATCTGCTTTAAAGGAAAATTTTGTTTCAACTTCTCTATAAAAAAAGGAAAAATCATAGTAAATTGGATAGACATTACCTACTCAACCGACTCATAAGTTCAGAATTAAATCTATGCAGAGATTTTTCTTTTTCTTTGAGAAGCTTTGCAGAGGGGTTGAATTTATCTGAACCTTTTTTCATAGTAACTAGATGTCATATATCATATTTCGTGTCTCCTACATATATTCATGAACAATTTTACTGCGAATAGAATTGTTTTTTCCTTTACTTTTTTCAGCTAATCCAATTCATATACCATTGTATGATGATTATTACAGGCAGGATTTAGCGTTGGAACAATTTCATACATGTGCTTCATGTTCGCAGTGACAACACCAATGGGGATAATATTGGGGATGGCATTATTCTCACTTACAGGTTACGATGATAGCAGTCCAAATGCCTTAATCATGGAAGGCTTACTGGGTTCGATTTCATCAGGAATACTGATTTACATGGCCCTTGTTGATCTCATAGCAGTTGACTTTTTCCACAACAAGCTTATGAACTCTAATCCTTGGTTGAAGAAAATTTCTTTTGTTGCATTAACCCTTGGTTCTGCTGCAATGTCTATTCTCGCCCTATGGGCTTGAAAATTTTGTACCTTCAAACATCTGTTTCATGCACTGAAGAAAAAAAAAAATCTATAACACAATTATGTACGTTCCAAAACAATTTTTTAGGTTGTACCTGTTTGTTTATTAATGTAGAGTAGAAATGTAGAATATATTAGTATATATTTTCTTTTAAAAAAAAAATATTAGAAAAAGGTATGTTTAAGAATCTAAATTCACAGAAAAGGTTATTTGGTTAAAGATATCAATTAGAGTTTTATTTAATAGACCCAATTCAAATCTCTTTCAAGTTTAATGATAAAATGTGTATATTGAATCTAAAATCTAATTTAGCCAGATTAAAATTATTAAATAATAATATAATTATTATTTAATTTATTAATTAAATATATATATATATATATTTAAATATTAAATAATATAATTAAACTTTTTAAAATATTCTAAAAATATTAAAAAATATTTTGAAATTATAAATTTAATAAAAAAAGTATTTTTAAAAAATTACTATCTAATTGACTCAACCAATCTTAACGAGTTAATTGTATTGAGTTTTAAAAAATATATACGTATAAACCCAAGGTATTTTAATTAATTTGAATAATAAATTTAATCAAATTTGGTTTAACCTAATTTATGAATATCTTTAAAATCAATTTCAGAGTTACTCATAGCAAGAATAGTAATCATATATTACAAAATATATTATTTTGTAGTAATGAATTGATGTTTGATTTCTTGTACACAAAAATTCTTCTGATGAGCTTTAGTTATAGCATAGAGAATTAGTCTTTTAACTTAGCCCCTCTTTGTTTCAAGCAGAAAGCTCACAAATCAAAGTGGAAAATTATGAACTTCGAAAAAAATTAGATCCATTTTTCTTCTTTCTTTAAAAGCGAAGATTTGAAAAAAAAATTTGAATCTTTCGAAAATATATATTAAAATATTAATATATTTTATATAATTATAATAATAAAAAATTAATATAATATTAAAATAATAAATTATTAATATTTATATTATTTTAATAATATTAAAATACTATATTTTTTTTATATTTATTTTTTATTATAATAATAATAACTTTTAAAAATATTAATAATGATAATATTAAATTATATATATTTTAATAATAATAATAATAATAAAATTTTAAAAAATTATTAATAATAAATAATATTATTTCACTTTTTATTTTTTTATTATTTTTTTTTTTAATCCAAACAACTCTATTCTATTTTCTCTTTTTCTTAATTTCTTTCTTTTTTTATTCTCTCAAATTCACTTTCCAATTCAAACACATCCTTAATAAGTTCGGAGCAATATAAATTAGTTAATCAAATATCCAAAATATGCCCTAAACCCTAAGTAGATAAAAAAAATAATTGAGTATGTTGCGAAGAGTCTTAAAGTTGGTACAAAATAAAAATTGGTAAACTCAATTAGTAGATATGCACTTAATTAGTATTCAATTGTGACATTAGTGAAATAACAATGCATAAAGCTAAAATGAACATTAATTTGGGCAAACTGAAAAAGTTGGATGCCTAGTGGAGTAATGCGGGTAGCATTATTTGGCCACGAAACTTTTTATTATATTAAAAAATTGCTTCTTTCGAAGTTTAGTTGAAAGTATATACAGAGATTCCACTAAGTGTTTTTCAATTTTGGTGGAATTTGGATCCTATGATTTTGGTTCATAGTGCTGCACATCTTTATCTTTCTTTCTAAAGTTATCTTCATTCTTTTTCTCTCTAATTCTCTTCATATCCATTCTCCATCCTCTACCAAAATGCTAAACTATAGAATGACGCTACAACAAAAGAGAAAAGCCACATTTCGATTCAATAAAGAACATAATCAAAGATAATAAGGATAGGGGATTAAGAATCGAACTAATAAAAAAAAATCACAAATCAATTCAAAAAATTGATTTAAATTGATTCAGATTTTTTTTATTTTAAATCAAATAAAACTAAACCATAAATAATTTTTATATTTACTTCAAAGAAAAATCAATCCAAACTGTATCCTAAACATCCCTAATAAAAGGATATGCATAGAAGAAAAACATTGATCGAAGAAAAACAGTAGACGTCTCTTTGTAAAATCAATGAAAATAGCAGATTGATAGCTTTCTAGGAATTTACTGTACATACATAAAAAATAAAGAAAAACTAAAATATTTTTTATTTTTTAGTATGTATTTAAGAAGAGAGAAAAACTAAAACCACTCTACTTATTTGTGCAACTCATCTTTCTTCTTTTTCTCATTCAGTTCTACCATTGGTGTCTGATTTAAATCTTTCGCCCAACACATTTTAGATCAAAATTCTTTTGTTTCTTACGCAGCTTTCATGTCTATCTTTCATCTAGAAAAATGTGATGTGAGGAGGTGAGGAGAAAAATGAGAAATGGCGAAAATGGAAATTTTGGCTAAATCCCAGAAGGTTGAGTGTGACAGACTGAGGTTCCATCCAACTTCTCTTACGAGACATAATAGCAATTTATGCAACATTATTTAACACACGTGTCCCTCATAACCAACTATGTTTTAATCTTTTAAACGATTTAAGATACATTTATTACGTCTTAATTATTCATTATTGTTTTGATTCATTAAATATATTTAATAATTATTAGAATTTGTTTTAGAAAATAAATAACTTGAATTTAATAATTAACTATACACCAATATATGAAATAGTTTTACGTTATCATCCAATTAAATCATTTTTATATAGTTTTAAGTAGTTATATTAAAAGTTAACAAAAATATTATATTTAACTAAAGGGTTCATCTAACATTATTTTATATAATCAAGGGCATATTTCTTTTTTCTCAATCAACTTTGTTTAGAGAAATCCTGATTTCGAAATACTTAAGAGGTGAAAACTATTCAATGACGAAATCACGAATCATGTACTATTCTAGTGTAAAATAATTTTATAAACATGATTCAGTGATAATGGCATTGATTATAAGACAGTAATAGTAGGTGAAACAAAAAATGGAGATTATATCGAAAATCATGGTCCATGACGACCACATAAATCTAAGTGTGTCGCACCAAAACGCCACGTTTGATTCCCAAATCGTGAAAGTCTTAAACAAGAGCAATTTGTTGGTGGATGACACTGTAGCATATTTTATAAGATTTTTTTTTTTTTATTCTTATGTGTATTTTATTTTTTAATTATTGTTTTGGGCTTGGGCTTATATATAGCCCGGTTTAGGTGAATCTGCTTTCATTTTTGTGTTTGTTTTTTTCTATAAATGGACTCATCGTTGTCCAATCGAATTTTTAGAAGTAAATGAAAACAAAGGAAAATGGGTATATGTTAGCCCAATTATAAATAAAATACATATATATATAGTGACAGACAAAATTGGATACTTCTATTTGTCATTTTTTACTTATATTTTATCATATTATTTGAATAATCATTTTTATATTATTATTATTATTATTATTATTATTATTATTATAAAAATAAGTAAAGACATGAAATCGCTTTGCTTATTCTCTTTATTTTTTTATTTTTTTATTTTGCTTTAGATGGCTACTTTCAAAAACGTGACATGTTCACGAGGTCAAACTTTCAATGGGAGAAGAAGTAGCATAAGAAAAGGGTAAGAGGTTGTCACAATGCATTAATGCATCTACGAATTAAAATTAAAATATAGAATATGATTGACTTTCAATTTATTAATCAAATTAATTACTTTATAGGTGATTATACTAATTATTAATCATTTTCGATCATATTAAACTATTCTGCCATCACGTGATCTTTCTAAACAAACAAAACAAAATTCTTCAAAATTCAAACTTACATTTTCTCCTACTTAAGATTTTTATCATCTTCATTCACTTAAGAGAAGTTAACTTAAATTCATAAGAAAAGTAATATATTGTTTCTTATAAATACATTATGTTAATCCAATCCAATTTAACTAATGTCTGACACTTCACTTAAGGCAACGATAATTTTTAACTGTAATTCTATAATAAAGACAAATGTTTAGGTTACTCGAAAAGAATTAATAGTTTTAATTTGTTTTTTGTAATGCCTTGAATCTTAATAAAAAAATGTATTAATTCTCCGGTTAAGAAAAGCTTAATATAATATGATAAAAGTATTGGTATAATAAACTTTAAAATAATGAAAGATAAAAAAATATTATAGATAATATGATGGAGATAAATAGAAAATCTAATTGTTACATCTAGTATATCATATCTTAATTATGTTAATTAGGTTCCAAGAAAATGTGTAATCTTTCTAATCGTATCAATTGATCTTTTATGCAACTATCATAATTATGCAATTTAATTCTCAAATATATTATTATGACATCAAATTGATAAAAATTAAAAATTATATAATTATAATATTTGAGAGACTAAAGCAACATAATTTAAATTACATCAACTATCTTTTATTTTTTCAATATATTTTCACTTCTAACACTCTTGTATGGTGAGGATTGTTCTTATAAAATTAATTTATAAGATAAAGATGGCCTCTATTGTATTATGTATTTTTATAATAATTGTAGTTGATATGAGATTTGGGGTTTCTCCAATACATCCTCAGATTGTATTATTGAACTTTATACACTGAGTGACCCTTTTTAAAAGTGGTTTAAACCTAATTAAACATTTATGTATTTTATTTTGATATTATCTTGTGTGTAATAGTTCAGACCACCCCATTTACAGAACTGAACTCTCTCATCCATCCACAGGATCTTCAAAAATATTGAGCAGTAAACAAACACAAAAATGATGTTTTGTCCTTTCACTGTACCATACCATACTGCTGCTTTCCTTCTACCCACATGCACCATTCATTTGACAACATCATGATTGAAACAACACAAGCTTAGACATCAGAACAATCAATTATGGTTAGAAAGTGTTTTCAACTGTGACACATGGGTAACCATCGCAACATTTGTAACCAATCTAGTACTCTCTTTTGTCTTTTCTTTTGGTGTATATGAGGACTACTAACTACTCTCAGCAAACACTTATTTCAATATTAGATACACAACTGTGGCTATAGAAATTATGCGTTACTCTCTACACTTATGTGTTCATAGTTATTATAGTAATTTGCTTCAATGATTAGCTTGATTTACAAAATAAAATATATGTTCTAAAAAATTAATATTATACACATTACATTGAAAGGACAAGACGTTAGCATAGTAAAAGAGAATTGAACACTGATTTTATGATAATCATTCAAATTTGCAGGAGTTTAATGAGTCTTGCTCTTGCATAATTTTCTGAGTTTGGGTGTATAGTTTAACTCTCAGCCAATTTCAAGAAAAAGAAAAAGTAAGAAACTTGAGATCTCCAAAAGAAAGAAACCAATTTCAAGAAAAAAAAAGTGTAAACATTGAGAAAAGTTCATATTTCATTGTGAAGCATCCAATTCGGTTGCATGATCAGGTGACAGAAAAACCTTACTCAGCAATCTCTTCAAAGAGAAACCCAACAAAGATGAAGAAGTTTCTGGAACAGAACCACTCATCGCACCAATTTCACTCTCACTAATCTCATAACCAGGAGTAACAAGAACAATCTCAAATACACCGTCACCATCATCGCTCACCAAAATAGGAGCTCTACAAATGGGACAATTGCAATGTGAAGTAAACCACATGTCAATGCACTCCACGTGAAAAGCGTGGCTACACTTTGGCAACCTCCGTCCAATCTCGCCCTCCTCAATAACGCTCAAACAAATCACACATTCCAATTCCTCTGTTTTCTCTGTTTGCTGCACAAACATGGGAATTGCTGAAACTGTCGCTGAATCTAGGCCCTTGGTGCACGTGGGTGATGCTTCTATGTTGATGCTGCGGAAATGGGAAGGTTCCAGAACGCCGGAGACGGTCACCGGAGTTCGCCGCCGGCGAGTGTGAGAACGTAATTGCGATTGCGATAAGAACCACTTGGCATACACGTGGAGTAGGAGGACGAAGAGGATGACTAGGAGCAAGGAAAGAATGGCTGCGAGCATGATGTTGCTGTTGTTGTCGGAGAACATGTTCTGAGCGAGTTGATTCAGTGAGTTAATGGGTGACTCGGATTGAGTCGGCATTGTGAGGGGAGTGAAGGATGAGAGTGAAGTCGGTGTGGTTAGCTTGAATGGGGAAAAGGGTAGGTTATTTTTGTGGAAAAGGTTAGGGCTTTGAACTTAAAATGAGATTTTGGGAGGAGGGGGACCCAACAAAACACACTCAAGAGAGTCAAGTCAAGAGCCAGTTTGTGCAATGTTGAATAAAATCTTGGTTTGTTCTTCTACTCGGTGGGGTTTCTTTGCAACCTCTTGTGAAGATGTTTACGTGAAAAGTAATAAATAAGGGGGTGTTTGGTGTTGCTGGCTCTTGTAAACAATGTATTTGTGATGCAGTGTGGGGAGGGATGCTGAAATTGAAGTCAAAGGAGAATCCCTTTATCTAAGGGATTAATTAGGAATACATGGGAATGGGGTGGAAGGGTGAAGAGAAAAATAGGGCACAAATGAAGCACTCGTGAAGGCAACGGCAATGGAGGGTAGGTGTGTTTTATTGGATTCATGTGGCAGGTTTTTGTTTATTTATTTGTGGTTTTAATTGGTTAAATTGGTGCAATAAAGGATCCTAACTCCTAAGGCAAAGGCCTTATGACTCATGAGTCATGACCAAGACATAATAAAATAAGAAATTCTTAGTTCTTGTAAACTGCATCAAGTCCAAGTTATTCATGAAAAGGGAGGAACCCCTCCAAAATTTCTTCACTTTCACATTACTCATTATCTTTATAGGGGCTTTCATGCATTTATTAGAACTTTGACAATAAAAGAGAGGGTGCTGTGTTGTTTGGGTTTGGTAGGGTATATTGCGGGACCCCAACTCCTGTTTTAAAGAGATAAACCAGAGTTCAGGGGTCCCATGTGAATGGAACCACACACTCTAGAGGGTTTTTTTTTTTTTGGTTGACCACCCTACCACAGCTAGCAGTCAACTGTTGATAGCAGTAGAAGATCTTTGCTTAGATTCCACCATATTTTGTTGCATGTTTCCAGCAATGGGTAGATCCCTTTTCAGTTTTTAGAGTGGTTACAGTATAGCCTACCAAAAGTTTCTCTTGCAATACAGCACTGGCAATAATTCAGAGTTTTTTTGGAGATGGAAATCATTACACATGTATTTATTTATTTTCTCAAAATGAATATTTTGTTTTTATTATTAATCACTCAACCTAATTTGACATTTTATACATAGTCAGTGACCCATGTACATATTTTTTTTTTAAGTTTTATGTTTTTAGAAGTATAGCTAATAAATAAATTTACATAAAATATAACTCAGATAATTTATTTGTGGCTTTGCTTTAGTTGGTCTGCAAATGTTGAGACCTCGAGCCAGCTATCTCTCAGGTCAGATCAACCTCCTTTTCCATATTTTCAGCTAGAGATTTTGTTCCAAACCAGTTTCTTTAATTTCTTGTCAGTGCTCCAACTTGTTATATTCTAGAATCCGATTATAATAACTTCAGCATTTCAATTTCAACCATGCAGTTGATATGCAGAATGTAACAAAATAACAGGATTTGTTTGAGTGGAAAATGGAAATGGAGAAAGTATTGTTTTTGTTTTGATGTTCAAAATTCTCCATGGAAACTAAATAATGCTCATAAAAATTATTAAAAGGGGTTTCAGAAGTTTACAATATACATGATAATCGTTATTTTTTCTCATAAGAACCAAAAATATTCACTTAAATCTCTTCTTTCCCTCCAGTTATTCTTTCAGTCCATTAGTTTGTATCTTCTCTCTTCCACACCTGTAACTCCCAAGTGTATCTCTATTATCGTATGGAGGGGCACCTGTAAATCAGCAAACCTCAGATACATTAAATATCTTATGCAAAAAAATGAGATGGTGAACCTCATACAATTTTTTTAAGTTAAAAATATTTTTGATAGTGTACTTTTCATTAAACTTAATTTTGATTCCTGTATTTTAAAAATTAATTAATTAGTCCTCAAACTTAAAAAATATATATTTATTTTTTCTATCAACTTTATGATAATAAAAAAATTATTATTAAATATTAAATTTAAATATAAAAAATGATGAAATATTATATTATGTGAATTTTTAGTCCTTTATCAACTCTGATAGTAAAAAACTATTACTAAATATTAAATTTAGATATAAAAAAACATAAAGACTAAAATGACATTTTCAAAAATTGAAAGATTGAATTTATCAACTTGAAACTATAAAGATCAAAGGCAAGTTTGATGAAAAAAAAATACAGGACAAAATTTTTTTTCTCTTTTTTCTTTTTATAACACAAAATTACTAAAGTTCATTTCTTAAATATTTGTCATGAACTCAATGGAGCTTTTGCATCAACTCCATCTTTCACTTTCAGCTAAATATGAATGTATTACCTCAATATCTGGAATTTCTTTCAGAGGTCTGTCAGTAAAATAAGCATATAATGCCCTCAGAACTGCCTGTAATGAGAAACACAAGAATTAAAACCAGTCAACCATAGGGCATATACATGGGCAAGTTTACATCAAGGTTATGCGTAAAACCTGGTGAGAAATCAAAACAACAGGTGCTCGTTGTCGCTCAAGCTCAATAATTACAGGTTCTAACCTGCATTATTATTAATTTGAGTTATTTACACAAAACAGTACTATTTACGAACTAAAATAATGATAAAAGAAGTAATGCATCAACCTTTGAATAACATCTAAGTAAGACTCTCCACGAGGATAACGATACCTAAGCTTGTCCTTACAGCGTGATCTGCAGCAGAAAAATAAAAATAAAATAAATAACAATAGCTACCTGAAACATTTTTCAATAGCATTGTGCTCCCACCAAGCACCGGCTTTTTCAACTGGAAATTAGAAAGATTACAAGTTTGCAACATACTCGTACTCCTCTGGCATGTTCTTCTTAATCTCTTCATATGTCATGCCATCACACACACCAGCATTTATCTCATCAAGTGCACGCCATTGTATCTGACATAAATATTATTAGGTAGTGCAGGAGTACTAATAATGTATGCATCTGTCAATCCATATTTTGCGGACTTAAGGATGAAACTAACCTTTGGAAATCCAACAATTGGTCCAGCCGTCAAAATTGTTCGCTGCAGTGTACTAGTCCATATCTAGACACCAGTCACAAACATCACAAACCATTCATCATTTCAATATTTGCACGTATATTTATTATAAGCTTACACAAGCAGCTCTTTCTGATTTGAGACGCTTTTCAACAAATTTAGCAAGCTTCTTCTTATAAAGTTCTCCAGCCTCACTGTTCAAACAAATTGCAGTGTGTTCCAGTTAGCCAGATGAAAATTCATAGGAATTCTTGTTAAAGACATCAGATATCACATTTATAAAAACAAAAGGGCAAATACGAAATAATTCAAAGATAGAGGAACTAAAACCATTTCTCTTTGCATGACAGCTGTTAGAATCATTTTTTCAATTAAGTCTTGAATTAAAGAGCTGATTGTATTATTGTTTTCAGTGAAGCGGATGTAATACACCCAACATAGTAGTACTACAAAGAGAACCATTAGGAAGAAGAAAGAAACAAAAAGTTATACTCATAAAAGCCAATAGTTGTTAAAGATAAGATGTATCCATAAGTCACCAAAAAGATATGACATACCAGGACAAAAAAAAGCCAAGAATTAGGGCCCTTTTGTTGAAGCTTTTAAAAAAACGATTCAGTGATATAGCTTTTTCTAGAGCTTTTTTCAGAAGCTATTATGTTTAGGTTTAGATAAAAGCACTAAGTTTTCAGTGTTTTTTGGGGGAAAAGCTTACATAGTTATTATCACGTTTTTCTAAATGTTTTTTAATTTAAAACACTTTTTCATAGAAAAAAACGAAAACAAATGAGCCTTTAATTTTCACTAATACACACGGCCAAACTATGCTTAATCAGTCTTAAATAACTAGGACACTGTCTAACAATGCCAGAGAAAGTAACTAGAACTTTACTAGAATAATCATCGTTAAACTAGAGATGATACAAAAGTTCTTAGACCACAAGTAGAACCATATAACTAAATGGACTGCATTTTTTATATTCTTCTAGTAAAAGAGAAGGTATTTAAGTATACACCGACTCAAAATCAGCAAATATTGGAACTAACAATATTAACTAGCAAGACATTGAAGAAAATAACTTCTTTAATAAACTTTGGGCGCTCCAAAATGATACATCTTCTTTGTTAGAATATATCAAAATATTCGATACTATCTGGATCACATATCTTCGATTACTCTTTAGGAATATTTCCTATTTGCTCAATTATTTATTAGGAGTTAGGATTAGTAACGGTGTTTTTTTACCTCATGATTTGTTTCTTACTTAGTACAGAATATGATTAGTATATAAATAAGGATTTAGTCTTTTTAGTATAAACATCTCATAAAACTGTAACACATTACAATTACAATATCAAGAAAGAAAATATTGCTCAAAGCCTTTATTTTCTCAATTTCTTCCATCAATACCTCAAACCCCACAATTTCATCAAGCCATCACAGAGGTACAAGCCTCTACGACCTGCCCCTTGTCCACTTCCAGCTCCCTAAAATTTGCAGCTCTGCTTTATTTTGCGATTATTCTTTCGAATTAGTCATCTATCTTAGAACACCTTTCCAGCTTCATTCCTTTCCAATAAAAACATCTCCAATCATCATCAGTCTATTTTGGCACTGTCAACTCCACACAGTCAAGACATCTCTGACGAGCCATAACATAAGTTGTTTCTCTCCAATTTCTTATATTTTCCTTTAGAGCCAATTGTGCCAACAAACAGTGGCACCAAGCCTCCCACTTAGATAAATATCATGGTGCGACTTCCACAATACTAAAAAGAAGTTACCAAGAATAATTGGGTTCATCTTTAAGCCAACCTGACCCACCAGTGGCAAATAATCTATAATATACCCCAGTTTTGGCTTCTTAGAAAACCACCAAATGGAAGGAGGAGATCAATAATAATTTTTACTATTTAAGGTAGGGAAAAATATTAATAAAAGGGAACCATAAAGGATCCTGCCATAACTTTGGGGATCTAATGCAAAGGAGAAAAGAGGGTATTCCCTAATAATAAGACTTTAAATAATTGTGATATGAAATAAAAAAAAAAATTGACCTTATACTCCTCTTTAAACTAATATTCTAGTTCATGTACAAGTGTAGTACATCTACTACAAGCACAAGCAGAAGTAAGATTTATGATAATAAGACTTAGTATTCTAACAGTTCCTCATATAAGCAGAACAGAAAGAGGAACTAATATTTTCATTCGTACACTACCTTTTTCTAACCCTGTGTCCTCAGGAATATAAACATTACACTATATAGAGATAGAACCCAAATATTAGAATATACCTTAATGCAGAGTCTCCTCCAATTCTGCCTCTCACATTAAACTCACTTTCTCCATGTCGGGTAAGTAATATTGGGCGTGGTGTAAGATGTGTATTAACCTGCATGATAATAACAAATCATTCATAGAAGCTGACAAGTGATTTGCAGTAGCATTTGCTGAATGCATATGATTAATCTTCAAGAAAAAATCACTATCTCAAGAGTTAAGCAAAAATACACTTTTGTCCCTAAGCTTATTTTCAAATTTCATTTTTGTCACTTATGCTTTATTTGTTTTAACGTTGTCCTTAATGTTTTGAAATGCCATGGAAGTTTCCCTCTATCAGACTCCAAAATATCCATTAACTAAATTAGCTTATGACGTTTAAGATGTAAAAGTAAAACTTAAGGCTGAAGTATACCTTTTGCCCATTAATCTATTTTTCAATTTCATCATTTTTCCTTAAGTGTTTTTGTTCTAAACTAATCATTTACAATTTCAGTGTTATTAAAAATTAACTTTTTCCAATTTTAACTCCCAAATTTTCTACATGAAAATGTTTGTCACATCCAGAATCATTGATATGCTTTGCATGCTTAAGTTCTTTGCATAGTTGCTATATGACATTTCTCAATACTGTTTTAATGGCTTATATATTATTAATTAACTTGATCATTTGTTTTTATTTTCAGTGTGTCAATGAAGCTTTGACTGTAATTAACTACTTTCTTCAAAGAAACTTACCAAGAAAAAGACTATCCGACCAGGTAGGTAGCCACTGATATTTTTCACCTAAACCAAAAGTAGAACTTGTGAATCATTAATAAATTAAAGTCACACTATAAATCATGTTTGTAAATGGCTATAGAAAATTGAAGGAGATGCACAAATATTTGCAACAAGAAATTCTAGAATATTAGAGCAGCGTCTCAATAACTTTTTCATACAGTGAAAGTATTTTACTATCATCCGTCCTTAAACATCAGACAATTGACTTACATTTTATCACAAAGAATGTGGCTATGGTACTATCCCACATTTTTTTCCTCCTTTCAAGTCCCACAGCAATTTGAACTCTTGGTATATATACAGTTTATATATACACCTTATTACTTGCCATAACTTTTAGATTTAGTGGTTCTTTGACATCAGAGACTGGTCAACCAAGATGCCCAGTCATATTTTAGAGCCTAACTCTATCCGATTCTGATGTAAGTTTCTCACTCAACAAAGTTTAGAACTGAGTACTGAATCTTTTCTAGTTTGCTGATTTTATATTGTATAGTTCAGATACTAGTAAGTGATCTATATAAACATAATGCACCCATATGGTAGTAACATGCCTTTCGAAAACTGATTTGTTGAAGAACAAGCACGCTTTCAATTCTACACTTGCAGTGAACCATGAAATAATAATTAAGACAGGCACAAAGTGGACTCAAGGATAAAGTAATTATAAGTTATTTGAAGTTTGAGCTGAAAATAAAAGCATGCCATTTTCCACACCAAGGTTTTACATCTAGTTAAACTATTGGAATCTGTTTGTTACTTACCCAAATAACAGCTACTATATGAACACTAAGCATGCATGATGCATATCAATTATCAAACTTGCAATACTAGCAAACCAGACAATTAGCTAGGTGAAATGGTTCAGTTAGCTGCGTAGAATGACATAACTAAATGTATATCTTACTTGTATTTGCCCTCCATGTCCACTGGCCATGTCAATCATTTTTATGTAAGATCCTTCTTCTACTGTCTCATAAACCTAGCACATGAAATCAACATTACTTAAACCAAAAGCTCACCTCAAATAACCATTAAAATTTATTAGTACATTCGAAAGCCTTGCCTTCTCATAATTGGCTACACGTTCTTTGAAGTCTCGCAATCCAGCCTCAAAATCTGGTCTGCAAAAGAAAAGCTGATTGCATATGTATCTACAGTTCCATATACTCATTAAGATAAGATGTCACTGATTTTATAGGAAACATTACACTTCTGCATAGTCAGGGCTTTGCTGAATTTTAAAGCGTATATTCCTCTCAATTATGTCTACATCATTGCAGATTGTTTCCAAAAAAATGATCTGTAACAAAAATGCAAGGATACATAAGAGTTCAAAACAAAATTATTTTCATATCAAACAAATTGCAGTACCCATCTGGGACTGACAACAGTACCTTGCATCTACCTTCAGCCAGTTTCATCAGCATGTTTCTTCGCTGTTTGCTACTGTTTGTGGCATCAAATATCCCAACCTAAAACCAAATTAAAAGTTAAGCCAAAAAAAAAAAGAACACTTGAAAGAAGGCTTTAAGTAACAAAGTTATCTAAAAAGAATGAATTTACCTGGCCACCTTCTTGCATCCAAAATATCATATCTTCAAATGCCAGCTTTGCTACCTAGTGGTACGTGATATATTAAAACTATATACATAGAGAAAGGATGAAATGGAGCTAACATTACCAGAATCATCTATATGACATGTTGCTAGGTTCAGTGTACACATCTCAACATTCAGTATAACAAAACATGTTTGTTGTATTTATTACGTTCATTAGATAAATATGGAGTACATGGTGTAGTTGAGACCCTATTTTAAGCATATGCATCTCTCTCTCAAAGGATGTTATACGTTTTATTTAACACTGCTGTGCATGATTCAAAACCAAACAGTAACTAAGGTCTTCTTCTTGAAGGACTATAAAATTCATAAAAGAACTAGTTCCTGCAAATATTAATTCTCCCCGATCAATAGTCACAAATAATATGAATACAGTGAATTATTTGTGACTGAACCAAAAAAAATGTTAAAATGTAAAGAGTTGAAATATAAATTAGTTGAATGAAATAGGATTGTATAAATTCTAGAAGTAACATCTCCAACTAAGGGTCTGCTAGGTAGACAACTTAATTAAGCACTTATTGAAGAGGTACTTGTCATGTAATGCTGTCATAATTATTTTTAATTAGAAATTACCTGGACATAGACAAATCTATCTGTCATTGGTACTTAATTTGAAGTTACCTTTCTATCATTTCTATTTAATTAGACCTTAAAATTTCTTAAAAATGTGCTGTATAAATCTGTATCGTCTCCTCTGGTGTAAAGCTTCTATTGCCTATTTAATGAGAATGGCCCCAAGTGGGCAGATCAATCTTTTCCCACACAGTATTCCTAATTCATATTATTGTTCTTGTGATTTCCTGACAGTTATTTCTATAATTGAAAAGGAAATAAGGTTAAATTGCCTTCATATAAGTTTAAGTTTTTCCATAAGCTATCCTAGAACACTTTCTGAGAACAACTTATGGACTCATCATAAGTTATTTTCATAAATTCTCCAAAATACACAAATGCTTATACTATAAAATAAGTTTAACGTTAAATAAGCTCTTCTAATGCACCCTAATTATACACATCTACAACCTAATTATACACAACCAGTATAAATTACTCTTCCAAATATTCAAATAAAAATATTATTGGCCAGAAGTTACCTCATTACGTGCCTCCACACCTTCAGGATTGTCAGCTCTAAAGAAATCTGCAGACTGCATAAAAGAATATGATACGGATTGTAAATTTTCCTAGAAAGTATTACAGTACCATAACATCATGATTTCAATGTTCAGTAGTTTTAAGTTTAACACAAAGAAACGGTAACCCTATGTTTTCTTCACATTTCCTGCCCAATGAGCTCTAATTTGAAGGGATGTATTGGAATTATAAAATAAAAAAAGAAGTCAGCTTAATAGCTTTAACTTTCAATCCAAGAAATTCATCTGTGAATCCCATGATGACCAAATTGAATTATTGAAAAATTTAAAAGTCAGGTTTCAGTTTCTACCATTGAGAGGTCTTAGAACTGTTGGCCAACAATACTTATCACAGTTCGTTTCAGCCCAATCACTGATCACATTACAGAACACCAAAAGCCCTAAACAACATGTCTGTTTGGAATCTCCTGATTATGGTGTAACAACCTGAAAATTTTACGGTACAGTTGTTCATGGCAAATGAACCCGGATCATGTCTATTTTTATTTCTTTCATGAATTTTTAAAATTAAAGCATTCCCTAAATAAATTCACAAAGAACTGAGATTTATTTTCCCTATCCAAAAGTTTCATATGAAATTAAATTTTAAATTAATAAAGAAAATATAAAAAAGCTAAAATGTCCCTACATAAAAAGGCAGCTGTTTGTTTTTCCTTCCCATTCAGAAACCAAACCCTCTCACAATCCTAACATTTTCTCATCTTCAATTTCTTCATCAATCTTGGTTAAAAGTCAACCAAGTCATCCTCCACTCTTCCATCTTTTTTTTTTTTCTTTGAAGTGACTATTTTGTTTGAGGGCCCGACCTAACATAGTGGTAATGTTGTGCGTTGGTTACTGATTGGTCATGGGTTCAAATAGAGGAACAACCTCTTTGCATATGCAAGGGTAAGGCTGCATACAATGATCCTCTCCCATATACAAGAACGGGGAGCCTTCTGTCACTGGGGTACATTAGTTTTTTTTTTTCTTCTTTTTGGAGGAACCCAACAGCCAAGAAGAGGAGGAGGAAGCTTGTGATGACTTGTCGCAACACTCAAGCTGCCTTATCCCCTTCCAACTCCCTACTTATTTTCTCTTTACATATTCTAACCAATTCTATGTCTCCTTCATTCTCCTCATCACCCTGTTTATTTATAGAGCTGGACTTCTCTATTTTGGGCCACTTTAGCCCTCCTATTTCTTCTATTACAAACTTTCATATTGGGAGCTAAACAGTAAGATAGAACTTAGGTATTATGAGGTGCCTAACTCCCAAATCAAGTAATATGGAATGTTCGGTGGAGTATCTAAGTGTTTGGTTCTTCCCCCTTAAAAGCTAGCATTTGAAGGTGGGTTCTCCAAAAGTTTGGGTGCTATAAATTTTATAGGATTCAGTTAAGTTTAAACAACTTTGTAAGAATATATATTAGATATCAGAACAAATTTATTCACTAATTACAATTATTCTGCTATTTCAGTCTATATGTAAATAAACGGTACACCAGAAAGCATAAACTTTTCAATTAATTCTTCTACATTAGGTTTACCTGACTAGAGCCATGCTTAAGGCGACGATACTGCAGCAATGAAACATAAGTGTGTTAAATTCCTTGACATATTTCCTGTCTTCCATTAGATATACAAGACTATTGATTACTAAGGAGAATGAGTCAAGAATGTGAACAACCTTACCAACATTGAAGTGTTTTGTATTATGACCTAACCATCGAAGATATCTTGTAAGTTTAGCAGCAGTGTAAGTCTTGCCTCGAGCTGGCAAACTCACCTAAGAGAAAGAAACTAGTAAGAAATTTTTCATTTTCAAATATTTCATTTTACTAAATTAGATGAACAACAGATGAGAATGTGACATTTTCTTCCAGGTACTTCTAAATATAACTTCTCAAGATATAGCGTGTCTGGATAAATTTCTAGAGAAAGAAAATAAGAAGGAAAAATGAAATAATTTTTTTACAAATTAAAATTAACTTATGTATAATTCAATTTGTAGAAGCTTTCTCATATTGGTTTCTCTAAAAGATGATTTTGAACTTATATGCATAAGTTAATTTTAGCTTATGGAAAAACTTATATCATTTTATATTATTTTCTTCTCCTAGAAGTACTTATGGAGAAGTTTATCCAACAAGTTAATATCTCATTTTGAATCTCACTCAAAACTCCAACTCAAAGCAAAAAATAAAGTGATAACAAAGTGTTGCTAAAAAGACTTATAAGAAATTATTACTCAAGCAAGAATATTACCATGACAATCGCCAAATGCCTATGTTCCTTGGGGCCTAGCATCTGATCAGCAATCGCAGCAGCTGCAACAGCTCCAGCAGCAGCAGGAATTGAATTCTATTATAAAACCAGAATGGGAGGGGGGAGCGGAAGCAACTATTTGTTAATAACCTCAATTGAAAAGTTTGATGCAACGTACATTAATCCAGTGGAAATAAATTTTAATAATAAACAAAAAATAGAAATCATTTACACAAACCTTAGTATAAGTCTCCAAGTTAAAATTTGTAGCAAAAGTATTTGAACTAGAAGATTTTATAAGTCGGGGAAATCCAACACCCCTGTCAACAAGTCCCCTCGAATCATCTTCCTTTTGCAGAGGTGACATTGTTCCCACAGACTGCGATTTAACCATTCCAGGACTTTGGTACCCCTTAGATGGATCAGGGGCATGAACCTCTACCACCTAGTTGGAACATCAAGATAACCTATTAGATGTGATATTATTTCATGATCAATAATCCATATAACCCATTAGCATTTTTTTTCTCGTAACCTCAAGAAGAGGCATTTTGCAGTTTAAACATCATTTGTGCAGCTACCAGTTAGTTATAAAATGATCTACAATCTGTAATTTCATGAAACTAGTAATACAAGAAAATAATTCAGAAAATATACTAATAAAATTCTAATTATTAACAACAAATAAACTGACCCAAAAATAGGATATATTTCCTCTAAATTGGAGATACATTCCAACACTTTTAACAAAGCTTTAGTTCTTATCAAAGGAAAACAGACATATATATATATATATATATACAGAAAGAGAGAGAGAGAGAGAGAGAGAGAGAGAGAGAGGGAGGGAGAGAGAGAGAAAGAGAGGGAGAGAGAGAGAATAAAATGAACACATTACACTGTCAAGTACCAAGCATCAACATATTAGTCAGTGTCAAACTTTAGAAGTACAAAAGATGTATCTAAGCTGATATGTTGAACACGATAATCTACATCCTCAACCAATGGAAGTCTTATACAACTATAAATCCATCACAGCTTCTGATTCAGAAAAAATACTTCTGAATATATAGCAAATAACCACCAATATTCAACAAAGTTATGACAAACTATCTCTGGACTCATCTAACGTGTTTTTATACCAATCCATTTTAGAAAGTATAATCACGAATTTGAAATGCGAATTTGAAAGTTAAGCCTTTACTGTTGCTAGTTGATTGATCATAGGAACACCGCTATCTCCAGTGGGAGATGAAATGCTGGCAGATCCACTACCTAGTGATCTGGGATTCTCTGTGATGTTGGCGGCATATACAAGTGCTGAACTTGGAGAAGTTGAAGGAGATGGGACAATATAATGCTCAAGATCAAGTTCCAAATTTGCAGATGAGATGTTCTGAATAAAAGATAAAAGTTAAGCATAAGGTACACAGTAATTGTTTTAAAAAAGTTGTTTTACACATCTATTAACTAAACTTGGAATAAGAGAAAAGAGGGGAGTATATAAAGGGCATCGGTTAAGATACATGATCAGAAAAGTTATTGTGCATTGGTAATGTAAGATACAGAATGCTCTTCTACCAAAAATTATTGGGTTTTGCCTGACTGGTCACAGGACCATTGACAATAACCATTTTGCTCCATTGCACTAGAAAAATACTAAAGAACAAAATTACCTGTTCATAAAGGGAATGACAACTAAAATTTGCTTACGGTAAAGAAAAATCATGAGTCATGACTAGTGCTCTAAACTAAAAAGAGAAATTAATTGATTGTGCACCTAAAAGAGGAGAAATTAGTAGGACTATCACACAAACCATGGTTAGAAAATATTTTAATTTTGCACTAACAGTAGAATTTAATTACAGCAATGTTTGATTTTATGATAAGGCATCAGGAGTAGCATTTTAAGAGAGAGAGAGAGAACAAAAACTGTAAAATATCAAAAAGGAGAAAACAAGTATATGAATTATCCTAAAGAATGAACATCTTTTCAAGTTTATGTAGCTGCATACCATTTACAGAACACAACTAACTACCATTTCCTAATAAAAAAGAAAATAATATGACAAATTAGTTTTACAGCTACTAGCTTTTACTGTCCTTTATGCTCTCATAATTATTTTTAATTAGAAGTTACAACTGTACATAGACAAACTGTCTGATAGTTAGGTTGTCATTAGTATTTAATTAGATGCTACATTTCTATCATTACTATTTAATTAGAAATTAGAATTTCTTGAAAATGTGTTACAATTTTTGGTAACATCTCGTAAATCAAGTTTCCCCAAACAGTATTTTTAATTCTTTGTTATGGTTCTTGTGATTTTCTAACACTAGCAGGGAGTTAATTACCAAAAATGTAAAGGAGTACACTGAATAGACAGTAATTCTATGCCAAGATCTAAGATCTCATTTATACAACAACAATAACAAATGAAGCATTTTCCCACTAGATGGGATTAGCAACACGGATCAAACAACACCATGACGCTCAATAATGAATCAAATCTACAAACAAACCATTGACCTCTACATCCTTCTTAATCGATTCACCTATAGCTTTTTTTGGTCTCCCTCTACCTCTAGTGATAAGGGCCATAAGGCTACCCTCTATCATATAATCTACTTACATTACTAGGGGTTCTATAGTCATCTCCAAACATAGTCAAAACACCTAAGATGAGGTTCTACCATTTTTTTTCTACTACAGGTGCTACCCCAATTTTCTTTCCAATGCATTCATTCTTAATCCTATCTTGTCTAGTATGTCCACACATCTAACATGACTTTCTCACCTCTATTATTACACTAAGTTTATTTTCTTGTTGGCTTCTAATGGCCAAAACTCAGTTCCATATGACATCATAAGTTTATAGCTTTCGTTTAAGCTTAAGTATTGCCTTTTTGTACAAATAACATTCAAGGCACTCCTCCATTTCACCCACCCCTCCATTAGATCTCATTAATGTAAAGTAAAAATAAGGTGATTTTTTATAAGTTAGTAGCATCTAAAAAGTAAAGATGAAGAAAAAGGAAACTCTCTTAAAGTGTACCTGATTCTTAATGCCACACACACCACCACAACGACATCTTCCTAAGGGAAAAACAAACATAAAGAAAACTGGTAATTGGAGTCTTACCTCACTACATGTCTGATGTTCTGAATTTATGCTGACATCAGGTATCCCACGTACAGCTGAAAGGCGGAAATTCTCCTGATAAGCCCTCCAACTAGCTGCAAGATCAAAGGGAGAAACCCTTTTTGCTTCCACAAATACTCGATACTCAAGAACTTGATCATTATCAAGTCTAAACAAAGCCAGCCTGTCACCATCTTGCCATGCTCCCCCAATAAGTACTCGGCTTGGACCCTCCTCGACAAAGCAAGGGTTATCGATATACTTGGGCTTCAAAAGGAACTTAAACTCTAAAGCTTCTGAAAATCCCAACAAATTCAACACTTCATGTCAGAAATGCAGTCCAAGCAACCCCTTTCACTTTAGCAAGACAATCACCAAAAGTAAACTTCAAGACACCTTAATACCATCTGAATGAAGCTATCACTCAATGCTCAGAGTAAAACTTTGCATCTTTTGTTATTCTTTTTCTCTGTTCAACGTAAAAGTATACAACTAATTTAAAATGAAAAGCAAACACCAAGCCGGTGAGAAAGTATCACCATGATTAGGTGGAACAACAAAGCTCAACTCCCATACAGACGCGGATTCCCGTTCCATAGAAAGCTGAAATTTTTGCACCCAAAACAACAACAATTAGAAGAACTAAGCAGACCCAGATAATAGGAATGAAATGGTGAAATGGATGTGAATGAAAGTTACAGCTTTGGAAGGATCCCAAGAAGGGCTTAACGGGAAAGAGCCAGATACGTGAGGGAGAAGGTCCCCAGAGAGAGTGGGATTGGGATTCTCCATCTTCACCGAAACATAAAGCAATCCCGGGATTCGTAACGGCGTCTGGTGAAGGCTATCTCCCTCTTCTTCATTATTCCCCGCCATTGGTTGTTGAGAGTTTTGTGACATTTGTTTGCAGTAGCTTCAGCAACAAAAACAGAATAGATGGTGATGTCTGTGTTAAAAAATCCTTATCCAACTCTCTAACTTTTAGCACTGTGATAGGGAGACACAACTACAATCCGACAAAACCACCTTTAAATGTGCGAGTGGATTATATTTAAGAAAACGAAAATGCATATATTTTTAGCTGTAATTTTTTAAATTTCATTTTAATATTTATATTTTAAATTAATAAATTCTATTTTTAAATTTTTAAAATATATATATATATATATATTATTTTTTTATTTAAATTTAATATTTAATAATAATTTTTCATCTTAATTTTAATTTATATTTAAAATATTTAAATATTGTTCGTATTTTAATTTTTTAAAATAAAATATGTAATTTCAAATGTTAGAATTGTGCACCTGGCATTGAAATGTATAACTACGCTGATAAAAAGGTATCTTTTGTATTATTTTTTTTTAATTACAATGATTTTTCATAAAACCATTTTGAATATTTTTTATGTAAGGAGATTTTACATTTATTATTAGAATATTTCTTATCTAACAAAATTTGACCCAATTTATTTAACTACGGTAACAAAACATTAATTCTTTCATTTGTTTTTATCATTAAATGTTCACTACAACAAATCCAATTCAAATTTTATGTCTATAATTTTAAAACATATTCATATATAATTCATCATATTTTTAAATAAAATAAATTTTGTATTGGAAAAATAAAATCTTATTGTAAATTCTGATATTTATATACAAAGGAATTAATGTGGAGATTAAAAAAAAAAAAATATACGATGTCAACATTTTTTATTAAAGTAACCTTATGTATAATTTGGCAAGGAAAATAACATTGCATGATAGTTTAATATTGTATAGTTTAATTTACTTTTTTTTTTTTATACTTATTATATTTTTATATAATTTATCGTCATAATAATTTTAATATCGATATTTTTTTCTTATATAATGTCTTCTCACTTAACTTATATTTTGTTAAACTTTTTTTAAGAAAAAACGATTTTATTTTATTAGCTAATTAATTTCCATTTAATTATAAAAAGTATATACAAATGCATATATATTTATAAAATTAATATTTGAAAAAATATGTTTATATAAAATAAAATTATATATATAAAGAAACATACTGTTAATAGTCTTATTTTCTATCTTATCATTTATTTTCTTATTATGTTTTCAGCTTTTATTGCGATCCATATCTTGGTACTTACTATGCAGTGTATATATTTGAGTACTATATGGTCCTCATTTAGGGAATGATTTGCTTTCTGAAGCACAAAGACTCTAATTTGGATTTATCTCTTGCATAATTAAGAAATCATATGCTTTAGGAAATTACATATAGATGAACATATACATTTTCTTAATTCTGCTGCTGATGTGTATACATCAAATAATTAAGGGAAGACAATTTAAGTTAAGATACAGGTTTGTGGCAAGTTTTAACAAGTTTGGCGCATTTAATCAGATTACAATAGCTTGGAATAGCACAACCAATTGTCTTCAATTCTTGAAATGCTTGTATGGTCTCAGGATCAAAGCCACCTGCAAACTGAAAGGCTTCATGGCTTATGAGTTGGATAAGAAGAAATGTTAACTCGTGTGTTTGAGGAATGTACTCTACCTGGTGTACTCTGAATGCAAACTTAACTCCTTGTACAAAGAGGTTATCTTCCTGCAAAAGTTCATTTGACTCTAATTCCTTGGTTATCCGTTTCATGAATTCCTTTGCCAGTCTCAATGAACTTAGCTTCATCTGCAGTCAATAACAAGATAAAGCCTTTCAAGTTTCAATTTCTTTTGATGGTTATAATTAGATACCCCTTCTACAACATATATAACATAGAGGGTATGGACTTTTTGGGGTCATTAAAATGATACTATTCTGGCTGAAGCTAGAAGTATAGGGCATTATAGGTGTTTGATCTATGTGAAATGGACAATCACACAGAATCATTCAGCATCATCATGCATGATTTCATTTAGTGTCTTGATAGTTCTATTCTTGACTCAAGAGAATACGATAGAAAATATTTTTTTTTTTCTTGATTTAACTAAAGTTTGAGTTTAAGCATACTACCTAATATACCTTATTCGTTAGTACAAAACACACCTCATCATTAGAAAGAATACTAACAAATAAACAGTATTTAATCAAAAGATTGTGTTGTAGTCGCAAGGCAAAAATAAGCTATCTAGTATCTACTGCCTACCTGACCAATAATGCCCGAGTCCAACATCCACTCCCAAGGGATATGGAAATTCCTGTAACGCTTGCTAATGCTCTCCCTCATCCTCTCTTTAGCACTCACACTTCTCTCCAACCTGCACATTTGAAAGTGGAACTTTCAATTGATTTTAAGTATTGCTCAAAAGTTTTAGTAAGAAAATTCTAAATATTGTACATGCTCGCCTGTCTTGCAGTGCTTGTATCTTTCTCAAAGTCTGAGCCAATGGCTCTTTGGGATTGTCCTCATAGGACGAAACTTCAGATTCAAGGTTCCTCAGATCTCTGTAGTTACAAGCTGCTTCCCTGAGTGCATCTACTTTTTGTTCTGGCCACTGAGGAAAATGTTTTAGTACTGACCTCTCATCCACCAATGAAGATAGTTCCCCATCTAGCCATTTCACAAATGCTTCCACCTCAGAAACATCTGCAAATGAGGCAGACTCTACCTCCTTAATTAAGAAACTGATGAACTCCCCTTGTCTTTGAACTTCTGACTTTATCTGTCCGTGCATAGTATCAATGAAAACAGATGAAGATTAATCAACATTACAAAATTTGACACATAAAAATGAGTATTGAGAAGTTCCGAGCTAAACTTACAGCTGAGAGATAAGTTGAGCGGTTTTCAATTTCCTCAATCATGTTTCTGCTGAAAGCTACTGTTGGAATTCCATTGGAATGTATTTTGTTTTCCATGTTAGCATCCTTTCGTGTAAGGGAACGATACAATTCTATTACTTCTGGCACACGGCGCACCGCTTTTAGCCCAACTAATGATAATTTTGGAGGTGTTGGAGGTGGTGGTGGTGCTATTGTTGGCTGCACTTTAAGTCCTTTCTCTTTTTTATGCAAAGGAAGAAGGAGGGTGGCAGAAGGTCTTGGTGGAGGAGCTGGTACTATTGCTGGTTTGTCTTTTCTAGGTGCTGAGTCTTGGAAATCTGGATTTGTATATATATTTACATTTTCTGAACTCTCATTAGATGTGATTACCTGAACTGGTGGAGCTTTAAGTTGATGAGGTTCTGAATTGTTGCTGTCATCAATGGATTTCTGTATCTTCTTCCATAGAACGGATTTCCTCTCCAAGTTGTGTGCTTTAAGTGAAATTATCTGTGACTTTAAACGGCCAACTTCTTCTTTGAGTTCCTGGTTTTCCTTCTGTAGTAACTCATCCCTTGCCATGTGGTCTTCAAGTTTTTTTTTGAGAGAAGTGATCTCAGACTCATTCTCTTCCTGTAGCATTGTCTCTCCTTCCCTCATCAGAAAGATAGCTATTACCAATTTGATAGCTTATTTTTCTTCTAAATTTGGTCTTGCTTTTGAAGTAAGGTTGGTATGTAGGAGTTAAATCTGCAAGAATGCCCCTGAAAATGCTTCCAATGGCTTTATGGACGTGAGGGGGACAATGGTCTTGATAAGGATGCTTTGGACATTTCACGCTACTTCAATGCACTTTGCTATAAAGACTCATTATGATTTCTTTGTAACAAATTTTATGGGGATGGGAGATTACTTGGGCTTGATGGCAGCGCTAGTATGTGATAGCTGCACTTAGAGTGCCATGTTAGGTACAACCTTAAATTCTTTGGTCAAATTTACTCTACTTTAATGCTTTTGATTTTAGATTAATCTTTTTCGGGGTGAGATTTCTTGCTTTCTAATTTGTTATGGTGTCAAATCTTTAGGATTAATGGTACACCTATGCTGCAAAAGTTTGCCAAGTGAGGTCATTTGGCCTTGGTGAGTATATGCTTGTCTTGTCTAGTTAATTTCTACTTTTGAATCATGTCCACTCTTGACTCTTATTCAAAGCATATTTTCTATTTACTATACAAGTGCTCAAAAACGAAACTAGTTAGTATACCAAACTGGTTATAAAGTCCTTAACATACCTATCTACATGGAACTCTATTTAATATTTACATCTCTCTCATATTGTCCAAGTGTAACTCGGGAGTGTCATTGGGTCAGCCAAGCTCCATGGTGATGGTTGCCTTTTTTTTCATCATTTGAGAAGTGGCCTTCTTCTAGTTGAATGGCATTTTGCTATTTCTTTGCTTGTGAAGCAATGAAAAAAAAGGACAAAGGAGGTAGGAAAATGTATAGAGGGTGAAAATATTCATAAGGAAAGGTGGTGATTACTACAGCATACCAAATAAGATCCCTATGACATCTACATTTTTTTTCTCAATTATGTTGTCTCAAAGCCCCTTCAGAACTCCTTAGCTCTTTTTCTTACTTTCTACTCCTTCCATGGACTTAAAATCACCACCCCTTCCACCCGCCATTCCACAACCGAAAGTGTGAAATTGATGTAGATTGGTACTGCTGAGTCTAAGGTTCTATGCTTTAGGTGAAGAACGTGGAAGTAATAAAAAACATTGTTCTTAAAGTATTCATTCAAAACCTCAAATTCAGATATTAAATTATGTCATTCCATTATCTTTACCATCACACTACCAATGTTTAGGAAACAATGTATGTTTTTCTTCTCTTGGGGTAGGTAGCTCATCTCATCATTCCTTTAGTTTTAACTCAAAAAATGAAAAATGTAGACGACCACATTACAAAAGTTGCTTTAATCAGAGTATCAACATAGACAAACAAGAAATAATGAAAAGTGAATATGCAGATG
Source organism: Macrotyloma uniflorum (assembly GCA_016859785.1). Lineage (NCBI taxonomy): Eukaryota > Viridiplantae > Streptophyta > Magnoliopsida > Fabales > Fabaceae > Macrotyloma > Macrotyloma uniflorum. Next base: position 3,714,343 of record BDMB01000011.1, read on the forward strand.
CCCTGAATATGAGGGAAGAAGTCTACACCTCAGGCAGCATTTCGGAATTCTTGTGAAGATTGAGTGACAGCTATAATGCCGTGAACATTTATTGAGCGGTTGGAGGTGTGTAGTTGGCTTGAATGTTGGGTCAACACATCAAAGACTAAGATACCAAATGCTGTTGTTACAATAATGAATATGTAACATGCATAACTTTTAACAATGTTTATATATAGCCCCACTGTCCAGCCTTGCAGCCTGTCTTGTATCGAAACCTTGTATGTTTCTCTTATCCACCAAAAAAATTGTACTCATGATGATGGAAGAAATGCAAACGACATTATAGCACGTTTTATATTTACATAGATAAGATAAATAGAAAATTATGCGACGTCAATTTAGAGGGAAATGAAACGAATATTTGATAATGAACAAAGAAGCACGTACTGTTTCCAAAAATGTTGCGTTGATGATGAGATGCTAATCAACTCTCTTTTCAAAATGGGAAATGAAACGAAGATTTGATAGTGAACAAAGAAATAGTAGAAGAAACAGAAGGGATAAATGAATAGAAAGAAGATGAATAGACATGTTTTCTTTTTGGCAATGAAGATGAAGTGTAAAAGAAAAGTGAAGATGCATTATGAAAGTGAAAGAGGAAATGAGAAAGTGTAAATTTAGAGGGTTTTTTCTTGTATGTATGTGGAGGTAACAAAGACATGAAAACCAAAACTACAATCAAACAAAAGGAACCTTGATGGCATCAGGCAACAACAATCTTGCTAAAAATGAAGAGCATGGATAAAGGAAGAAATATATTTTTCATCAAGTAGAATATGCTAATTTTAAGGAGAAGATATATGCTTTAATTTTTTTATTTTTTTTTTGTGATTATGTAAAAATTTCCATAAGATATATATGTATATATTTTTTATAATAATAATAATAATAAATAATTAAAAAATAATATATAAAATTATTAATAAATAAACAATTTATTTTATCTTTTATTCATTTACACTTTCTTTTATTTCAATTTAAACCATTTCTTTTTTATTTTTTATTTTTTTTGTAGTTCTTTACTTTCTATCATTTCGCGTGCAAAGATCTGAATTTGTGGATGCTACTAGAAACCCTTTAATTAAGATTAGACTGCCACAACAATGGACAATAACACCTTTTTGTCCTCTATCTTTATAACAAAATTTGTGGACAGAACGGACAGAATTTTTGTGAGTTCATCAAGAAAGATTTTAAAGCAGCAAAAGACAAGAGGGGGAAACTTGTTCCTTTTCGTCTGGTTGATATTACTGGGAATTTGGATTCTTAAGGTACATATAAAATTTATTTCTTCAAGTCAATCTTTTTGTGAAGAGCCTCAGTAGGGAATATTATTAAGTACGTTATAATTCTGGTTGGAAATTATTTATTTACTTAGGCAAATTATAATATTAGAGTTGGATTTTGATAGTTGTATGTGATAATGAAAATAAAACTAGTGAAATTATACTGGCTGATTTATAGAAAAGGGATGCTGGTTGAGAACATGTTGATGGAATCAAGAAAATATATGCTGGAAAAGCAAACGGATTGAATTCCTATTAGCACATGCAAAAGCTATAATAGAAATTCTGAACCTTTTCAATTTCATCCTGTTCAATTACAGATGGTTAGAATTGTGCGGCTTGGGATGCATTTTGAGGGCTATAGAGAATATGCTTCCAGAATGTAGAATAATATTATTAGCATTACATAAGTATGTACCTGTGTGTATTCTACTTTTCTTGCGTGAAACAAATTTTTAAATTACATTCTTAGATACAGAATCATGAACCTAGAGCTCAATCATGTAAAATCTACAACTGATTGATTGATCTTGATAAATGCCTGGCAGAAGTCACTGTCAATGTTTTTTTTAACCAACATTTACAACGGACTATTTTCTTCTACGCAAATACCTTTTGTGAAATGGTTATAGTTAGACATGGTAAACCATACCAACTTCTAGCAGAGAAGTATGAGCTACGTTCAAGTAAACATCAGGGTCTCTGCAATTTTTGCTTAGGAAAGCATAAACAACATTTATGGCTAATTTCTTTAGAATGGATGATGATTTCTTTGCCTCAGCATAGGAATGTCCAAGTATATAGGTAACACCAGACTCCTTGGCTCTTAAAATCTGCATAGATTCATCTTTATAGGGACACTCTTGAAGATGATCGTTGCCATTCTTCTTCACACGTAAAACACATGAAAATGGGAAGTTTTTCTCTATGTAACATGAATTATTTAAAGTGTGTGGTGAAACGGCAAGGTGTTCCATATTTAAGTTTTCACCATCTATACACAATTCTTCTGGTGTTGGTGCTGGATCACTCTCCTCTATTTCTACAAATTGTATTATTGCACTAACCAATTTATTCTCAAAATTGTAGTTCTCTTGTTGGAGATCCTTGTAACCATACCTGACGATGCAACAAAACATTCGGTACTCCTTCGGGCCAATCCTGTTGATGACCAACCGTTCATTGTCACTGACACAAGGGACTGGAACTGCTTTGACACATACAAAAACTAACACCTGATGGAATGCTGGCAAGTTTGTGACGAAGTGGCCAAAAATAGCAGGGACACCTGAAGCCAGATTACTGAAAATGATTCCTATTCCAGGAACACGTACCATGCCTAAGCAAGGTCCCAAGGATAGTATCTTGCTCATTGAAACCTTGTTCTCCACATCAAATTCATGTTTCTTCATTGTTCCATAGTTCCAAGTGAACATTATACTCATAAAGATAAAAGATAGCACAAGGGGGATCCATCCTCCTTCAGGGACTTTGCAGATAGAAGCTGATATGTAAAGCAATTCAATTGATCCAAATAATACCAAACATATAATGGCTTTTATTATTCCCTGCTTCCAGACAATGACCATTACTAGTGTCATCAAGCATGTTGTCACAAACATTACAGTGGTTATAGCCAGCCCTGCAGACCAAGCAAAATAGTTAGAACGAACTTGTCATACTTTAAATATCATAAGTAAACACAGTGGAAAAGAAGTGTACCATATGCATGACCCATCATGTCTATATCCCTAAGGCCAATTGTGACAGCTAAACAAAGACACATTAATATCCAATTGACTTCTGGGACATAAATCTGTCCATATATTCTGCTTGAAGTATGAACAATCTTAACCGGAGGAAAACAATTTAACGCGCAACACTGGCTTACAATGGAAAAGGTGGCAGAAATCACTGCTTGACTTCCAACAACGGCCGCAAAAGTGGCCACTACGAAAACTGGCCAAAACACAGTTTCTGCAGAAAATAGTCGCACAATTACACTAGAGAGACCATAAATAACATTGACAGCTTGTTGTTTCTTGAAATAATTTCTTGCCTGGTATGGCTTTGTAGAAACTGCCCTGAATATCATGATGATGCTTAGAGAGAAACGCAGCCTCTCCCATATATGCCAAAATCAGGCAGGGATACACTAGGCATGTGAAAGCTACCTGATATTTAAGGGCATCTGTTAAAGCAAATATCACTTTGAACTTAATTAATCATTGATTTATTCTATTCTCAAATCTCTACTTACCTTTATTGAGATTGCAGAAAAATGACCCAAAGCAGCATACATTGCCTCCACTCCTGAGACAGTATCACAGGAAAATTAATTCCACTATCTAGCTGTTAATAAAATTAACTATATTATAGGTGCTTACGAAAAAAAAAGTACAAAAAACTATATCATAGGTACCGGTGATTGAGAGCACAACTCCACCTAATGACATCCATCCTTCAATGCCAGTGGCTTTGAGGAACTTCAACATGTATAATGGAGAAAGTGCACGGTATATTTGCCGGTTCCAGTGGAATATGTTGTATATACCAATACCACTTATACACAAAAGCCATGCAGCAACTACTGGGGCAAACATGAAAGCAACTCTATGTGTCCCATGATGTTGAATGGAGAAAAGGACCACTAAAATGACACACGAGATTATGACAACATAATCTGCATAAATAATGTAGAGTTTTAAAAAGTGTGAATAGATATAAAGGTTATGAAAGATGCTTGGTGGGCTTACTGTCATGGAGTTCTTTGATCTTAACTTGAACTCCTGAAACTGCTGAAAAAACTGAAAACAAGGGATGTTAATAGACCCAAAAGGAGAAACAAATACAAAATGTTTCTACAAATATCAACTCCTGAACCAACTCATAATCTCACGATAAGTAAACTAAATTTAGAAAATAAATAAAGATCGAAGAACTTGGTGGTATGGCTAGATCTCTTGGGATGTAATCTAATAGTAATTTCCTTTTACTAAGAAATATTAGAATGGTAATTTCCTTGAGTGATAACGTATTTTAAGGTTCCTTCACCCCTTGCTCCTCAAATTGAAAAAAGTTCTTAGTTAAAGGCCCTTAGCATATCTTATTCTCCTACTTATTCAAAACATCGCTTATGTTTATAACCTCCGTAATAAAATACTTGTCTAATAGTAACCACCCGTAAGGAATTCGCCAGTACAATCCTATTTCCTCATTATTATATAATGATCAAGTTCCCATTTAACCACCAAAAATATTCACTCCACTGGGTCATCTTCTAGATTAGTTCCATTTGAAATATATAATGTTCTGGTGCAAGAGAACCCTAAGCTAAACATTTTTCATAGAACAAATCTTCCTTGGAAGAAGAATAACACTTGCCCTTGATTAGAAAGTATAAAATGTCAATAACCTTCAGTAACTTCTACTCCCTTTCCTGGATAATATGAACTTAGAGTTTATTACATCATACATCATGAAATGCACAACTATTGTGGAGTGGTGTTTGAGATGCATGTCCATAATTAGAGTTAATTTGGATAAAGTTCTCGATAAGTACTTATATAAGAAGAAAAGAAAATAAATTAGGGAGATAAAATGAATCAAAGTTCTCTCATAAATTAAAATGAACTTATGCAATTCAACTTTTCCAAAAGCTTTCTTATCCAATTTCATCTAAGTTGGAATAGATAAGTTAGTTTTAACTCGTAGAAAAAAAAATTGATTCATTTTACCTCCTTCATTCATTAAGTTTGTCTCCTAGAAATATTTGTTGAGAAGTTTGTCCATAATGACTCATGCATTTTCTGTAAACAATGCAATATTTAATCTGAAATATGTGATGATAAAATTAACAAGAATAATAATTTTAGAAATGAGTAATCACCTAAAGCTACCATTTAAAGGATGCAGTCATGTAACTATAAAAAAGTCAATGATGGATCACATACTTCATGTGTTCTTATAGAAGCTCAGGGGCTGCTCTTGATCAACTACCTGATATTGCAGGTGTAATCACGCCATCACCAATTGTCATACAGGTTCCTAGCAGAACAAAGATCAAAAGTCCTTTCTGGAACCTTGGGTGCTTTTCAAAGATCAACTTCAAATGAGAAGAAAGCCATGTGTCTGCAGAATCTTGTGTGGTATAAGCAGATAATTTCTCATCTGTGGCTTGCTGATTAGGTAAAATGCTTAGTTTTGCATGCCGGCAGAGAAGTGAGTATAATGCAAAGGCACCTCCTGCACAAGAGAACCACTGATTCTAAAAACATTTAACTAATTATCCTCAGCAACATGATAAAATTCTTAGATGCTCATGGAGCAAGAGATTTTCTTGCTCTCTACAATTGAGAGAAAATAATGACTCGTCTAGCTAACTGTTCAGCATACAATGTTAAGGGAGGAAATGACAGTAATTTTCTAGTATTCAATTGTAAACAAATAGTGCTAGTAAGTCACAAGTAAATTAATCATGAAATATTACTCTTCGAATTAATAAATCATGTTAAGCATGATTATATTTCTCGAAACTAAAGATAAAGGAGGAAAATTCACAATTATATATAAAGTCAAAAAGAACAAAAGACTGGATATAGACTTTGTTTTTCTTTTCTCCATTTGGTAAAGCGCAAAGTTCAGCAGTGGTGTAATTTTTGGTTTTATAAGAATACGAATATAAGATTATGTATCTTTCCCAAGAAGATATAATTGGCTTGTCTTCAGCAGTTAGGAAACCTGAGGAACTGGACAGAGACACACCAAGAGCACCAATATCATGATTCAAGATTTTACCTTCCCCATTGTCATCGGCAGACATCACGATGAAGACATATTTGAAGAGAGCAATAATGGTAAATGTCCAGAAGATAAATGAAAGCACGCCAAAAATCTCTTCATCATTTTCTTTGAGTCTCAATTTCCCAGAGAATGTGGTCTTGTAAACATAAAGAGGAGAAGTGCTTAGGTCACCATAAACTATTCCAAGACTTTGGTAAGCTAGAGTGAGCACAGTTGCACAAGACGTTCTCTTTATATTCTGATACATGAAGCCAAGCATAAGAAATTAGTAATATACAATACACACTTTTAACCTTAGCCAAATATCATAGCCCATATGAAAAAGTAAATCAAATTTCTATTCAAGCATTCTATAAACTTCTGAGTATCATGACCATTTTTCAGAGCAATATCTAGTTCATTATCTTTTAAATTTCAAAAGGGAAATGCTAGAATTGATATTCCTTAATTAAACCTGCTATGACCAACATTCTCCATAATTCTAAACACAAACATTATTCAAATATGAAAAATTGAAGAAATGAAATGAATAGAGATAAAAAGCAGCTCATCAATATCAGATGCCGAAACTTGGTTGGATGGCGTCAACCTCGATAAGCTCTACCATAAAGTACAAATAGCAAGATGAGAATTCAATGTAATGTTAAGATGACTCACAAGCAATGCCAAAAGTCAGTAAATAGTTAAAAGAAGACATCAAGAAAAGGACACTGTGCCTTTAAAGTCCCAAGCAGAACATGGCAATGTCCTTCTTATACATACACCTTAGGGGAACGCTATGAACACAAGTAATATCTTGTTAGTTGTCAATACAGCAGACAAAAGTCACAAAACCCCATTTAGCTCAAAATATCAAACTTGTCCATGGAAGTTCACAACCTCAAGAACAGTTTAGACAACATGGGAAAAAATTGAGACATTCACTGAATAATAACCATGTAGAAATGGATCAGTTATTAAAAAAGTTTACTAGAGACCATGAAAGTATTTAAGGGTGATAGTTCCTTTAGTTTATAGACTTTGAATAAGAATTAAGAAAAGAATACCTGCTGAGATATTCCATGTTCCACAAATTGCTCAGATGGGTTCATGGCTGGAAGAGAAGGAAAAGTGAGGATGATGCAGAAGCAAAGATGAGGTCAGATATGATGAGACAGAATAATATATAGAAGTAAAGGATGGAGAATACAGGAAATGAACAGTAGAAGAACTGAAGTAGTAGAAAGGCAAGTGGTGTGTGTCCAAAGAAGTTGCAAAATGCATTCAATGCTCTTTAACTCTCTCTTGCTGGACTTATTAACCAACCTAACACCTTCCCCACACCCCTCAAAATGAATGGTAATCAACTTATTTTCCATTCAAATACAACTTATAAATAGTATTTTTCACATCAAGTGAACATCAGTTGAAGTAATTGTGTAAAATGACTATTCTTACAGTGTCTATCTTTAGATTATTTTCCAATCAAACTTCACTCCATCTTAAACCATGAACAAAAATTCAATAGTTAGCTCTATAGTTGGGTACTTATAGGTATTTTTCGGTACAAAATACTCGTAAGTTTTGTGATTTGGTACATATCTATTTCCTTGTTTCAAGTAACTGGCACTTTCATTTCATAATTGTAATCTATGATTTTCATAAGTGGTAAGGTTCTAGCCTGTGTAATGCCAATAAATAGAATTGGGGAACGATTCTTAAAAAATATATAACTTACAACCATCTAACATTTTTTTTAGATCACGGATATTCTTTACAATAAATAATCATAATTGAGGAGAAATATTCACTATATGAAGAGCTAATTCTTCATTCTTCTTTCATACACGAAATTAGAACTGAAAACTCAAGAACATAACATTTGAACAAACCATCCATTGGTAAAAATGTCAAAGGTAATTTATTATCACCAAGTTTTGTCAATTGTTTGAGCTAGCAAGATTCCTTAGTCAATGTTGGGTAGTGGAGTTTTAAAGAAAAAAGGGGGACCATTTTTTTTATTAGTTATTAGTTATAATGTTTATAAAAATAAACAAAATATAGGGGTGATAAATTAGTGTTAATTCATCAAAATTTAATTAAAGTACACTGGTAGTATAAAATATTGTATTATTATTTAGTCATAAATTGTTAAACATAGCAAAATTGTTAGTTGAAAAAGTTTCTTTATCAAACTTGTGGTGTAATGAAAAGGGAGAGATGAAAATATAATTATAGTATCTTAGGGAGGGGGAAGATAATTGATGAAAGACTTCAATTTTCCAAGTGGGGGCATCTTGATAAAACTAGGAACATGGAAGTAGATGAATGTCTGGTCTTCATTGACCTTATGATCACATCCAATAATAGAAAAGAGCTAAGTTTTCCACCAAACACAGCTTTGAGGGGTTGTAGCCTTTTCTTTCTTTTCATTACCCTCTTCAGAGTTCACTTAGAGCAACCCTTTCATTTCTAGTTAAGAACAATTTCTGGCCAACCTGAATTAGGCACCTATGTTGTGATGTTAACAACCTACCAAATTACAGAACCACACAGAACATCCTAAGAACACTTCTAAAACTCTCTCTTTATCTTTCTTCTCTTTTTCTGCTTCATCCTCTCATTTATGCAGGTTACTTCTCTATTCACACTTCAAAATTAACAATCATATAAAGATATATTAAAAATATTATAGCTTTTCAGATGAAATTCTAAAATTAATGATAGTTACAGTTTATGATATTTATATATGATTCACTTATGTGACAGAGAAAAAAATATATATATGTGGGCCTAATAATTTCCAAGAACTATAGAATCACCCCATGTATCTATATTTCTCTGACTGCACATGCAATTGAATGTTAGGTGATCCAAATTCATTGCCATACTTGTAATATATACTATTTAATAATAATTCCATTTGGCATTTTTCATTCTTGTGTGTAGATAGGTATTTAATGGCTGAGACATAACCTCTATCAATTATGTGTCAAAAAATTATTATATGCTAAAATCTGTATCCTCTCCCTTTCTTTTGTTGTTGTGAGGATCTAAATCTGTGCAAGAGGAAATGAAAAGAGAATTGAAATTTTAAGTATCCACTGATTTATCATTCACCAACAATAAGGTCAGTGACCTTTCACAAGTGATTGACAGTAACAAGGCAACATATTTTGGAATCTCTGGACAAGATCAACTTATTTCTTGGCTATATAATTCAAGACAACCAAAGTTCTGAAATTTATAATATCAACTAATTATTGGATTTCACCATCACATAACAACGAAATATTGTTATAAAAAATGATTTTATTAATCATTATTCCTTCGCAATAATTAAAGAATCTTCAATTTTTGTATGTTTAATAGCACTGAAGAAAATACGATTCAATAATTGTGAACCTTTCTTTTTTTACTGTCAAATCATTATGGTGTGTTTCTGAGAAATATAAGTGTAACTGCACATGAGTTACATATAATTGCTCATACATTGCATGTATGAAAAGATGGAAGAGAAGTTGAGAATGGAAGTTCTGGAAAATGGAAAAGGGCAAGAGTTGGAAACTGTTTGGTGTGCTTTCTATATCAAATATTAATGACTCGTCCCCACTGTCATCACTCACCTTCAAATCTCATAACTCTATCAAAGATGGCGCACGAGTGAAGTTGACGAAACCTTTCAACCTTATCCAATACTTTCTTTCATCCAACCCTACTTTATTCTCTCATTAAACTGAAAACATCAACACATGTATAAAGCACTATAGGGTTTTGGAGTTGTAAGAAATTGCATTTTGGAGAATGTTATTTTAATGGCGTGAAAGATACTCTAGGGTTTCTCACTGGTGGAGTTTATGATAAATATTAAAAGATCATTGATTTTATTGTCATTATATTTAAGGGGTTTAATTATCTATTGACTTTTTAGTTTTATTGATACCATAAATAAAGCATTTAAATTTTTTTTAACAATTTTTAAAAAAAGTATGTTAAACATATCCTTACATTTGTCATTTATCCATGGCCTCCCATTAATGATTCAATTAAAAGCAAATAGGGTGATTAACATACTCTATCTATCACCTCCCATTAATGATTCAAATCAAAGAGTAATGGAGTGGAGCAATCCAAGTAAACAAAAATATAACCAATCGCAACAAAAAGCAACTAAGAACATAACAAATGAAATCATAAAAGGGACAACTCACAATTTTCCATCATTGTGTGATTTGATTCAAACTAGTTTACAAATTCATATTTTCAACGTTTACTGTGTAAACTCCCTTAAGCTTAGTTTGGAATTAATCAAGAAAAAGGAAAGAGACGGCTAATAATTAAGAGTGGACTGAATATGCAATCCATGCATGTGTTTATAACTTATAATATTATATATCCTGGAAAATTAAAGAAATTTTTAATTTTTAATTATAATCTTAAAAAAATCATTAAAGTAGGTATCTTTAAAAGTTTGGCACTTTATTTGAGTTTACTATGTTTATACATTCATATACATGAATACACATATCTAAATATATAGACTTTTATTTTTCATTATCATATTAAATATGAAATAAATACTTAAAAAAATATTATCCATATTAATTTACTCCAATAATAAATAAAAAAATCTCTCATAATGCGTGCTTTAAAAAAATTACGTGAAATATTTTTCTGGTCTCAAATATAAATAGAAAAAATGGATCCATGTTGATTGAAAAATTCAATTAACATAATAATTAAATTAAAAGTTAAGTATTTTCCTTTTCCTTCCAGATAAACTCGTGCAAAACACCATCTAATAAACTCACATGGGCCAAGTGGGAATATTAAAATGCTGGGGTGCAGAAAGTAAAATCCTTCTCTTTATTTCTTGTATCCAAAGTCCATAAATGATTAGGCCCAATTACCAGAATTTCTAGGCCCAAGCTTTTATACCAGGCTGAGGTGATCGAATTTCCTAATATACCCTTCTACGTTCTCCTGTTCTCTTTCTGTTCATTCGTCACACTCTTGCTCTTCTTCCTCCCTCTCTCCTCTTTGCCTTCGCTGCATCAGATCTAACACTCGCAGCGTAACAAATATCTTCCTCTAAACTTCAACATTCTCTTTCTACCAAATCTCTCTCTCTCTCTCTGAAGCTCTGGTTCATGCACAATGGCTGCAAACGCCCCTATCACCATGAAAGAGACCTTAACGGTTAGTGTCTCTGTTTCCCACTCCTACCCTCGTCTTAATTTCCCATTTCCGTTCCAAAAATCAAAGCTTTTTTCCGTTTTCGGAAAATGGTGTGGGTTGTATTATTTTTCTTTTCATTCTTCAGATCCCAACGCCTCACAGCATTGTCGCCATTCCGATTACAGTGCCCAATTGTGAAGTTTCCACTTTTTTATTTTATTTTATTTGCGATTTGGTGTTCTTTTGCAGCTGGGGAGCGTTGGAATCAACCCACAATTCATTACATTTACTCATGTGACAATGGAATCGGACAAGTACATATGTGTCAGGGAAACTGCACCTCAGAACAGTGTTGTTATCATTGACATGAGTATGCCAATGCAGCCTTTGAGACGGCCCATAACTGCTGATTCTGCTCTGATGAACCCCAATTCTCGAATTCTCGCTCTTAAAGGTAACGTTGGAGGCCGTTATTTGTGGCGGTAGCTCCCGATTGCATCTTATGTATGTTCTTCTCTGATTTTGTGACTATGGGAAGAATCAAAATCCGTAAGTTGTGTGTACGCATTTCATCATGGTGAATGATCACTATGGTTCATGTCATTTGTGATAGTTAATGATTTGGATGACTGCAGCTTGTGTACATATGGGTTTTGTATGTCTCTGAATATGAGGTTCTATATGCAGCCCAAGTTCCAGGGACCACTCAGGATCATTTGCAAGTTTTTAACATTGAAACAAAAGCAAAGATGAAATCACATCAGATGAAAGAACAGGTGTAGATTTGTCAATGATTTAGAATTAGATATGATCAAGGTTTTTAAATTATTGTTGTAGCAACATCGCGGGTTGGTGGCCAAATGGCCAATTGTGGTGAATGTGATCCACAATCACAACATTATGTAGTTGTGGCAGCCACCGCAACGAAGATGTTGTGGTTGCATCATGTGATGTGGTTTGCAATTTAAATCCATGGATCTTACCTTGTAAGAATCTATTTGGAAGATAGTGTGTTGGAATGCATTTGTGATTATTATTATCATGTGTTTAATGTTCCAATTCCTTTAGGTTGTCTTTTGGAAGTGGATAACTCCAAACACACTGGGAATTGTCACTCAGACGGCTGTATATCATTGGTCAGTTGAAGGTGAGTTCTTATGATTTTCCATTACTTAACATATGTTTTAATTTGCTGTTCTCGTATAGAATTCTATTTTCTATCTAATTTGGCATTTGAATACACCAATTTCATACTTTGCACTGAAACCTTTCAGGTTTATACATTTAATATCTTTACCATTCTCATATTTAGGTGATAGAGAGCCAATGAAGATGTTTGACCGAACAGCTAATTTGGCAAATAACCAAATTATCAATTATCGATGTGATCCTAATGAAAAATGGTTGGTTTTGATTGGAATTGCTCCTGGTTCACCAGAGGTATGTAGTTTCTTTCTGTTAATGATTTTCAGGCATTGATTTTTTAGGTGTTAGAAATTCCTTCTATCAGCATATTAATAGGCTGCAAATGTTTGGCAATCTTACAGTCTGGCCATTTGTAAGAATGATGTTGAGTCATCTCTTAAAATGTAGTAGTAACTAGAGGGGCTATTTATCTTGCTCACGTAAATAGACTTGTTTTACAAATTATAGGGTGATCTAGATAACCATTCCATCCTTTGTCACCATAGGAAGTTATGCATTCCAAATCTCTTTTATGGATATAGTTGGTAAGGTAACTAGGCAATTCCTATATGATCTTTTACCAAGATGTATTATAGATCACAAGCATGTTATGAATATATGCTGATGAAAATATACGAACTAGCTTAAGCATTGTGAGTTACAAAATATTGATGTTTCCTTTTTTAGTTTATATATTTGATATATATTTATCATCTACTTGGAAACTTTTCAAGTCTTTTAACGCATAAAATAAAAAGATATATAAATATCACAACAGTCCCCCTCATGGGTAGAGTTATGGGACTGGTGCGTGGAAAATGCAGGTGACCCAACAATAGATCTAGGATAGACTGTCTTATTTTAGAATATGGGTTTTAGATATAATTCAATGCTACAAAATCGACTACTAAGATGATGAGTACTAAAGCTTAACAAGCACTACTTAGGTCATATCATTCAGAGGCTGCAATGAAAGCTGCCTAAAGAGGGGTCACAGCTAAGGTGGATTAGGGGTGACCACAATTGAGGCAGTTTAGGGGTAACCACAATTATGGTAGCTTTCCAACATATCAAATTAAGATTTTCAAATTTTTTTTATGAAGTGAATATACTTGACCCATTTCTAATTATTCACGTGATGGTTTGTATCTATATTTTCAACAAAGCTTTTATTTTTTAATTATGTTTGCTAAACTTTTTAGTAGAGTCTGTTGTGCTTTTATTTTTTAATTATGTTTGCTAAACTTTTTAGTAGACTCTATTGTGCTTATATTTTTTCCACTCAGTTAGAATATTCAAAGGATTTTTTTTTACGACATTGTACTAACTAGAAAAAATTTTGTATACTCTTTCTTCTTAAGCTGATGAGTGTTTTTTTTTTATCTTAAGAAGAATTCTTGTCCTCTTGAAACTAGTTCTTGTACCTTGTTAAAAGAATTTTTTTTATTAATTAAAGAATTATCTACTCATATTTTATAATTAAGAATTGTACATATTTTGATAATTGGAAGCCCCTGAAGCTTACATTTTTTGAGTTAAACTTTGGAACAACATGCCTTCTGATATTAAGAATAATTTTACAACATTCTACTTTTTGTAGAGACCACAACTAGTAAAAGGAAGCATGCAACTCTTCTCTGTGGATCAGCAACGTAGTCAGGCTCTTGAAGCACATGCTGCCTCATTTGCTACATTTAGAGTAATTTTGACTCCTTTGTGATTCATTTGTATGAATATCAAATTTGATTTTTGGTTTTGCTGCTAATTCCATGCTGTTTGCTATTTTTAATTTATGCGGCATATAGGTGGCTGGGAATGATAAGGATTCTATTCTTATTTGCTTTGCATCAAAGAGTATGAATGCTGGACAGGTTACATCAAAGATGCATGTCATTGAACTTGGTGCCCAACCAGGTATATGCACGGATAGATCATTTACTGTCCATTACCAATCTGTTGGTACATACCTATGCATTGATATCGACAAAGTTAACATATCTAATCTTCTAAATATATACTTCCAAGTAGATATATATTTTAGAATATTGATTCAACTAATTAATGAAAACTGAGATCATATGATATAGTGCCAGAGATCATTAACATTTTAAATCGTTAACTACTCTTTTCAAATGAAGTAAAACATAAAATTACTTTGGACTAAACTATCACAAAAGATATAATTGAGTGTTTTTTATTGGTATTATATTTAACTACTTCACTTGCATTCTGAGTTTAGGCTTCTTATTTTTTGCTTAATTTATAGTTGGTTTATTATTTTCTTTTGATGCATTAAACATGTGAATCTTTTTAAAATGGGATATGCTAAAGTAAATGGGTTTTTTCGTCAGTAACTGATACTTCTTGGTACGACCTGGTATATTGTGGCATTTGTTGTTAGGCAAACCATCATTTGCTAAGAAGCAAGCAGATCTGTTCTTCCCTCCAGACTTTGCTGATGACTTTCCTGTGTCAATGCAGGTATAAGTGTGAAATGCAATGATCAATTAATATTTTATCCATTCTTGGTAGACACCTTGTAAAATATTATCTTGCTTTGTTTTGCAGATTTCAAATAAATATGGATTGATTTATGTTATTACAAAGCTTGGGCTTTTATTTGTCTATGATCTGGAGACTGCAACTGCAGTTTATAGAAATCGAATCAGTCCCGATCCTATATTTTTGACCTCAGAAGCACCGTCTGTAGGGGGGTTTTATGCCATTAATAGACGTGGCCAGGTGTTGCTTGCTACCATAGATGAGGCAGCCATTGTACCTTTTGTTAGTGGCCAGGTAATTTATGTATTATGCAAGATTTTTGGGTGACAGAATTATAGGAATAAATTCTTTGGAACCTACTAAATGTTTCTGGTTTGCAGCTAAACAATTTGGAACTTGCTGTCAATCTGGCTAAAAGAGGAAACCTCCCTGGTGCAGAAGAATTGGTAACATGAGTTACATTTAGTTAATATTGTGCTGTTATTGTTGTCAAACTTTACACTTTACCCATTCATATTGATTTTGAGACTGGCAGACTGGCTGATTTAATTGAGTTGATTGAATGTTTTATTAGAACTTAAATAATTTTTAATTTTGGGGTTATGCTTTTTGGCGTCATATAATAATATTTGTCTGAAGCATTCCAGGTGTGTGATTTAGAAGAATTATCAGCAAGGTGATTGACATAAAAGTGCGAGAGTTATAAACAATGTATTATTTGTGTTTGTGGCCTATACTGCGTAGTTTATAATAAGTACTAGAAAGGTCACCAAATTATAGCTTTTAAAGTCAGGTGCCATGATTTTTATTTAAACTGAAAAAAAATAAAATTATACTAGTATACAGTTTATCTATATGAACTTTCTTTTTTCTTCCAGGTTGATTTGATAAAGAGGGAAATGGGAAGCTTACCTGTTTTGTTTTTCTATTGGTTTAAATTACCCTCAGTGATTGTCATGTTTCTGCCTTTTTCTCAGGTTGTCAAGCGGTTTCAAGAATTATTTTCCCAGACCAAGTATAAGGAAGCTGCTGAGCTTGCTGCAGAATCTCCACAAGGAATTCTTCGAACTCCTGACACTGTTGCAAAATTTCAGGTAGACTTTTGTGTTAAGATTTTCTCTGTTGAACATGTTTGTGCTTCCGGTTGCTGTTAAGATTTTTACTGTTTTCTCAGTTGTGTGGTTTTTATTTATTGTGATGATTTAAATGGGAGTTTACTATGCTTTTTTCATGTAGTTCTTGAATTATTTTATTAACTTTTTTCAGAGTGTACCTGTGCAAGCTGGGCAAACACCTCCACTCTTACAGTACTTTGGTACTCTGTTAACCAGGGGAAAACTCAATGCTTATGAGTCATTGGAATTGTCACGGCTTGTGGTAAATC
Source organism: Macrotyloma uniflorum (assembly GCA_016859785.1). Taxonomy (NCBI): domain Eukaryota; kingdom Viridiplantae; phylum Streptophyta; class Magnoliopsida; order Fabales; family Fabaceae; genus Macrotyloma; species Macrotyloma uniflorum. The sequence continues at coordinate 3,730,702 of BDMB01000011.1, forward strand.
AAAACAAAAAGAATCTTTTGGAAAATTGGCTAGCAGAGGACAAACTTGAATGCAGTGAGGAGCTTGGTGACCTTGTGAAGGTTCTGATTGAAACTTAAATCGATTCTCTCTATCACTTCGTCATTTGAATGCATACTTACATATATTTATGTGTGTGTGTGTATTATTTTAGGGTTAGGCGGTAGAACACTAGTTATTCCTGTGATCCATGTTTATTTTGCTTATTACCATTCCTATTAATTTGAAACTACATACTAAGTTGCAAAAACCAACTTTTTTAAAAATTGAATGGATAAGCCGTAACAGTCTTCATCTTTCTTACAGTTCTGGTAACTGTTTTAGTTCTCTTTGAGGATACTTATTTTAATTTCAAACTCTGGGCCTTGTTTGGAATTTGGATTAGCTTATGAAAATAACTTTTGAAACTTTAATTAAATTTGTTTTGGCTTATTTTTTCTAGCTATAAATTGAAACATCTGAAAATAAGCCTCTGACATTTGAATACAGCTCAAGAAGGTATTTGTTTTTGCAATAGGTTTTGACTAATTTAACTTAACTATAAAACAAAAATATGGAAGTTCCATCCTTTATAAGGACTTGCTGAAATGTCTATTCAAACAGTTAAGACATGACTGTAGAGCTTATTTAATTAGTTCAATCAAGTACTTAAGCTGTTTAACCACACAAGACCCTGTTTCTCCCCTTTTCCCCTTCCTTGAATATTCTTTTTTTTTTTTTATACTTGGATTTCTGTGTATGTACTCAAAGAACATCCTGAAAGCACGCATATGTTACTGCTGTTTTATTTTGTTGGAGAGAATTAAATGTCTTTTCAGTTTGCTTCATTTTTATTTTGCTGATCTTTTTAATCTTACTGACTTGCATGTAACTCAGACAGTGGATAATGACCTTGCATTGAAAATATTTATTAAAGCCAGAGCTACACCGAAAGTTGTTGCAGCATTTGCTGAGAGGAGGGAATTTGACAAGATTCTGATATACTCAAAGCAGGTAATGAAACAATTTTTATTATGTTTTATTATATAGAATTATGAAATTAGTGGTACTAGTTGTATTTTTTGTCTCTTACATAATCTAATCATTTGTTTTATAGATGATGTTAAAGTTTTTTTTTCCTTTTATTTACTGAAGGTTGGATACACACCTGATTACATGTTCCTTCTACAAACAATATTGCGGGCAGATGCGCAGGTTAGTGGTTTCTGTTCTGATCACAGTTTAACGTTGGGAAAGTAATAGCAGTAATGAATGACAATTAAAATAAATGCATCCAAATGTAAATTGTTCTATATTGTTTATGTGCTTACCTAGTCACCTTTATACAATATCTATTATCTTTATATTTTACTCTTTTTGGTATTTGTTCACTCAAAACTTGTTTCATTGCAGGGTGCTGTAAATTTTGCTCTGATGATGTCTCAAATGGAGGGGGGTTGCCCTGTTGACTACAACACAATAACTGATCTCTTTCTTCAGGTTTATCTACTTTTATTCTATTGCTTCAATGATGTTGGGTTCATTGTGCTGTCCTATCATTTATATTTTGATCCACCATTTAAAGAATGCAGTACATGTAGAGTCGCACACAATCCCACTCTTCTCTGTTGTATTCTTCATTTTCCTTTTTAGAATCACTATTGCTTGATTACTTGAGTTTGTTCTACTATGTTTAGGAAAGACTATTAATTTAATTTTTAAATGGAACATTGAAAAAACTCCATTTTTCATTAACTTTATCTTCCACTTAGTTCAAAACTGGAAATGACAATCTTAAAACTTATATTCCATTAAGTTGAAAATTGAAGTTGAGAATCTATATTAAATCGGGCCTTTTATTTCTTAAAACCTAAGTTAGTATAACTATCTTACTTGGACTAAGATATTGGTTTATTTTTCCTTTAATTTGGAGAGTTGAGGACAATGATAAAATAAGAACCAATTATTTCATTTTGTTTCTCGTTTATATATGTGCTGGCATTGTTGACCCTTAGTTTTGTTTATATGTTTCATCTGTTGCTTTTTAGAGGAATTTAATTCGCGAAGCAACTGCCTTTTTATTGGATGTGCTGAAGCCAAACCTGCCGGAACATGGATATCTTCAAACGAAGGTTCTTTTATTTTCTTTGCTGTAATCTCTGTCCATGATCCAATTGGTGTTATATAGTTTCTTTCTTAATTTTTTTAGTAATTACTAATTTTAGGTACTGGAAATTAATCTTGTGACCTTTCCAAATGTTGCTGATGCTATATTAGCCAATGGCATGTTTAGTCATTATGATCGTCCACGGATTGCTCAGCTTTGTGAAAAGGCCGGCCTTTTCATACGGGCTCTTCAGGTTCCTTGCTTCTATTCTTATGGCTGACTGTTATTTCTTGTCAGAATAATTGCTTGAACCCTCTCGTCTGTTGCTTGTGCAGCATTATTCGGAGTTGCCTGACATCAAACGTGTCATTGTGAATACACATGCCATTGAACCACAGGTTTGGATTTCAAGTGTTCCAGTGACTGGATCTATCTAAAAATTGCTATATGTGTTCTTATCATGAAATGATTTTCAGGCTCTAGTTGAGTTCTTTGGAACCCTTTCTAAAGAATGGGCACTAGAGTGCATGAAAGATCTTTTGCTGGTCAACCTTAGGGGCAATCTTCAAATAATTGTGCAGGTGCTGTATTAGGGCTTGGTAGTCTGTGTAATGTTTTCACTGATATTTTTTACAATTATTTTTTGGGATTTATTATTGTAATGAAAGAATCTTACTAGTACATGATTTGCAGACTGCCAAGGAATATTCTGAACAGCTGGGTGTTGATGCATGCATTAAACTCTTTGAGCAATTCAAGTCCTATGAAGGACTATACTTTTTCTTGGGCGCATATTTGAGCTCTAGGTATTTCTGAAGGAACAATGTACATTGTACATGACATCAGTTCTCTAGACAAGCTACTTTTGTTTTTCTAATTTTCTATATACTTTTCTAATTTTGTCTTTTTATTCTCTTGTACAGTGAGGATCCGGATATTCACTTCAAGTATATTGAAGCAGCAGCTAAAACTGGACAAATTAAGGAGGTGGAGCGTGTTACTCGAGAATCAAACTTTTATGATGCGGAGAAGACCAAGAACTTTCTAATGGAGGCTAAGCTTCCAGATGCACGACCATTGATTAATGTGTGTGATCGTTTTGGTTTTGTTCCAGATCTCACCCATTATCTATACACCAGCAACATGCTTCGTTATATTGAGGGATATGTTCAAAAGGTAAATTTTTTGCAAGGGGTGCTAGTAATTTTTTATTTATTTTCAGTATAGGAGTGTATTCTCAATCTTTCTAGGCTGATAAACAGGAATTTCTTATGATATCCTTCTTGCTGTAGGTGAATCCAGGAAATGCTCCTCTAGTTGTAGGACAATTGTTAGATGATGAATGCCCTGAAGATTTCATTAAAGGTCTTATACTCTCAGTTCGTTCTCTTCTTCCAGTTGAGCCTTTAGTTGAAGAATGCGAGAAGAGGTATGCAAGCTTTTTCTGCCCTGCATCCCCAAATTACCATATTATTATTTCTCATTGCACTTTCTATGTGCAGAAATCGTCTCCGCTTGCTTACTCAGTTCTTGGAGCATCTTGTAAGTGAGGGAAGCCAGGATGTGCATGTGCACAATGCTCTGGGTAAAATTATCATTGACAGCAATAACAATCCTGAGCATTTTCTTACAACCAACCCATATTATGACTCTCGTGTTGTTGGTAAATATTGTGAGAAACGGGATCCAACACTTGCTGTTGTTGCTTATCGAAGGGGGCAATGTGATGATGAGCTTGTTAATGTTACCAATAAAAATTCCTTGTTCAAACTCCAAGCCAGGTGTGTATACTGTCCTCCGTTAAGGTGTCATTGTATTTCATAATGTTAGTTTGGGACACTCATGTTATTTCTTGATGCTTGTATCAGATATGTTGTGGAACGTATGGATGGTGACCTCTGGGAGAAAGTTCTTAATCCTGAGAATGAGTTTAGAAGGCAGTTGATTGATCAAGTGGTGTCCACTGCTTTGCCTGAAAGCCAGAGTCCTGAGCAAGTTTCAGCTGCAGTGAAAGCTTTTATGACTGCTGATCTTCCTCATGAGTTGATTGAGCTTCTTGAAAAGATTGTGTTACAAAATTCTGCTTTCAGTGGAAACTTTAATCTGCAAAATTTGCTGATCCTTACTGCAATCAAGGCAGATCCCTCAAGAGTCATGGATTACATTAATAGATTGGACAACTTTGATGGCCCTGCTGTCGGGGAGGTGGCAGTAGAAGCACAACTATATGAAGAAGCTTTTGCCATTTTCAAAAAATTTAATTTGAATGTTCAGGCTGTTAATGTCCTACTAGATAACCTTCAGATGATTGATCGAGCTGTGGAGTTTGCATTCCGGGTTGAAGAAGATGCTGTATGGAGCCAGGTGGCTAAGGCACAACTACGAGAAGGCTTAGTAAGTGATGCAATTGAGTCATTCATCCGTGCAGATGATTCCACTCACTTCTTAGAGGTTATCAAAGCTTGTGAAGATACAGAAGTATACCATGACCTAGTAAGGTACCTTCTAATGGTTAGACAGAAGACCAAAGAGCCCAAGGTGGACAGTGAGATCATTTATGCATATGCAAAGATTGATCGTCTTGGAGAAATTGAAGAATTTATATTGATGCCAAATGTTGCTAATTTACCCAATGTTGGAGACCGTTTGTATGATGAAGCATTCTATGAGGCTGCAAAAATTATATTTGCTTTTATTTCTAACTGGGCTAAGTTAGCAGTGACATTGGTGAAGCTTAAACAATTCCAAGGTGCTGTTGATGCTGCTAGGAAAGCCAACAGTTCAAAAACATGGAAGGAAGTTTGTTTTGCATGCGTTGATTCTGAAGAATTCCGCTTGGCTCAGATTTGTGGTCTCAATGTCATTATTCAGGTGCATTCTTTTTCTAGAATATTCGAACATTTTTAATTTTTATCTTGATAATCCAGTTCTGCCTCACTGAAATTGCAAATCTTTATCTGCAAGTCAATGATTTGTGTTATGAAAATAGGGAAATGTAGAACATTGGCAACAAGTGGCAGACAGACTGTTGATTAGTGTGTTGATTAGTTTGTAGTTTCTGTTGTTTGACTGCTAATCTCGCATTATTATAATGAAGGTGGATGATTTGGAAGAGGTTAGTGAGTATTATCAGAACAGAGGATGCTTTAATGAACTCATATCTCTAATGGAGAGTGGACTAGGACTGGAGCGAGCCCATATGGGTATCTTTACCGAGTTGGGAGTTCTCTATGCAAGATATCGTCCTGAGAAGTTAATGGAGCACATTAAGTTGTTCTCTACTCGGCTTAACATTCCCAAGCTTATTCGAGCCTGTGATGAGCAGCAGCATTGGATGGAACTTACGTACCTATACATCCAATATGATGAATTTGATAATGCTGCAACCACTGTAATGAATCATTCTCCAGAAGCATGGGACCACATGCAATTCAAAGATGTTATAGTTAAAGTTGCAAGTGTGGAGCTTTACTATAAGGCTGTTCACTTCTACTTGCAAGAACATCCAGATATTATAAATGATCTTCTTAATGTGCTTGCCCTTCGTGTGGACCATACCCGGGTCGTGGATATAATGCGGAAGGTCTGTGTGTCTCATTCTATTTTCAAATCTGTGAAGTTTTAATCTTATTTTGGTGAGGTCAATAATTTTTTAAAATATTTTATGCAGAATTTTACTTGTTGCTTGATTTTTTCTGTTTTTTAGGCTGGTCACATCCGATTGGTTAAGCCATACTTGGTTGCAGTTCAAAGCAATAATGTGTCTGCTGTTAATGAAGCTTTGAATGAAATTTACGTTGAGGAGGAGGAGTATGATAGACTTCATGAATCAATAGATCTGCATGACAACTTTGATCAGATAGGTCTTGCACAGAAGGTGAATCTCCCGTATCTTTTGTCTTATTTGGGCAAATTGGTAAAATTAAATCTGAATCTTACCGAGAAACTTATATCATTTTTGGTTTGAAGAATTATTTTTTTTTTACATTTAATTACAAAAATGTCACTTTATTTTCATTTAGTTTCCTGATTTTAAAAGTTTATGGGAAACAGAAAACTATGGAATCAAAAGTTTTTAATGTTTCTTGTACAAATCTTTGAAACGAGATTACATTTCCGTAATTAAAAGTGAAAACGGAAAACATTTTCTTAAACCAAACTACTGCTTAAAGTTTGACTGATTATTGATTGTCTTTAACAATTTGTGAGTGCAGATTGAGAAGCATGAGCTTCTTGAGATGAGGCGTGTGGCAGCTTATATTTATAAGAAAGCTGGAAGATGGAAGCAGTCCATTGCTTTGTCAAAAAAGGACAATCTTTACAAGGACTGCATGGAAACTTGCTCCCAATCTGGTGACCGTGAACTATCAGAGGATTTACTTGTTTACTTTATTGAACAGGTCTATTTTCTTTGTTATGCTTGCTTCCTGCCCTTGTTTGGTCTTAATTTTGAACAAGGGAATTATATTCATATTATTCTCTTTGCATCTTTCCAGGGGAAGAAAGAGTGTTTTGCTTCTTGCCTCTTTGTCTGCTATGATATAATTCGGCCAGATGTCGCTCTTGAGCTAGCTTGGATGAACAATATGATTGATTTTGCTTTCCCATACCTCTTACAGGTACACTTTTCACTGAGCTTTCTTTCTCTATATATTTATTAGTGGATGCATTTTGATGCTTTTGCTGAAATCCATTTTCTAATATTTGCCCCCTAGTTTATGCGAGAGTATACTGGTAAAGTGGATGAGCTTATCAAGGACAAAATTGAAGCTCAAAATGAGGAGAAAACTAAGGAGAAGGAAGAGAAGGACGTTATTGCTCAGCAGGTACTCTCCCTCCCCCCTTATCAAGTCCTTTCCACAACAAAAGGCTGATAATATCCTTTCTTTTGGTACATACTTTATCTTGTATTTGACTATCAAATTAACACTATTTTCAATTATCTCCAGAATATGTATGCCCAGTTACTACCACTTGCTTTGCCTGCACCACCAATGCCAGGTATGGGTGGAGGAGGGTATGCTCCACCACCAACACCTCCTATGGGTGGAGGGTATGCACCACCGCCAACACCCCCTATGGGTGGTGGTATGGGGATGCCACCGGTGCCCCCTTTTGGCATGCCCCATATGGGCGGCAGTGGCTCCTACTGATCTCTTGATTAAAAACAAGAGAAAGTTTTGCTATAAATCTTCTTGGAGAAGCTAAATGCATTATTTTGGATCCACATGCATTGAAGATGAGTTCCTGAGGGGTTAAGGAACGTAAGGCGGTGAATGTAAGCATACCTTAGCCTTCCAATGACTACGGATTCTTTGCTTTGAACATTTTTAGGATCTTATTGCTTTAGTCCATTTCTGAATATATTGGGTTGTCTGATCAATCCTGTGAGAGATGATTGAATCTGAGGCTTTAGTTTGGTTGCTGTATGTAAAGTTGATTCTCAGTTAATTGTTTTCTTAGTTGTGTAGTCATGTAAATGTATTCTGATTAGGATTTCACACAAATTTTGTTCGATAAATTGGTATATAAATATTCATCTAACACTTAGAAATGTTAAGTTTATTTTGTTTTACTTTCCTTGTTTACTTAAGAATGTGTTAAGCTGGAGATGACTCATGATAAGAAAAGAAAAACATTCTGTTTCGTATAAAATAACTGAATTCATTCTCAATAGTTTTTGTCCTTGTGGATATTTTTGGCGGAAAATCTTTTTCCCTTCCTTTTTAATGGTAAAACCTTATTGTTATTTTAGAATGGAAGATACCTTTTTGAAGAGCTATTTGTCATTACACATTAAATTATAGAAAATTATATAGGATTCTGACAATATTTTGCTATAAAAAGTTGTTTTAGATAAAATAAAATATTTTAAAGAATAGAACAACTTAATAATAATAATAATAATAATAATAATCGTATTATAAGATTATATTATTATAATTGAGTTGTTAAGTAGATGTAATTTATTAAAAAGTTATCAAACAATCATTCCTTTCCAACTAGAAATGCCTCCTATTCATCTTTGATTGAGACTCAGTCCCATTCTTTAATCTTAAACATATCAATCCAGCTTCATAAAAATTAATCTACGTATTAAATTGTATTAACATTAGCACAATTATTTTTCATAGTAGAACTTATTTCAATTATTAATTTAAAAGAGGATAATTTCACATTCATTTTCAAATTCGATCTTTAGTTTGAGATCGTATGCATTAACTTTTTTAATAACTATATTAAGGTATACTGATATTTTTACTTTATATATGATTTTAAATATTTGTAAAAAAAATATAAAAAACACCATCATTTCTATTATTTCTTACAAAAAACTTTCAAACAAAAATTAAATAATTTTTAATTACTTTTATAAATTAGGAAAAACTTCTTTAAAACAAAAGTCCTCCTCATTTTTATATCCACTCTATGTAGGTAAGTAAACAAAAATTTTATTTTATATAGATTACAAAAATAAAATATTATTTACTTATCTATAAATATTAGACTGAGTTAAAATTGAGAAAAAAAATATTATTTTTAATTTATAAAAATAAGTATAAAAAGTGAATTTGATGTATTCAACCATTAAATTATAATTTCATATCATCTTAATTATTCATGTTAAATATTGTTGAAATTGAATAATAATAATAATATAATTAAATAATTCATATTTTAGTATATTTTAAAAATTATAGACTAAGTTAATTTTGATTTACATGAGACATCAAATAATTTAAAATTAATATAAATTTATATGTATGATATACGAGAAGGAATTTTGAAAAAACATGATCTAATAATACATACATATATATTAAGAAATGCCAAATAAAAGATTAAATTTTATGTATAAGGTTATGAGAATTCCATTTTTTATGCAGCATTCATTTGACCAAAAAAAGAGAAACTTTTTGAGTCAAAATCAAACAGGATTACATTTTAATTATTAGAAAGCATTAAATGGAAAGGGTGATGTTGTGTTTGGAGATGCATTTGGTGATAACATGTGTTGTGCTAAATGCATGTTAGATAAGTTTTGGATGATGGGTTATGAAGTAGCAGAAGCCAGAATTCATGGGAAAAATATCACGGAAGTTGTAGCACTAACATCCACCATTCATTCCATTTTATTCTCAACCTTCTCCACTCCTTTTTCTTCAATCATATTTCCCTTTTTTTTCTCTCTCTCTCAACATTAAACCCACTAATTCCATTTGGCATATGCAATTGTTGGCCCAAAGCATAAAGTGTTCCAGCATCACCCATCCTTCACATCTTCTCACCTTCTTCTGCCTAACATGTGGGTTGCCCAACTGTTGCTAAATTCAAGAACACAAGAAAAACACAACACAACTCAATTCAATTCGACTCAACTCAACTCAACTGTTTGCTGAATCCTCCTAACCCTTTACTCTTATCCCTCTTCTGTTTCCTCTCATATCAGCCGCAATCATAAAACAATACTCCTTCTATGTCTCTTTCACTCCATATACTTTCATACCACACAAAACTCGCATCTTTCTTTTTCATTACTTTTTAGTGCCTTTTCGTTTCTGTCCCTTGCTAATCCAATCTTCTCTCTCTATTCTTTTTTCTTAAATCAACAAATATAGTAAATTTGTTAACTTTACTTTTTAGCTCGATCTAATCAATAGTACATCCTTTTTAACTATTTTTTATGAGACTCAAACTTAAAACCTTTTTTACTCACTGATGAGATTGTTCATGAGATAAATCATAAGAAAAAATGAAATGATTTAATTATAGAAAAACTACTTATTTATTCAAAGTCTTATATGACATTTACGTTCTCTAGATTTAAATTAGACATTCACTCTCTTAAACTAATAAACTAACACTCATACATCTTAATTTATTTATATTTATTTTAAAATTATATAAAAACAAGAAAAATAATTATGTTTGTCTAAAAATAAAAGAAAATAAGAGTGTTATTGAAAATATAATGAAGATGAGTATAATGTGTTCAATAGTGGTAGTTCAAAAACTAAAAGATGCTTTACCGTTTGAAATTTAATGAAAATACAGTTCAAAGACAAACTAATGTTATTGACAATATGGTCATAAAACGAAATACAACATGAAATGTGGAGTAAAATTGTTTGGTAGGTATGGATGAAAAAAATAGAATGTGAAGGATCTGTTGAATGATTTGTTAAAGTAGAAGATTAGTTGTTGTGCCAAGTTTTAGATGTGAATGAAAACCATTTTTTATGTTTTATGTTGTTATAGAGAGTAAACCCTGAATTATATTATGATGATGTTTAATTATGATATGAAGAGACTTAAAATAATAAGAGAAAGAAGAGGGGTGGTTGGAAATTAGGCTAAGGTAAAGATTATGTTTGAAGACCTTGTACTGATATAGGGCTCAAATTCCTTAGCTATTTCATATTTATTTTGAATTTCTTAACCTAATCTTCATTTTTATTTTGAATTTGTTATCTGAATTCCGATCCCAACTCAGATCTGCCATAAAACTAAAGCTAAGAATCCATCATGTGTCCAACTGTGCATCATTTCTCTGTTCACAGTTCACACTTCACACTTCACAGTTCACACCACCCAACCCAATCAATTTCTTATCGGATCTAAACGCTCCATTCCTTCTGCCTCTCCATTCAACACACACACACCTTTCCAATTAATTTTTTCACAACCCTCATCTCTTAACCCCTTTTCAATCACGTGCAGTAAATAATAATAATAATAATAATAAAGATAAACACCATAAATAATGGAAAAAAATAATATATTTAAATAGATTAAGAAGATTAAATAAGAGGACATAAATATTTTACAACTGTAAATACCGAATATTCCCGTAAGGCTACCCAACTTTTCCAACCCATACCCATACCTCCTCCAACTACCATCCCCTTCACCTTCACCTCTGTTACACTCCTCATCAAACTTTCCTATTTCCCGATTTACCCCTCCACAATGCCAACCTTCCAAATCACTCCCTACCCTCACCGCATTCCTCAATTCCCAATTTACCCCTTCTATTGTTTCCATTCTCGTCCTTATTGTTGATGATGATGATGTTTCTCCGTTGAGTTCAATTTCCCTCACCACTACCCAACCCTCTGTTTCCCAATTTACCCTCGACACTGATACTAATTTACTGATTCTATTTTTAACAGAATTTTCTTCACGGTTAAATTCTAACGACACTTCTTGTTCTTGTTCTTGTTCGCTGTCGTTATATTCTGACTCTGAGAACTCCGAGTCAAACCAGTCCAGAACGCAACGAGGCGACGATTCAACTGCGGTGTATGGAAGCAAAAATGGATGCTGCAGCAGCTGATCGCAGCTCCACCGTTCACTCGATTCTCTTCTCAGACACTTCTCCAGAAAATCTTTCCCTAGCTCCGACAATTTGCTCGGAAACTCCGGCAACTCATCCGAGTAACCGATTCGACTCAGCGTGTCTACGCCGCGATCCTCCCACGCCGGTTTCCCGGTGACAATCTCGATGATCGTGCAACCGAGCGACCACACGTCGGACTCCGGCCCCTGCCGCTCCCGGCGCACCACCTCCGGCGCCATCCACATCGGGCTCCCACGGGGCAACAACTCCGGCGAGGCTGAGGCTGAAGCTGAATCTTCGAATTCCACTGCCGCGCCGAAATCGGCGAGTTTCGCGACGGCGCGGTTGCCGGAGAGGAGCACGTTCTTCCCCTTGACGTCGCAGTGCACGAAGCCGCGGGCGTGGACGTCACGCAGCGCGCTCACGAGACACCACGCGTAGCGCCTGGCTAACCCCTCGTCCACGTCAGCGGGGTCCAGGTCAGCGACGGTGCCACCTGGCATGTACTCCAAATGAAGGTTCCTGAACGACGCCGTTGAGCCTTGCTCGCACGTGACGTCGTCACCGAGATAAGCCACTACGTGCGGCGAGGCGAGGCGTTTCAGAATCCGAATCTCGTTCTCCAACGCCTCCAACTGATGCGGGAGCCCCGCTCCACAATCGACGGACTTCACCGCGAAAAGGCGAGCATCAGTTTTGGAAAGCGCGACGTTGACGACGCCAAACGCACCTTTACCGACGCACTTACCCCTGAGCCAGGAAGCCATGAATTTATTTTGCTCTCTCATGTTGTAGTTGGAACTGGAAAGTGTTGTAATTGACATTTGTTTGTGAGTTCCCTGAGGGGGGTATATATAAGCAACGTAGTGTGTAGTGCGTGGGTGTTTGGATGTTTGTTAGTTCTAATAACATAAGATAACATAACATTCGGTGTTTGTTTTGTGTTTTTTTAAAAAAATATGGGTTTGGTTGTACAGCGTGGCATTTATGAATGTGGATAATTAAGAAAAAGCGGTGGTGACGTTGAGATGGACATCTGAAAGGGTTGGGCGGTAATGTTTTTGACGTAAATGGAGGATTGTGGGAATGAAGCACTGGACACTGTTCTTTTCTTATGCGTTTTTTAATCCTTATCCACACCACTTCATCATTCATTTTCTATTCCACTTGTCACTTCTACATTTTCATCTCACCTTTTTCCTCCACCACTTTTTCTATTTTATTACACTCTCCCTCCTTTCATCACACAAACAAACTCTAGTAACACCAATCTTTTCCTCCTCACTTTCATTATCTACTTAATATATTAAACAAATCATAATAAATAATTATTTAGAGTAAATTTGAATTGGGTTATTTTGAAAGGGTTTTGATGTTTAACCGCGGAATGATTTGGTTGTGATGGAAGCACAGCACACATCATGGATGGCATAATTATTTGATAATAAATATAACTTGGGTGAGAAGAGGTGTTCGGTTTTTATTAATTATTATTACAAGATGAGAGGGGTTCATTTTTTAGTTGTATTTTGTCGAGTTGCGTAGGAATATTAATTCAAACATGTGGTTGTGGAGAAGAATGTGAGGGTTTCTGGTTGATAGGTAGATGTTAATAGTTGGCAAAGGGGAACATAACATAACATAACACGGTGTGGTGGTAGTAAAATTGAAGTGGACGGGGGAACCCCCACGTGGCGCAAATCTGTTGGTCCACGAAGGTGTGGAGACAACGCTAGAGACTCGTAAAGAAGATGGATTCGGAGATGTCTGGAGATAGATGCCATGAATGATGCTTCTGTGTGGCTTTAGTCACAGCAAGGTTTAGTTTAACTACAACCTTGTGACGTGCATCAACCCAATTCCATTAGATTCTTTATTTTTATTTTTTTTATTACCATTTTTATTTGGATCTGTAGTTTCGGAAATTTTGTTTGCATGTGAAGAGTTTGGACTTTGCCAAGGTCCCCAAATCTGATAGTATCTTTCAGAAGATGTTTGTGGGATGTTCTCTCTTTTGTGGAGAAATTAATTCAAAAATTGGGCACGCGCTTCCTTATTAAGTATGTGGCACCTGGTGGCATCATATACTACACTACACCTTCCTTTTTTTTGGATCATATAATGTCTCATTTTTTGGTTTGCCTAATTCACCCTAAATCATAAAAGGAAAAGCCACCAAATCCCTACTTAAAATCAGTGCAATACTTCACCTTAAACAGCAAAGTTGGTGCTCTATTCCCCAACTTTATTTTTCTTCTGGCTTATTCTTTTTGGCAAACTACAAAATCTAAAACTTTGTAGCGCGCCACTTGGGAGCGTGTAATTGCTTGGGAGGGGCTTAGAAATTAATTGAAGAAGTTCAGCAAATGGGGTTTTGAAATTGGACAAGGCGTTACGGAAAGGAAAGCGAGAGAAGGGTTTGTTTGTCCACGTAAACATGACTTTTGCCATTGAAAAAATTTAGATACATTAGTTTGAAAGGGAAACTAGGGATTCAATTTGAATATTGATTCCTTGATTATTTTAGAAGGATTTTGAAGTAGCTCCTAGAATTCTAGAAGCTTGCCATTTGGCTTGGAAATGGGTCCATGAATATGTGGGAAGATTGGGAGGAAGGAAAAAGTGACGCGTAGGAAGATGGTTTCTTAGGAGTTTCAATTTAGATCCTTTGACACTAAGACACGAATAAGAAGAGTGGAAAATATAAATATAATAATAATGATAATGTAGTGTGGTTACTCGGTGAAGTACTTGGTTTGGATAAGGTGGTGGTTATGAGAGTTAAGCAACGTGGTTCATGACTTGACTTGCATATTGCCGCAACGCATCATCTATTTATGTGACGCGGTGTGTGGTGTCCACATCTTCTCCAAAGTACATTCACCATCCTCCTCTCCAACACCACCACTTTCCATTTCTATTATATTCCAATTCTTCCACATACCTTCAAACATTAAACATCTTCCTAATAACTTACAACTATTTATCACCTTAAACATTATTAAATATTATTTGTAATTAGACGGATAATACTTAATTATCAAGTTAGTGAGATAAGACAGTATTAAATAGGAAATATAGGATTATTCAGGATTAAGATTATATGTCTCTTACTTGAAAAGAAACTTTGTATTTATAATAAAGAATAATAACAAATTATACTGAATCTTACCTACATTGATATTCTTAAGATTCTGTTAATAATAAATAATCGTAACCGACACTGAAATTTTTGAGATTCTATTAATAAAGAATCATAACTGACACTGAGATTATCGGAATTTTGTTACATGGACTTCGAGACCAAACCTAAGTCGTTATCCTATCGGTCCTATTGAAGATCGAGGATCTGTCGATTAGTATACGACATATTTTTGAGTAAAGGTTCTTTATTCGATATATCATTATTTATTTTTACTCTTCGATTATATTAAGCTAAGTTATTTTCACATTTTAAAGTAATGATAAATTAGAATTCTATATTAAATAAAAATAAGTGATTCACACAAATATTTAACTTTAAATTAGTGAGATTTGATGGTCAAAATGAAAGAAAGATGGAAGGAAGGAATAATGGAAGAGAAGAGAACATTTTCTTAACGTTAGCTCAGCCATTTCCTTTATGCTTCCACTATGAATCAAATTGAAACTAAAAACAAAGCATTGAACCCTTTTTCCTTTTCCTTTTCATCTTGAAAAGGAGCAGATAAAGCCAATTAATAATCAGAAGCAAAGACGTGTAATCCATATTGTTTATCTACAAAGGATCAGAAACCCGCAATATGCTTTCTAGCATTGCCATAAAAAATAATAGCTCTAATATTTTGACTTAAAAATGAGATATGCGTAAACAATTGCAACAGTGTTTGTTCTAAATTGTAATGGTGCGGAACTTTGTTTGGAAAGAGAGGGACAAAAGAGAGGTCATTAATGGTTTATGAGGAGCCCATGTATTGCAAATGCACTCAAACATTCCATATTTTCTGCTCAACATGCAAACATCACATTAATCATTCCCTTTTTTTCTTCTCTTGTTTAGTAAGAACAATTCAATTGCCCCAGCAAGCTTTTCATTTCCTATAAATAATACCTATTTTTTCTACAATGTTTTCTGGATTGTTGTCCAATGCCATTCAACCACCAAATTATTCTTTTTTACCAATTCATTCAACCACCAAGTTTTTTTTTTTTTAAAATATTTCTGCATTTTGTTTTTTTCTCATTTTTTCATGCAAACCTTTTAGATTTACCTTCTTGTACATAATTGAAAATTTTGACTAAGTTTTTCTTAATTATGTCTATATAATGAACTTTCTAGCATTGATATTTTCAGATCCCTTCTCTTTGTGAGTCATATACAGTTGCTCCACGTTTACGATGCGTCACATTAGTTAGAAATACTAGTAAAAAATTGTATATAAGATTTGGGTGATCCTTTTTCTTAGACTATATGATTGAGATAGGGTATGTTAACTATTAAAATATGCTTTGTCTTGGGTTAGAGGAACAAATTGTTGGTACACTTCTTTGAGATTTAGTACTCTTAATTTGAAGTTTTTCTCTTATTATAAACTAAAAAAATAGGGATTATCTTAATTACATGCCAAGTGTCATGATTTTAACGAAAACCCGCTGCTGCATAATACATAGATTTTTTTTTTTTGGATTTTAAATTGATCTTAGAGTTAGTATAAATCTCAGCCATATTGTGTTTATAAAATGACTATATTTTGTTCAACTGAGATAAAATTTAAAAATCTTATATTTTAAAATATATGATATGTAATCTAAATTTTAAACCTAAATTAAATGTAAGCAGTTTGATTCAATAAAGTTCAAGCTAGATTTAAGTTGGGTTTGATTTGATTCAAGCTAACTATTTTTTATTAATTTTTCTTTAGAGAAAATTAGACTAATAAGAAACTAAGTAATTAAAATAGTATCACTTTTCAATCTAGTTGTATATGTAATAATATAATAAATAATTACCTATATTTTATTAATTACACTAAAGTAAATATATAAATAAAAAAATTATATAATATATTTTAATATTGAATTTTGATTAAAAATAATTAAAACGAAATCCCACCAAAATGAAAAAAAAAATAGTAAGTCAACCTAAAAATCTACTTAATTAATAAATTATTTTAGATGGACTCATAATGAGTCGAATAACTTATTTTATCATCTCTTTTATCATCTCTTTATTAAAATATATTTGAATTTAAATTTTATAACTTAATTGTTCGAATTTATGCGTGTATCTATTTTTGACACCTTTTAAATATATGATGAAGAGAAATAAAGTAATGTTAAAAATTTTAAGTATAATTATAAATCATATACTAAATTAAAAAGTGATAAAATTAATTTATTTAATAAATTTATATTAGATATAATATTTAATTTACTTTTAACAATTTTCACCTAATTCTGATATTTTTTACTCCCCCATATATTTTATATGTCTTGACATGAAACACATTTTACCTTCAACCTGAATGGATTTAGCAGAAATGAAACTGGCCAGTTTGTGAAGGTTTTTATGTAAAGAAAGATTCATAGATTTTGAATGTTTATAGCTAGAAAGGGAAGAGATAAGTAATTGATATAACTAGTTATAAGAGATGTAACAAAGAATCCAAATACAGAAAGAAATAATGCAACCAATGGAAATACTGTTGAAATGGTAAGATATCATTACTCATTATGAAACTGTACTTACACTGTTTCCTTATCATAATACTTCTGTTTGTTCTTTGGGAATTAGACACTCACAAATTACTTGGTACTTAATTTCCATGCGCAGGTACAGTAAGTTAAATATTATCGTAATGATTGCTCCAATCCTCTACAATATGATACAGGCTTAACAGAGGGAGGTTTTTTCTGCAGAATTCACTAATCTTGTTATGAACGCAAGTTATATTCCATCCATGAACATCAAATTATGACACGGTTGAATAGGTCACCTTAATATATTAGAGTTAACAGTATGTGTTTTCATTTCATACTAGACCATATTTGTAGGATTTTTGCTTCATTTTACATACAAGAATGAGTCTGTAATTAGCTATGTTGCTGCAATGTTCATTCATTCAAAAAACAATCTCTCTCTTGTATCAACTAGAATTTTTTGCATAGAAAAAACAATCATAGACAATTATAATAAAGCAGGTTCTTCCAAAACTACTGGTACTAGTATAAGAAGGATATATCTGAACAGAAAAGACAACGTGCATGCTTCACAAGAATTAATATATATCATAAGATGACTGATTCTCCTCTGAAACAATCAAATTGATGAGAGGGTTTTTAGTATTCGCCGTATGGTACGGGGTACATGCACAGGCTACTACAAATGTTGGTTGGTGATTTGAAGTTGGGGTTGGGTTACATGCACATTCCCCTCTTCTCAAACCACTATGCGACACGTCTAATATACGAGGATCATCAAACAAAAGGTCATTTGATTTGTTTGGACTTTGGGGTGGCCCAAGAATACAAAACTGTTCACAAACAAACACGTTGTTGTGCCTTCCGCGAAGGATCCCAGTGAGAACGTGTCATGTGTATGCATGTACGTAGTCTCAATGCCTCGAACCCACCTTCGTATCCTAAGTCAATCTCAAGTCAAGCCACAACATATTTCTTATTGTCACCATCACTTCATTATTGTTCACATCCCCATCTTAATGTGCACACACACAACACTGAATTCTCCTATTATTTTTTATGTTGCGTAGTTGTCATAGGTCTTAAGCTCAAGGTTATTGCGGTTGCATCACCTCTAATTTTTTATCTTCTAGTAAACACGAGTATATACTTTAAAACATTGACTACAAAGAGACTCTAAAAACTTGTGTAAACACAATTAGCGTTTCTTGATTTTGGATCTGAAAATTGGTAATTTCTTCATTGTTTATAAAGTAGTTGTTCCATATGATTCTAATATTTCACACTTTCATAGTTTTTTTGCAATTCGGTTGTCGGCAGAACACGTAGTCAGTGATCGTAATAGACAAGAAACTTGGTCGGTCAACTTCTGCCAACGGTGCAGCTTATAAGTTGTTATAGATTAATAGTAACGTTCACATTAGTTTTCGCCATAGATTTATATGAAACAATTTTTTTCAAACGAAAAATACATAAAATCACCTCCATAACAAAGTGAAAGTTTCAGTTTAGTATGACTAATTTATTTCAAAGTGTGTTACTTTCTGTTAATTTTTTTTTTTCAATTAAGGGTTTTAAATTTGAATTGTTTGCTAGTGTCAATTTTATCTTAACTATAGATCTTTTATGTAATAGTTAATATATTGCTTATGAATCAAGATTCCAAAAAATATTAGAAAATTAAGGTAACTTATAGCGATAAAGATAAAATCCTCAATAGAAAAGTTGAATATGTTTAAAGGTCATATAACTCAAACCTAAAATTGAGAGGGTTAAATAACAATACTAAACATGCTTTTCACATGGATCAAGTATTTATTTTATAAACAAAAACAATAGAACAATCAATACTAAACATGCTTTTCACATTAATCAAGTATTTATTTTATAAACAAAAATAATAGAACTATCAGGTTCGTCTTAAGTATCTTCATGCACTAGTGAACCTTTCATTAACTAATTGGACATAATATGGAAAGGAATCTATATTATATACAAACATGATTCATGAACATCTACCTAACTCAATTTTACGTCATTAACGTCGAAATAAGTAGCACGAATCTCAATATAACGATAAGCCGTATTAATGGGATCATCACGTTGCAGAAGGGTGGATTCAAAGTAACCTCTCCAGATGTTTAAGATAATTTACACAGGATGGAACTTGGAAGCAACAAAGATACAAATGAAGGCCCAAAACTATTTATAGGGATAAAAAATTCATTCACTACAATAATGCAGGAGCTGTTTGAATAAAAAATTGTCAAATTCGTAAGACACAGACAAATGTAGTTAGATTAGGTTGACAAAATTCATAGAAAGAAGGCTAAATTTGGCCGACTGATAAATTTTTAGACAGATTCATTTATTGAATCATTCTACAACGTGATCATCATAAATTTAATATCTTCAAAAAATAATTGAATTACCAAAATGATAACAATAACAATAATAATTATAATGTATAAATTAATCAAATGTATGCTTATTACATCCATCATTCTATGGTAAAAAAATTACTAAATATTGTTAATATCCCTCCCCTATGCGGGTACAAAAAATTACTAAATATTGTTAATATCCCTCCCCTATGCGGGTACAAAAAAATTTTGAATAATGTCGTCAGATTTATATATACAGAAAAGAATTGGTTACTCTATCATCACAAACTGCAACGCAATCTTGACCTCAATGGGGGTCCTCAACTGCAATCTACAGAAATCTGATGCACTACCTCCTTCTTCTGTTGTACTAATGAAGTTTTAAACATAGTGTTCCAATTTGATTAGCATAACACTTGTATCATCCATAGAGCCTCGTGAAACAGACAAATCTACAAGCTTTTGACAAGCCAGCAATGGTTGTGATTTGTTGTTCACCACGAGAAAAGAACGAGCAATGTCTACTGCTTCCTGATTACTAACCTGAAAGGATGAGAAAGAGAAACTTGTTCAGTTGATCAATCAATGCACGAGAACAAAATTGAATAATAAGTTTCCTAAAGAAACTGTGAACATATCAAAGTTAAATGGTCTCATGTTCTATACCTTATCCCATAGTCCATCTGAAGCTAAGATTAAAATGTCATGATCAGGTTCAATTCTGAGAACTTTGGTCTCAGGTTCTGCTGTCACCCATTGTTTCAGGTGTCTATCTCCAATTCCCCTAGACACAGCAAGAGATCCCTGGATCCTCCAAACACCGCGGCACAAATCGACATAGCCACCCTACAAGACAAATTCCAATGCTTAAGAACCAACAAACCCAAATTCAAACATGTTGATGTGGTTTCAGTAACACAG
Organism: Macrotyloma uniflorum; assembly: GCA_016859785.1. Taxonomy (NCBI): domain Eukaryota; kingdom Viridiplantae; phylum Streptophyta; class Magnoliopsida; order Fabales; family Fabaceae; genus Macrotyloma; species Macrotyloma uniflorum. The sequence continues at coordinate 3,751,130 of BDMB01000011.1, forward strand.
AAAGTACTATCACACTCAGAAGCTTACCAGGCTCTCAATTCTGTCCCTTTCATCTTCCCTTGAAGGCCTGTGATCAGATGTTAGGGCCTCAGCAACACCCCCTCTGCTAATGACAGCGCGGCAATCACCTGCGTTGGACACAACAAGGTTGCCATTCCTAATCAAGGCTGTCACACAGCAAGAGCCACCATGGAGATCCTCCTTTAGGAAATCTGAGTCTGTGCTGAGGTACCCACGCTTCACTGCCTCCTCAACATCATCTTCATCTCTCACAATCACTTCATCTAAGATGTTCTTCTCTATGTTCTTTGCAGCAAATTCAGCAGCCTTTGAACCTCCGTGCCCATCGAATATGCCAAAAAAAGCCTGCCAGGATCACAAAACAAAATTTTTCTTTAGATTTAATCCCACTCACATCAATCTAACTCGTTAAGAGTGAGCATCATCAAGAGCATATATCCTCAATTAACATCACACTCATTATAAATTTTCCCTAATTTCTCTTTCAAGTATACGGCAACCTAGTTAACTCACACACCCAAATATCATTATCCCACACGTTAATCACTGAAAGAACTTCTTAACTTCAAAACATCAAATCAAAGGCTTTATGCCCTTTACCAATAGAAGGATCATACAAAACTGAGAAAGTAAAACACAATTCTCCCAACCGCATCTATCTACAAATTCATAAAACGAACAAAAAATTTCAGAAAAGCTCTCGATCATTCAAATTATTTAACAAGTCTATTCAATCAGACCCAGACCAAATTCAGACAAAATGTTTCAAACTTTCCACAACCCAAGTTCGTAAAAACACCCCATAATCATACCAGACGATCTCAACCCCTACCCACATACCACAGCCCCAAAAGATTTTTTTTTTTTTCTAATCAGAAAATTTTCTCACCAGTTTGTGTTCACCACGCAGATTATCCCCAGCGGTGTAACGATCCTCCATGTACTCCCTCCTCCCTCTCTTGCAGTACACCCCAAACCCATCCTCCTCGGCCTCGACGACATCACGCGCCGCCGCGGAGGGCGTGGGCGGAACCCCGAAGGTGAGAGAAGAAACGGGTATGTCGAGCCTGGCTGGTCGCTTCCTCTTCAAAACGGTGCCGTTGGGGGACGTGGAGGAAGCAGAGGAGGCAGAGAAGACGGAGGGAGGCTTGGGAAGGCGGAGGCGAAAAGGGGAGGAAGGAGAGGAAGAAGCAGCAGCAGCAGAAGGAGAAGAACATGAAGAGGAGCAAGACGACGCCGTATTAGAGTTGGTAGGTTTGAGGTGGGAGAGAGAGAGCGAAAGGGATTCGGGCGAAGAAGAGATGATGGAAGGCTTGGAGCAGAAGAGGGAAGAGGAGGGAGAGAAGACCGGCGAATTGGAAACGGCGACGGAGCAAGACATGTTGGAAAAAGCTTGTGTTGAGTCAAAATTCAAACGTTGGAATTGGTCTTTTATGTGTTTGGGTTTTGTGTGTTGTGTTGTTGAGAGATTTTGATAGGTGAGGTTGTGGTGTTTATAAAGGAGGGGCATAGAATAGAATGTTGTTTCTGGGTCAGATTGGAGTCAGTGTGGGCCCCCCTTTTTGCGTGTTATTTGCGAGGCACATTACACACACAACACAGCTATCACACTCCATTTTAAAACGTTCTTTGACCACCTTCTCAAACTTTTTCAATCTCCATTTTACCCCTTCCTCCTCTTTTTCCTTCTTCACCTTTTTCTTTTCTCTTTTTCCCTCTTTTTGAAAAACTAAACCCTAATATTAGGTCAAGATTGTTGAAATTATCATCATGCAAATTCAAATATAATATGATATATTTTCTTATGAATCTACTACACTTATTATTATGATAACAAGTTTTCACTACAAGATTCTGTATCAATAACTTAGATCTATCCTTTATCATTAGCCCAATGTATTATGTGAAATGATAGATAATATAAATTGAAGATTAATTATTTTATATCAGAGTATATTAATTAATAAATTTCTATAAAATAGTTTGGTGGGATTCAGTCAATTCTTTGCATTATTGGATATGGTTGGGAAATAGGAAACTATGTAATCAAAAGATTAGCCCTTAAGTTATTAGACAAGTAGTAATTTAAACAAAATATCAAATATGAAATAAAAACAGAAATTATAAGAAAATGAAAAATTTAATATGGTTTTAAGAGAAAATCTTATAAAGATTGTGGAGAAAAAATATATATAACTAAGGAAATAAAGTTTAGGAAAGAAAGATAAGGAAGAAAGTCCTTAAATAGAAATATTTGAATTTATTTAATTGAAAAGAAAAAAAAGAGTATTTTTGTTATATTTGATTGATTGAAGAAAGAAAAGGTAAATGGAATAAAAATGTAATTTGAATGTTGACTTGAACGTGTGTTGTATTGAAGATATTTTATCTTTAAGAAAAGAGAGAGGGTAGGAATGTAATTGGGGGAGGTAGAAGTGGGGAGAGTAGAAGGTGGACAAAGTTGGAATATGAAGAATAAGGAATGAATTAAGAAAAAAAGAAAAAAAGAAAAAGGAAAAAGATTTGTTGTTTGTAATAGGAATGTTGAAAGAGTGTGTTTTGTTTTGATTAGGGATCAGGGATTAGGGATTTGACTTACCCACTGCGAAACCCTAATTACTTGATTGGGTTTTGTGTTGAGAAATGAAGTGCTGTTGGGAGTGTGGGGCCAGAGAGAGAAGCAAGTTCTGGGAAGTTACCGTTGGAGAGATGAGAGAAGAGAAAAATAATTTATTATTGTTTCCTTGTTTGGAATCATGACCGTTGCCATCTTCTTCATCACTTCTCAATTCCACATTCCCAACGTTAACACAGTTTTCTTGCAGACTTTTCACAATTTTTTTTTTTTTCTCATTCTTCTCCCACTACGCTTGCAAGTTGCAGCAACTACTGCATTCTCCTTCTCATCCAATTGCACTTCCAACTTCCAACATATTTTTTGGATTATTATTAAATTCAAATAAATACATAATTTTCACTTAAAGTGAAGAAAGATATTTTTAGAAAAATATTTTTTATATAATATGATAAAAAAATTGTGTCTGTGTCATCTCATAATCAAATTATATTAAATTTTTCAAAATGATTTACAAAATATTTATAGTGCATTCTTATGTTTTATAATATGATACAAAGTTAGTGTTTATAATAGATAAATATATAATAAAAATATAAATATAACGTTACACACTTTAGTAGTCTTTTAATACTGTATAAAGTATTTAGTGAAAGAGTAATTAAATGTGATTTATATTTACTTAGTAAAAAAATTTATTTAATTTTTTTTTTCTAGAGATCACGTGTATAATTATTATAAAAAATAATTTTGCTCTTTCAAATGGACTTATATATCAATAGGGCTTTGGCCACTCAATTCTTTTAATTTAATTTTTTTTAATGTGTATGATGTTAGTATTAAGGTAATTATTTTATTCGGGGTTGACTGTTATTATCTTTAGTGTCATTTGTCTATTTTCTATTTTTAATTATAAACATAATAATGTTCTTTTATGGTTTTAAATAAATATTTTAGTTTCTTTACACAGTCGAGATTTGTAGAAAAAAATATATCAATATGATTTTATTAATTCTCTTCTAATTTTGTAATTTATTATATTATTTTGAAATCTATAAATAATTGCATATGACCTCAAATGGCTTCATCAGCTTAACATTTTTATATAGATTTATCATAATTAACTTCAAAGATTAAAATAATTAATTAATATTTATAATTAAAAAATATTATGAACATTATGTAAGGAATAAAGAACATAAGTTTTGACACAAGTAATAAATATTTGTGGCTTGGGTGACAACTTTTGACTCATCTTATGAAAAATTATATGGGTGCAAATAGGTGGTATCTAACCTACTAATCCACCAACCTAACATTTTTTTTTTTATATATAAATTTAGTTAGTTGAGTTTTTATATCTTATATATGAATAATGTTCTATGAATATTTTATATTTCACATGTTACGAGTAAATGTTTTTTTTTTTTAAATTGTGTTTGACTTTCTTTTTGAGTCATCAGTTTCTGAATTCTAAATACTCTTTTTACTATTTTAATTTTTAACATTTTAAGAAGTGATAAAACGAATTAATCTTATTTATTTTAGTTTATCGCGCCATCAATACATCAATAAGAGCTTGGATGGATAGTCTAATTCACAATTAATTTCATTTGCTTAATGTTATAGTTTTTTCGTGTGAAAAAATCATTTTTCTTTTCATTACATTTACCCTAGCTATTTCATCTTAATTTTTTTTTCTCATTAAAAAGGCAAGAACAGAATGTGCATTAAAATTATGAAATATTCATTAATTAATTCTCTGAATTTTGTTTCTAAAAACTGATAGAATATGAGAGAAGTAAAAGCAAGTGTTGTGCAGGGGACCCAAAATAGTTTATCAGAGTCTTGAAGTAAGCTCAAAAGTTACATATTCATGTCAAACCAAATTTAATTAAAGATAAGGTGACCAAAGAAAAGCTGCAAACAAATTAAAGCAGTAAAGACAAGAAAATGCGTAGGCAGAGATGATGTGAAGAAAGTATGGTGGGATAACCAAGAAGTCAACATGCAGAACTTGGAATATGAATAATATCAATCTCTTTTACAATCCAACTATCTTTCCAGATTCTTTATTCACTAAGTTAAAAAAATTATAATTATTGTTTTCCCATTATCATTTTAACTTTTCTATATTCTAAGAATTAATAATTATTTGTTTTGTAAGTACTGTCAGTAGTTTATAAAAATTAAAAACCATTAAAACGTTAATTTTAAAATATTTTTAATTACTTGATCCTAGTACTCAATCTCTACATAGCTTCTGTGCAGTAACAACAATTGTAGTTTTCATAATCTTGATGATTCAAACAGAAACCAAATACATCATCAACATGGAAAATTCATTCTCATCCACAGCAGTGTTTTGCTGTGTAGGAAGGTGTCCTAAGATTTTCCAATTTCATCACATGATGTAACCATCACGAATAAAGGGAGCTTCAAAGCAGCAATTAAATGTCAATTAACCTGCCACCACAAACAATCAACAAACTCTTATGCAATGCCTATGCGTCAATATACGAGCACAAAAGAATAAACTCTTTCTTTAACAAAAGTGTATACCAAACTAAGATTCAAGGAAACAAGGAACTAAAAGAAAAACAAAAGTGGCTAAAAATACCAACACACATACCTAACAGAATAACTAAAGAAGAAAATGCTGCTCACCATAATTCTCAAAGAAAAAGTAAACATAAATTCCCAAAAACAGGATCGTGCAGATTCACAATCATAGACATTAAGTCTTGTCTTGTCTTGGATTATGCTTCGTCCTAACCTACAAAGTTTTATGCTTCATATATAGACATTAAGCTTCAAAGCAATAATACATCAAATGAGAGAACTTATAAATCTCAACCCAATCCAAAACCATGACATCAACACCACCCCCATACTTTTGACTTGAAAGCAAAACCCCGAGTTTGATCTTCAAACAAAAAATTTAGTTCCCCGACGTCCAAATGCGGCATGAAAAATGCAGCAACGGATAGCGAGGGGAACACACTTCTCAGCTTCAATTAAACAACGCAAAACACTTCGAAATAAGCGCAAGCAAAAAAATCAAAGAAAACTGAAGCTTTCCAAACATTAACACAATGGAATCGCAAAAAAGAATAAACATAAACAACAAAACATATCGATCCTACGATGAACTTTAAACCAAATGTAAAAACAATAAATAAAAAAACTGGGAGCAAAATTAGACAACTCAGTCCCTTAGATGTTCAATTATGTTTGCGATCATAGCCGCAAATCATTACAGGTCTGTAGGCTCATCACAGTTGAAAATAGCGCAACACCAGTTATTCAATCGACTAAAAAACACAAACCAACAACAAAAAATAAAAATTTTGTAGAAAATTGAATTTAGTTGCTCGAGTATGCTACCAAAACCAAGGGATTGTGGAAAATATATTAATGAACAACAAAAAAAGGCTATTGCTTCAAGGGAACGAGTCGAATGGGAATGGAAGTAATCCGCACCGACCAGATAGAGAAGCGTGTGGTGAATTGGAATTAGAAAATTTGAAGAGACAAAGAACCAGAAACCCTAATTTCATATGCAGAGGCTACGAGGAAGAGATAGAAACGCAAGGGTTGAGTATCGTTTTACATGGTGAGGTTTGGAGTAAGTGAGCAACACTCTTGTGTGTTGATTTATCATGATTTGTATTATCTTTACTTTTTTTTTTTTTAATTTTCTTTATTCTCTCCACATTAAGGTGAAAAGGAAATTATTTTAATACAAATAATTTGGGAAATTTGTTTTGATGTATTATTCTGCATATAGATTAATTTTAGTAAAAGAATTTTGTGATTTTTTTAATGTATTATTCGGCATATAGATTAATTTTATTAAAGAGTCACATCTATCAGTCTTCTTGATGAAAAGTCAGATTTCTCATCTTATGGCATGATCCAGAGCAACACACAGTAAACACAAATTTTACGTTTGACCAGGCAATACATTTTTGAAACTTTGTTTACCAACTCCAAATCATCAACACCCCCATCAAATTACTTACCTTAATTAAAATTAAAATTTATTAACAGTAAATCACTGTACAATCATAAAGCAAAAAATTATTTTATCTGTATTATAATTATAATTTCTTACCAGTGAACCACTATACAATAAAAAAGCAAAAGGTGAAACAACCAGAAATATTAAAAACACTAACAAAAATCTGTAAAATAAACTATACTATCTACCTCAGCGAAAATATACAAATGCACATAACTTCGACCAATCATAAACTAATTAAGTAATTGCTAATGAGCAACCAAAGATGAATTAGAAACAAAGCACATCATCAGCTTGGAAATTTATTCTCATCCACAGCAATGTTTGCTGTGTAGGAAGGTGTCCTAAGATTTTTTCCAATTTCATCACATGATGTAAGCGTAAACTGCTACGCAAATAAACATTTGGCTAATCAACATGTCTACAGGCGTATATGAAGTCAATTATCAAATTGTAGTAGAATTGTCTGTGTTAAAAACTTGGAGACAATTCGGCTGTAAAGACTAATGACATCATTAAAACTACGTATGCATATAACTGTTCAATCAAAACAAAAGCAGATTCAGAAGCATAGAATTATTTTTACCATCACTCGTAATTAATCAGATCAAGTGTTGGATTATATATTTAGCTTCATCCTAATCTACCAAAATCCAACCATGATAGATCTCAATCAGGCATAAGAAAAATAGTTTTACACCTCAATTCAATAGCTCTAGCACAGGGCACAAAATTAATACCATCAACATCATTTCATTGTAAACACTTCAAAACAAAATCCTCATGTTATGAAACCTAAGTAAAGGGATTTTGTTCCCCGACGTCCAAATGAAGCATCAAAATTGCAACATTGGATAGCGAGGGGAACACACATCTCGGCTTCAACTAAATATAGCCAACACATTGGAAAACGTGCAAGCAAAATTCCAAGAAAGCTGAAGCCTTTCAGACAAACAAAATCGCACAATTGAAACCAAAAGCAAAATGCAAAAAACAACAGAAACAAGCAATGTAAAAATACACAAACAATCAGATACTAAGAAATCTAAAATCATGGAATGGAAAACTGGGAGAAACACCATATAACTCAGTCCCTTAGATGTTCAAATAATGCTTGCGATCACACCCGCAAATCATTACAGGTCTGTAGGCTCATCACAGTTGACAATAGGACTATCCCAGTTACACGATCGAACAGAAAGATAAACATAAGAACAGAAAAATATAACTTAAGAAGAAAATTTAATTTAGTTGCCCCAATGTTCTCCCACAACCAAGAGATTGTGGAATTGATAAAAAAGAACAACACATATCGATATTGCTTCTAGGGAACGAGTCGAATGGGAATTGAATTAGTCACATCGACCAGATAGCGAAGCTAGTTTGAAAACCATAATCGAAAGTGAAAGAGACTGAAGAAACAGAAACCCTAATTTCAAGTGCTGAGAAGAAGAGATAACAGAGAACACGGCGCTAGGGATTGTTTCTTTGTGTCATTTTATAGATTGAATAAGGGATTCATCTGACGGCTATTATCATATCATCGTGAGCCAACGGCTCGTGTTTTAAGTGAAACGACTTCGAATTAGTCAAACCCTAACTAGCTTATGCCCAGTCAGAGAACAAACCCATTATTTTCTGGCCCAAAGAAAATAGAATTGAGAATAACTAAAAATAGAAAACCTTGAATTGTTCTATGCAGCAATTAATTATTGAAAAAGAAAAGTTGCAAATAAGAGCAAAAGCTTTTCGACCATAAATGGTGTATACATTTAAAAAAAATAGAAATTATAAGGGATATTTCTAATCTAAAATATAAGATTATATCAATAATAAAATATTAAAAATATAAATTATTTGCATGATTTGTTTAAGAGGAATTATATTTATGATTTAAAAAATAAAAGTTGGGAAAAGGATATATAAGCAGTTTTTATTTAAAATGTTTTAAAATATAAATCTTAGATTATATGAGATTTTTTTAATTTATTTATTTTTTAAAATAAATTTATGACTTAGATATGTTATCTTTTAAAATAAGTAATTAAGAAAATAAAATTTTTTCAAGTGTAAAATTTTAAATATTTCTTAGTTTATTAAATAATTTTGTTTTCGCATTTTTAAATTTAAAATTAATTTTTTATACCTATAAGTTTTATAATTTTATATTATAATTTTTTAAAAATATTATTAGAAATATTGTTTGTATGACTAATAAATTATAAGTCATTTATATAATTATTCGTGCTTATATCAAACATCATATTATATATGTTTTCTTGATATATTGGGCCCATCCAGACCATTAATTGTGTAGCCCAATGTAGAAGCCTGTGCTTAGAAATACGAGCTATTGGGCTTCTGCTATTTACCAAAACACTTCACTTTCTCTATAATACCCACCTCTACATAAATAACAAATAAACAGAAATAGAAAAATGCTTGTGTTTACCAACTTTTATATATTTAAAAATATTATCTCATCTCTACAAAATAAATTAATTTATCATTATAATTATTTAAAAATACTCAAATTATAAATATTAATAATTATTATAAAAAATCCTACTTTATTTTAATAATAAATTTAACCACTGATTTTTTTTTACACATACCTATTCAAAATTAACTATATCTACACAAATTATAAATTATTAACTCATTTAAATTTAATTTCTTAGTAAATAATTTTACCATTAAATAATCACAGAGCTTATTCACAAGTATTGAATATTATTTTTACAGTAATTAGAATGTTTTCAATTAATTTTAATAAATTAAAATACATACACAAAATTAATATTTTAAAAAAATACAAGTGAAAAATCGGTTATCTTTTCATTGTAAAAAAATTAAGAAAACATAGGTGAGAAATGGGTCACCCAAGAACCAATTTCTCACAATAAAGAATAAAATAAATGTGTCATTTTTGTAAATAACCTAGCAACGGTGTTATTTGAGTAATTAATTAAAGCATGTTACTTTAAAAAAAAAAATCAAGTTTGGTCTTCACGAGCTCCTTTTTTTTCAAATTCTTTTCATCAAAGTCATAATTTCACTGTTGAAGTTCAAAGTTCAAAGGTGAATTATCCAAAAAGCCTTTATCGACCAATTCTGAATCTTGCAAACTTTCTTGACTCTTATCTTCATCTTTTCCTAATACTCTCTTTGGCCTGAATGGCAAAATCATGGTACGACACATAGAAAATTTGACCAACCATCACCAACAATGCTATAAAAAGGTTTAGTATTAGATATGCTGGTGCTACAATTGCAACATCATCTCTAATTAACTATTTGGTCGAGACATCTTCTGCTTTTGTTTTCAAGATTCCATTGCGTTTACTCACCCAGGAAAGCAATTTTCTTCTTCACTTCTTCTGATTATTGGTTATGTATGTTTCAATTAACTTATAAAAGCTTAACTTTATTTTTATTTTTTTATCATTTTATAAGTTTTTACGGAATTTGTATAAACATACCTGTTCTGATATAAAGTCTGTTATTGTGTTCACTAGTTATGCATCTGCAGTGACGAAAGATATCCTCAAGAGAAAAACCGTGTCTCCCTTTTGTTTTTTTCTTGTTGGTAATGGTGATGAAGTAAGATGTAACATTATTATTGTTGTCTGTAACAACTACATCGTTATCACATTCCGCACTTTCTGTCACTCACTGCTGAAAACATTGCAGAAAAATGAATACTTTGATATGTAAGATTAGCTTTAATTCATCAACTCGAGTTTTATTAATTATATGACATGCTTTGATGATACTTTCTACAATATTAATTTAGTAGAAGTTATAAAGTTAGTAGTTACTTGAACTCTGTTAAGTAGTTGATAAATATAAAATTATAGAAGTACTTAAGTATATATTGATCTCTAAAAACAAATTATTTTAAAAATTAATCTATATTTAAAATTTTATTTATTTATAGTTTCTAAAAAGATATGTAGTCTCATGACAAAAACTAAAATTTCATTTTCATATTAAATTTAAATACTGAAAAGTTGTAAATCTTTTGCAAAATCTATAAATGATATATATATATATATATATATATATATATATATAATTAAACCGAATCTCCATAATTCTTTAGTAAATTATAAGATTAATTTAGAATATAGAAAGTAAAAGATAAACCTTATCTAAATCTATTTATAAAATTGAGTTTCACGAAGAATTTTTATGTATGTAGAGTTTCTAACAACACTTGAAAAAACGATAAACTGCTTGTTTCTAAAATTTAAATTAATATATATTACCAAAACTTTAATTTGTTATATATAAAGAGAATAAATTATAGCATAATTTATGGCTCCTGTGCAATCAACTACCAACGACAAATAGATTCTCAGTTTTTTCTGGTTATTTTATTTCGGTTGTTAGAATCTAATGGAATATTCCATGTTTGAAATTAAACAATGAACACTATAGGTAGGGTATGATAAAAAAAAATACAACTACTAATCAATTAGATAGTGAATTATTTTCTTAAATATAACAAAAATTTTCCTCAGTAAGGGAAAAGAAAATAAATCTAAGCAAATTTCTTCTATGTGAAAAAAAAAATGTTAAAGAATGCTAATAAATTTTTACTCATTGAGTTGATTTCAGTACTTCAGTTAAAGAGTGAACTAGAACATTATATTTATACTCAATAAGGGAAAAATTATGGAGTTGAAGAGGTCAAGTGAATAAACGAAAATAAGAAATAAAAGGAAAAAAACAAAGAACGACCTAACGTAGATACCAAAAGTCATTGGAAGGTGTAAACCACGATAGATTGTCTACTAAAAGAACTCTCTGTAACCTCTAAAAGCCACCAAGAAAATGGATGCAAAGGATCGAGATTGTATGTGAAGCGATGTTTATAGATAGATAGATACGACTTCTTTCTATGGACAAAGACTTCACGGGGTTTTAGAAGCACAAAACTTGGTTTTTCTTTCATTTCTCATCACCATGAAAACGGAACACGAATTAATATATGTCAATCAATTATGGTCTCCCTGGTAACCCAAAAGTCACTATAAATGAGGTCCTCAAACTTCCATACATTAACTGCACATTGAGAAAGAAATGAGCCCTAAGAGCTTTCTAAAAGCCACAAAAATAAATTAAACTCATTTGGGTTTTACGTAAACTCATTCTATTTGACAGATTCTTCTTTCAGATGATATGTCTTGCATAGACCCCACATATCTCAAATCTACATCAGTCATGCTGATTTGGAAAAGTGAAAGAGAAACAAAAATCAAGGGTGGTGTGAGTTTATGTAACTAATATTAATTTTTTAGCAGGATCTGGAAAAATATGAAAAACAAAAGTGTAAAATCATTACAGTTGATTTAACTTAGCTTATAGGTTTTACATCAGAAAAGAGCAGTTTACTATTACAATCATAATGTACATGATTGTACATTACATTAAACCAAATTAATGGGATTCCAATAGCATGAATTAAAGTTATCACAAAGCTTGTATTTAACAGTTAGTGAAGTGGTGAGATTCTGTCTGGTATTCACATTCTTTCCTTTTTTTTCTTTCTGCATTTTTTTGTTTGAAAGAGAAGAAGATGAATGCACATTATTTAATATTATTATCCTTTTGGACATGGAAACGCGGCAAATATACAATGAATCGAAAAGAGATGAAGATTGGATAAGATCTCACAGAATAGATTGTAAGAACATATGTGTCTGCATGCATGTGTGGTGCATGTGATATTTGATAAGCGTATAAAAGAGGATGATCTGTAAATAGCCACTTCGCATATGCAGTTTTCAGATGTCTGGCAACTTCTTGATTGGCTTCATCTACTTAGTTAAATAATGTATGCTGTGTCATGGATCCCATGATAAATTGTCTGCAAGATAAAGAAAAACTATTAAAAAAAACAGAAGAATAAGCGTCGCCTTTTACTCATTTTTGTGACAGATATATGTGTGGATTTCATAAAGATCATATCTCATATTTTGTTTGTTGTAATGTTAGTATTGGATTGTGTGTGAGCACCTCTAAATCCTAGAATTATTTTAAAAAAATGTTAGAATAAGTTTTACCTCTTATTCATTTTTGAGTATGTGGATTTCAGAAAGGGTGATATATTATATTTTGTTAGAATAATAGTATTGAATATAAGGTGTTACAAATTTTAAACCCTATTAATAGAATATTATTAATAGAATATGTATATATAGGGTCGAATATACTTCGGTCTATCTTCGTCGATCTTCATTTGATCTATCATGTGATCCTCAATCATATTGTCATAAATTAAATATATATTTCGATTAGAAGTCTCATATAGTGAAATAGGCCGAATATGTATCGGTGTGGTTACTGACTTGCTAGTTCTAAGAGTCAGGAGTTTCGCCCGAAAAGGTCTAAGAGAAGAAAAATTTACATCAAATTAGAAGAGTCTCTTTCATGTAATTCGGATTGATTAACCACATCGAGTAACTTCTGACCGAAATATATTCGGTTTATGGCAATATGGTTGAGAATAATAAGATGGACCAAATTGACGAAGGTGAACTGAAATATATTCTCCCCTTATCTATATAATAGAATAAGTGTTACCTTTTATTCATTAATATTGAAATAGCATGATTTTCGTTATTTTATTAAAAGGAAAAAGAAAAAGAAAGAACCGCAGAATGAGGAAAATCTCATGCTAGTTAAAATTGTTGGTGGCACTTATCTTAACACATGCTTTGTAATAGGAAGACCATCATGAAAATTGCATATTAATGCTTTCGAAAGAGACAGCATTCACATTTTTTTAATATAATATATATCAATTTACAATTAGAAAATAGTATAAAAACTATTGCTCTATGTATTAATCAATATTATCTATTCAAAAAGACTTACTAAAATAGTACAGCAATTAATACAGGTTCTTTCTTTCGTTTAAAACTCCAAAATATTGAAACTTCTATATACTATAATACACCAAAGTTTACCAAAACAATGATGAAAATAGTGTTGAATTTTAATCATATCTTGGAATCGAATTTAGAAAAAAAAAAAACACTACTTAAGTTTGAGTTAGCAAATGAAGTCAGGTTTAATGATTTACATGTATAATAATATATTTACTTAAAAAAGCAAAATAATGTATTTAAGTTGTCGATTATGACGTGTAATATGTATAAATAATTAAAATTTAATATATTTTTTAATTGATGATGTGATAATGAATATTACTTTTATTTGCCATTGTATGTATAAAAATGTACGGTTGCATTCGTTTCACTTAGTAAGCCAATTATTTGAATTTGTTGCAATTGAGTGTGACATTGAAGTCACTTATCTAAGCCACGTCAGAAAGCATTAAATCGATAGTGTCTAGGTCAAACAAGTTTTGATATATTGGGAAACGTAATAATTCCAGAGACAGAGACCTTCGTCCATTTCTTATTTTTATACAAAAACAAAAAATTGCCACAGTTTAAACAAAAGTTTCATGATACTTATAGAGATTCCATAAAACACAAATTAAGATTCTATATATTTCATCTAGAAATCATTTTACATAGTTGAGATTAGTTTAATACAAATCACAATTGCCTTCAACAATTTAAAATGAATTCTATCATAATCCGTTTCACTTTAATTAAAACAAATGACACTAATCATGCAACAATTGAGTAATTAGAGAAGAAACTTTCAATAATTTTTATAAACAACCTTAAACTACATCATTACCACAAGTGACAAATTATAATTGTATAACACAAAATCCAGAAGTTATTTGTTGGAGACGAAGCAAGTTCCAAATAACGAAAGCAAACTGTATTGTGTGAATTGTGAACACAAAAACAAACAAAAAATATTAACTTTATCATATACGTCTACATCACATAAAAAATAAAAATAAAAAATAAAACTAGAAAAATGGATCTGAAGAACGAACAAGGTTCGACCACGTGGCGAAATATAAGAGGAAGGAATTATAGATCCGGTGTGTAGTGTGAGTATCCGGTACCAGCCAGTGGATGATAACAGTACATACACTGAATCAAAGGAAAACGACGTCGTTTGAACCACTTGGTGGAGTCATATCATTCCTATATCATTATTGACATTATTCACGTTATTATGCATATAAATACGTGTCTCTGGCAAGTTTTGTGTATACAAAATTCTCTTCAACTTCACTCCACTCGTGTTCTTCTTCTTCTCTTTTCATCTTCATCTTTTCACTATCTTTTCCCTTTTCTTCCTCTGAATTTGTTCCATTAACACATCTTACAATGTGTGGTATTCTTGCTGTTCTTGGTTGTTCTGATGACTCTCGAGCCAAAAGGGTTCGCGTCCTAGAACTCTCTCGCAGGCAATAATTTTTTTATTCCTCTGTATATTTACACTTCATAATTAAGTTTAGTTTAGATGCATGATCAGTATAAAGTGTTTACGTGTTTACTCAGTCAGAAATTATGATAAGCATGAAAATCAGCATAATAAGATGATAATGTAACGTTTCTTACACTGTTAATCCTGTCACAGTTTATTTTATTTTTTGAAAAAGAAGTGTTTGGACGAACATAAAGAATAAATATATGGGACCTAGGTGACGAAATGTTTTTCCAAGTTTGAAGATTGAAGTGAATTAGTGATGGTGGAGTTTGAAATTATGATTGGCCTTTTACACTGGGATCCATAAGGTAAGTGCAGAACTATGAATAAGATAAAGAAGTGAAATGCGGGGTCCTGCTTCAGATGCAATTATTTGTCATATTTGGTGGGAACCTTCCAAAAAGTGGATGACGATTCAACTCAAATAATTAAAAGGGATTAGTTGGTCCTAGAACTATGCTGTTTAATTTTATCAAATCATTTCTTATGTTCTTTTTTATACTAATTCCAGTAAGTTTTCAGAAACTTCTTTTCTCAATTTCAGTTTTTTGTGGTTAGAACATCAACTGAAATTTACTAAAATGTTTTTTAACTTCTATTTTTATATACCTAAATTTTTTTACTTTTTAACTTATTTTATTATTCTTTTGCCTGTTCAATTTGTAACCATACTTTTTATTTTGTTCTGCCTTGATTTATAACCGTAATTCATCATAGAAAGAATCTAAATTTTGTAGCTGTCTCAAATACATTCTGGATGTACGAGACAACAAAAGCATCTATTATAAAACAAAGTTTAAATTAAGTTTCAAGTTTATAATTATATATTATGAGAATAAAGAATTTTACATTACCAAATAGCTATAATTTTTTTCTCAACACGATTTTCAAATATATATATATATATAATGAAAATTAACAAAATTATATACATATTAATTTATGATTGGATTATAAAATATAGAACAATATGATGCTTCTATCTTTCTGAATTATAATTTTTTAGCTGAGTGATTCCCTTATTTTTTTCTTTGCTGAGTCTTCGAATTATAATATCAGTATAAAATAGTTGTTATCAGAATCGATAAATAATATGGTTAGAAAGCTTAGACTAACATGACATAATATTTTTATCTAATTACAAACTATAATATAAATTTATTGAGTTTTTCAGTAGTTATCTTGAAAATCATAGCAACAATGCTAATTTGTGATGGGTTGAAAATATTTTGTTTTGCAGAGAATGCATGGATTATTTATTGTAAAGTTGAAAGAAGAATACATAAATATTGTCTTAATAGTATTAATTAGGAGATTATTGAATTTTGTTTTGTGGTTATTGACGTCACACACACAGATTGAAGCACCGTGGGCCTGACTGGAGTGGGCTCCATCAACATGGTGACTGCTTTTTGGCCCATCAACGGTTAGCCATAGTTGATCCAGCTTCCGGGGATCAACCTCTCTTCAACGAGGACAAATCCGTCATTGTCACGGTAGGCCATAACCTCAGCAATAATACTTCTACACGATACTCACTTCATCTCTCTCATGTTATTTATGATATTCGCAATTTTTTTTTGTTTTTCTTTCTCAGTTATTATTACTTTTGTATCTTATTATTGTACTAATTCAATGGATGTAAATCATGACTTGAAAACAGGTAAATGGAGAGATTTACAACCATGAACAGCTCAGGAAACAGCTTCCCAATCACAAGTTTCGAACTGGAAGTGACTGTGATGTTATTGCACACTTGGTTAGTCATCTTTTATATATATATATATATATATATATATATATATATATATATATTATATCATGTATCTCGAACTTTTTATCTAAAAGACACAGACTTAAATTTTGAGAATTGAGTACCTTTCGTATCAATTATTTGTGGGTCTTTTAAGATTTTATATATAAAAGCTTATTAAATTAGAGGATGACTTAATTTTGATTAAGTAATTAAGATTCACTTTGATTAAAATAATCATGTAAAATTATATTCTAAGATTACTTCATGTCATTTGATGATGTGTGAAGGAAGAGGGCTATTTTTTTTTTTTTTATGAAAATATGACATAAGCAAAATGTTAGATAATTATATTTTACGTGAACACCAGCATTAAAATATATAAGTCATGTATGTTTCTTAAGCAGTATATATTAAATAATTTGTAATCTTGATTCTGTTAATATAATTATGTGGTCGAAATTTAATGCTAACGGTACAGTTGTGCATGAATCATTAGGATTATTTTACTTCAACATGATTTGATTATGCATAAATCAAAAGAGGTTTTTGAAGATCATTCCTTTTAGTGATTGTAAATTTTCTTAGTCTAGCTAGAAATTAAGGTAATCATGATTGACTATGTAGTTCTTAACAAGTTCCAAGTTATTGATGTTAATCTTTGGAATAGTACGAGGAACACGGAGAAGACTTTGTGGACATGCTGGATGGTATCTTCTCGTTTGTTCTTCTGGATACCCGTGACAACAGTTTTATAGTGGCTCGAGATGCTATAGGGGTCACTTCCTTGTACATTGGTTGGGGATTAGATGGTAATAATGTTATAATATGTCCTACTTTTGAATTGAACTCGTGCATTTTCTAGTTTGTACTTGAATTTTGAAATGAAAAGATGGAGAAAATGTGACAAGTTTGGCACCACTCTGTATTCAGGCTCTGTCTGGATTTCATCTGAAATGAAAGGCCTGAATGATGATTGTGAACATTTTGAGTGTTTTCCACCTGGTCACTTGTACTCTAGCAAAGAGAGAGGATTCCGCAGATGGTTCAATCCTCCTTGGTTCTCTGAGGCTATTCCAACTGCCCCTTATGACCCTCTAGTTTTGAGACGTGCCTTTGAGCAGGTAAGATTCAGAAAAGTCTAAAATATTGTTTGAATAAACTTCTTTACAAGAAATTAAGAAAGTAAAATGTACTAAATTTTCGAAAAGTTTATCTTAAGATGGTCTAAAAATAATTGGAAGTGGAACTTCATCCAACTCTTAAAGTTCCTTTCTTAAATGCAACATTTTTTGCCTGAACAAAGTATCTATTGATACAATGAATCAAATGCTCAAGATAAACGTTAAATGAGAGCGCAGACATCATTTCATAGCGTATTATTATTTCAGTACATCTAGAGCATTTGATTTGTTAGGTCCACAGGCACTGTGGTCATGCAAGAATTATTGTTTGATAACTTTTTCATGAGTACAGCTCACACAGTGGATGTGATTACAGGCAGTCATAAAAAGGTTGATGACTGATGTGCCTTTTGGTGTTCTACTTTCTGGAGGTTTGGATTCTTCATTGGTGGCATCCATCACTTCTCGCTACTTGGCCAACACAAAGGCTGCTGAGCAGTGGGGATCAAAGTTACATTCATTCTGTGTAGGCCTTGAGGTGTACCATCTAATCAAAATTATGAATCACATGGCAAATTTAATGGTTTATTTTCATGAAAACATTTATGTTGTATTAATCTTTTGTCGTCTCATGTTGTGTAGGGCTCACCAGATTTAAAGGCTGCAAAAGAAGTTGCTGACTATCTAGGCACTGTCCACCATGAGTTTCACTTCACTGTGCAGGTACCTAACTGCATGAAAAAGTACTTTCACCTCACAATTTGGAGGTCTTCAATTTATAAATATCATGATTAGAAAATAATTGATCTTTGGTATGGGTAGGATGGAATAGATGCTATTGAGGATGTTATCTACCATATTGAAACATATGATGTGACTACAATTAGAGCAAGCACACCCATGTTTCTTATGTCTCGGAAGATTAAATCGCTAGGTGTCAAATGGGTTATCTCAGGAGAAGGATCAGATGAGATCTTTGGAGGGTATCTGTACTTCCACAAGGCACCCAACAAGGAGGAATTTCACAGAGAAACATGCCGCAAGGTCATAGATTTATCATGCTCATTGACACAACAATATAAGGGGTTGAAGTACAAGTGTTAACAGAGTAATAGTATTGTTTTTTATATGCAGATCAAAGCACTACACCAATATGATTGCCTGCGAGCCAATAAATCAACATTTGCTTGGGGTCTAGAAGCTCGGGTACCTTTTTTGGATAAGGCGTTTATAAATGCTGCAATGAATATTGACCCCGAGTATAAGATGGTATGAGTTAAAAATGTGTGACTAGGTTTCTTCATCACTCGAAAAATCTGAGACAATTTCATTAAGCTGGTTTACTATTTTAATGGTTCAGATAAAAAGAGATGAAGGACGAATTGAGAAGTGGATTCTGAGGAGAGCCTTTGATGATGAAGAGCATCCTTATCTGCCAAAGGTACTATGTAATTTGTTGCAATGTCTATATATCTTCGCAAATGAATTGGTCAAACTAACATCTACACATTCTTTTTCATGCAGCACATTTTATACAGGCAGAAAGAACAATTCAGTGATGGAGTTGGCTATAGTTGGATTGATGGCCTTAAGGCCCATGCTGCAAAACATGTATTGAATCCAATCTTTTTTATGCCACTGTGTGATGGATTTTGCTGTTGGCATGAATTTTATTTTGCTTATAACTGGTTCTTGACATTTTTCCCTAGGTGACTGACAAAATGATGCTTAATGCTGGTAACATCTACCCCCACAACACCCCGACAACCAAGGAAGCATACTACTACAGAATGATCTTTGAGAGGTTCTTCCCTCAGGCAAGTTAATCAACCAACTCTTAGTTTCCTTTCGTTGAACTTAGATGTAGGCCTAACAGAACCCCGAAGGCTAACTCACAGGGTGCCGATTGCCCTCAACATATACAAACTATTTTGACCATATAGCTAGTCAATGTATTCATTAAGAGCTGGTTCCAATATGTATTTGTTGATTTGGTTTTGCAGAACTCTGCTAGGCTCACTGTTCCTGGAGGAGCAAGTGTTGCATGCAGCACAGCCAAAGCTGTTGAGTGGGATGCTGCTTGGTCTAACAACCTTGACCCATCTGGTAGAGCAGCACTTGGAGTGCACATTTCAGCTTATGAAAACCAAAATAATTTAGCTAACAAAGGTGTTGAAATTGAGAAGATTATACCTATGGAAGCTGCTCGTCTTGGTGTTGCCATTCATGGCTAATAATATTGAAGTGAGGCAGAATAATTGGGCGAGAATGAAGATATAACTAAGCTAAATGTGAATGAAGAATATGCCTGCTGTATGATTTCATCTTGGCAAAGCTTTATATATAGGGCTTTCTAAAATGTGTTAAAAGTCTAGTATCACCTTGAATTCTGTTATTTCAACTCTTTCATAATGATTACAGTATTTTATTTCGTATTAATTATCTCAAGCACACTCTTCATGTTAAATTAAATGAATTTTAAGTATGAACTCAAATTAGTTTAGGAACTATAATGAAAATGCAAATAAATTTAAAATTGACCTACACATGCTACACATAATAATTTATAATAACATTAGAACTTGGAAGGAGCAAGTTTGTACATTTAGATGCATGCTACACATAATAATTTATCTAGTGCTCATAGGAAGAACATATTCTAATTCCTAAAGTCATTGAACTCAAGAAAGTTCAATGAATTCTATTATATGTAACTTCAATAAAATCACATAACTAAGAAAGATCATGCTTATTTATTAAATGTATTATCTAAAATTTATTGTATAAGGATAAAGATCAAATTTCATTCATCCTCAGAGAGAGCTGTACATATGATTATCTATATTTTAGTAAATTTATCCATAAATACTTAAAAGAAAAAAAAATTAAAATAATTTATATACATAAATTAATTAATAAAAAATATTTTATATTAAATTTTGTAAAAAATAATTTTTAATTTATTTACATATTTAATATAGAAAATAATTTATATTATTTTTTCTTTCAAAAATATTTATAGAGAAGCTTATTCATACCTATCTTATCTAAAACAAAGCATAGTAATTTTTAAGGGGAGGAAATCAGGTGAAGTTAAACTAGTGGGAAATGAAGTGGTTGGGAGAGGCCCAACTATAATTGGACATTGTGGTCCAGTAAGAGCCCAAACAAATAACTACATACTTGATTGTCCCATGCTATATATATATATATATATATATATAATTCCTTCTAATTGTAGGTTTTTTTTTTCAAAATTTGGATAAATTTTTCCATAAATATATGTTAGAAAGAAAAATAATATTTTAAAGTTACTTTTAAAATAAATGAATCATTCTCTTATAATTAATTATAATATAATATCCACATATATTAAGACGACATTATGCATTAATTAATAGTTTCTAAATAAAATTTCTATTTAAGGTAAGACAAAATTATTTAAAAGACAAAAGATAAACTATCACTTTTTGCAAGAATCTAGGATAGGATTAATATTTATGTATAAATAAATGAAGATCAACTAAATTTAAATGAAAATTATACAAATGTCATGAGTAGCAAAATGATAACTAAGTAAATCTCTATTTAACATAAGATATCATTCATCTTTTTACAAACTGAAAAATGAAACTCATTAATTAATACCTTTGATAGAATTTATACAATAATAATACAATTCACACTTTACATTTATAGAACATAAAAGAAACTTGTTCATTTCCTTAACATAAATTTAACAGTTGCAACTCTGCAACCTTAAAACAATGCATTACTGGTGAACATGTTAATTAACCAGTAAAATAAAATTTAGTATAATAATGCAGTAGAAAATAGTTCATTCCAAGTATCAGGCAATCCAGGAAGACACCAATGGCTGCAATCAGCTTTGTTAGGATTAGATCTCTTCTGAGGACTCAATTCACCACTGTAAACTGAAGGGTGACCATCCTTCCTTAATGCTGATAACATTGTGATGTCCAAGAGATATGCAGGGTTTCTCATTTCTCTTACAACCATATCCACAATCCTCATCTGCTCAGGATATGCTCCAGGGTATGTTGTGCCACTAATTGGAGCAGTTTCACCATAGCAATTCTTTGTAGTCATCATAGTTGTCCCACCCACATTCCATTCACTTGGGCTGCATATCAATACCATCTAGTTAACTTCTGCTCTACTTTGTCATAACAAAATTGAGACAATCTTAAACCAAATAATTAAAGCATATTGCATTGACACTAGTGATTCAAAAAATAAAACACTTGATTCAGTTTAATATGTGCAATTGTTAATGAACTCAAAAACACAAAACACTGTTTCACCTTTTACTGTGTTTATCAATGTTTATTAATGTCAAAGCTTAAATGGGTTAATGCTACTCAAGTTAGTTGGAACAGATGTGGTGGTAGTGAGGCCATTGACAGAACTAAGAAACTGTTTTTTAGGTCCATACTAAAAATCAGAGACTTATCCAATCACTGTTGCTGACCCTGGATAATGGACATCTCCATGTGCTATACCACAGTCTTGCCCCATCAGATTATATAGCACATTTATTTTGGCCCATATCTTATTTAAATATATGTTGTTTGAAACTGTTGGCTTGGGATATCTACTCACGAGATATTTTGGTTTTTGTCATGGGAAAATGCTAGAGATAATTTTTACAGACCAAAACACTCATATCATACGTGACATGTACGGATGAAAATAATTACCTCAATGGGGGAAAAGGAAGTATTAACATTTCATTTCTTGAACTATTTTCATGTGTATGGATATTATTAATGGGATGTGTATCATGTATGTTTTATTTCACCGACACATTGTTTTACCAGGACATGCATCACAGTGATCCTGCTGCACCAGGAAAAACAAACTAATTCTCAAGGATCTGACAGGGTTGTTGTGGTAAGGCAATAAAAGAGCCAATTGCAAACTCATGTGACCATGAATGACTTTAAGACCCCAAGAAAAGAACCTTTGCATGGTTTGGATAACATAGATTTGAGCTAATACGACTGCTATTTAAGTTTGGTGTCATAATATTTTCAGAGGAATGTTAGGAAAAAAACTTTGTGGAAAGACAATGAAAGAGTCAATTGCAAACTCATGTGACTATAAATGACTTTGAGACCCCAAGAAAAGTACCTTCATAATTTGGATAAACCAGACTTCATAAAATGAAATAATGGACCTAACATGACTGCTATTTAAGTTTGGTTATGGTACTACTCTCAATGCTAGCAAAAAAAAAAATTTGTAGTGCTGATAATAATAAGATTTTGTGTGCATATACATGTGATAGAGGAATTTAGAAACTCTGTGAAAGGCAAAGGACAGCATGATTTAATTAATTATGTAAAAATTGAGACAGCAAGATAATGTTAATTTTGTGAATTGCTTCTATATAGACAGTTGTTATAAAATTGTAAAAAACATTTTAGTTCCATATTATGTAAAAGTGCAATTTAGATCTCAACCTGTGACAGAGACAGCACCAACAAGTCCATAAATTTCAACTTCAAGACAGACAGAAAACTCAACTTGCAATAACCTTTTCGACCGAAAACAACTCACAATAATCTATGTGCAAGCTGTCAAGGCCAGGTCAAAGAAAGGTCCTATTCTCATCCCTTAATAAAATATACAAATCATCAGGTAAGATACAAATGCAGTTTGACTAGGGGAGAAAGGTTGGAATTTTGTTTCATGTGTACTAATTATCAATCTTCAATAGTTTAGTTTTATTAGTTATTTTGTGTATGAAAATGTTGATTAAATATAAGTTAAATAGAACCAGAATGTCTTTCTTTCTTATTCACCATACTATTTCAAAGGCAAATTTCTTGGTGTTAGGGGGTACTATCCAAATTAAAATAATAATATGAAACCTAAAATCAGATCTAGCTTCATTGTTTCAACACAATAATGCAAGAGAGAGAAAGCAGTTAAAGATAATAGATAGTCAAAGATGGAGAGTCCCTACTTGTAGTGTGTGGGAGAAATTGCCTGAAAAAACACCCTGGTTTTGCTTCTATCAATGTTGGTGTCCACCCAATTAGCCCATGTTTTCAAACCAGTTTCCAAAGCTGCTAGGCGATCCATATCTGCGTAGAACTTGCCTCTTAATTCTACATAATCCCACCTGCAAGATTGTATTACCAACATTTCTGTTAACCATTAACTAAAGAACTTCACTTCTATGCATTTCAGTATAAAAAGATGTACACAATCAATTGCAAGAAATAAATAATTATTATAGAAGTCACTATACTTCTTATATACGACAATTGGTGATTGAATAAATTTTTTACATGAAAACAACTTTAAAAGCCTAAATAGATAAAACAATGGCAAAGCCAAATTTGTTTATTTTTAAAGTATTTTCTTGAATAAACTTACTAAAGGGCCTACCCCTTAAGAGAACCTTGATGAGTCCACCAATGCCCTGTGTTGAAAGACAGGACATCAGCATTCCTCCATGCGTCACCATTGTCATCTACCTTTTCCAGCCTCAGAATTCTGTTCCCTTGGACAACACCCACCTCCACCAAATATGGAGCTCTGTAAAATGAAATGCTCACACCGTAGTCCTGCATATTCCATATCAAACCCAATTTGGACCTTTTCTCAAAAATGCATTTTTGCCATGCATGGTCTGTGTATTATTCTAACTTGTAAGGGTAAAGAATGAAGATGATGTGGCTGCAGTTTGCATCAACTTGATAAATTTAATGCCATGAGAACACTCCCGGTCCCCTCACAAAGGGATTCTTAAATAGCTAGCTACATCCTTGTTCTAATTGACACTATCTCACAAACACCTTTTCAACAGATTATTTGTCCTATTACAAATATATGACCCTACCCACCATTACTTTTATGAAACTAAAAAAGGTGGGAAAAACAAACTATTTACTGCTGGCAAAAGTTTGTTGTTCTTACCTCTTATTGACCTACCAAAACCTGAATCTTATCCAGAAAAAAAAAAACTGAGTAAATGCCATTATCACCTAATGAGTTTTTGTTTCCATAAACTTCTTTTATAAATTAAATTAACAGTTAAAATCAGCTTTTAGACAGGTTAAAAGAGAGGGTGTCAATAAAAGTTAGACCGCATATTTAATTCATTATGTTTTTGTTTCTTCTTCAATAAGCACTTGTAGCCAAATATGACCAAAATCTTGGAGGAATAGAAGTGTGAAGTATTGCCATGATTACTCATTTACTGCTCAGAAAAAAATGTTTTGACTCACCAAGAATCTGAAGACTGAGAGAGGATCTCCCCTGACCAATTGCGTTTGTGCCCGAGGTGCTGCAGCAGATAGCATACAAATCAAAGACTGCCATTGGTTCCTTCCCAACGAGTCACCAACAAACATCACGGTTTTGCCTTTCATTTTCAGCAGAAACTCAACCCCATTGAACCTACCATGACATATTAATGCCACAAAACCATTCAAATTATGCTTAACACACACACAAAACATTATTTTATATGCAACTTTATAAAATCCAGCTACATCAAAGAAGACAACACTACCACTCACACAGCATAAACAACAACAGCAACAAAGTCTTATCCCATTAGGTAGATTTACTATATGAGTCACGTAGTAATATTGGACTATGTTAAAACCAAAACTTTTAGGAACATTAACAGATTATATTAGGACACATTTTATTTCTAGTGGTGTAGTTGTGTCCAATGTTGTTGTTTGTACCTTGGGAGATTACAACTGAGAGGCTTCCAACGGTATTTGAGGTAACCAGAATCAGGGCGACCGTACATTTGGCAATTGAATTCTGGGTCTATGATTGGGCAGCTAGAAGAATGGTAAAGAGGGTATGTTTCAGTTTCATCACGGATCCAAGCACCCACGAACAATGAACAAGTGCTTTGGTTGGTTTGTACCATTGGACTCTGGTGGTTGACATGGTTATGGTGCTGTTTCGTACCTAAAAGCACAGCAGAAGAAGCTACATGGCATTGAAGGGAAACAAGTAGGATAAGAAGAGACAAGAATGAGGCCAAAAGACCACAAGAGTTTTGAGAGCAAAGAAGGGCCATGGCAGAGAGAACAGAAGAAAGAGAAAACAGAAAGACACAAACTAAGACAAACAAAAGTGGTAACTGTTTTCAAATGTATATAAAAAGAAAAAGTGGGGACGTGGCTATGAGTTGTGTCAGAAAATCTAAGCAAAATATGGAAATGGGGTTTGAGTGTGTGCATGTGAAGCTGAATGAACATGGTAATATTGAATGATTAAGTGGAATATTGTGTCCTTCAAAAGGTTACTTTTACTCTCATACAGGGAAATCACATGCTAAGGACAAAAATATTGTATTTGTTAAATTATCATATATAGTAACTTCTAACATATTGAATGCTTCATAAATTTTATGTAGGTTTACCAAAAAGAACACTTTTACATTTAAGAATGAAAATCAAATTTAGTTATCTAGATGTGTAACAAATTTATATTAGTTGTTAATATTATAATTTAGTAAAGAAATAACTTCTCATTTATTAAGAAGTTAACCTTTTTAATTGAATTTGTAATTTTGTAAAAGATGGTTGTTTAACAAATAATAATTTAGTTTAATAAAATTATTTCAATGGATTTTGGGTTCAAATTAAATGAAGGATGTGGGGAGGAATCATTAAATATTCATAAAATTAAATGGATTAATTTTATTTAATATTTTTTTATATATATATATTTTTGTAATAAATGAATTTATTTATGAATGAATGGATGAGGAATAAGTTGATTATTTAATACTAATTTTTATGTATCCTAATGATTTTTTCCTCACTTCTTTAATTATTTTTTAAGACATTGACTAATATTTATTTTACATTATTCTGAAATCCCAGATGGTTATACTTAGAGAAGGTGAAAAGATTAAAATAGATAATAATTTTTCAGTAGATATAAAATTAAAATTAAAATAACAACAATTAATACAATAAAGACTTAAGAGCAGACATGTCTATATTAAATACAGAAATGAGTATTGAGGATTAGGGTATCATTTAACAAAATAAAGTGGTAAATAAAAATTAATGATATTAATAGTTGAAAATCTTCATTTATCTTATAAAACAACTAAAGATTAAGTTTACATATTACTATTGATTGCATTGCAAATAAAATATTTAATTTGATTGCTTTTAATATCAAGATATTATCTGATCTAATATTTTTAGGATATATTAAATTCATTTCAAATGATTTTTTTAACTAACATTTATATTTCTTTCAGTTATTTTAGTGATCGAATAAATAATCACATTTTTTATATTATTAATAACTAATTATATAATATTAATATTTTATATGATTATAAGATAACATTTATATCTCTTAATTTATTTATAATTATCGTAAAATATAATAATAAATTAATAAATTTAATTATATTTTTTTATTTTACAATAAAATATTTTAAAAAGAAAATTAATTTTTATATTTTATAAAATAATTTATAATATAATTCAGTGACATGATTAATTTATAATAATTAAATTATTCAATTTTTTTTTAAAATATTTTATATTATAATTTTTAATTTTTAATATTTATGATTTTATATTATTTAATTTGTAGTTAATATGACAGTTTAAAACAAAATAAGTGATGTTGATATCATTTTATTAAAAAATAAAATGAAAATAAGTATCTATTATAAAATTAAAGAAGATTTAAATATCGTTTAACATAATTTTAGAAAATATTAATATAATGTTTTCATATTTTTAAATAAATAGTTTTTGGGAGAATGGTGGAAGCTTATTAACAAATGTAGAAAAATTAATAAAGTAAAACTCCTAATTAAAAAATACATCAATGAATGAAACTTTTTCTAACCCTACTTGTCAATTAATATTGAAACCTATGCATCTACCTAAAATTAAACTCTTTATATTAAAATTCCTAATTAATTAATGAAACATCTAACCCTAACACTAAAAAAATAATATGCAGATTAAAACTCCTAACCCAAATTAATTGACAAGTTAAAATGAGAGGTTCTATTAAAAATAATTTATTAGATTTTTTTAAAAGATCAACCAATCGAACTAACATTGGAAACAGAAAAAAAAAATTAAGTGTGAAATCTATTAATTTTAATCCAAATATGTTGATTTCATTACTTATTCTATCAAATGTCAATATTTTTATTTTGAGAATGTTATGATTTGATGTTAAGATGAGAACATTAATAAAGTAAAGTAAAACTCTTAGGATTAAAAAGGCTCAATTAATTAATAAAACTTCTCCTTACTCTAACCCTAACTCTTAACAAATTAACATCGAAACCTACCCAGGCATTAACATAATTAAATTCCTAAGAATGAAATGCGTAATTAATTAATGTAACTCTTAACCCTAACACTAGAACTCCTAACCCTAATAATTAATGAAATAAATCATGAATCATAATAAAATTAAAACCTCCTAGATTGATTCTGTATTGGGAAATTATTTGATTCTACAACATATTCCCAGAATCCCAAAGATACTAAGATATGATATTCCCATAATCAAATAAAACATATCCCCTTTTTGTCAGGGGAAAAAAAATCAAGCAGTAGAAACTGCCTTTTACTTCATACACCCTTTAATTTCTAATTAAACTATTGACAATAATGTGCTTGCTTTTAATATGAATCTGATGCGGAACAACGTTTTCTTTTCATAAAAAAAAAATATTAACAAACTGTGGTGTCCCTGTCTTAAAAATCCCTATATTATAGTAAAATTACAAAAAAATAATATATATTTATTTATAACAATTATAATAATCAATTTGTTGAAAAAAAAATTGAGAAAAATAAGTTTACTAGAAAATAATGGGACATTTTATCATGGTAACCTGTGTAATTTTGTTTATATGATAAAAAGAAAGAGAACTTTTGATAGAAAAACCTATTTTATAACTTTTGATATTTTACTAAACATCAGATTTTTTTTAAGGGAAGATAAGACTTTTGTTATTAAAAAAAAAAAAAAAAAATTCTCAAAAAGAATTGCATATAGATAATTCAAAGAAGCTGAAAAAGTAGAAAAAAGACATTCATAAATATTTCATAAATAGAAAACAAATCTACTTATGAGAGAGAGCTTTTCCCATATCCATGTAGATTTGACAAAGACACTATCTTAAGAAACAGTTGTATTTTGACATTATAATTTGTACACTGTATTCTTACACTTCTAATTTATGATAACAATTGAAAAATTTAAGTTAAGTTTGTTTCTCAATTTTATTGAGTCTCCTTTGCTTTCCCTGTTCAATACTCCACAATATCAACTTTTCACTAACATCTATATCTTTCTAAATATCAGATTTGTCAATCTAAATAACAGATTAGGAAGTTGGCAAAGTATAGACACACTCCACCCCTTGTTGATCCATCCTACTTTTCTTAATCTTTTCAGGTTGGTCCACTTCTGATGCTGAACCGGACTTGTCAAACTCAATTCTACATATAGGAGTCAAAACATCATGTGGTTTTGGTTGTGAGTCTGCAACGTGAAAAGATGATCAAAATAGTTTAGATAGTTAATAAACAAAATGGTATGAAGAATCAACAAAATTCTGTTAAAGTGCAAACCTCCTGTTAAACCTGACTGGGGAGACGGAATCTTTGTTAACAGCTTCTGGCACATGACGGTTTCCTGAAAATCTAGGAAAGTACAGTCCAAGAACTGTGACCTATCAAAATTTGTCATCTGTGCAAAGCCAAAAGATTTGGTCCATGTTTCTAGCACAGCAGGAACAGCAGGCAAGACTAGCTTCTCCACTCCCAGTTGCATGAGGTTCTGATAAAGAAAATTATAAGTTAGAAATTCATCCCAAACTTAAGAAAATAACTGGAACACTAGGACTTTTAAGTAAAATCTGACATTGTAATTAATTTGAATATTTTTTATAGCCGCTATTACTAATTTCAACACAGGCAGATTCTACCTATAAAAGAAATTAATTTAGAGAAAGTAAATGTTTGGTTTACATAACATAGGATCATGCTAATAGTTTTTCTAGTTATGTTTTTTAAAAAATCTCAAGCTAAATTGGTAACACATTAAGAATGAACTAAAAGCAGTGGACAGAAATATCCTAATGGACTGAAATAAGGGAGGGAGAGATTGAGGAGAATATTTTGCAGCATCCATGGTTGGTAGGTGAAAGAGGATACATATAGGGTTGCAAAATTGAAAAGTGTGTCCCTTTAGATGCAAAGTTAAATTCTTTCCCTTCTTCATGAAGCTGGAGTTTGAGCATTTACTAGATTACCCAATCTGGAAGTTATATATAGAGATCGGATCCATATTGGTGACAGCTTTACTAGAATTCCTTCAGAAAACGATGCAAGGATTTTGTAAATGAAATAGGCAAATGCGCATAGATTTGCGTGTTTTTTATGTTACCTTCTCAAGCTCATTCATTAAAATGCGACACATTCCAAGTCGACGATATTGTATTCTTGTACCTACAAGTGGTACCTCAGCTACTTTTTGTCCAAACACCCTATAAAATGAAATGGCAAGTCAGAAGACCATGAAATGACCAAGTATACAAAACTGCAATTCAAACAGTAAATTAAATCACATTTAATCCAATCCTATACTCACCTAATAGTTGCTACACTAATCAATTCTTCATTTTTCTCCAGAATTACAGTGTAGAAACCCTGGAAATTCAATCGATTGAGCTCGGACCTACAATTTCCAAAATACAGATATCAGACATTGGCCCTGAGGATATAACAAATCATGAACATAGAGAATGTACAATTATGAACAAATCCATTAGTAAATCTTTGCTTTAGTATTAAAAACACTAGCTAACCATCCGTAGGCATAGAATTCCACAATGACCAAGAGCAGGAGCATGGTTTAAATCACATATACAAGGAAAACTTGCAATTTTAGTTGAAAAGTATGGTCCATGTAGATATATGCATAGAATTTCAGACAATTTACAATACATTCAGCGCAAATTCGGACTATGTATCAAAATTGTGGAGGGAAGCATGAGATCATAGAACCAATAACTCTTAGTTGTGTTACCTGATCATAACTATGTAAAAAATTTTTAAAAATATGTCAATTAACAGTGAAATGCAGATAATGTAATGGCTATTAATTTTAGGTTAAAGCGAAAGTGTATATAACCAGAACTCTATAAGTCAGACCTTACTTAAATATCATTTTTAAAAAATTTATGGTGAACTAAATAAGCCACAGCTATTTACTCTTGAAATAAGTTTCCAGCTAACATAGAAATATGATGAATGGGATCTAAGCCAAAGATTTACATATTCAACTCAGCATGCTATAAAAAAGAATTATGAGTATGATACAAACACAATATGCAAATAATTCTTTTAAATATAACGAGTATGAATAAAAGGATAAGAATTTCAGACCTAGAGTTGAACATAACATCATCAATGAGATCTCTACCAGTGAGAGGGTTCTTTAGGGGATCAAAACACTCATGCATTACTGAAAGTGCAACACTGAGTTTGCTGTATTTCTCTGCCAATAAGTCATTCTCAGAACTGCCAACCTCACGATTCTCAGAGTTGTTAAACTTCATCAATGTCCAAGTTAGATTGTCCTGACCCACTACAAGTGGCTTTCCTACTAGACTTTGAAGGCCTGCATATATCTGCAAAAAAATATAAATGTAAAATGTTACTAGCACTACATAATGAAGACACGGAGCCTTAAATGTTTCATTAGCCATAAATTTAAATGTGTTCTTGCCATGTATCACCAAAATCTTCCATTGTTGACAGGCCAATTAGCTGTTAAATGAAAATCATATATAAAAGCACACACGATCTGAATGAAGAACTCACTCTTGGACTAGAAACCATTAGTTTTATAAAATCTCATGTTGAATAGTTAACTAGAATTACATATAGGAAAGTAATTGACAAAATTCAATTTTGTTTTGGGGTAAAGTAATGCTTTCAAGGAATGTAAAATCACAATAAATAGAAAAGGAGAATAGGAAAGACAAGAAAGTTTGAAAGGAGATAAAGAAGATTAATTAATTCCATGCAAATTATGATTAAAATGCTCCTAATTATAGAAGAAAAAAGGGAGATGGATTTGATCTACCTGTTCACACTCTTTTCCACACAACCAATTTTCCATATATCTTCTTAACTCATCTTTTTCTCTATTTTTCAAGCATCCAACGTGATCTACATAGGGTTGACAAAAGATAGCATAAACATTACACTATTGATAACAAGAGCTGTCATCCACAAAAACAAACTCATAAAAGGAATTTTACAAATTTTGAACCAGATAGCAAATCAGCGTACATTTATGTTCACATTGAATGCAAGTAAGAAAAAGTACATCCTCAGTCCCTTCTGTTTTGATTTGGTTGCAAATTCTGCAACAACATGATGGGCAAAACCAGTCACCATGAGGGATATCCTGCACATGTAGTGGAGAATCAGTCCAATGCAACCTTCATATATGAAAGTAATGAATTGAAGTAACCACAAATTAGGAAAAGGAAAGGAAATAGAACACAAAGATAGCACTTAATTGGCATTAAGTAGGGAACGGTTAGCATACCTTCAAACCAAGACACGTCCTATGAAATGCGGATGGACATCGGTCACATAAAATAAGTTCACCACCATATTGACAGACAGAACAAATGTCATCATTTTCTCCTTCAAACAGAGCATTGCATGGTCTGTTCATATCTTCCCTTGTTCTATCATCGTGCATTACTTTTATCATGCAATCTAAAAGTGACCTACCGTTCTTCAAAAATATGCTAGCAGAAGGCCTGCAGTCACCACTTCCACCAGCATGATTTACGAAGCCACCAAGACCATATATTTTCTGGCAACAGCTACACTTGATTCCATCATAGGTAATCCTCCCCTGAGCCACATCAGTGTTACTGTCTCCTTCTGCCCGGTAATAGACCTTACATCTTGGCATCAGTACACCACTATCTATTAACCAAGACAGAACATTTTGAGGTCTTTGGTGTGACAGATTTGGGGCAGACACCTTCTGCACCCTTTTGCTTGATCTTAGACATTCTGTAGGTGGCCCTTTCTTTGGCAAGGTGGCCTTTGAATTCCTGGTGGGTTTGTGGTTTCTACTCTCAGTTGATGTACTTGCTGGTAAAGCAGTATGCAATTCAGGCTCTTTTTGAAGAAATTGGGACAATGTTTGCAATAGATTATTGGTATCAACATGGCCAACATTTCCCTCATTTGGAGGACAAACATCTACATCCTGGACATTTGGGGGTTGATCTGAAAGCAGATGTGAAAGATTCGCGTCATTTGCAGAATGCATCCTACTGTGATCAACTTGGGGCTGCACAGTGTTCATGTTGGACTCCAATTGCATATGTGTCAAAACTTGAATAATTGAAGTGTAAAACTTCTCGTCCTGTGCATCAGGTGACTTGTATCTGTAGCGTCCGCGTCCAGGACAATGTCTATCTTCTGTCCACTCAATTTTCCATCCAAGATATGCTAGATGTTTCCATACTTTTTTCTTCAAAAGTTCCCTAATGGTCTTGCTACCACAACCAAGTAAATACTGGTTAATAACATCAGGACAGAATTCAACCTTGGTCACTACCAGAGGTTTCCAACAAATGGACTTAGAGCGTCTACGTTTTCTCTTTTTTGAACAACAGCTAGCACCTGGTTTCACTTGACCGGCATCAGGCATGATATCTTGAACAGGAGATACTGGTTCCTCCTGCAAAATAATTTCTTTCTCATATGCCCCATCCATCAACAGATCTTTATCATATTCCTCTTGAAAGCAAATGATGCTACCACTTTTTTTATTGGTATCCAACAAGTTTGACATGCCACCATTTTCCATAAGGCTATCAGAAACTCCAATGTCAGAACCAAATACATTAGTGTATCCAGCATCACAATGAATGTTGTCAGTAGGTTCAACTGAGTTCAGTTCTGGTGTTCCTTTCAAGAAATCCTCCGGAAGGTTTAAAGCTGGGAAAACTTCTTCTAGTGTGAGAACATAGTAGTCATCAACCACCTCCACTACAAGGGCTCTCCACAAGTCCTTCTCATTACAAGTCCAATGTTTTATATTGTCAAAATCCTTTCTAGTCCTTATATCATACCATATTTGCTTCACTGAAACTGCAACAAAGGATTCCTTTTCACACTCCTGAAATACTTCAAGGAACACCCACTTCCCTCGTAGCTCCCAATTCTCAGTAGCTTCATCCCAATCCTGAGTTATCCGCAGTTGATGAGTTGCAACCTTCATTTCATCACCCAAATCCGGGAAGAGCACGCTCCTCTCCTCCATTCCATTGCAGTGATCAAATATAACACCTTCCCACCAGCCTTCTTGATAATTTACATCAACACAGAGACCAAATGGAAGGTCCTTCTTCCCAAACTCAAGCGGAGGAGGCAGTGGTCTGATGAATCCACCTTCATTGCTATAATCTGAAGAAGAACTATATCCATCCAAAACAGCTGAAACACGCACTACATCCACAAGATATTTTGATCCATCATCATCTAGAATGTTTTCATATCTGACATATCGCTTCTGCCTCTCACATCGGATCACCGTCCCCGGGTGCCATGATCCCAGAAATCCCTCTTCCAAACTTTTTACCTGAAAATAAAATAAATCAGATTAAAAAGATAGAAAGTTTAATTTCTTGTACTAGAAATTTCAGATGAAGGTATCACGGCATTCATGTTTATCACAAACTAGTAACTAAAACACACAAGAGACCATGAGAAAAAAATACCAGGACTCTCACACAATGGCAATGAGAAAAAATTATCAGAACTTGCCAATAACATTGACTCCACGTGATGCTACCATAAACTGTGCCTCATTTCAATTTTCTTCATTTGCATGAAGGGTTCATGAGAATTCAAAACAAACCTTGAATTAGGTTTCGACCAAGAAATCAACAATTTAGTGAGGGTAAAATGGTGAAAACGTATCAAAATCAAAAATTGACAACTGAACACCAAAAGATCATAAACATAAACAAAAACACAAAAAAAAAAAAAAACAAGAAAACACAAACACAGATAAGACATATAAGACATATAAGAACAAAACAATTGAGAAATTCATCACCAATGAACACCCAGAAATCATAATCCAAAAAAGATTATATCTTTACAAGTAAACAAACAGAGGAATTAGACATGACATTACCTCGACTCTCTCGTTGACAATAAGTTTTTTTTTCATGGACGACCCTCTTTTACGTTTAGTGCTCTCATAACACTTCTCACCATCAACGTCCATTGGAGAATGATTCTGAGACATGGTGACAGACGGACTGAGAATGGCTTACACCCTTTTCCAAGAAGTCTCGGGAACGAGTGAAAACCAGCCAGATAACCTAAACGACGACAACAATCCTGTACGTTAAATTAACAATCTCAATTCTCCTTCCCTCACCACCCTCCATTTTTTATGGGAAAGAGAAACACTCACTTCAGTTCTTTTGTTTCCCACTGTTGTGTTGTGTTAAGTTTGATCACTTACCCACATATAAAACTGGTAACGGCAAGGAGAATCCCCTGTGCCGTGCTCACTCTGTGTCCTTCTTCTCATTGGTCTAAGGTGTTACTCATTGCATGCTATCCCCACGTGGCCCCTGGATATGGATTACAAAATATGGTTATGTTCGTAGGCTATTCCTGGTAACTTAACATGTCTTCTATTGATGGAGAGGAGTTAGAAAGTTCCCAGTCTAGTGTGGGAGAGTGCACGGTGTGGGCGCTACCTACCTAGGAATAGAAGCCACGTGTCACCAAGAGGCACCTCCAAGTAGGTGATGGACCCTACTATAATTTTTATATGTACTTGAGGTCAAAGAAAAGTATTTTTAATCCATTCATTTATTTCACTATATAATTATAATAAAAAAAATATATTCAATTAATGCATTACATTTATTTATATAAAAAATTAAATGATTTTAACCTTATTCAATTGAATGTAAATAAAAAGAGAGAAAAATTGGGAAGATACAAATATTTGGAGTATTTATGTATATTTGTCTTCATATTATTAAGAACTGACAAGGTATAAATGCTATTTATTAATAGGAATTAGGTTATTTTATAAGGATTTGTTATTATTGTTCTTATATTATTAATAAAGAAAGTTCAAAATCATTGAAATTTATAAACTAGACATTAAAAATATAATAGAAAGAAGATAATTTTGTATATCTCAGTAAAAACAAATTAATTTTTTATTTTCTAAGAATATTAATAAGAATTTATCTTGTTTTAAATATAACTTATAAAATAATAACTGTAATACATCCCTTAATATTTTTTTATTAGAATTTAATTTATATGTGTTGAGAATTCAAATTATAATTTATTATGTGCAGTAAATATTTTGTGATTGAATTTAGTTTATTTTTTATTAAATATTATCTAAATTAAATATAAAAATTTAATATGATTTAATTTTTATATTTAAATTTAACTTTATTTTATAATTTTTATAATTATAAAATTATTAAATATTTTTTATAAAAAATTATTAAATATTTTATAATAAAATTTATTAAATAAAATATTATAATTTTTTTATAATTATTATTATATTTATAATACCAATTTCTCTTATATTTATAAATAAATTACCTAATTTTATATTTAAAAACTATCATAATTTTTTTTATTATATTTTGATAAATATAAATATAATATAATTACAATAAAAAATAATTTTATAAAAAATATATATTTATTAATTATTATTAAAATCTAAATATATAATATTATATTAAATATTTAGTTTGTTTTGACTTTCTTGATTTAGAATCTAAATGAAATTATATTTTGGTTAAGAATAAAAAATAAAAAATTTAATAAAATAATCATAAAAAACTATTATTTTTTTAATTGATTTCTGTTTTTTAATGATTTAATTAAAATTATTAATTTTATAATTATTATTTAAATATTCATATTTAAGATGATTTGAAGCTATTGCCATTTAATAATAATACTAGTAATTGAAACGGTTAGTTAGTTGATAATATGTAGTAAATTAAATTCTTTATTTAAGGATAATAGGTTTTACATTAAATTCTTTATCTAATAATCTTAACTGTTAATTGATAATATGTATTAGATTCTTTATCTAATAATCTTGATAGTTGGTTGATAATATGTAATAAATTAAATTCTGTTTCTTAATTAGATAATAAGATAAATTTGTTTAATGTTTTACTATTAAAATATTGAATATTTATTGAAAAATATTAAATAATAAATTTAATAAATACGCTTATCAATAATAATAATTATCAATAAAAATTTAACTAATATGTAATTATTAATTCAATATTTATTCATGTTAAAATTAAATTCTTTGAAAGAAGTTCTTGTATATATATAATATAAATTCTTTCAATATATTTTCAATTAAAATATTTAATATTTATTAAAAAAAGAAATAAATTTTCTGAATATCAATACTAACTAAGAAGACAATATTTTATATAGAAAAGGTAATATTATGGTGATTATAATACTTCTGAAAAAAACAACATGAATTTTTTTTATTCAACTATTTTCATAATTTGGATGAAATTTTATCCCGATTAACAAGGTTCAGTTAGGAAAAAAAATCTGATTTATGAATCATGATTTTAAATCAAATACAATAATTATCTTATTGTAAAAATATGTGAAAACATTCCTAAATGCTTAATCAAACAAATTTCCATTATTTTTAAATATGTTAAATTAGAATTTAAGTCCCATAGAGTCATAGTGTAAAACTAAGATCCATTTTTCTTTTAAAATGTGATCTTGATGATGGTATAGTCATATAATGTTAATTGAAAATTGAATATATTTAATTATATATATATATATATATATATTATAATATTTCATTTTATCAAGTCTAAATTTTAAAGACTTACTAGTCTTAATTATGTAATCCATATATTAAAGATGGGTTAAAATTATAAAATTTATTTATTTTATGAAAATTAGATTAAATTTAAATCTTTCTATGAATTTTTTTTTTTAATAACTATTATAGGAGTTTTTCAAATGTATTTGACTCAAACCTTTCTAAGGTATAAAAATGTTAAATCACATAATATATTTTATTTAGATTTACTAAAACTATTATTAGTGTATAGTTTTTATAGGAAAACATTTATATTTGTGTATTAATAGATTGTACAGTAATTTATAAATATAAGAAATTAACAATTATAACATGTATAAAATTAAGTATATAGTTTTTAACTTTAGAATTTTAAAAACATTCGTTTATTTTTTATATAAAATAATACAAATTATATTATTTATAACTTAAGACATATTTTTAAATATAATATATATATATATATATATATATATATATATGATATAATGTATAGATACAAAGTAACTTAATGTAAATAGCTTTGTTCTGACACAAATATGAAAGTGTGGTTTGCTTCTGCAAGCATGGTTTAGGGTTGGGTCGTGTGCACCGTATGGTGCTGCAGCATCAGGGATGGAGGACACCTATCATGAGCAGAAGGTTATTATATCAAATATAATTAATTATGTAATTTTTACATATTATTAGTATACAAACTTATATGTTTAAATAATTAAAAATTATTATATACATAAATTTAATATAGTTATTATGAAAATTAATATATTATATAAATATATATATATATATTTATATTTTATAATATAATAATAATATAAGAAAATTGTTCGATACATCATAATATATTCTTTAAATTATTCTCCACTTTTATTTATTTATATATATTGATTGAGAAGTGGATTGGTAGAATATATTTTCTAAAAAAAATATTTCATAGTTATTATTTATTATAAAATATATTTTAAATTGATATAAATAAACCAATAAGATAATTTAATGCAGTTAATAGTTCTATTATATAGTATTTTTTTTTAAATAATGTTTACGTTATATATTAAATTGTGTGAAGATTTTTTTACGATATTGTATATTATAATTTTTTTCATATATTATTATAAGTATATGAGTTTTACAAAAACGGTCTTAAAAATCATATTTTTAATGATTTATGATTATTTGATACTTTAATGTTTTAAAAAAATATGCTTAATAAATAATAATAATATAGTGTAAATTTAAATTAAAATAATTATATATTTTTTTATTTTATCTACTCTCTAATTACAAATAAAAATATAAATAAACAATAATAATTTTTATGATAAAGAATTTTGAATTTTAGATCATAATATTTTGAGATAATTTATTTTTAATGATAAAAAAATATTCTAAACACAATTTTAAAATATATATTTATTTTCATTTAGTTATGATTTTATTTTTTTAGAAGGTAGAAAACTAAAGTTTGAGGATTATTATTAAAAAATAAATAAATAAGTGATTTATTATAATAAAAAAATAAAAAATAGTTTAGTTAATTTTTTAAAAAATATAAATAGAAAATTAATATTTTATTTTTTATTTATAATAAATTATTATTTTTTAAAATTTATTTATTTATTTTTTATCATTTTTGAGATCTAAATATA
The DNA here is from genome assembly GCA_016859785.1 of Macrotyloma uniflorum. Classification (NCBI taxonomy): domain Eukaryota; kingdom Viridiplantae; phylum Streptophyta; class Magnoliopsida; order Fabales; family Fabaceae; genus Macrotyloma; species Macrotyloma uniflorum. The sequence goes on from BDMB01000011.1 coordinate 3,790,617, forward strand.
CTAAGTAAAAGTTATAAAAAAAAAAAATACTTTTATCTGATTGAATTTTTAGAAAATTAACTTTTTCTTAACCTTTACGTACCTTGGATTAAGTAGATTATATGGATGTTTTAGAATTTTTATGTGAAATTTTTATTTTAAGCTAAATTTATGTTAATTTAGATATTTAATGATATATAAATTTATAAATCAAGTATCGTAAAAATAAAAGGTTTGAAGATTATATTGTAAGTAAGGGATAATGGTAGAATTTAAGTTTAATTATAGTACTTTAGATTAGAAATATGAAGGTAGTGATATAACTTGGTCACAATATAACTTGTTATAATGACTATTTTTCTTTTGTAATGCTTGTGAGATTGTTTTAAGTGTATTTAAGATGTGAAAAGTATCATTCTTCTTATGATTATATAAATTATGATGTTGAGATATTGAGTTTGATGATGAAAATATTAAATATTAAGAATAGTTAGAATTAATGGATACCATGTATATAGACTTTATATTATGATTTGGTTGTGCAGAGAAAAATGTTGATGTAATGGAGTATTAAAACTATATTGTTGCTTTTATTTTGGAAGTAAAATTTATAATTTTCAAATCCAATTGATTCAATATTGTTCCAACAAAAAAATTTAAGTATGACTCTCATACTTCAAGTTAGAGCATTTAAATTCAATTGACCCCTTAATGTTGATATTACTCCTAATTTATATATAACGTATCACTTGATTATTAATAAAGTATTCTCTTAGAATTTTAATTTATTTAATAAATATGGTACTTGAATCTAACAACTGAAGTATATATTTTGATAAATTTATTAAAAATAAAAAATTATTATCTTTAAGTGTCAATTTGTAGGAATTTTAAATTAGAATCGATTGATTATGCCTTGTTTTAAAAGGTACAAATACTTAGTTAAAAAATCATAGAAAATTCTTTTAAAAGAGTTAAGAAATCATAAAATTCTAAGTTGGAGTTCATTGATTGAAATTGGTAAATTTTACATAGTTGATTTTCTGAAGTTAAAAGAGAGTATATATAATTGTGTGTTAGTGGAATGTGAATTTATACAATTATATTGGGGTGAAATGAGATAAATTGAGATCACATGTGTATTTTTATAAGTCTATCTTACGTGTATACTTATAAGAGTTATGTGATGTAGAATCTGCGATTGAAGTAATATCAAATAGTATATATATTTATTGTATAGTATAAAATTATTAAAATGTGTTAAATTGGATATCCAAATTTTGATTGTAATCTTAATTATATAAATATAGATATTAAATGAAAAATTGATAGATATTTACACCAAGAGTTATATACATTAATTTTTGTGTGAAAATTATCATAATAATGTGTGATACTAGTATTGAAACAATAAAATGAATAATTTTAAAGATAAAAAAAATTAATTAATTTACTTATAATCAAATAATTAATATATATGAAGAAGTATTAATTTTAATGTTTAAATTTCGTATTAATTATTTAAAAATAATATGTTATTTATTTATTTAAATACTTATAATTAAATAATGTATAATAAATATGGATAAATTTTATTATGTTTTATTTAGTTAAAGTTTATTAGTTTATATTTTTTATATTATAAAATAGTGATGATAATATTTGATATAGGAATAGATCATCTCATAAATAAGAATATTCATGATATAATGATTCAATTATAATATATATATATATATATATATATAAATTATATGGATATTTTTTTTAGTGATATAACCTAAATAGTAATAATTTTAGAATATTTTAAAGAATATTTAAATTATAATATACGAAAATTGTAATAGTTTCTTGCAATGTTAAACTCTCAAAAGAATATTAGTCTGTATAGAATAATAAAAAAAGATTTTTTATTTACATTTTTTAATATAAAATGCCTAATTAAAATATATGAAATAAAAATAATTTTAAGATGATTATTTGTATAGTTATAGTTTGTAGGATAGTTTGAGAATTGTAGATTAAGTTTGCCTATGAGGTTTATAAATTCACTATAATTATGCAGATTTTAAAAAAGATTCATTATATGCAGGTCTGAAGACTTAATAGATGAGTTCATATGCCCACCATTACCAATATTAAAGAATAAATCAAAATTCTAAACCTTACAATTTTTAAAAATTAATTAAATAAATATAAATATTAAAATATCTACATTATATAGTTATTTAAATATATTTTTTATCTTAGTTTTAAATTTTACAATGTCAAATAGATTTAAACACAATACAGAAACTTTCCCTAATGTTAAAGTTATTAAAGTGAGTATTTGACTTAATTTTTTAAATTCTACCATTAACATCTTAATTTCTTAAAACCCTTAAAAGAAAAAATTAAATGACTTTTTTATAAATTAAAATTATTATGTCTAATTAATTTGAAAAAACCTTGTACAAGAATCAGGAGTGTGTTGAAAACCTTGGAAGCCCAACTTTGTGGCCAATAGTTTTGATGTCTTGTTGCACTTTTGCCCTAAACTCTCTGTAAGTGAAGGGTTTGTACTTGGAACTCTCAATCTCTAGGTCTTCATCAGGAAACACAAAATAGCATATCGAGATCCTTTCTCTCTCATTGTTGAGCTTCACTCTGTGTGACACACTCTTGTATTTGTCATCACTTATTGCCTAAACAAAAACATTATTCCTTAATACCAATAAACAATTCATATTTCATTATAAAATATGATGAATGTAAGATTTAAATAAAATTTTACCTGCATCATGTCACCAAGGTTCACTATGAATGTGTTGGAAATGGGTTTCACAGTGTGCCATTGATGATCTTTGAGGAGCTCAAGTCCACTCACTTCATTTTCTTGATTCAATATAGACAACACAGAGCTATCTGTGTGCATCTCCATACCCAAACGAACGTTAGAGTTTGAGCAAATTGGATAACGGTAAATACGCATAAGTCCTGTTCTTTCTGCTACGTACGAACTTGATGGTTGAATCTTCAGGTCAAGGTTCTTCACCATAGCTTCGAATAATCTTCTAGCAATTCTGCTCAAATGTTCTCCATATTCCACAAGCAAAACTCTTGCCAACAACCACGACAGCCATGCAAAAACAATGTTAATTTCTTCAAATTAAGATTGGAACATTCTTAAAAATGTACTCTCATATTTGAAACGTAGAAATGGTTCTCTCTCTCACCATAGTAGTCAAAACAAAGAAAGTATTGTTTCAGGAAAGATTTTTGGTTACAGAAGAGGCGAGAAAGATAAGCTGAAAGAGAAAATAAAAAAGTGGTTGGTGATTGAATGAACATTGATCTTAGTATGGTGACTGTCCTGTCTACAGTACGAGGATAAATTCTGATGGACTTAGATTTGATAGTTTAAAACTGTAGCAGGCATGGCTCTTACAACATTATATATATATATATATATATATATATATATATATATATATATATATATATAAATGAGAATGCAATAAATATAACATACAATTGTCAATTTAGTAATAAAATACATGACTTCTCAATTTAATCCTAAAATTTAAATAAATTAAAATACAATTTTTGAAAATGGCTTTTATCTATATTTTTCTTTCATTTTTAATAAGATTTTAATTTTTTATAGACAAATATTAATTATTAATATCTCAATTTAAAAAAAAAAAGAATTCACAACCTATTTTTCATTCTCTATAATTTTTAGTATAAGATCAATCTTATATCTCCTGAATAAATTTATATATTATTATTAAAATATAATTTAATTTTTATATATTATGATAAGATAAAATTTAATCCATATCTATAAAGATTAAATTATATTTTAATGATAATATATAGAAACTTATTTAAAATAAAAAATAAATATAAAAAACAGAGACTATTTTAAAAAATTATTTATATATTTATTAACATTTAAAAAATAACTAATAAAAAATATACACTTTAAAAAAACAAAAAATAACTGAAATATGTTATTACTCGCCCTCCAGCTCCCACCAATAAAAAAAAATTCTATTAAAATGTTCATATTTTTTTTTCTCACAAGACACTTAAAAAAATATATTTAAATTATTAATAAATACTATTATTTATTTTTATAAAAATAATTAAAAATATTAAACATAAGCATTTTCCTTAACAAGAATTTAAAATTAACTAAACCTAATGCGGTCAATCTATTTCAGTTATATAATCATTTTTGTTGTTCGGAAAATATCATCCTAAAATAAATCATAATTTCTTGACGTAGGTCCCACTTTTTGTATGTTTGTATTGGCAGAAATATATTATTTTAATAATCCATTATAGATTATAGTTAATTGTATAAAATAGATTTTATGTTTAGATAAATTAAGTGGTAAATGATTTTAAAATAATAAACTTTGTTTGGTTAAAGAAACCCATTAATTTTATAATAAAATAAAAATAAAAATATAATACATGTTTAGTTTGGTATTGGATAAAATTAAAATGTGGATCTATAACTTATATCTAAGTTAAAAAATGCTTAAAATAACTTTTGTTTTTTATGATTGAAATATGAATCATCAGAAACTTGAAACTTGAATTCAGAAACTTGAAACTTGAATTCAGAAACGAAGTCGTATGAGTTGTTAAACACAAAGGAAATGGAAAAGGACCCTACAACTAATCAATGTCGAAGAATCTACAGAATCTAATTGGTCTGATTTGAGTTTTCATGCAGGGACATTATTGACTGGTTCAGCCACCTTAAGTGCAATCTCAGAAACAGTCAAATCTCAAACAAAACAATATTGCAACCCAACAACCCATATCCACGTCCCACCAACCCTCCAAAAACCCAAAATCATACATACATAAAGCCAACAAATAAAAAACCAATTCCAACCATAGTAAATTTCTTCAACCAAAAATTCTTACTAAAATCATATCATTCTAAAATTTTAATTGATTATACTTATTAATAATCATAATGAGAAAAAAAAAAAGGTAACTTAAATAAACAGTGTATTCAAAACTAGGTTAAAGAATCTGTTTAGGATCATTGAACTGATCTTCCGAAACTATTATGATCACAACTGATCTTCATTGACTATAATTAAGAACTATTTTTTGTGGTAAGTTAGAATGAATTACTGAAAACTGCTAACATGAACTGATATAAATCACCTAAGAATTTTTCATGTGTTGGGTGTGCATTGGCTAGTAACACTGTTTCTGCACATTGCAAACGCTACAGAAGAAAGTGAAGTTCTTTGGTTGCTTACCTGAAAGAATGAAGCTGAGGAAGTTGAGATTGAAATTGGGAGAGCTGAGCCAGAGGCATGTTGAAACCTTCAACCAAATTGATGTTTTGGGAGGCACTTGTTAGGGCTGTCCCAGAGGGAGTAAGGGCAGGGGTGCCCCAAAAGTAAGTGACAGGGTTGGCACTACCACCACATGAGGCCTGTTTGGACTCAAAGGAAAGAGAGAAGAGTTCTTTGGCTTGGTCTTGAAGTTGGGTCAATAGGGTTGATGGAACACCATGGTTAACCAAACGGAACAAACCCCAATGCTTGCAAGCCTCTTCAAAGACCTTGTTCATGTTCATGTCACTGGTTAAGCACTGAAGATCTATGACTGGTATGGGAGCTGGGTCCTCGTGGATCGGATCGCCGCCGTAGTTGCGGTGGCGGTGGCCGCTAATGTGGCGGAGAATGGGAGGGTAGGACTCCATATTGTTCATTTTTTAGTTTAGAGGCATAGGAAGATGGGAATCATGTCCAATTCCAAGGTTGAGAAGTGACAGTAGAGATTATGAAAAAAAAAATGTTTTTTTTCTGAGAGAATCACTTTGGGAGAATTCTAGATCTGTTTTGCTTCTTCAGCATAAAATGTAGATATAATATTATAAGAGTATTTTTATAATGAAATTTGTTTCACTCTCTTTTCTTACTCTTCTTACTCTTCTTTTCTAGCATTTGTTAGAAATAAAAAGCAGATAAAATCATATCTCCCAATCCCATCTCATCACATCTTCACTTAAATATTGGTGAGGAATTTAGGAATTTATATAACTGAGTTGAATTGTGATTTTGTTCTAGCTTGAATTATAAAAAAATAAGTTTAATTTATTTATTTATCGTTTTCTTATAAATAAAGAGAGAATCAAGTTTTATGTGATTTAATTAAAATTATTGAGTTTAAATAATTATTTAATTAAGATTTCATGTGATTTTCTTACTATTTAATCAAGATAATGTGAGGTTTGTAATTAAGTATTAAGTATATATTATAAATCGTTAAATTTATTTTGATGGTTGTAATTAAATATTTTTATTTCTTATATCAATTAACAAATTCGCATATTAAGATAAGTTGTACACTATATATCCTATTATATTACAATTTTACTTTATTTCTAATAATGCTTCCCTTTAAGACAAAAAAGGACGCTCTAAGTTCAATAAACACTCTTACATTTAATATATTTTAAAGAGACAAGTGAAGACTCAAATCATTAAACTTTCATATGTAAGACCTTGATATGTTACATTAACCAATCTAATATAAATGTATTTGTAACGCACTAGTGTTTTTTTTTTCTACAGAGAAGAAATAAATAGGTTCGATCAAAATAAATTGATAGAGTAAAAATAAAGTGAGTTTGTTTAAATTAGAGACGAAATCTTAAAAACAAGTGTTGCATCGATAAGATAGTATTTGGATAAGCAAGCAAAACCAAAACTGAACACGCAGCTAAGTGAAGCTAATTTTGTAAAAAGATAAATAAATTAGAAAAAGTTGTCGTTGATGTGATTTTGTGAATAGTAAAAACACAGGCGACAAAACAGCCCCCACAATTCAATGCATTATTATGTGCCCCAAACAACAAAAAAACCTAAGAACCTCATTATGCTCATCATGTGTTACTATGATTGATTCGGTTTTTTTTTTAAAATATATTCAAATTAAATATAAAAATTATTTGTAGTTTAATTTAGTTCGATTTGAAATAAAAAAAATAAGAACAAATTATTTTTGATTTGATTTAGTTTGATTTAAAAAAAAAAAATATGAACCAATTCAAATCAATTTTAACGGTTTGATTTTGATTGGGTTTTGCAGTTTTTATTTTTTTTTATTTTTTTTATTAATAATTGAAAATGAATCATAAGACAAATTGATGTAAAATTAAAATTAAAATATAAAAAATAAAAAAAAAAAGAATAAGAAAGGAAACATATTAATGAATTAATGAAATAAAATAAAAACTTACCCTTTAAAATAAAAAGAATGATTAGATAGATGGTGAAATAGTGTGGTGAAGATAAATTTGAATAAGAATCAACGATGAACTCAATCACATGCTTTTAAAAAAAATTCAAAATAATCTGATAACTTGCAATTTTAATTGATTTGCGATATTTCTGGATTGGTTTTTTATTTTTTTTATTTTTATCAATTTAATTTTGAATACCCTTACTCATCATTATACTTTCTTTTGTTTTATTAATAAGTTTTATTTCTTAATAAAAAGTGAAATTTTTTTTTATTATTAAAATAATAATAAAAATATTCTAATAACAGAAATTATTCTAATATTCGTAAAACCTGATCGTGTTATCGTATTCAAACAGAAGTTGTTATTTTTAAATTTTTAAATAATTTTAATAAATGATTAAGAAAATCAATTTTGGCTTATGGATCATTTTGAAATAATCACACATGTTATTTTACAGTAGCAGCCACCATAGGGGCATTACTGATACATGGGTGCATCGTCATCGTAACACGTGACAACAACGTCAACGCTCCCATTCCCCGAAAGCAGCCTCTTAGATCACTCACAAACCCAAATTATTGGAACTTCTTCTTCTTCTTCTCTCTTTTTCGTTCTTCATTTACTAATGATCTCACACATCCTCGTAGCACAACAATCTCAGTTATTTAGTTTCACACTTTTGCCATGTCCTGGTTACGACAACTCTCCTCCAAAACGCGCCGCTTCACTTCTCTCTACCGCTTCAGCACCTCCACGATCCCGGTTCGCCATGCCGATCTGGGCCCCACCAAGGCCCACGAAAAGCCCCGCGTGGTGGTGCTGGGCTCCGGGTGGGCCGGGTGCCGCCTCATGAAGGGCCTCGACCCTAAAATCTACGACATCGTTTGCGTGTCCCCGCGCAACCACATGGTGTTCACTCCTCTCTTGGCTTCCACTTGCGTCGGAACGCTCGAGTTCAGAACCGTTGCCGAACCCATCTCCAGGATCCAACCCGCCATTTCTCGGGAACCTGGCTCTTATTTCTTCCTCGGCAATTGTACTGCCATTGATGCCTTCAACCATGTCGTATGTTATCTGCTTTTCTTCCTTCAATTCTACTCCCACTGATTGAGTTAAATGTCATTAACTTGAGCGTGACTTGGTTTGTTATTTGATCATGGACATGTGCATGCATCATATGACTTTTCTTGATTTGCATACGTTTCTGTAACTTTTAATATGTAGGGAGGGACTCTTTCTATGCAACTATGTATTCAGGGATTTAGCAATGCCCTAAGGTGACATATATGGTTGTGACCTTTATACAAACTCTATATGAACACAAACAACAAAATTCACAACGTTGTAGAGGAGTGATAGTAGCACACTCTCTTTTATTGGGAAAAATTATTAAGAACTACAAAATTGAAAAACCATTTTTAAATAAGATGTGGGATCCTCTATTTTTGTGATTTTCAATTAATTTCAACAATAGTGAAAAAAGTGTTGAAGAATATGTTTCTAAGAGAAATATATAGTAGTAGAAACGAAAATAAAGAAAATGTCTGCTCTTTTCCCATTGTCCACTCTTTTTCCTATCCTCTGCACTACTGATATATTCTGTTACATAACAAACTCATCATAGTTAATGTCACTACCGTAGCTTCATTATTCTCCTTGTCATTTACCTGTAACGTGTGAATTCACATCAATCCCGTTTTCTATCCTTTTCCATTTCATTTGTGGTGTATGGAAGGAGTATTGTTTTAGGGGATGAAGCAGTATGTTCTGTTTCTGCGTTGAAGTTTTTCCCGATTGTGTAGAAACTCGAAAGAATTTATTCAAAATTTGAAATTATTAGACCGTACCTTGTTTGTATATGGATTTATTGAAATTTTGTTTTTGATACCTTTTGGTCTACGCTACATAGTAAGATAAAGGTTCTTACAGAGCTGTTGGAATCGAAACCCTATCTAGTAATATAAAGCTTGTTATTGTTTTGCTGGAATAAAAAACTATCAAAGCAACGCCTGGAACCTGAAGCCCCAATGAAAATTCAATTTCATTCCTATTTCTTACTCTTTCTCCTCTTCCTCTGAACAAAATGACATCATGCTAGTACAAGTTGAAATATTGGTACTGACAATGTGGCTTATTTTAGGAGAATTACTAGTATTAATTGAAGTATTGATTTGGTACTCACAATGTGGTTTAATTGGGGAGAATCTGGCAAAATGGTTTTGAAGGTGCAATGTGAGTCTGTAACTGAAGGAACGCGGAGCCTAGATCCTTGGAAGTTTACAATCTCATACGATAAGCTGGTAATTGCACTAGGAGCACAACCTACCACTTTTGGAATTCAAGGAGTCTATGAGCATGCCATTTTTCTTCGTGAAGTTTACCATGCACAGGAAATTCGTCGGAAGTTGCTTCTGAACTTAATGATGTCTGATGTTCCAGGTTTACGACAATTTTGATATTTTAGCTTAATATGAAGTCACTTGAAAATAATGATTATTATACATCATCTATGCAATCTGTATTTGATTTGATGCAGGGATTGAAGAAAAGGAAAAAAGGAGGCTGTTACATTGTGTGGTTGTGGGAGGCGGTCCCACTGGAGTTGAATTCAGCGGTGAACTTAGTGATTTTATCATAAGAGATGTCCGTGAGAGATATTCTCATGTGAAGGACTACATCCGCGTTACTTTAATTGAGGTATGCTTAGTAGCATTAGATATGTGATACAACCAAATAGACTAGATTTTTGCTATGGCCTATCGCAACAAACCTCTTGCTCTTTCCATTGTATATCCCTATGTCTTGCAAATTACAATTATCGCCAACATAATGGTCAGAAACATCTATTGTCATTTTTCTTCATGCCAAAATTTTCGTTTAAAGTATATGTCTCTTAACCAATTTATTCATGCCATTTTAGGCCAATGAGATCCTGTCTTCCTTTGATGTTCGACTCAGGCAATATGCCACCAAGCAATTGACAAAGGTGAGCTATATTCAAAAAGAGCTTCTATTCTGTTTGTTCAATCTGTTCCTGCTGATTTTGAACTTCTGAATATCACATAAAAAGAAACAAAGAACAAAAAAACCCAGCTTTCCATTTAAAGAAATGTAGTAGTCTATTAGTAATTACTATGGTTTAATTAATTATCAAAATATGAAATATAATCACGATAGAATGCTTCTAACAGAGGTATTTGGAATCGTATAGTAAATTGAGGGGACTCTTAGTACAATAAGTAGGATGAAAATGGATTGATAGGCTAGCTGTTAAAATTTTTCAGTATTAGTTTTATATCTCCTCATATTGAAGTTTGTATCAGTCAGGAGTCCAACTTGTCCGTGGCATTGTGAAAGATGTCGGGGAGAAGAAGATTATTCTAAATGATGGCACTGAGGTTCCATATGGGTTGCTGGTATGGTCTACTGGAGTTGGTCCATCAGCTTTTATTCGGTCTTTGGATTTCCCTAAATCTCCTGGTGGAAGGTTGTCCTTTGTTACTGAACGTAGTTGCAATTATTTTCTTTCCACTGACAGCCGTTTCAAATTTACAATTGGGGAGCTGATTTATGAATAGATATGATCTGTCTTATCAAGAAAGCAGGGTTTTTATTGTCCAAAGATATCACTCATGTATGCATGTGTTTATTTTTAAGAATACTGAGTTAGGAAAATAAATCTTAAGCCAATGAATAACTTCTCGTGAAGTTTTCAACTTCAAGGTTGCATTTGAAAGTTTATTTCAGGCATGCCATTCTCATACAGTTTCATATAAATCCTTTTTTCTTTTGTAATATGTATTTTTCAACTATAAGAAAATATTAATAATTTTATTTACCTACAATCTTTTAATCTTCCAAACTTTGGTATGAAAATTATTATGTAAAAAGCATATACATCAACGGTTGGATTCAGCAGGAAGTTATATGGTGTAAAGTATGTAAAGGCTGAGGTGCAAATTGATATATATAATTATATTTTATTATCCTAGTCATTTGTCCATCATAAGCTCTTTTTAGATGTATCAGGTTTCCTCGCATTTGACGCACATTTGATGTGGCATGTCTTCTGTTCTCACTTTTTTTTTATTTCATAGTACTGTATTTCCATAAAGAAAATTGTTGAAGTTTCTCATTCACAGGATTGGCACTGATGAGTGGCTTCGTGTTCCTACAGTAGAGGATATCTTCTCAATAGGTGACTGCAGTGGATTTATAGAAAGTACTGGAAAACAACCGCTACCGGCTTTAGCCCAAGTACGTGACATTGGATTCATTAGTTTCTCCACATACAAATTCGTTTCTTAAATTCCTGCAATTTGTAGTTCTGATTTTGCACAAAGTCTTTGTCCCTGACATATTTCATTCTGAATGTGTTACTGCTATATTTACTGTTATTGGTTCATGAGTGAAGTGATGTTGCATTTTTCATCTGTGCCTGAAAGCTTATTCTTACCAATTTGATGCATTTCCCTTTGGATTGAACCACAGGTGGCAGAAAGGCAAGGTAAATATTTAGCAAACTTACTAAACAAAATAGGTAAAGCAAATGGAGGCCGTGCAAACAGTGCAAAGGACTTAGACTTTGGGGATCAATTTGTTTACAAGCACCTGGGAAGCATGGCATCTATAGGGAGATACAAGGCTCTAGTGGACCTCAGACAGAGCAAGGTGATTTTCATTCCTGAGCTTTTACTGGTGCTTTAAAAACTTATGGTTTGATTCATTCACGTAATCTCCTACAGGAGGCCAAAGGGTTATCTCTGGCAGGTTTTACCAGTTGGTTTATTTGGCGCTCTGCATATCTAACTCGTGTCATCAGCTGGAGGAACAGATTCTATGTGGCCATCAACTGGGCTACTACTTTTGTGTTTGGCCGTGATATAAGCAGAATATGAAAACTTTGTAAGGTAAATCTCTGCATGTAAATTTTATTAAGAGTTAGAAATGTTAATAGGCCCTTTCAATACTTCTCTTTATTGGTTGCGTTGCAGACTGATAGTAAAACGATAAGATGATGAAGTCTATTTAATTGGATCATTTTGGAGCAGCATGTTTCAAAAGCCAGTAATATCTTAGGAGATGAATTTCAGTAAGCTGATCATGGAACTCTACTAGTTCATGATATTGGCTACACGTTCAATTTGTTTAAAACACAGTTGCAACGAATAAGAGATCACTCTGGAATTGCCTTGAAGGGGAAAACAATAGATTAAATTTGGCTGTCTTTTCTAATAGGGTATGTACACGTCATGATTCAATGTTTAGCGACTCCCCAATTGTTTGATTTCATTCGACAACAATAATATATAGTAAACGGATTCTCTGCGTGGATAAACTCCCTTTACAAATGCAGTGATATAAATGAAACCCAACAAATTACTTACAAAAAGGGCTCTTACAAAATTACCACAAGTGACCTTAATGGCAAGTTATCATATCATGTCATGATTTATGTCTTTATTATAACTCTGCACAAACTATTAACAGAGTTTTTTCCTTCAGCAGTTATTAGTTCTTTCAATCAGAGAGTTCATGCACCAGGATAAACATCTGGAAGCCTTACAACACGATATTTCTACGATATCTGTATTCCAACCTTTCACTTGACAGTGCAATGGCAGGTCCAGTTATATTTTATGACAGTTCAGAATATGTCTCCACCAAAGGCACTAAGACATCAATTCTGCCACACCATTAACACGTATAGAATTTGTCATCTTTTTGGTAATCAAATCCTTCAACTCGATCTCTCCAGGAAACCTTCCCTCCTTCAGTTTAGAGAAAACCTTCAAGGGCAGAAGAGTTTGAAGGTATAAGTAAAAATTCAAAAGCATTGAAGATGCCATGCCATACATTACCGTACCTTCCATCTAAGTAACTCTAGAGTCAGAAGAGGCAAGGGGGTGATCAAAACATCGTTCAGATAAGAACTCTTTACACAGAAAAAAATTATAAGTTTATTTCCAACGAAAGTTAGACCCCTGTCTGGATATAAACTAGAAGTGTTTTGAGAGTTCTCTACTGAAAATATGAAGTTTATTTCAGTAGACAAGCTCTTAAAACACTTATAGTTTTGTATCGAAACAAGTTCTTAGTTCTTTTCTTAAGAACTACACAAATAAACCCAATAGTAATTCCCACAAATTATATACTATAAAACACTGAATGCAATTAACATTATCAAAATAATGTTACAAACCCAAAACGCCAAATACTCAATGAATTGAATGTTGAATGCAAGGTGAGGAATAGTTCTCCCCCAACCATCCAAAAAGGCATGCAGATATATAACTGTGATCTGAATGCAGAGGTTCAAACTACAAAAAATTCATATAAAAATGTCAATGGGACCACCGTGGAGTTATTTGGCTCAAGGTAACAAAGATGTGCTCCTTTTATCTGGAATGGAGGATAGGCCCCAACTTCCCATACTCTACCCACTTTTGCACAATATCTTTCAGCAGAAATCTTAAACTAGTTTTAGTTTGTTAATAATACAATATAATTCGATAACTACCCATTCAACAATGAAATAGAACCCGTTGTAGAAAGAGTGATAATTGATAAGAACTAATACAGCCAAGGATAACGATGCTGCTTAACATATTATATGATAGTAGCTAAAACTTTTATAAGTGAGCCCCGGCATAACCAGAGAAATCCAGTAAAGTAGTAAAATGTTGATCAAACAACTCATGTTGGACATCTACCCAATTGATTACACATGCTCACAGAGCCACAAAGCATAACAAAACTTGCATTTATCGAAGAGAAAGATCAGGAGCTCAACTAGCAAAGAAATGTGTACTAATAAATATAAGAGAATAAAAGATGGAAGGAAGGCACCAACCAGTTCACCATTGAAGTAAATTTCGAATGCTCCAGAGCTCTGTAAGAATGACTGCAAGGCATTCCCAAGAAGCCAAGTACTAGCAACGGTTCCGAATTTATTAGCACGTAAGTTGTAATACCAAGGAGGAGGTGCAGCAAACCCCAACATTGGAAAAATATGTTCCCCTGCCACAACAACTCCTATAACACCTATCTGAACAGCTGGAACCAATTTGCTTAGCAGACGCTTTGGAAGCGATGGGGGATAATTTGCAAGAATAACCTCAGTTCCAGGAAAAGCAATCTCCAACATATTCTTCATTGTCACTGCTGTTCCCCTACACACAAACGACACAACCGTCCATTTACAACAACTTTCCCATCCTAAACAACAATGCCCTGTGCATGCAAATTCCAATGAAACAACTTTTGTTTAAGAATGCATTTTCCTAAGGCAGCAAAGATGTTTGGATGAAAGGAAGGGAAAAAAAAATAGAGGGTACAAAAAACACAGACAACAATGCATTTCTTTTTATGGTTAAGAGAAAAAAAAGATGGGAAAGAAAAGTTGCCTTTTAGAAACAAAAATTCAAAATTATCTTTCCTTCTATTTTCTACTCAATTCAAAATTCAAACATTTCTCCATCTCATTTTCTTTCCCCTGTACCAAACAATTAAAACTTCAAACTTCCCTCTTCTTTTCATTTTCTTTCAACTGTATAAAAAAAAGGGGTTAAGAAACACAAAACAATAAGAGAAAGCAATGATCGAAAACAATACATGAAATACAACCCAGATAAGATTTCACAATCTGGATGCATAACCAAAAACCTAATGTCATAAATAATCTTTTTAGGTCAATTCCCCCATTACCCACAAACTTAATAGACAGATAATCTCAAAAACCTTTCCTTTTTTGTAATTTTTCTCTATATAAAAAGCCATCAACATTAAAAAAAACAGCAGCACCATAGTACTAATAACAAGTACCTGTAAGAGCAAGAAGAGCAGAAATTGATGTTCACAGTGTTGCCGAGACCCGCAGTTGCAATACTACTGGTGGTTTTCTGAGAAAACAAGAAGAGAAGCGACCCGTTAGTGGGACATTGAAATAACGATAAAGATGTGATTCTCATGAATGAAATTACCTCGGGGGGGAACTCTATTGTTACCGGCTGGGGATGGTGGTGGGGTGGGTGGTGATGGTGGTGGGGTGGGTGATGATGGTGGTGGGGTGGGTGATGATGGTGGTGGGGCGGGGGATGATGGTGGTGCGGGGGGGGTGGTGGTGGTGAGGTGGCGGTGGTGGTGGAGTGAAGAGGGAAAAGAGGTCAGAACAGAAAAGGAAGAGAGGCAGACCGAGCAAGAGAAGCTGAGCACGATCCATAGGCAGTGAAGTTGGAAGATGAAGGTGGATTGGAATGGAAGAGTGATGATGATATGATGGTGAGCGGAAGAGAATTTTGTGGTGAAATGCTCGACTACAGGTACAGCTCACTGACTGAGAAGTTCACTTTGCTTTTAAATTTCAAATTTTTATTTTTTTAATTATAATAATGTTATTTGTTCAACATAATTTCTTCATTTGACTTAATTACTTTAATTTTTATTTCTCATTTGTAATTTCTTCACATATTTAATCATCTTATTTTTTTATGTATTTTATATATCACAAAAAAAAATCGAAAAATGAAACTAACATATTGTATCACATCAGTATGTTCTTCCACTATTAACATACCATTAGAATGAAAAAAAGAGACTCATGTCCACCATCAACAATGCACACATATACACATGTGTGGACACTAATATCAATGAGGAACCTGCGCTTAATTCAAAAAAGGAGAGTTTATTGGTTTGAATGAAATTCTTTCAACTAAAAAATTTAAAGCATTCTAATTATATTAGTTTGTATTTTTTTTCTAGAGTCTGACATGAACTAAGTCGATCAATTTCGAGGATAATTGATTGGGTAGTTAATTTGTGTTTTACGAATCCGTTAAATCCAAATCGAAACAATGATCAGTCTGAGAAGAAGTTCAATTCAAGTAAATTACTCCTGTCATTGAATGATCTTGAAAGGAATTCTGATCTAAAAAAGAAAGAACAAGAGACAAATTAAGATATTGGCGCAACTGCAACAACTGAAAACATCTTAAATAAAACCTGAGCTCTAGGAAATTAACACATTCCATAATTCACGTTTGTATAGTATAGCAAAATGTTCAGTTGGTCAAAATCTCCCGCCACCAAAATGGCTATTTTAACTATACAAGCAATCATCATTCAATCATCTGCTTACACAACTTTCTTTAATGTATTATTATTGCATCAATGTTTCAAAACTCTTATTACATCAAAATTTCAAACTCTCCTCAACACTTGTCCAAATCCTAAATTATTGATTTGATGAGAAACAGTTATCAAAACAGCTTGAAGAGGGAGGACCTTGAAGTTTTCTGGTTTCCTAGCCAGTGTTGCATGTGGACTCCAATGGCATCTAAATACAAGCTGCTCCTGCCATGAAAACCCAGCACCTTGCCCTCTGTAGTGGTTGAGGTGAAGAATTTCCCAACTTCTTCACCAAATGGACCATACTGGCCACGACTGGTGTTGAAAGTCAGTGACTTTATGATTCTATGCTGCTGATCATCCTTAGTGATTGACCCGTAATAGCCAGATATGCAAGTCAGTACCTCATGTGGATGCTCCAGTTGTATCTGAAATCACAATAATTAAAGCTTGGTTATGTTTAAGAATGCTCATGTCATGTACATTTTGCACTTGTACTTTGTAGCATTTGACATCAAATTTCATTTTAGAAGGGGAATGCTTTAGCTTGATTTAAGAAAAAAAAGTTAATGGTTATTATTACTATGAACAAGACACTCTGAGTTATTTGAGATTCACATGATTCGTGCTTTTTTAACACAGCAAACCCTTATAGAGATGCACACTGTAACATGTTTCTAATGTGCAAGAGATTTCGGTGTAATGTATTTAAACAATTAAGGAGAGTTAGTATAAAGGTAAAAAGATAGGTATCAATTTGATTTACTTTATTATTATATTTTTTGTTTATGTTTTCAATTTTGAGCAATTTGATAAGGGGTTTAGTTTTAAGAGTATTGGTTTAAGGGAGTATGTAAGACAGTGAAATGTGCTTAAATTAAGAAAGTGGATGCTCATAATCATACCCTATGTATGGTGTCTCCTCCATTACCACCATGTTTTGCAGACCACACAGATTGCCTGTTTCGGTCATACTCTATTTGAATAGAGCATATGCCTTCTGATACTTTTGTCAAATAAATTTGCTTAATCCCAGAAAAGACTCCGTCATCCCAGGGTCTACCTCCATCCCCACCCCATGGCCCTGGTCCACATGGAGCTGATTCTTTAATCACACCACAAGAAACCTAGGAAAGGTGTGAACAAAGTGAATAGCATAATCCATAGAAGGAGATTGAAAAATTTTCAAATATGCCTTCAATATTTTCTGTGTTCTAAAAGTTGTTGTCAAA
Source organism: Macrotyloma uniflorum (assembly GCA_016859785.1). Taxonomy (NCBI): domain Eukaryota; kingdom Viridiplantae; phylum Streptophyta; class Magnoliopsida; order Fabales; family Fabaceae; genus Macrotyloma; species Macrotyloma uniflorum. The sequence continues at coordinate 3,808,227 of BDMB01000011.1, forward strand.
AAAGGACCATACCTCTTCAGCTGCTGATGGCTTAGCAAGTACTAGTTTGTTAGGCCATTGAGCACTGCCTATATCTCCAATACTTGTTTCTCTAGGGTTGATTTCCTTGGGAGGAGTTGCCAAAGGCACTATTACTTTTCCTTCTACAACATGTACTCCCAAAGCATCTAGGAACAAACCTTTTCTCCCATGAATGCCAACAATTTTACCTTCTTTCACTTTTGTGGTGAAATAAGTTCCTTGTTCATCCCCATATGGTCCATACTTTCTCTTGTTGGTATGGAAAGTTAGTGACCTTATAAAAACAGGCCCCATGTACATCAAAGGATCACAGTAGCCAGATACATGTGTCAGGACTTCATAAGGAAAATCAAAGACTATCTGCAAAATGGTGTCGCTAAGATTAGAAATTAATCTGATTTTAAGTAGAGTAAGCTAAGTTTTCCTATTTGTTTTTTGTTCACCTTTTCAATTTTAAATCCTCCTGTTCCACCTTGCTTGGATCCCCATATGGCCTCCCCATGATAATCATACAAAACTCTAATCCATACAATTCCAAAGTTGCGTGACAAGTTGATTTGCCTGATTCCTGTGTAGCTTCCATCATCAAATACATGTCCACCAATGCCACCCCAAGGTCCATATCTGACCACACTTCCAACCTGTGGGATCGACTCATTCACATGAGCCATCTGAAAGAAGATAAATTCAAAGATTCATTTGGTGCTATTTTGAGAGTTAGAAAGGAAAGTTAAGGAACACTTTAAATGACAGAGATCATAAATGTAGGCTCACTTACCTTTTCCTTGTGCTCAGTTTTGTTGGATTCTTGGACAAAAGAAATCTTCCCGGAGACATTGTTCGAAAAAGGCTTACTGAAATCGTCTTTTTGTCTGACAGCAAGAACGATATCGTAGTGTTCGTTCACAGTTCCTTGAATCACAGAATAACCAAAATTCTCAGAAAAGTGAGTAATGGGGCTCTGGGAATGAGCCAAAGGATAGGATGGATTTGGTTGTTTTAAGGACTTCAGATAGACTCCAATGGCATCTATGTACCAACAACACCTGCCATGAAACCCAACAATTTTTGCCCCAGTCAATGGGACTGAAAAATATGTCCCTTGTTCAACACCAAATGGTCCATAAGTTTTCTTGTTACTCTCAAAACTCAGCGACCGAACTAAGTTTGGCCCCAATTGATTGAAGCTGCCACAGTATCCATGGATTTTAGTTAGGATCTCATTTGGATAATCAAACTTCACCTGTAACACAGTCATTAGTAGTTAGTCATTATATTCTCAAATTTGATTAACACCAACTTCTAACCTGGGACTCAACATGCTATTAATCTTTTTATAACTAGAAATGAGAACTACCAGTATAGACAATTAGATTACATTGAATGGTCAAGACTAAAAGAAAATACACACAAATTTTTTAAGTAGTTATGTGACCCTGTAACTAGTTTCTATGTATAAAAGTGTCACTCAAATTTATAGTTTTTATTTCTCTCAAGAAGAAAGTTTTCACCCCCAGAATCTCTCTTTCTAATATATCATTCTATAGTGCCAATATTGCAAATTATGTCACCAGATAAGGTAAAGACATGGAACCTTTACCTTGTCAGTTTTACGGCCTCCACTCCCACCATGCTTCTCTGACCAAATAGAGCTTCCTTTCTTATCATATTCAATCTGGATGGAGTCAATGCCTGCCCCATGAACTATCACCAATTGCCTTACTCCTGAGTATACCCCATCATCCCAACGAGACCCTCCATTGCCTCCCCATGGTCCAACTGACTGAGGTTTCTTTATGGAATCCTCAAAACTCTGCAACCAAAACATCATGCAAAGGTGTTAAATAAAGAGGGTAAAAACATATATTTGTTGAACATAAACTGAGGTATCTATGCATTGAGTTCTATTTAACATAAACAGATATGAATTTAGTCATATATTGTAATATAAGCAGCCGTATGCATGTACTACCATCTTCTACTTGGGCGATGATAATGATAGACTTTCGACTAAGAAAACTTCTACTGTTAATGAGGGTGCAGTTAGGGGTAGGCATAGGAGGAATTTATGGGGGAAGAGGTTTGAGTTTGTGGCAGGGGACTTTGTCTAGAAAAATAATATAGATGAGGAACTAAGTAGTCAAAGCTAATTTGAGTTGCACCATGGAAGGAAAGGATTAAAAGGCAGGGAATCAAATCCCCCACACATATCAGTCCCTTGTTTTTATTAGACAAAGTTTCATGCACTTTTTATGGTCAAGCAGCAATCATTTTATTTCCCATATTTTGTACAAAATTACTGGAAAAAGAGAAAGGAACATATCGTCTCCTGCTAAATTCGTCAGAAGCACTTATACTCTATTAGTGGTTTGGTGCTATGAGTGGTACAGATTTCATTGAATCTGATTTCCAATGATCATTACATAGTCTACACCCTTTTATATTTTGTTGTTTAACCCTTTTTAGTTATGGTCTTTGTATTAAAAATTTACACCATGCTTACTCATAAGGTGCTTCTTATAAACTATTTGAAGAAGAATCTAATACTCTTTTGTGGATGTTTGCTCATGCCACAGTTTTTATTCTACCTAACTTTTTCCAGATTGAGTTTTGTCGCTCCAATCATTAATTTATAAAGCATCCATTTTTTTGGTGAGCATAATTTATAAAGCATCTTTGAATGATAATCTATTACATATAGTTATAGATGAACATGAAAAGACTACAATTATTGGCTTTATAATTTATTTATATCTTGTAGTTGGAAATTACCAACATGGCATCCTTCCAAATCTTTGTTGTGGAAAGCATAACTAGTTCCTGTATTGTAACCAAATGGGGTTCGATATTGTTAGATATACGTATATATTTTGTTATTATATATTAATATATCTAACAGATATATAGCTTAAAAGGTATCATAATATGAACAGATTCTACTTACGCCAAAGAGTAGTTTTTGCTATTATCTCATTTTCCTCCTTAACCTCTGCAATAAATCTGAACAATATTTGATTTAATGCCTTGAAACATGAGAATAGAACTCCTAAACATGAATGGTTGAATAAGATGCATTGTTCCATTTTTGTTGGGTGTTTTGCTACTATTTTCATTTAAAAAAAAAATATTGTATTTATATAAATCCTTTTCTTTTCTTTTTATATAAACTTTTTTAGTTTTTAAGTGACTGGCTCAGAAATCCTTTTTTAGCCAATGCTGCACTATACTGCTAGTTTTTGTCGAATACTTTTGTCCCATAAAATATGATCTTTCCAATAAGACTCCTTTTACTCTGTGATGTAATGTGTCTGAGGAAATTCGAAAGAAAATAAATTTTCTCGTGATAAACATTTTCTTGAGATTTAAGAGGCTAAACTTTCATCACCTTACGTAATCATGCTTTATCTCAAATGTAACCTAATTTGATGTTTAATCTAGAACACTTATCATTGATGTAATATTCTGATCTTAAACTAAAAAATGTTCGAATTTTTTAAGAGCATTTATTGAATGAACCTAATTGCTCATTCCAATCTTGTCGGAGTCGTGACAAATCTTCATAATCATATGATAAACCTTTGAAAATGTTAGTGTGTACTTGGATTATGTATTTTAAAATTTTAGAAAATTTAATTGTTTCAATTGAATTTTTTAATTTGTAGAATTTTCTTTGAACAGAGAATCATATTTCTTTCCTTAAAATTTTATTTGAATAAACTAATCAAATTTTCTCAATTTATTAAATTATATATTTAAATAATCAAACTTGATAGAATCATTTTAAAATTGTATAATCAAGTAGTGGCGGGTCTAAGATCTAAATCAACGATGAAAATTTATTTAAAAATATAAATAATATGTGAATATAATAAATAAGTATTATTATCATATAATATATGAATAAGCATATTCTTACATTACTTAAGGGATAAATTTGGAGATGAAAAAGTCAAATATATTAAACATGAGATGCACTTGTGCATCCTCAAATATCATCTTCACTGATGTCCATTTCTTCACAATCCACAATCCTCTAAAACAGCAGTTGTATCAGTTACCTAAACCGTGGAAGCCAGACAAACTCGGGGTGGCAATTTGCATTTGAATTGAAAGAATATAAGTACAACTAATCATCTCAGCCTAAAGGTGGATATGGTGGATAAGTTTTGGTTTAAGCATATAAATTGACACATGTCAATTGCTCTTATCCCTTTATTTTGTTCATGTAGATACAATCAAAAGATTTATTTACATCATGAATAGTTAAACAACATGACGAATTTACATATTTCTGAATCCATTGATTCTCTTTCACATCTATTTGCTTTACCAATAATCCCTACAAGAACAATGACCATGATTAAAATGGTGTAAGCAATTTGAATCGCTTAAATATATTTCACACCCATATGCCAACGATATGTATTTGGCTGTGTCATGGCAGTCCTTACACATTCTCAAATTCTTTACTATCCGTAAAATTTGAGGTGTGTGATGAGAATCTATTAAAGCAAACGCAAACGCAAGCTTTTCACTATGTACACTACTAATATCTTCCTTCTCTTCCTCAATGCAAAGTCCATTGTCAGAAATATGTGCCTTGACATTTTCACTTACCCGTTTTAGCCAAGAATGTAGCTTGTCCAAATATGGTTTTGACTGATCACCAACAACAAAAGTATGGACCATGTTATTCATTTCAATCCAGCTTTGCCCAACAGGAAACTTTTCTTTCTCCAGCTTTGTCATTTTTGGAGCTTCCCTAGACTTCCCACATAAAGAATATGCCTGTGAAAGTAAATGCTGAATTAATATATTTTCAGGATCCAACTCAAGCAGACTTTCTCCTGCAAAGATTGTCATTCCGAAATTCCTATGAATTCTGCAGGCAGTCAGAAAGGCAGCCCATACAGAAAAATTAGGTTCAACGGGCATGTTCCGAATAAACTTCAGTGCTTCGGCAAGCTTACCTGAACGACCAAGCAAATAGACCATAGCGGAATAATGTTCCAGATCTAGTCTAATCTGATATTCTTCACTGATGTTGGCGAAAGCATGTTTTCCCTCATTCACCATTCCAGCATGACTATAAGCTGAGATAATACTTGCAAGAGTAACTCTATTTGGACGAAGTCCGTCATCCTTCCTCATCTGATCAAAAAGATCAAGTGCAGACTCTGAACAGCCGTGTAAAACATAACCTGAAAGCAGAGAGTTCCAACTGATGATATCTTTTGGGGACAATCCATCAAATACTCTTCTGGAGTACTTTATATTTCCTGACTTAGCATAATTGTCAATGAATGTATTAGATACAAAAAGTTCAGACACTAAATTTCTACGTATTGCGCAACAATGAATTTCTTTCACTTTCTTAGCAGCCACTAAGTTTGCACAGGCAGGAAGGATAGTCAGCACTGTAACTGAGTTGGGAGCCATGTTCGAGAACTGCATCTGCCGAAATATCTGCAATGCCTTTTCCTTTTGTCTACTCTGCAGAAAACCAGAAATTAATGAATTCCATGAGGCTACATTTGGCTTAATATTCCCATCTTTCTCAATTCTTTGAAAAAGATCCAACGCCTCATCCTCAGCACCATTCTGCATAAATCCTGTGATCATCACATTCCATGTAACAACATTAGGTGGTGAATCAGACTTCTGCATTTTCATAAATAACTCATGAGCTTTGCCACAGAAACCAGCTTGGCAATACCCTCCAATAATTGAGTTCCAAGAATATACATCTCTCTTCAGCATCACATCAAAAATGCGTTGAGCAGCTTCCAGATTGCCACCTTTGGCATACATGTCAATCAGTGAATTACCAATTAGAATATCATCAACCAATCTTGTCTTAACAGCAATTGAATGGACTTCTGATCCCATACTTAGTGATTTTACTGACGCACATGCCGAGGCAGCACTAGCAATTGTAATACTGTTGGGCTCAACCCCTACTACAAACATCTCCCTCAATAAATCAAAAGCATCATTTATCCTTCCCTTTTGTGTAAACCCAGAAATCAAAGAAGTCCAAGTATATACATCTGGAGTAATCCTAAAACTCTCCATCTTCCTCATTAAATGTATTGCAAGCTCGCAATGCCCCAACTGACTATAACTGGCAATCAAAATGTTCCAAGTTACCAATCCTGGTTCAATTCCTTCCTCCCGCATTGCATCAAAATACTTCCGAGCTTGTTCAATCTCACCTATCTGACAATACCCAGTTATTATCACATTCCAGGAAACATAATTCCTCTCATCCATTATCCTAAAAAGCTTCTCGGCACAACTCATCACCCCACACTTAGCATACACGGCCAGAATTGAATTGATCACGCGCAAAGAAGAGCACCTTCCTCTACGAATCACCATCGAATGGATCAACCTCCCAGTTTCAAAATCCCTGCACTTTCCGCATGCTTTCAAAATCTTTGGTAGCAAAAAATCATCTGGCAAAACCCCATGTTGCATCATATCATAAAAAAGCTCCACAACTTCCTCCCACTTAAGGTCTCTGGAGCAAGCACCAATCATAGCAGACCAAGTGAACAAATTCTTCTCACGCATTTCATCAAACACTCTCCGTGCCTCTTCCAAGTGCCCACATTTAGCATACATGCTGACCAACTTGGTCTCCACAAAAGGGTTCACCTTTGTCACCAACCCAATCCTAGCATGCAACTCCCTACCCACCCAAATGCACTCCCTGTCAATACAAGCCTGAAGCAGGTTAATGAAGGTAATGGGTCTCACCTTGGACCCTTGTTGGGTCAAAGAATCAAGAATTAACACAGCCTCACTCAGGGGACCATTGACACATAGCTGGTTCAACTGGGTATCTATCAGTTTTGGGTGTGTCCTATTGGTCATAGAGACGCTGTTGGAGTTTGCAAGGACCCTTGTTGAGCCATGCCACTCCAATTGGGTGGCACTATGAGAAGGTATTAACAGAGAAGGCCATAGTTTACTGTGTGGAATAACAAGATTCTTCTCCATTCTGTTTTTTTGTTTTGTTTTCCACGCTTTCCAAATGCTCTTATCTCCTTTGGATTTCACAGAAGAAGTACGTGGAGATGAGGTTGCCAAATAACATTCCATACTATTCTTGCATTTGGAAAGGGAGAAGATATATGTTTTTTTCTTACTTTATAATAAATAAATAAATTATATTTTATATTTATATAATGAAGAAGATCCACTTATTATATATTTTTTAATTATTTAAAATATTTTTTTTTTTTTTAAATAAATAATGTAAATTGAAAGAATAAGTTATTAGGAAAACCAAATATATAAACAATGAACCATTTCAAAAAATATATATATATAAGAGGAGTGAAAAGTAATTCCATAAAATTAATTTAAAATAACTTAATACTTCCTTTTAAGGTTCCAATATGTGCGGTCCATTTTGTATTTTGAACTAAAAACAAGGCTCCAAATCTAACTAACTTTCCTTTCATTCTGTCTTTCATTCTGTCTTAGATCCACAATTAGAAATAAATACCTTCAACTCGAATGATTATAAAGTACATTCTTCTTTCTTAATCAAGATCGAGTTTCTCTTTTTGTCTCACAAACACATTTCCATATATTTTTCTAAAGTGGGTGCGATTTGGTGTAATTGAAGTCTATGTTCTGATAAAGGCCATGTTTCAGTGACAGAGAATGTTTGGTATGTTCTAAGGTTTGTGAACGTTGAGATCGTTTTGTAAGTTATGTTTTATCTTGTTTTCATTTTGTTTTATTGGTTTGGTTGCATTTTTTTCGCTTTTTGTGTTTCCCGTCTAATGTTTGTAAGTTATTTTTTATCTTATTTTCATTTTGTTTCTCATTAAACATCTTATTTTTTAAGAGGTTAGAATGAGGAAAAGTTGAGTTAAACATGGTTGATGACCCAATTCTAAAGGAAATGGTTGGTGCATTAAAGGATATTGGAAAGTTGAAACATCTTTTTTTATTTTTCACAAAAAATATGGCACCCTTTTAAATTATTGAAGAAAATTTTGAATTTTCACAACAAAATATGGCATCCTTTTAAATATGTATGAATATATCAGATCTGGTTTTTTAAATGTAGTTAGTTATTAAGACATGTATTAGATATCTTATTCAAACACTGAACATTATCCAAGACTGCTTTTAATATTGGTAATAAAATTCTACACACTTACTAAAAAAAATATCTAAATCTAGATTTTAACTAATAACTACTTGCACAATTATGTTCAAAATTCTTTTGTCTAATCCTTTGTTCAAATTTGGTGGCATAATTTTTTCCAAACTTTGAATTTTCTGTAATTTTTCATTACTAGATTTGTGTGGTTGATTAGTTAAGAAACTATTTTCAGCTTTGTTATTACTGGTTCAAGTTATTATTTCTATATTTATGCTTATTCATATTATAGTAGCCCATATTTTTTTAATCAATTTTTGTTATGTTCTTCTTCTTTTTTTTGTTAATTTATACTATTTAACTATTTATAAAAAAATAGTAAAATTAAGTTCGATATTCTGTAAGGAGAGCTACAACCCTATGGGCCATACTGATTAATTAAAAAAATTAGGATACACGACTCTTGGGCCGGACCTTACCTTAGATCTCTTTGGGCTTTTTGACCTTCTATCCTTAATATTTTCTATTGATTATGAGTACAAAAACACTTTTACATAATCTGACACCATTTTTCTTAATAAAGAATAGGCTTAAATTCATTTTTTTTAGTTCATATAAATTCCCCTATGTAATTCTGTTTTTTAATTAATAATGTATTTGATTCTTTAATTATTTTTTTTTAAATTAAACAATTTTAATCCAGAATTAAAATATCATTTTAGTATTTAAAAAATTAGCATATTTTCATTGTAATATGTGTTAACATTTAAAAAAAATAATAATAATAACGATCTGGAAGTGGATAATTAAATATGTAATTAAAATCTATAATTTTTTTTTTCTCACAATATCCCTACCTTAATCCTTCATAGAAACTTTAATATTAAAAAATGAACAAGTTATATTAAACAACTGGTGAGTAAACAAATTTAAAACAAACATTATGAGAAGAAACAAATTTAAAATTAAGAGTGGGAGTTAATGTTTGTCTGAGTTTAGTTTTTCGTGATACAACGGAATGTTTTTGGCATTTTACATAAAAACAAAGCCTGAGTATTAGACACACTTCAACGTCTCTCCTGAGGTACTGGAGGAATAATTCAGAATTAATATAATTAAAAATTCTTTAATTTTTTTACCACTTGCACGACAATTGTTTCATGATTTGTGTTAGAAGCAACTAATTAATTACACGATTTGATTTGGGATAGTTAATAAAGTACTCTCCAAAGTGATTTGGTACCATTATTATACTTTTAATTCCAGTGTTTGAATATTGTTATTTCAATTATAAAATAAATTATGGTAGAAGAGAATTACTTAATATGATTAGGTTGTTTACATTCATAAATAATCCGTATTTTTATTAGATATAATATGTTTACCAATTTACCCTTGGTACTAGAATTAGGTTGTTTGATGATTAAAGTTAACAGAATCTATTTAGAATAAATGTCTGATTTTGTTAATACACATTAATATTTAATGAATTTTTTATTATGTACATGTAAAATTTAAATAGTGACATTAATTCTGTATAATACACATTAATATTTAATGATTTTTTTATTATGTAAATCCCTGAGATGAAATTGAAATACTCTCATTAGTTCTCTGTAATAAGTTTGATCCAAAATAAAAACAAGATAATTGAAGTTGAATAAAATGAAGATTTGTGCTTAAAATTAAGCATCAGATGCAGAAACAATGACACAGTTTATTTCAAAATATCGTGGTTGGTTTGTCAGTTCCTATTGATAAGCAAAAGCAACATAAATAGTGTGGAAGCTATTGAAGTAAAAGTAGAATGTTTTGGTGTTTTATATTATTACTACTGTTACATCCTGCGGTTATATAAATGCAAGACCCCATGGGTGAGTTTTTCAAAGATTTTTATTTCTTGGTTTTCAGTACACCACTTAAAGCCCTTAACCCACCCACCACATATCCCTGAGACAGAAAGCCACTAAGCCAAGCGGCAATGGTTAAAGACACAAAGCCTTTAGCCTATGCTGCTAATGGGCACGCAAAAGATTTTGACCCTGGTGCTCCTCCTCCGTTCAAGATTGCCGAAATAAGAGCTGCCATACCAAAACATTGCTGGGTCAAGAGCCCTTGGAGATCCCTCAGTTATGTTCTCAGGGATGTGTTGGTTATTTCTGCATTGGCGGCGGCAGCAATTCATTTCAACAACTGGTTCTTCTGGCTCCTCTATTGGCCTATTCAGGGCACACTGTTCTGGGCTCTATTTGTGCTTGGACATGATTGGTAATGTCTTACTTTTGTTATGAATCTTACACATTGTTGAGTATATTTAGGTTGTTTATATTCTAAAGTTCTACTTTCTCCCTTGAACAGTGGCCATGGAAGTTTCTCAGACAGCACTATGCTCAATAGCGTGGTGGGACACATCTTGCATTCCTTCATTCTTGTTCCATATCATGGATGGTTGGTTCATAGCTTCTCTTTTCTTGTTCATTTGTCCTTTGAAGTTCTTTTAGATTTTATATCATGTTTGAAAATTCATTGAAGTAAAACTTAAATCTGGGATGTAAGAGTTTTATAGCTATCGACTTCTTAGTAAACCTGAAAAACCACATCTGAGATGTGTAACCAAACACTTTCATGTGACAACCAAATTGAATTTTGGATTTTGCAGGAGAATTAGTCACAGAACTCACCATCAAAACCATGGACACATTGAGAAGGACGAGTCATGGGTTCCAGTATGTGATTAATTGCCTCTATACTGATTCAATTATTAAATATATTTGGTAGGCCCAAAAAAAGGCCACCTTTATACTCCATGAGGCTGTTCTTGAACATGGCTCTTTTTATGTGTCATTGTCTTAGTTACCAGAGAATATTTACAAGAATCTAGACTACATGACAAGGCTCGCTAGATTCACTGTGCCATTTCCATTGTTTGCGTATCCAATTTATTTGGTGAGTGCTTTATTGAATAGGAATTAAGACAACAATACATTGTTATGATAAATAGTTCATAGTAATGAGTTCTGTTTGTGATGTGAACTCCATTTCAGTTTGGAAGAAGCCCCGGAAAGGAAGGCTCTCACTTCAATCCCTACAGCAATTTGTTCCCACCCAACGAGAGAAAAGGAATAGTAGTTTCAACACTGTGTTGGGTTATCATGTTTTCTCTGCTTGTCTATTTGTCCTTCGTGATTAGTCCACTTCTATTGCTCAAGGTCTATGGTATTCCATATTGGGTAAAATCACCACTCCTACACTTTACTTCTGAATTCATCTTCTTCTTTTAATTCTACAATTGAAATTTTGAAATATTTACTACTTCTCCATTCATTACATAACTGTTTGAACATGGCAGATATTTGTTATGTGGCTGGACTTTGTCACATACTTGCATCACCATGGTTACTCCAAGAAACTACCTTGGTACCGCGGCGAGGTAACAAATTCAGTTGATTCTGTTGTGTCCCTTCAGTTCTTATCAAATACTCTTGCTAGGGCAACTCAAATAGACAATTATTTTAAATCTTCACTACATCTTGAAAAAATATTTAGGGATTCTTTGGTGAGAACAGGGGAATGAAATAATTAATTTTGTTGGTTTGAATGAAATGAGAAAGAAGTGGAGGAAAATTAATTTTAAAATTTTATGGGACTTATTCTACTGATTTTTCATCAATGTTTATTTTTCTTATCTATCTATCTTTTTACAGTGAAAATCAATAGAAAGTCATAAAAAATCATTGTAGGTATGATGATATTGGAAGTGTTTATTACCCAGTCTTTATAAGAAGTAAAAGAATAATTAAACTCAGATACTGTTGACAGTCTTGATGATTTTATTTGAAAATTAAAAACAGGTTTTAGTTAAAAATTATAAACACAGTGGCAGAGTTGTACTATAATTTATAGAAACATGTGCCTTAACCTTAGCCGTACTAGAAAGCAAGTGTGGTAAGTGGTGACACAGATGTTTGTGGTGTACTGAATTGGACAGGAATGGAGTTATTTAAGAGGAGGCCTTACAACTGTGGATCGTGACTATGGATGGATCAACAACATTCACCATGACATTGGCACCCATGTTATTCACCATCTCTTTCCTCAAATCCCTCACTATAACCTTGTTGAAGCGGTACATTTTTTATTCCCTCAAAAACATAAATACTCTGCTATTACTACTTTTGTTTTATCTGCTGCAACTTACTCTGTTTCATCTAATCTTTCCTCTGTTTTTAAACCAATTTGTTTACACCCACTTGGTTTTTTATAATAAGAAAGTCGGTATTGTTTAAATTTCTATTCATGTTTAAAAAATCAGTGCACAGCTAGTAAATGATAAAGCTTGAATAACTTAAGCTATAAGTGCCAAGAAGTTTGAGTATTTTAATTAATTGTCAGAAATTAACTTTTGATTACATGTATAGAGAGGAATATTTGTTAGCAAAGAAAATAGTGAATAATAAATTTTAGCTTTGAATATGTAAAAGAAAGAGAAGAAGGATTGAGAGTGTTTTTGCTGTGTAATGAATGCAGACGGAGGCAGCAAAAGGGGTTCTTGGAGAGTATTACCGAGAGCCAGAGAGATCTGCAGCAATTCCATTTCATCTGATAAAGTATTTATTGCAGAGCATGAGAGAAGACCACTTCGTGAGTGACAGTGGAGACGTTGTTTATTATCAGACTGATCCTCACTTCCACCGAGACTGACTTCAAATTTTGGTCCATCTATTGTTTTCTAGCTACTCAAATAACTTTTCTTTTGAACGTTACATTTTGGAGTTTAACGTTATCTCAGCAACTTGCAAATTACTTTGCATAGAGAGAGACAGGAATATAGAGTGGGGCTCAATGGAATAATATTTCAAATTAGTGTGACAATAAATATTCAATTGTCAGTTTTCACTCTGTTTTTCTACCACTTGCACACACCCTTCACATGGGGAACATAATGTATTCTCAAACTTTTTAAAAAATAATTAAGTTACGTATGTCACTTACTCTTTTATGCAACAAACTCGTGTAACTTGGATAAGTTTCGGGAATTAAAATTCTATTCACAATGCACTTTTTTCTATTTACGATAAAGTTTCCACGGAAATCATTAAATTATAATTATATGAATATATTATAATGTAAATATAAAAATGTAGCGCAAATAAAAAAAATATTGTATGAAAAAAAAGTATATATAATTAATTATTTTAGGTGATGTTGCAGAATTCAAATAGTTAGTTTAATACAATGAATTAAAAGTTATGGTGCAGTTCCCACTTCAAAGCCATTGAACCTATTCCCGAAATAAGCAAGTTTGAACATAAATTTGTCTCTTGTAATTTATGTCCAATTTAATAGTTAAAACTAACACTTCATGAATTATTGCAACTACTACAACTTATACAGATTTTCACCCCCTGAAGATCAGATGTTGAAGTGGCTCTAAGTTGGAGAATAAATAAATAAATGTCGATAAATAAATATGTAAAATTTATTTAATAGTATATACTCTTCACTTTCTTTTTACAAGTAATTATAGATTAAGTTTATTATATCTAATGATAATAATTTTCAAATTTTTTAAATAATTTTATATTATTTTATATCATATAAATAAATATATCACATATTTAATCTAGTACTTACATAATTCTTTTACTATTATCCAATAAATATAGAATGATATACTTCATCAAATATTTATATATTATTTTTATTAGAATATTTTTTCTTATTTATTAATATTTTAACTCTTAATACATGATACACTAATTTATATGATTCTGCTATTAGTATAGGGTGGTATTTCATTTACATATAATTCTCAATTAAATATTTATACAAATATTATATCAATTATATTTTTTCATAAATAATGTAAAATTTTAATTTACTATTCATCATGTCATAATATTATCTAAATATAAAAAATTTATATAATATAATAAATTTGAACATTTTAAAATACTTGAAAATTATTATTTAAAATTAAAAAATAATAATACATTCACTCAATTATGAATTTACTGCACAGTAAACTAGGTATATGTTCAAATTTCTTAAACAAACAAAACTCTTAAATTTTAACTAAAATAAATTTGTTCAGTAACTATATAATTACCAATCATAACGTAGAAATAAATTTTCAAAATTATTGAAACTATCACAATTTAATATAAAACATTCTAAATTAAAGATTATTCATTCAAAATAATTTTTTACAAAGTAATTATTAATTTAAAAATTAAAATAATTCAAGATTTACAAATAACCATTCAATTTGATATAAAATTTGATTGCGATGGAAGTTGAATTGGTATTTATAAATCTTGAATATTTTAATTTAAATAATATATACTATAATTATCCATGAATACATGATTTTAGTTTAATTTTTTTTATTGAAAACATGGATGTAAGTACAACTTTAATCCAAAACATTTTATATTAAATTTGTGGAAACTTTTAGCCTGGGATTGACCTAGACAATGGAAAGTGAAGAAAAAGAAGATACCAAATTTGTGGGAGGAAAGTGTATTTGAATCTAGATAAGAGTGCAGAAAATATAAATTAAAAAGTAATAAAAAACTATAATAAAGATCTTAGAAAAAAATAATTTGATGAATCAGATTCATACATGAGTTAAAAATAAATAGATTTTAATTTTCCTTTATATTTATTTGAGTTCCAGGAAATTGGTGAAATATATGTTCTAAGTCACATCACATCACTTTTTAATATAAAATGTTTTGGATTAAAGTTGTACCCTAAGTCACATCACATCACTTTTTTTTTTTCTTCACCTAAATTCTTTCATAGAAATAACCTTTTACTTAAATTTATTACACTCTAATCAATTTCTAAAACTTACTTTAATTATTCATTGGGATAATTAATAAATATATTAACAATAAAATGAAAGAAATTTTATACATATAGAAAATAATATTAGAAGAGAAGAGCTATTGGTTGGATTCTTTTAAGGTGGAGGTACATTAATTACAGAAATTTAAGAATACTAATTATGAATATTTCTCTTAACATTTTATTATTATTTATTTATTATATTTGTACAGTTATGAATGTGCCGACCTATATAATAACATGTTATATACATTGGATCTCGTAAACCTGGTGTATAAAAACTAAAAATTAAATATTATATTTAAATATGATATTATATATTTAATATTAATTAATAATTAAAAAAAAAAATATATATATATATATATATGATTTTTTTAGATGTTATTTTATAATATCATAAAAGATTATATTATATTTTTTAACTATGAAATTATGTATTTATAAAAAAAAAATTATGGATATAAAAATCATTATAAAAAAAATTATAACATATAGACTTTTTGGAAAAAAATCACTCTTGTATTTGGACATAACTATTACTAAATTGAAAAACCTGTAAATAAAATAGAAAGAATTAGAAAATTAATAAATATTAAACCTTCTAATTAAAATTTCTTAAATTATTTCGATAGTTTTGATGATATTATCTTATAATATTAATTTTTTTATTGAAAAAATATTACTTTTTTATTTTTAATTTTATATTTTATTTCTGTTATCTCTCTAAAATATTATTAGAAACGAATTAGAAAGTTGAAAGTTGAAAGTATTTTTTATTGGAATTGGAAAAACTGTGTTTTTATAATAATAGACATTCCTCTTATGTTTAACAATTAGGACACAATCAACACCTTCTTTCACAAACTATAATCACACCTCACCAACCCTTCAATTTAGGGTTCCCAAACCCAACACAAAACTATCACCAAAATGAAAAACATTACCTGTAAAAATTGAAACTTTGATCTACCACCAACACAAAACAACAAGCAAAATGAAAGAAAAAGAAATGAGAAAGTAAGTTAGGTGATGATCAAAACACAAATATCTCTCCCTCTCACTACCCCATCCTCATCAACATTTCCTCCCCCTTTAGAGAAAAAAAAAAAAAATCATTTTTTAAGATTTTCTTTTCCAAAAGTTACAACTTTAATAAATGAATAATTCAACTAGTGAAAGAAACATTCAGATTGAAATGTGGCAAATAAAGATCCAA
Source organism: Macrotyloma uniflorum (assembly GCA_016859785.1). Taxonomy (NCBI): domain Eukaryota; kingdom Viridiplantae; phylum Streptophyta; class Magnoliopsida; order Fabales; family Fabaceae; genus Macrotyloma; species Macrotyloma uniflorum. The sequence goes on from BDMB01000011.1 coordinate 3,824,444, forward strand.
AAGATAAACAGGAAAAACACAACACATTTTGAAGGTGGTGGGGAAAGGCAATGCCCCTTGGTTCCCCATATTCATATGAATGTTTTGCTCATATTTTCATATGTCTCAATTAATTTGAAATAATGGCTTAAATGTGAATGAACTTCCTATGTTTTCATTACTTTTAAAAAGATGAAATACGTAATTCCTACCTGTCATAATTCATATATATATAAAAGTTTACTGCATAATTCTTTATTAATAATATAAAACAATTAAAGTCTATTGTCATAATATAAACAAGAATGCTGATTATATTTCTCAAAGTCAAGTTACATTGTAAAATAGACCAATAAAAATTCAGGAATATAAATAAAAAATAATTATTAATATAATTATTTTAAAAACACCTTAGGTATCAATTTAGAAATTAATTAATTAATAAGTACTTATTACAAGTACTAAATTAACCTTTAAAACGTTTAAAATACAATTTTTTTAAGAGGTGTAAAATATTATCTTAATCCCATGTATATGTTTGAAAATGAGTTAAATGAGCATAAAAAATGTGAAAGAGACAAAGGCTTTATGTTCTTTTATTTTTCTTGAGAGCTCCAAAATAAAACATAAACCGCGTAACATGTGAGCCACGCGGGCATTATTTTATTTCCAACAAGTAGTACTGAAAAAAAAAAAAACTGAATTGAATATTAAATTTATGTAATATTTTCTTATCATTACAGTTTTTCTTGTTTTAATTGTTTGATGATCTTTAAAATTTTAATGATATTTGCATTAAAAATGTTCTTCAAATTTGTTTTGACAAATTTATCCAAATGTTATAGACTAAAATTGCATGTTATTTTCCATATTTGTCATAAAAAAAAGGTTTTTTCTTAAAATGATTTTTACGACTGTAATTTTTTTAATTTATAATAAAATCAGTAAATTATTTTACATCATAGTAATTTTTTATTTAATTTGTAACAAATTTCCCTTTTTATCTAATAATTGTTAACATAATTTAAGTTTGCTAAATTAACTCTCAAAACAAATCTGGAAAATGGTATAAAAATGTTTACCCTAAGTAAATGCGGTTATACATTTTTCAAATAATACTATTTTATATTTTATTTTATTTATTAGTTTTATTATTTTGTGACCTTTTAAACTTTGAGTCAGTGCATATTTAGCCCAAAAAATTTCATCTTGGGCCAAATCTATTCAGAGTACATATTCCTTTAACTCATTGACCCAATTCATGGCCCAATCCATTAACTCAAACCTAAATAATACATACTTAATTAGATTCGTTAAAAAAAAAATCACTTATCTTGTTATTTACACCTCAAATCTAATTTTATTGAGGTAATAATCTATCAAGTAAAACTCGAGTCTTCATAATTAAAAATAATACATACAAAATCTAATCATTACTCCTTTTTATGTTTTTATTAAATTAGAAGAAGTAATTGTACCTATATGAGAGTTTTTTTTTTTTTTTTTAAATGTTAGTAATAAAATAAGGAAGAAATAATGGAACAATTATTTGATATGAAGGTCGATAAGAATTATATTCTAAACAAATTGTCTTTCGTATAAAATTCAGAAATTAGATACTTACAGTTATAAAAAATAAAATATGAATATTGATTTCACAAATGCTTCAAATTCCTAAAAATGATAAATGTATAGCTTAATATCCGAATAATTATAATTTTTTTAAAAAAATATTAAGAATATAATGATATATGTTAAATTAAATAAATGGTGAGAATTTTTCTTTCATAAAACAAATTCTGCAGGATCTCTTGATGGCACAAGAGAGAATCAAACATAATCTCCATTCACTTCAAATAGTATTTGTTGTAATTTATTTTTATCCTAAAAATATATGGAATTCTTATAAAGAGATTGAATAGTTATACTTCAAAAAAGCATTATTGAATTTTTGAAATTTAAATTTAATAACAAATTAAATGCTACGTTCAACTCTGTCTATTAAAAATTGCATTTTTAGTTATTTGATGATAACCAAGTTGATATAAGCTCCAAAACAAAATCTTAAAAACGCTATTTTGCTATACTTTTTATAGTAACTAGTAAATGAAAAACATTGGAAAGAGAATGTCAAACCTTAATTAGCTAGATTAGGGATGTTTATAACTCATGAAGATGAAGTCTACTTAAAAACCTACCTATTCCAGCCAGTGGTTTAACTCATTGGTTTAGTTTGAAATCCAAATTCTTAACCTACCTTTTTCAGGTTCTAACGTTTTAGACTTAGACCTAGTTAGAAACTTGAGTTATGATTATATCCTCTAAAAGAACCCTTGAGTTATGGTTTTTATCTTTTGGCTTTTTCTGACTTGGGAAGCGTTTTCAAAACTTCAAAACTCTCCCTATTTATGAACTTTTTGCTTAAAAAACATTATCTGTTAAGACAAATACATAATGTAAGAGCTTTTCAAAATCCATTCCTTTTTATTGTAAACCAAATTAGATGCTAACACAGTTGCCAGAACTTGTGGGGACTGGTGACTCTTAGCACATCATTGTACTATTGTTATCAACCTTCCTCCCTTCCTTACAACCCTTCTCCCAAAGGCTAAAACAGTGTCTGTGTTGGAACAAACACGACCAAAAGTCAGTATCTTCGGCTGCAGAACCCAAGAGAATTTGGCCAGGCCACTGACATTACCAGCTACTCTGACCTGAAAAAAAAAACACATTCTGTCAATGTCTCACCCTCCACACAAAACTACAAACTATACAATCACTGCTAAGCTTAGAAGTTAGATCAACCACACATTCTGACCCTCAGCATCTAACGTCAAAATCAATACTCTTTTCAGCTGAATTCAGTGTATCTCTCTCAACATATTATCTTACTAGCTAAAAATCGGATTCTAATGGCCTGTTTAGAGACTATTTATCAATCATGCCATAGCATGTTTGGAAACTAGCTTAAAAAGAAGAATCGTGATTGAGATACCGAAGTTATAACTATTAGTTTTTTGAAACTAAAATCTAAAATGTAAAACATTATGTCTGCGAAATGAAACACCTATTAGTGAAAAAATCATTATGCTAAAACCATATATGTAAAGGGCAATCGTTGCTTATTCTTTTTCCTTTCCCAGTGTTTGAACTTGATAGAAGGTAGTAAAAGTGGCACCTCAACGTGCCCCAAGAGAGGGCTTTTGTTTGCACCAAGCAAGGCAATAAAAGGACAAATATAGGTATGAAGTAAGAACTGACTTGTCAATGGTCAAAAGCAAAGTAGTAACCCCACTCTAACTTGCTACCTCTTACACACATTCAAATGCAGATCCCGCCACCCTTCTCTCTGATATAGCAAAATTCAAATCCCACTTTTGATTGCTCCCATCTCATTACCATTGCCTTTCTCTTTAGAGAGTCCGTAAATCCAAAAAGAAAACCATTCCACTTTTTTCATCATTCTATTCTCTTTAGCTCTTTTGCTTGTTTAATAGATCCTTCAAGATGAAGCTCTTGAGATCACCATCTTATTCATCAACCCCATCATCTTCATCCCCCCTCAGCTTGGATCCATCTTTGTGCAACTCCAAAAGTGCCACTGCAGGGTGTCTCACCGCCATCTTGCGCAGGATTCTCTGCTCTGGTGGCCTTCCAACACACCCATCAGACCAAATAAGAGAACTTGATTCAATGTCAAAGATGAGTGGCAGCGTCCAAGAATTGAAGACTAAGCAAAACAATGAATCTACCACTATTACTCCTGGGTTAGTAGAAAGATTAATGGGTTTGGAATCAATGGTGGAGAGAGAGAGACCCATTGACTCAAGTTCTTCACTTCCACGTAGCAAATCCATGAACTCTATGGACTGCTTGGTGGAATGCAAGCGAATGGAGGGTCTTCACAATCGTGCTAAATCTTCATCATTCCGTGAGGTCCCAACTTTCCTTGAAAATGAGAACTTCTTGGTACTCAGCTTCGAAAGTGGATGTGATGGTGGAGAATTCAGGTCCAAAGAGAGAAAAAAAGAAAAGGGTTTAAAAGAGAGAGGAGAGTTCAAGAAAAACAAGAGAGAAAAGGTGCATGATGAGAAGGGGAACTTGTCTGACATATCTTCTGCCAATGTTGGAAATGATGGCGAACACAAAATTCAATTTGCCAACACTTCTACACTGTTCATGGCTTGTTTTGAAAAAGAGTACCTTAATTCAGAAACGGCGAGATTCTCACACTCCATGAAACGCAATGAAGTAACCAATGGTGAGAAAGTGAAGAGGAGAAAGAAGGGAACAACATGTTATGCAGAAAACAAGGTGGACACTGAGTGTAGTTCAGAAGATTCCAGTCCGGTTTCTATCTTTGATTTTGAGCGTGAAGCTCCTGGAACAGGTTTGTTTCTTTGAGTTGAGTTCAATTTTGAATAATTCTAAATCCCCTATCAATGTGTTTTATTTTTCCAATAGATTAAATATATTAACTTTTTTATTCAGAGATTCGTTGGTTGCATGTTGCAGATTAGATTTTCCACGTTTAATCAGAAGTTAATGGTTATAGATTGCATGCTGTTGGATTAAATGGACGTAATTGTTTACTTTCTGATGAGTTTCTAAGTATGTAGTTAATAGTTTCTTTATAAAATAGTAGGAAGATATAATTTGATAAATTTTTCCTTGTATGGTTATTGTACTTGTGTATTTGCATGTCAGCTCCGAGTTTTTTTCCCCAAATTTTAAATTTTGTAACTTATTATACATAAACTGGTTGCAGATGTAGATTCTGATACGAGTTGGAGAAGAAAATTGTCACCAGAGCTTGAAAATGGCAAGCTTTATTGTGATAGTAACATGATGATTGACGAGGAGATGAAGGTTAATACAATTGAGAACAACAAACATGAAGGGTCTAAGAGAAAAGAGAAGCAAAGCCAAGAGTGTGTAGATATTTGGGGAGAAATTTGTAGGCTAGTAGAAGGTGAATTGGTATCAAACAAGTTAGAGGCAGGATTGAGGAAACAAGGAGATGTTGAAGGTTTATGTGCAGATTTTGAGTCTGAAATTTTTGATCAAATGTTACATGAGTTCATAGATCAACTTGCTGGGAATCCCTTGAAAGCATTGCAACTTCAAAATATGTAAAAGAAGCAAATTAATGAAGTGTAAAAAGATTTTGATTCTCCCTCTCGTTTTGTTTAAATTCTGATTCTGTCACATAGTGCTTCAAGGAAGATACTTCATCTTTTTGCTAGTTTCAATGTATTTGGATCGTGCTTTATGTAAATATGACAGACACATGGCACGAGACGAGACCATAGCCTTAGCCTTATTGTAATGTCATATATAAGAAATAATAAGTGAGCATATCTTATAAATCTTTCCAATATTTTATAAAAAATATTAAATAAGAATATAAATATAATAATGGCTGAAAAGTTAAAACGTTTTGTAAATTTTATCTAACAAATAAGAAAATTAAAAAAAAGGGTAAAACACATCATGGTCACTCTTGTGCATCTTTAACCCCTAATAATTAAAGAATTATAGAGATGAATAAAAGTATTTTGATGAGGAATTTGGAATAAAAAGTTTAGATTAACATACACTGCACAAGGCACTAGCTAGCAAGTCAAATTCAATTCCATGAGGCAACTACGAAGATTTTTTCTTTTTCTTTTTCTTTTTCATGCACAATAAGCCAAAATGATGTATCCACTATGCTAAAGCGACCTTGGAGACACTTTTTCTATCTTTAAATTTCTGACAAGGAAAGTATAGAGAAGATTGAAATTATAAAAGCATCGATGTGGAAATAACAAAGTTCATCTTGAAACGCACTTCACCACAAGCAAGTCAACTTCAATTCCATAAGGAAATTACAAGTGTAATGCAGATGGGTTTTTTTCTACACTAGAGTCCAAATGTTGCTGTGTCCACTAAAATATTAAATTAAAGCTACAACTGAGTGCAAAAAATAACCCCTCAATCAATACGAAAACCAGAATCACCTTTTTTATTTGTCACTAGCTGGATTGTATTTTAACTTCATTTGTGATTTTCGTCTATTCCTTCTTTATTTATATCATATAGATTCGTATAATTTCGTCTCTGATGAAATAGTAAAACACTGTTATTTTTGTACACAAGGGGCCCAAATGCTGTACCAACTACAATATAAAAGCTATCTTGGAAAAGAATATTTTCACCCGAAAGAGTTCAACCATATATGGGTGAAGAAACATATAAGCATGTAAATATTAGCCAATTTTTTATATGGATGTTCATGTTGGCATAAATGATTAAAGACAAGACAAAGTTAATATTGACTATATTGGTCATCATTCTTGAAATTTTTTACTTGGTATCTTTTTCAAGAACTTACTTTAAAGACATAATTTAGATAAACTAAAAAGGAATACTATTTATACAACAATTTATTAAACAGATAGTACAACAACATTTTTGTGTTTATATTTCCTCTGTACATCATTATTACATGTTATAGTGATGAAGAGATAATAATATAATGTGTATCATGAATACTTACTACCTTAGCTCAAACTTATAATGATATTTACTACCTTAGCTTGCAATTCAACAAATCAATTTCTTGTATTATTCAAGTTTTCAGTTTAGTTTGTATATAAGAATCAATGAGTCAAATACAAGCAGCTTAGAAGCTGCGTAACCTATTTTTACTCCTCACCCTAGTACTTCTCTGTCATTAAACAAGGTTCAATGTCTCACAGTTATGGACCAAATATGTTAGAGGTCTGAACTAGCGAAACTGTTCAATAGCCAGATTAAAAAGGATTGATAAAAGCCAAGCGCAATACGTTAAGCTTTTGAGGATGCTTTTCCTTAGTGCTTTACAATCCTCCACATTCATAACAAAGAACCAATAAATGTAAACTTTGATTGCCAAAAAGTACGAGGCAGAATCCACAAAGGAGTAGGTGGAGCATATGGAAAAAGGATTTTAGAAAAACACTCTCAAGTTGCTGGAAGAGACTATATAACAAAAATAAAGCTATCTCCTATTTCTTAAAAAGAAAGTAACTTAAACTACTAAGTACAATTGAAAAATCCTTATTGTCTACTGCACTCTATAAAAACTGCATCAGCAAGTCAGCTTAGACCAGATTTCACATAAATGTTAGATCAATATTCAGGATGATGTATCCAACCCACAACTAAATTCTACAAACTAAATCCTTATCTCATCACATTACAAGTGTCACTCATAGTACTGCAATATTTATTAGGTTTACTTTAGCTCACCTAAGATATAACCAGATTGGACCCACTTAATCATTTGTGTATGGCTAATGGGGAAAATCAAAATCGCCAATATTGACTAATAATAATTTTTTCTATTTTTCGTTGCAAGGACTTAAACAACCCGTTTACCCCGCACAGAGATATTAATGATTCTCCATTTGTAAACATCAGAACTTGGTAATGTCAAAACATGCGCACGCTGACTGACTTATTCCAATGGTGCAACAGTAAGAAAACAAGGCTCAAACAACACACTTTTACTTCATTTTTCATACTAAAAATTTACTTATAACTACCAAATCATAAACAAAAGTTACATGATCACTAAAACCTTCATTATATAATGGTTTTCGATAAATTTCAATCAGTAATAATATATTTAAATAAGTATATTGAAAACCGTTGCTAACTTTTCTCTAATAAGAATGATGACTAACAAACAACAAAACATCCAAGAAACTTACACTGATAGTAAAATGAATAAGCCATGAATATATGATATGCAAATTTAGAATGAGCATTAATAAAATTATTACATCTCCAGTCTCATTATATTGAATATTATATCCCCACTACATTGTTGTGATTCAGTCAATGGAAAGTTACAACTTACAACACAATAGAACATATAAAAGAAAAAAAGATCAGGAAAAAAAATGGAATAAATTAACCCAGTAACGGGTAGTTACTGAAGCAGAAAACTTGCGTCCTGCCCATTTCTATATCCTAGCATTGTAGACCATTTCACCATCTTTTTTGCAATTGTCATCATCTAAATAAATTCTATAAAATTCAAAAGAACAAATCATTAAATAAATAAACTGTTGAGTTGCAAGAAGGAGCTGCTTCTGCGGGAAAGGGAATTGCAATCACGCTACCATTTGCTCCTGATCCAAGTACATTTGCTCCAACCACGCTGGAATTGATTCTGTTCCATTATGGCATTGTTTTAGCTGATCTTCGACACCAGATTCTGGTGGAGCATCCTTCACAAGTGAGTTAACCCAAGACACGTCTGGCTCATCATCAACATTTGCTGCCATTTTGGTTGAGTCCTTTGGAAGAGGACTATTGCTGCTTCGAAATCCAAAGGAAGCAGATTTCCTCAGCTTATTCAGCTCTTCTCCATTTATGGCCCAATCCAGTTTTCCATCAGGTGAGCCCCAGTTAGAGAAGGTAGAGGGCTTTGGTGAAGGAAGCTCAGAATGATGGTTCACCATGCTACGCTCGATAAAGCTGTGGCTTCGCTTTGCAAAGGCAGCAGCTCTTGGATTCAAAGCCACTGAGGCTCCTTCACCAGAAGGATCAACCCTGAAGGATCGCGATCCAACCATGTTTGAGGTGGAAAGGCCGGATGAATAGCCTCCCAGTTGCTGGTTCATATTCGGACGCATTTGGATTCCAGATGGAGATTGTAACTGAGTTCCTGCAACATCAAGTGAGATTCCATGGAATTTAGACAAAATTGATGGTTCAAGAGATCCAAAAGTATCTTCAAGGTTAGAAGGCTTCACCCCCGAAAGCCTATTTAACTCCCCAATGTGATCACTCAAAGAAACATGAAAAGATGGACTATTAGGCATGGAATTTTTCCAGTTGGAAGGGGAGGAAAGACCAGACATCTCATCCATCATTAGCTGATGTCTACGCCGATGAGTTTCAAGTCCAAGCAGTTCAAAATCTAAATCAACGTCTCTTGCAGTTGACGCAGTCTTCAATCTGCTTTTGGGAAGCTGCAGGGTAGGGACTGAAACATTAGATTGAGACCAAATGGAACCAGTAATCGGAGAAGTTGCTCCAGATGGAGTCAAAGGTGGTGTTGAGGCAGGTGGTATCAAGACAGATGGAGAACCAAGTGCAATTGGGCTAACTGAACTCATCTCCAATGCAGAAGCACTAGCAGAATAGGACCTTGGAGAAGGAATAGCAGAACCAGTAGAAGCATACAAGGGGCGAAGCTCCTCTGGCTTGTGAGCAAAGAAGCAAACTCTCCTTGTGCATCCACTCTCATCCTTGCAGAGCCGTGTCCTGTACTGGGCAGGGTGAAGCCAGCACTCAAAAATACCATGAGCATACTCACAGCCATCGCCTTTGCTGCAAGATCCCTTCCTAAACTCAGGACAAGGGACACAGCTGTAATGGTACTTCCTCGGATCACGTCGCCTTGCGTTCTCCCCAGGGTGCACAAAGGGGCACTCAGTCCAGTCATGAGAATACGCCCTCGAACAAGGCTTCACCTTGAATGTATACATCCTAAACTCATCAGTGCCATATATCCCATTCTTTATGTCTGGAAGGGAGAGATCGATGGGATAATCTTTTGAAACACGAGGTGTGCTAATATCTTGCCTCTGTTCCTCAATTTGGTCAATCACTTCTGGAAGTGACAAACATGCCTGATCAGCATCACAGGTACCCTCCAGGAGGGCCCGTAGCACCCTGGCCCTTGGATTGAAGATGGAATTAGCCACAGAGACAATCAAGTCAATTGGCCGGTTACCCTCGGCATCAACAGCACTAACATCAGCAGATGCATCAAGCAAAAGCTTGACAACCTCAACAGAAGCAGCAGAACCCCCAGCAACAGCACAATGAAGAGCAGTAGCCCCATCTGACCTACTGGCCCGATTAACATCAACACGACCTGTTCCAATAATATAAGTTGATACATCAACGCTTCCAAACATAGAAGCAACCATGAGAGGAGTCCTCTCTTCATAACCTATTTTCTTTGACCCAGCACGCCTTCCATACCACAAACCCACCTCATCAACATCATGAGCCTCCTTTTCAACCGCCTCTCTGAAGCCAATTAGATCATCCGCAGCAGAAAACTCAAGCAAAGCAGAAATTTTATGATACATCCCTTCTTTTCCACACTCATCCTCCATTGCTAAACCAATTTCAGATGGTTTCCCCTTGGAAACACCGCACATGGAGTTTGTAATATATTCCCCTAACACCTCAGCAGAATCTGAAAAATCACAGCAAAAAAACAGGTTTAACAGGCTATTGCCCCAGGAAAAAAAGTTTCAAATTTAAACCACGGAATACTCAATTCAAGATAACAAAAATAAAAGGCAGATGAATGTAAATTAAAAGGCAGATTCTCCCCAATTTGTGAGAAAAGCAACGATTTCAAGTTATTTACAACAAGCATACATCAAATTGATAAACATTGATTCTTTCAGTTATTTATAATTAGGTACCAACAGCTATAAAAATTAGCACAAACCAGATAACAAGATAAACAGAAATAGTTGCAAACAGAAACAGAATAGCATATACCACCTGTTCTTTTTTTCTTTTCTTAGAGATTAGAAAAAAAACACAAATTTTTTAACATGTTTCACATGAATTTTCACAGTAAATCAACACAAAACCCATCATCTTCAGAATTTATCTACGCAACCAAGGTAAAGTCATAATAGTCAGAAGAACTAGTGGGAAAGGATTCATTTTTAAACAGAAACATGAATACCCATAAACACAAAAGATAGAAGAGAAGGAGCAAGAAGAGAAAAAACATACCTTGGAGACAGAGACACACAAAACAAGGAAGGCAGACTCTGGTATTGTGCCTGCTCTTTAATACTTGCAAAGCTTTTTAGAGGGAGTGGAAGACTTTTCTTCTACCCTTGTTGTTTATTTTATTTATTTTGTTTTTCTTTTAATGTTTGGGTCAAAAAAAGTGGAACCCACCTAGCTCAGTAACAGTCACCAGTCCCTCTTCTTGCTTTGCAACTTCATTTATGGTTTTTTTCAGCACCATCTTCTTCTTTCTTTAAAAAATACTTTTATTTTTAAGAAAAACATTCTTGGTGTGCTTGTTTCTTTAAACATTTAAACAATAAAAATTGAAAAGAAGAAAGTATTACTTATTTTAGAAGTTAGCTTTCACTTCTCAAAAAAAGTTGTAAAAATTAAATTACTTTTTCTACATTCTTACCATTAATTTTCAAACAAAAGAAATTAAGCAAATGGGTTTATTTTATTAAAAATAAAGTACTTTTTATTAAGATTTGATACAGATAAAATCAGAAGATATATAATTAATAAGAATAGAGAAAAAAAAATAAAGAAATATGTGTTATTTAATTTAAATAATAATGAGCATTTATATAAGTGAATGGATACGCGTTGGAATTACTCTCAACAATAATTTCTAATTACTATGTACGTTTCTGTCTCCCTTAACATCTTTAAATGGGAGTTATTTATTTTGTTTATTAATAAAAAAATATTATTAAAGATTCAAAATTAAAATGTATGACCACTTAATCATAATCAATCCCATTGAAATCCGTTTAATCTATCACTTAAATTAATTACATTCATGTTCATTCATAATTGATTTTATTTTTAAATTCAAACTTCTTAAATATATTCTAAGTTTTGAATTATCAATTAAAATTTATTATGATATTTCTGAACATAAGTTACTCAAAATTAAAAAAAATATATATTTAGAATATTTTTAACTACAATATCTCCTTAATTTTTTTAAGTTGAAATAAAAAAAATTTTAAAAAAAATCTATTAGAATGTAGTACACATTATTTTGATTTGAAGATACTTTTTTTTCAGATAAAAATATTTTTAATGTGGTACAATTTTTTTTCTAATGTGAGTTACTTAAATTTTTTTTATAATTTCTTTTACAAAATTGAATATAAGTTATTTAATCATCATATCATAATCAATTAAAATTAAATTTATTTAATTTATAACTTAAATAAGTTGAATTTGTTTTAGTTATTTTTTTTCTCAATTTAGTTTGTGATAAGCATTTATTCATTGATTGAAACTTGTAAAGATAACACTAAACAATAGTTACTTAAAATTGAAAAGATACTTAAAATATTTCTAATTAAAAAAATTTCCTAATTCCTTAAATTGAAGAAATTATTTTGCTAATAAAATATTTATTGGAAAGTAATACCTATAATTTTTTTAAATTAAGATATTTGATTAAGTAATTTATTTTTTAAAAAATAGAACAATATATATGTACCACAAATTTTGTTTGTTAATAAGAATTATTTAAAAGTTTTTTAATGAATTTTTATTGAAACAAAATTGAGTGTAAACTAATAATACAGTAAACCTCATAAATTATATTTTCTAAAATATAAACAAATGATTAGAGATATTTATATACAAATAATTTTTTTAACTTTAAAGAGACCTGCAATAAAATAATGTTGTTTTTATTCATAAGTAACTCTCACAAAATGATAACAAGTCTTTTAAGGTGTTCTAAATGTCCCACCATAAAATTTTTTCATAATAATTTTTTTTAATAACTTGTTTGACAATCTATAATTTAATTAAACTTATAAAATTAATACTTTTACCTCAATTTTTATATGATAAGAAAATTAAATATAAATTTAAATATAATTAAAATATATTTATTTGTATATATAAATACGAAAGGAATTATAAACTTAATTTACTCTTTTGAAATTCTCTATCTCATTTATATATTACAAATTTTACTTTTAATGAAATTTCCTACCAAGAAATATATTAAAAATATGAAAATAATGATAAATATTCAAAAATTAACAACAAATATCTTTATGCGACAAAATTTTATTATGAAATATTAAACAATTAACTGAATCACATATAATTTTTTTTATTCAGATAATTTTTAATTAAAAGAATTAAATCAAATCAAATTTCAGTAATAACACTCATTAAATAATTTATATTGAATTTTAATCAAAACTTAATACGTGAATTATTAAAATGAGACTCTAATTGAAAAATACCAAAATACCTAAAGAAGTATATATTTACTTTTTTTTTAATATTATATTCAAAACAATTTTCTCACATAATTTTATTATTTTACGAAAATATATTTTAAAATTTTATATTATTTTTTATATGGACCGAACCCTAATGAAGAAATGGGAATACATTTTTAAATATGCTAAAAATTATTACTTCGATGAAAAATTTATAAATAAAATTTCAATAGAAAAAAATGCGTATGATAATATTAATTTAGAGTTTTTAAATTAAGTATAATATCATACATAATTTTTAGAAAATTCTAAAACAAAAAGTATTATAAAATAATAGTTGAATTACTCAAATATACTAATTTCATGTGTTAAATAAAAATATTTATTGAGTTCAATTAAAAAATTATTGAAGTATATTCATATCTCTTTTAGTAATTTTGGATTAGTGCAACATACCAATTCATCAGTTTTAAAATTTATGGATTCAAATAAAAATATATATATGGTAAAAAGATATTAATTAAAATCAAGTTTGAATAGAAAATATATTGATTTATTATTCATAGAAAATAGTCAATAAATTTTCATTTAAAATAAGACTTTGTAAAATTACTACATTACTTGCCATGTTTAAATTAATTATACAACTTTGAATTACTATTTCATTCACATCACTATTCACTAAAGAACTAAAAGATTGTGACCTATATAATCCTTTTTTATATCCATTTTTACTACCATCATCACATTCTTCATCATCATTCTGAATAATTCTTATGTCTTCATTAAAATAAACAATACCTTCAAAGTTATTTTCATCACACGTGCATATATAATGTTGTTATCATGTCACCTTATATATTACATAGACATCAAAATTAACATTGTTAACCTAATCACATGATAAACTTGTCATTATCTTTTAAATTTTTAAAACTAATTTCAATTTTTAATAAGAAATTCAACAATTTTCTTACTTAATGGAGAAAGTGAAATTCACATAAGAAAAGATTTCTTAAATAGAATTAAAATTTTTCCCTAGTGGTAGGTAACTTAATTTGTTAAATGATTTGGGCATGATTGAAAAGAGAAGAAAATATTGTTTGAAATAAAAAATGGAAGCCAAATTTGAATAGAAGTGAAAGCAGAAGAAAAGGGTCGGAAAACAGAGGCATGTGGGCCCGGCGGCGCATAATATCCAAACCTCATTCGAATAGTGGGCATCCACGTGTCAATCTTAATCTACGAACGGCCACACTAAAGCGACTCAACCTCATGTTCCCGATGCTCACGCCTTTCGCGTTTTGGATTTCATGGTTTCGAGCTTTATCTCGCGTCACCGACTGTCACCTTTAGTAGCTCATAGTTCCCCTTGCTTACTACGTGAACCTGTTTCATTGGTCTGTGGTCTTCTTTTGAAACCCTAAGACTAATATATGTTCATTTTGTTTATTTATTTATTTACTTTTTTATTATTTTTATTTTGGGAAGAGGAATTCAATCATGATAATTAAAAATAATTTTGGAAAGTTGAAAATATTGATATTATCGACTTTGTGTAATGAGGATATTGGTGTTTTCTAGAAGATCTTTGTCGTCTGTAAGTGTTCTTTTTTAACTTCAATTTTTATTTGACGGCTTTGCAATTCCATAGTTTATTCAAAGATTAATATAATATATATCGTGTTCATTTCACTTGTGACCAAAATACAAAGTTGTGTACTAATCAAAATCAAAATTAAAAAAACCTTAAATTTAAAACATTATCCCTATATTTGAATAAGTATAAACGAGGAGAAAGTTTAGGAATTTACAAATAGTTAATTAATGCACACTTCATGATGTTTAAATCTAGAGAAATGTTTTTTTTTCTTCTATTTTTTCTTAAAAAATAATTTTAAAATAAATTAAATTATTCTTACTAAACATAATGATACTTTATTTGTATCATTATTTTGATGAAGGTAAACTCGATGTGTGTGACATGTTTATTGGTTTCACAATTTCACTAAATAAATTAATCTTAATATTACATATATAATGATACTACGCAATAATCATAATCCATGGGGGTTTCTAATGCTAAAATTTGACCCAACACATTAAAGATTTTAATGTCTTAAAGTTTTTGACTTAAAAATTTGTCCTACAAATCAATGGAGGTTTTAATGTTGCAGAACAGTTAAAAACAATATATTTTCAAAATGTTTTAAACTAAGCCGCTAATGAACAGTACATTCATATCCATAATTCTAAGAACATGCGAATTGGGCCACAAGCGGTCTAAAAGAACATTTAGTACAACAAAAAATTATTTTTGAAAATTCTGAAGTTAGAAAAGTAGGTTTTACATTGATTTTTTTTTTTTAAATAATATTTGCATAAATACATGGTAACAAAAACATCACCACAATGTTTTTAATAATAAAAAAATAAATTATTTTATAAAAATGTTACTCTTTGACTTTCATAATTTAACATTTCATATCAAACAAATTGATTTTAATCATTTCGAATTTCTGATTTTCAAAAACCATGATTTCAGGTGTGAGAAAATTTCTTTATGAAGTGTATGCCACTTCATATATGCAAAAGCCTAATGCACACAAGAAGATGATGATTCTTGATAGCATGAGAACGATTGAAATTATATCTGGTGGGTGGAAGAAATCCCATCAAGAATAAAGAATAGTGAGGACAAGTCATAAATACCACCACCAAGCCCTCATAAGTTAGAACATTCCAAGTGAGATTTTAAGTTTCGACTTTCTTATCGGATCAAAATTATGCGAAACTTTGAAACTTTAAAACAGTGGAAATTAAAGTAAATTAAAGTAGTTATACTTTAAAATAATATTATTTGACTTTAAGGAGGTATACTATAGAAAATTGCACATTCATTTACCATAGAAATTACAGCACAATGATTGAGAAGACAAAAATTGTGAGATAAATTAGTTGAACACGGCCACCACCTACCAAATGCTATATATCCTAAAAGCTACATTTACAACTGATTACAGTAATACAAAGTGAACAAAAATTTAGTCCAGGTTAATTCTAGCTGGAAGGCATACACCAGGAGCTTGCTCTTCCACAAAAATGGATTCACAGTTAACCAGTTTCACAACACATTTAGATACAGGATGGTACTTCTGCTGAGCTTCAACGAAGCATCTACCAAGAACATGTTCAACCCAATTCTCTACTGCATTTTTCTTGTCTGATAACCAAGCAGCTGCAAGTATGTGTGTTATTACCTCGTAATCAATTTCCAGCTGAAGCTCTGAACCAAATGTCCTTCGAAATAACATGTCAATACCTTTTAATACTTGCTCAGCAAGCTCATCAAAGTTGAATGGCTTAAACACCACTTTCTCATCAATTTCATCAAAGAAATCAAGCAACCAAGAGTCTGTGCTTTCGGTTATGTATTTACTTTCTTGGTCATTGTCATTGACACCCTCATCACTTTCCTCTACAGGCATGTTTAGATCGAGATAGGATCGAGATGTCTCGCTGTTCTGTCTCCGCATCTTGCTTGTTGTTCCCTCCTTGGAGTCACTAATATCAATCTGCTTTCTTTTGTTCAGAGATGATGATTTGGAAAAACCTTTTCTAGGTACAACCTTGACATTTGTGCTACCAATTGTTTTGGCATCCTCGGAAGCATGTCCTAGTAATAATTGCATTTGACATCTTTTGGCTTCAAGAATTCTTTCCTCCGAAAACATCTTAGATTCCTCTGAAACCAAAGAACCACTACCTCTACAGACAGTTGAGGAAACAAGAAAGATTGTGTTATTGATGCTAATTGCCCTTC
Source organism: Macrotyloma uniflorum (assembly GCA_016859785.1). NCBI lineage: Eukaryota > Viridiplantae > Streptophyta > Magnoliopsida > Fabales > Fabaceae > Macrotyloma > Macrotyloma uniflorum. The sequence goes on from BDMB01000011.1 coordinate 3,841,280, forward strand.
CATGCGAATCTGGAAATTTGCCAGCTCTTACTGCCTGCAACAAACTAGTCTGCACCAGAAAATCAGCTTTATCTATGTTTTCAAGAAAGACAAGGGAATGGGGTTTTTTACTCAACTCTCCAGCAATATAGTCCACAATTGTCTTCCTCCTAAGCACATCATAACAATGTGATTTTTGGCATTCAAAAACCGAGTTCAATGGGTAAAAGCTGTCCTGGAAGCCCAGATCCACAGAGATTAGGCTTTCAGCGTTTCCAAATATAGTCTGTGCAAGAACTGAAGCAATTTTCCTTTTGCCAAGTCTATCTGGCCCAAGTAAAGCCAACCATATGTCTGCTCTACCTTGTGAGCCTCTACTCTTTCCTGCACCAGATTTACAAAGGGACAAAGTTTGACAGATAGCACGTATGGCTTGATCCTGCCAGCCAACCATTTCAGTAAGAAGTCGATTAAGAGACTTAAAATCTGCTAAATCAATTTTTCCATCGACATTTGAACCAGAGCAAGAAGATCTAGGAATTTGGTGTGATGTATTTTCATTAATAGCATCACAATCAGTTGAAATAGAGTCTGACAAGTGCTGAAGATGCTTCTTTTGATCTTGTAGTTTAGGGGTATCTGGATCTTGAGAAGTTGATGTATATAACGTTCCCAATCCTAAATCTGTGGTCACAGGGGTATGGGATGAAGATGATCTGTGGTCAAGCACACTCGAAGGGACGACCCAAGGGGTTTTCACATCAATTTGCAGTGTATCTGAAACTTTTGAAACATGATCAGTTATAGTATGAACACTGACTGTATCAGAAGGTAATGGAAAAGTAGTATGCAACCCTTTGGGCATGTAAGAAATTTGATTAGAATAATGGAATTCACTGCGTGATGGATCTTTACTGCTGCTTTCCTTAAAACCTGGACCAAATCGTAAAGTATCAAGTGTAGGAGCTTGGGACCTTGTCTGAGAAATATCAAAATGAGGCAGTGAGCTTTTGTGATGAAGACGCTGACAAATATCACTCCATTTGTTTTGAAATCCTAAGATCTTATCATTCAAACTTGTATTTTCTTCACTAGTCTGCACTGGATAACGGAGCTCATTCTTAAATATATGCAGCCATAAGTTGAAGCAATGAAATATTGCAAGTGATGCAAACCATAATTATTTTCAAAAAGTGGATCTAAGAATTTTAATCAAGGTAGGGAATATAAACACAAGAAAACCTGCAGCTCCTCACGATGTAACAAATATAATTGACAGTATCATTTCTTTGTTCTGAATCATATAGAAAATATGTTTTCTTCTGCACTAGTACTAATAGCAAACAAGTCCTTCATCCAGTAGCTGATGAATTAAGTAAGACAAATCATTGCTTGAAAATTATACACGTGGTTATAGAAAGTGCTTTGTTTTCTTGACAAACTTTGAGAGAGAGATAATCCTTTGAGTTCAGTAAATCCATCATCTCGAGGCACATGCTTAATAAAGTTTTCCATTTCATCAACAAAAGTAAGCTCAGAGGGAGAAAATAAACAGAAACATTTTTTTTATTTCGTTTGTTGCATATAAATCCTTATATTATTTCCCTTTTTTTTGTATTCAAATAGTAGACTTTACTCCTTCCTAAGTATGTTAGCATTATACTGGATACCTTTAAATTATTATACTGTGTATCAGTAGTACAGCAATTGTCCCCACCATGTTGCATGTATGTGTATATGTGCATGTGACGCCTCAGTATACAATAGACAAGAGAAATGCAATAATTAGCAAACATAACAAACCTTTGCCACATCCAACCCTCTATGTGTGTCCACGTTAACAACCTTATGTAACCAGGGTGAGCTTCTTGAGTAACTAGACGAAGGACCTACCTTCAGAATATCAGCAACTTCTTGTTCACATTTTTCATTGCATGTGTCACAACGGGTAAAAGATCCATTTGTGGAGTTCACGGGACTTCTGATTTCAGGTGTAGAAAAGAACCCACCAAATGGAACAAAGGACCCCATCAAGCTGTAAGTTTATCATGAGCAGGGAACTGTGAGATTCAATAGGCACAAAACAGTCAGAAGCTAAAGTGTGTGCAATGAAAGAGATTTCAAGGTATCATATCTGCATAAATGAAATACACTATGGCTAATACATTCGTTACAATAGACAACTGAAATTGACAATCTCACAATGGCAATCAGAAAAATAAATATTCAAGTTTCTAACTATCCATTTGGATCTGAAAATACATAAGAATGGGTATCAAAAGCAAGTGCAGAGCAAATTACATCAATAACCCAA